>CM056050.1:318125545-319325545 GCA_029574335.1 Rana kukunoris | reverse complement strand
CCAGCATTTGATCTGTTGAAGGGCGTTAGCAAAAGCCGAATCAACAACTGTAAATTTACTTTTGTCGAAAGAGCGGGGTGAAAAATAGATGCAGACACTGTTTGGGTATTTTGACAGCTGGAGGTGCAGTTTGTTACAAATACATTACCCGCAGTGGGACATTTGTCCATTTGCACTTTAAATCCCTGCAGACACGGTCGGATATCTGATGGAATCTAATCCTGATGGATTTTATCAGTCTGAGAAAAATTAAGTTCAATGCTTCCGAGCATGCGGAGACTTGATTCTGAGAATGCGTGGATTTTTTACCGATGGACCACACAGACGATTGTTTTTTTCTATTGTTTTTTTTATCCATAGGAAAAATTTTAAATATGTTCTATTTTTTTTTTTTACCGATGGAAAAACGACCGTGTGTACAGGGCTTTAGGGTTATCTCACCAAATGTAGCCCAGTTTATTCTTAATCTGCGTAAAAAATGCAAGTACAATGTTTTCCATGTATTCCAATGGCCCTAGTTCACACTAGCACAGTTAGTTTCAATGGAGTCAACAAAAGTAGAACCTGCTGCATCTTTTCTGTATGGAATGCGCAAAAATGCACAGAACGCATTTAAAAACACCAACAATGCACTGTCCTGTATTTTCAAGTGTAAAAAAAAAATGAAACAAAAAAATGCACTGGAATGCACTGAAAACGTATCAAAAATGTAAAGGTTTATGCAAAAACACATCTGGGATGCATTCATTGTGGTGTGAACCATCCCTTAGCATGAATGGAGGATTTTGTTAGATTTCTATCTATATGAAATCCATACATACAATTATGCTGATATGTTTACATACCCTGGCAGAATTTATGATTTCATGGGCATTTTTCAGGGAATGTGAATGATAACAAAAACTTTTCTTTCACTCATGGTTAGTGTTTGGCTGAAGCCATTTATTATCAATCAACTGTGTTTACTCTTTTTAAATCATAATGGCAACAGAAGCTACCCAAATGACCCTGATCGAAAGTTTACACACCCTAGTGATTTTGGCCTGATAACATGCAAACAAGTTGACACAAAGGGGTTTGAATGGCTATTAAATGTAACCATCCTCACCTGTGATCTGGTTGCTTGTAATTACTGTGTGTGTGTGTGTGTGTGTGTGTGTGTGTGTGCGTGTGCGTATAAAAGGTCAATACGTTTCTGGACTCATGACAGACCCTTGCATCTTTCATCCAGTGCTCCACTGAGGTTTCTGGATTCTGAGTCGTGTGGAAAGCAAAATAATTGTCAAAGGATCTGTGGGAAAAGGTTGTTGAACTGTATAAAACAGGAAAGGGATATTAAAAGATATCCAAGGAATTGTGAATGCCAATCAGCAGTGTTCAAACTCTAATCAAGAAGTGGAAAATGAGGGGTTTTGTTAAAAACCAAACCACGGGTAGACACAACTGTCAGGAACGTTGTTTGGGATGCTAAGAAAACCCCACAGACAACTTCAGGTGAAATACAGGACTCTCTGAAAACATGTGGTTTGGCTGTTTCAAGATGCACAATAAGGAAACACTTGAGGAAAGATGGGCGGGGGGGTATGGCTTGATGGGAGAGCGAGCGGTTACACCGCTCCAGCTCTAAACTGATATCCTGCCTTTATCGTGAGTCCTATCTCTTCACATACGAAGCAGTGTCCTTCCCCACGGCTATGGGTACCTACCAGGCTGGCTGCCATGGTCAAATACGTGTCACCCGTGCCTCCATCTGTGGCGGAACAACTGGCTCGATTTCGGCAGCAAGATGGTGCTGGGACACAGGCAGGGACAACTGACACACTGCAGGCTTCCTCCTCTGCCGACAGAGACTCTGCTACCTGGGTGAGTGACTCCACTTCTGCTATCTTCACTACCCAAAAAGACCCTCTGCTGCCCCAAGACCCCTCACAGCACGCTGAGGGCTGCCAGGCCACCGATTCCTCATCAAATGAGCCTATACTAACAAATACCATGCTGGCCATACAGGATTGCAAGGCCTCACTCTCAAACCAGATAGCTTCTATCTGTATGAATTGTTTGCTCCTAAAACAGGATGTCCAGAATCTATGTGATAGAACTGGGGTCACTGAGGACTGCATAAGCTCCTTGGAGGATAATGTGGATACTGTGCATCCCCCTGTGTCACGGTGCGTGATACTACCAGTCAGCTGGCAACCATTTGTGCTAAACTCGATGACTCCGAGAATTGCTCACGCAGGAAAAATCCCTGTTTTGTGTTGTTTCCTGAATGCTCCAAGGGTTCCCATCCTGAAAAGTTTCTATACTCCTGGCTGATCGTCTAAATGCTGTGGTTGCGAAATTAGTCAACAGAGGGCAGGGAGGCTTTATACCTGGTAGCTCTACCAGGATGAACATTTGTAGACTGTTCCACAATCTACAGTACCCCCATGACTGTCCCCCCACCCACGCTATTGTGTCTTTGGTTACATGCAAGGCTTTTGACAGCCTTATCTATTTTAGGTGTTACAACTATATGGCTTTGGCCCCCACATTATAGCCTGGATACATTGTCTTTATACATCCCCATTGGCCCAAATACGAGTTAATTCTCATGTTACTGATACCTTCCCAATTACCAGGGGCACTAGGCAGGGGTGTACGTTGTTACCTCTCCTATTCACCCTGCATATGGAACCGCTTGCTGTGCGCATCCATTGTTCCCCCTTAATTAAAGGTCTCGCTATTGCTACTATAGAGGAGCGGATTTCACTGTACGCGAATGTTGGTTTACTTGGCTGACACTCAAGAATCGTAAAAAAACTCTACTGTCCGAGATTGGTGACTTCTCTGGCCTCCAGGTGAATTGGGACAAATACGATCTCTTCCCTTTGGATCCCGATGCAGTTCTCCTTATTCACCCGGACTCTAGATTACAGATTTTGTCATCCTTTAGGTACCTGGGGGTCATAGTGCAACTACCTCTATCTTCTTATATTGTCAATAATCTGTGTCCTTTATTAACTCAGTTACAAGTACAAACTAAGCAATGGATGGATTTACCTCTAGATCTTATGGGTAGGGCCAAAACACTTAAAATTATATATCTACCTAAGCTATTGTACGTTCTAGCCAACTCCACTTGCAAAATCCCTAAATCTATTTTTAAAAGTATAGACACAATCTGTACGGCGTTCCTATGGAATGGCCGACCCCCCAACGTGCCACCTGAAATGCTGAGGTTGCTGAGTCATCTGGCAGGCTTGGCATTTCCTAGCTTCTATCTGTATTATCTGGCATATGGACCAACTGGTCTATATTCATGACTGGCTGCACCCGGTTGCAGAAAATGCCTGTACATCCACAGAGGACACTATTGCCTCTTCTCTAGAGACCATCCATAACACTATCTATAGAGGTCGGGTACCGGCCCGTCCAGGTACGTCTATATTAGACACCTCTCTTTCGTTTTTTAAATCTCAAAAGTCTCTAAGGACAAATGGTCGTCCTCTCCCAATAACCCCTTGTGGTTCAACCCCAGTATGCAGGAACTGTACTCACTACCTAATCCCAAATGCTGGTACTCTAGAGGGGTTAAATATTTGTGTCACTTATATGATGCACAGGGTTTTAAGTATTTTTATTAGGGTTGTCCCGATGCCTCTTTTTTAGGACCGAGTACGGATACTTTTTTTTCAAGTAGTCGCCGATACCAAATACCGATACTTTTTTTAAATGTGTCCCCAAATGCAGCCATGTCCCCCACATATTGCAGTCATATATGTCCCCCACATATTGCAGCCATGTCATGTCCCCCACATATGCAGTCATGTATGTCCCCCCACATATGCAGTCATGCATGTCCCCCACATATGCAGTCATGCATGTCCCCCACATATGCAGCCATGTATGTCACCCACATATGCAGCCATGTATGTCCCCCACATATGCAGTCATGTATGTCCCCCATATGCAGTCATGTATGTCCCCCACATATTGCAGCCATGTATGTCCCCCATATTGCAGCCATGTATGTCCCCCATATTGCAGCGATGCGTCCCTCATACCTTTTAGATATGCTGATGCCGCCTCTGCCGCATACCGCCGTATCCCCTGCACAATCGCGTAGCGCATTACAAGCTTTCATTCTAAAAACTTGTAAATGGCCGCGCTCCGTGTATTAAAACTCCCCTTCTCCGGATTGGAGGGATCCGTCCAATCCCACGCAAGGGGGAGTGTCTATACGCGGATTCGTGCATAGACACTCCCCCTTGCTCGGGATTGGAGGGATCCCTCCAATCCGGAGAAGGGGAGTGTCAATACACGGCCATTTACAAGTATTCAGAATGAATGCTTGTAATGTGTGCTATGCGATTGTGCAGGGGGATACGGCGGTATGCGGCAGCGGCGGCGTCAGCATATCTAAAAAGGTATGAGGGACGCATCGCTGCAATATGGGGGGGAAGTATTCTATTTCAGTATCGGGGGTATTTGCGGGAGTACAAGTACTCCCGCAAATACTCGGCATCGGTCCCGATACCGATACTAGTATCGGTATCGGGACAACCCTAATTTTTATCAAATGCGTATTGACTTTGACCTACCACGTTCTTACCTGTTCTACTATTATCAACTCAGACATGCCGTTCATGCTCAGTTTGGCTCCCTTGCCAACTATATAACTATACCCCCACTGGATAAAATGCTGCGACATCCTGACCCTACCAAGCTTATGTCCACATACTATGCTGCCTTCAACCCTAGATTTCGGAAAGGTCCAAACAAAATAGACTTCCATGGACATTTCTCTCACGGACAATGACTGGCCAGAATTTATTATCATTGGCCAGAATTTAGTGACACACAAGTCCTAAGTTATATCTTCTAGGGACCGCATTATACACATTAAAATCACCACTCTCACCTTACCTCAGCTAGGCTGCATAGAATGGGGCTGTCTCCTTCTGCTGAATAATTTAGAGGCTGTGGTTAAATTTCTGATTTTATACACTGCTCCTGGTTCAGCCCAGTGATTCAAGACTTCTGGGTGGATGTTAATTCTTTTATATACTCAACAGTGGGTCTCCCTAATATTATTTATCCCAAGAACTGCCTTTTGGCCATCTTTGGTGAATTGCCTATACCCTCTCATGCCAAGAGACTACTCCGCATCTTGTATTTTTAAACATATATGGGGCAGGTGGATGGCTAGCCCTTTGACCCTCACCCCAAGGTGAATAAACTGTTATGTTATTATTTGGTCGTGCCTCACCATGTTGATCTCCATTGCTGCCTTGTAAAGTTTTACATTTCTTGTACCTACACACTTAATAACTACAAGAGACATGTGAATTTGATATTTGTTTATTGACTGAGTATCATGTGTACATGCATAACCAGGAGTAACCAAAGTCTTTTGACATTCTTTTGTATGTTGGTCTTAAAAAAGATGGGCTGCATTGTCAAGTCACCATAAAAAAGCCACTACTGCGTAAATGCCACAGAGTATCCAGCTTACAATACGTCAAACAGTACAGAGACAAGCCTCAAACCTTTTGGCACAAAGTCATTTGAGTGAGTAACTTGTATAGCGCAACAAATGCGAACTTAATCGCCTCAAGGCGCTTTCCTTCCAGTGTCGTCCTGGTCCTTCAGAAGAGGTGGGTCTTTAGATTTTTCCTAAAAACCAGATGGTTTTCTTCCAGGCGGATGGTCGTGGGTAGGGCATTACAGAGTCGAGGTCCTTGGACTGCAAATCTGCGTTCTCCCTTAGATTTGTAGCGGGATTTAGGGATTTGGAGAAGGTTTTGGTTGGTTGACCGGCGCACGCGGTTGGTGACGTAGGGTTTTATTTTCTCACTTAAGTATTGTGGAGCTTTCCTTGTGTACATTTGTGAGTTAGGCAGAGTGTCTTGAAAGTCACCCGGTCCTGTACGGGCAGCCAGTGGAGGGCCCTCAAGGCAGGAGAGATTGATTTCCACGTTTTTTTTTCCTGCTACCAGTCTGGCTGCCGTATTCTGGACGACTTGTAGACGTGAGATCTGGTATTTTGGTAGTCTTAAGTAGAGGGAGTTTGCGTAGTCGAGTCGTGAGTTGATGATTGTTCCTACCACTACTGCTGTGTCTTCTTCCGGGATGAAGGGGACGAGTCTACATAGCATGCGGAGCAAATGATGAGCCCCGCTGACGACTGATCCTATTTGTGCATCCATCGTCATGTCTGAGTCAAAGATGACTCCGAGACTTTTGGCTTTGTTGCTTGGTGCGATGGTTTGTCCAAGGATGGTGGGTGGTGTCCATGTGGTCCTAGAATTGGAATTCTGATTTTCGTGAAGGATGAGTAGTTCTGTTTTGGATCCGTTGAGTTTGAGGGAGCTTTCGGTCATCCAATTGTTGATCAGTGTGAGGCATTTTCCTAGTTCCTGATATTGGTCTTTTTTGTTGGTGATTCGAAGGTAAAGCTGTGTGTCGTCGGCATAGGAGTGGTAACGCAGGTCCTGTTTGCTGATGATTTTGAGGAGCGGGCGGATGTAGATGTTGAAGAGTACAGGTGAAAGGGGTGATCCTTGCGGGACTCTGCATGTAATGGTCCGTGTTTCTGATGTAAAGCCTCCAATTTTCACTGTCTGAGTGCGGTTTTCTAAGAAAGATGCGAACCACGGCATGGCCGAGTCTGAGACTCCGGCTACTTCTTTGAGTCGCGTGAGCAATGTATTGTGGTCTACTGTGTCGAAGGCTGCGCTGAGGTCCAGCAGCACTAGGAGACAGGATTCTCCGTCATCTGCTGCTTCGAGAGCATCATCCCATATCTTGAGGAGAGCCGTTTCTGTCCCGTGGCCTGTGCAATTCAAAAGGTTAGAGCAGTTGGTGAGGAGGCAATATGACACCTCCTCACTGCCTATTAAATGCTCTCTGAGAAGCAATTCAAAGGCAGATCGCTCTTCAGAGACCAGAGCACATATGAACAAGCTCTATGGAAAGAAACCCATCAGTATATTTTTTTATAGTGTCCCACTGGTGACATTTCCTTGCACTTCCTGTCATAGATACTGAACAGAAATTGAGAGGACATTTTTAAAGAGGAAAATGTCCCTTTCAGTCAATTTGTACTAGAACAGTTGTCCCCACTCGATGATTAACTCATACCTCGTGTTCTGAAATTGGTATTCCCCTTCATTTTATGTTCTGGGCACAATGTTGACTGAATCTATATAGCAGGACACACAGACAGCAATAAGCACCTGAAGGGACTTCTTAGCTTTCTGCGCTATTAAACAAAATAATACAGTTTCAGCTATGCATACAATTTAAATATCGTGCAAAAGTTCATTTATTTTACTAATGCAACTTAAAAGCTGAAATATATGAAAGAGACTCATTACATGCAAAGCAAGATAGTTTATGCTGTGATTTGTCATAATTGTGATGATTATGGCTTACATCTCATGAAAATCCCAAATCCACAATCTCAGAAAATTTGAATATTGTCAAAAGATGCAATATTCCAGGCTCAAAGTGTCCCACTCTAATCAGCTAATTGAGCCATAACACCTGCAAAGGGTCCCTCAGCCTTTAAATGGTCTCTCAGTCTGATTCAGTAGGAATCACAATCATGGGAAAGACTGCTGACCTGACAGTTGTGCAGAAAACCATAATTGACACCCTCCATAAGGAGGGAAAGCTTTAAAAGGTAATTGCAAAAGAGATTGGATGTTCCCAAAGTTCTGTATCAAAGCACATTAATAGAAAGTTATGTGGAAGGGAAAAGTTGTGGAAGAAAAAGGTGCACAAGCAGCAGGAATTACCGCAGCCTGGAGAGGACTGTCAGGAAAAGGCCATTCAAAAATGTTGAAGGAGTGGACTGAGGCTGGAGTCAGTGCATCAAGAGCCACCACACACAGACGGATCCTGGACGTGGGCTTCAAATGACGTATTCCTATTGTCAAGCCACTCCCGAACAAGAAACTTCAGAAGCGTCTTACCTGGGCTAAGGAAAAACAGACCTGGTCTGTTGCTCAGTGGTCCAAAGTCCTCTTTTCCAATGAGAGCAAATGTTGCATCTCATTTGGAAACCAAGGACCCAGAGTATGGAGGAAGAATGGAGAGGCACATACAGCAAGATGCTTGAAGTCCAGTGTGAAGTTTCCACAGTCTGTGTTGATTTGGGGAGCCGTGTCATTTGCTGGTGTTGGGCCACTGTGCTTCATTAAGTCCGGGGTCAACACAGCCATCTACCAGGGGATTTTAGAGCACTTCATGCTTTCTTCCGCAGACGAACTCTATGGGGATGCTGACTTAATTTTCCAGCATGACTTGGCACCTACCCACACTGCTAAAAGCACCAGGAGAAAGATGAGACACGAGACTCAACAATGCATTCCATAAAACCTCAGCAATGCCACAGGCTAATAGCTTCCATGCCACGCAGCATTGGGGCAGTAATTGATGCAAAAGGGGCCCAAACCAAGTACTGAGTACATATGCATGCTTATATTTTTCAGAGGTCTAATGTTGTTCTATGTACAATCCTTGTTTTATTGATTGCATGTAATATTCAAATTTTCTGAGATTGTGGATTTGGGGTTTTCATGAGCTGTAAGTCATAATCATCACAATTATGACAAATCACAGCTTGAACTATCTTGCTTTGCATGTAGTGAGTCTATCTCATATATTAGTTTCACCTTTTAAGTTGCATCAGTGAAATAAATGAACTTTTGCACGATATTCAAATTTTTTCGAGTTTCACCTGTATGTGCATTTCCACACAAACAACATTTATTCTTTGTGTCTCTCCTCCCCTGACCCAACCGTTCCCATTCTCCTGGTTGGGAGACACAGTGAGATGAACTTCAAAGACCTCTATGAGGCTGTACTGCGCATGAGCAGCCAGGACTTTAGCACTGGATGTAAACAAACACAAGAGGCAGAGGGCACTGAATCTCACTATGTATTCCTCCGTGGACGGTGGGATCTGTTAGGTCAGGGGGCAAAAAGAATAAGTGCACTTTGTAAGTTTAAAAAAACAGATTATTAAAGCGGAGCTCCACCCAAAAGGGGAAGCTCAGCTTGTTTGCTTCCACATTTCGCACCTTTCAAAGGGGGGTAGAGAGTAATTATTTTTGACAGGTACCAATCTCCCACTTCCCGGGAGACCTTGCAGCGGCAACCTCGCCCCCTCCTTCCTCAGCCAGACAAGTTAGAAAGCACAGCACGCTTCGCGCATTCGCAGTAGGGAACCGGCTTATTACGAATAGCGGCAGCAGCAATGGAGAGTCGAAAATTGGCTGGGGTGCCGACATCGCAAGATTCCTGGACGGGTAAGTGTCCTAATATTAAAAGTTAGCAGCTACAGTATTTGTAGCTGCTGACTTTTATTTGTATTTTTTATTTTTGGGGGGGGGGGGGGGGGGGGGGGGGCTTAAAACTCTTTAACAGACACAAAACTTTTCTTACCTCAGGACTTTGCTGTGGCTTATCGGCAGGGCTCTCAAGCTCATCTAATACCTGTGTTTTCCTGCAGTCTGCATTCCATGATCCCAAAAGTCTGTAGGATTTTCCTTCTTGTCTCTGAAACAAGCATTCGACAAATGTTCAGGAGAAACTAGTTCACAATTCTCATGTACATAAGATGGTATCTACTTAGTCAGTTTCTAACTCCTTTAAAATACCTCTCTTCAATATTCACATATACATACAATCACATTTTGAAGAGTTCTGACCACAGTCACTAAGCACTTATCACTGCCCATGAAAGATAAAACAATACAGGACTGGCTGTAAATGGCCAACTGGCCAGCCTTGCTACTTCTTTGTCACTGAGAAATGCCAAGGTGACAAACATGTCTGGATGTGTGAAAGTAGCAGATAAAGGTTAATGGCTTTTTATGACTATAAAATGTTCTTAGTAAAGCCTTCAAAGCTAACTGATGCATTTATGGAGTGCAGCAAAAAAGCACATATTAACATGAAATCTGGTAAAGATTATGTGCAGGCATGGCTTAATGAAGATGATTGCTGTTATTAACATGTGTATTGCTATCAATTTTACAACCTGGCAGTTACCAGCTTATACCTGTGCCCCACGTAAACCTGTGTCCAGATCATACATGCTAAAACATTTACATATTCTGAAAAAATAAATAAAAGCACTTTGAAACAAGCAACTCATTTGGCTATGTATCTATTTTCTTGCGGAGAAAATCATTTTGAAAAGTTAACATCCCTCTAGCTACAGCTTTTTTTAAGTTTGCCCACTTACAAAGAAATGAAGGGTCTATAATTTTTTATCATAGGTGTATTTTAAGTGATAGAGACAGAATATCAACCATAAATCTAGAAAACACATGATACAAATGATAAAGACTTTGATCCCCAAGCAAAATATGACTTATCACTTGGTGGATAAACTCTTGTTGGCAAGCACAGAGGTAGAATGTTTCTTGTAGTTGGGGACCAGGTTTGCACACATCTCAGGAGGGATTTTGGTTCACTCCTCTTTATTTTTTTTAAATAACAAACAGGTTATACTTATCTCCACTGTGCAGTTCGTTTGGCACAGAGTGGTCCCGATCCTGGTCTTCTGGGGTCCCTTGGCGGCTGTCTCGGCTCCTGCCTGCAATAGCTAACCCCTATCATGGGTAGCTCTCTCCCAAGGGGGTTAGCTTGCGGGCACGCATGATACAGCCGGCGGCAATAGCTACCGACTGTATCACTCGGCCCCGTCCTGCCCCTCCGCGCGCGTCATTGGATGTGATTTGACAGCAGCACAAGTCAATGGCTGCCCTGCTATCGATCTATCCAATCCAGGCTCCATTTAGAAGACGACGCCAGGGGATGGGCACAGCAGGTGAACAGGCTCAGGTAAGTAAAAGAGGGTGGCTGGGGGGCCGTCACTGCCAGGTGTTTTTTCACCTTAATGCATAGGATGCATTAAGGTGAAAAAACACATACCTTTACAACCCCTCTAAAGTTCCTTGGCTGTCACTTGGCAACTCGAAGTTTCAGCGAAGTTTCAGCTTCCCCCATACATTTTCTATAGGGCTGGCTAGGCCACTCCATGACCTTAATGTGCTTCTTCTTGAGCCACTGTTGCCTTGGTGGTATGTTTTGGGTCATTGTCATGCTGGAAGACCCATCCATGACCCATCATTTTCTGGCTAAGGAAAGAAGGCACTCTCACGATTTTACAATACATGGCCCTGTCCATTGGTCCTTCAATGCAGCAAAGTCGGCCTGTACCTTTAGCAGAGAAACAGCCCCAAAGCATAATGGCCCGGATTCACAGAGAGTGGGCGCACATTTATGCCAGCGTAGCCCACACACAGTACGCTCACCAAGATGCGCCAGCGTAGCGTATTTTCGAAGGCGTAGGCCAGTGGAAGTGGGCGTAATCCATGCAAATAAGACGTGACCCCATGCAAATGATAGGCCGAGCGCCAGACAAGTACATATAACGAACTGCGCATGCGCCGCGCATGCTCACAACCACGTCGGAAAAACTGCCTAAGATACGCCGGATCACTGTGTATGCCGTTAACCTACGCCCAGCCAGACACACGTCCAACGTAAAATACGCCGGCTTGTGTTCCCTGGTGCAGACCTGAGCATGTCTGTTGGTGAGTTACACCTCCTTTATGGGGAATAACTTTACGCCGGACATACAACTTATCGCCGTATTTACCTCATTTGCATGTTTGAATGCCTAATCAATGGGAGCGGCACCATGCACCCAGCCTAAATGTACGCCCACATTACGCCGGCGTAAGCAAGTTATGTCAGCAGGGTGTAGCCTGGTTTGAGGCGTATGTCTGTTTGTGTGCGCACAGATACGATAGCGCACATTTACACTTACGTCGGCGTAACCTGTTATACGTCGGCGTAAGTGCTCTGTGAATCCGGGCCATAGTCAGCATTTTCTTCCTCCAAACACGTTGAGTTAATGCCAAAGAGCGCAATTTTGGTCTCATCTGACCACAGGACTTTCTCCCAATCCTTCTCTGAATCAATTAGATGTTCATTGGCACATCCTGTGCCTCCGTGCGCCCCCACCTCCCCCGCCGCGTGATCACGGCGGCCGGTATTTGAGGCTGCAGCTTTGCGGCCTTCTAGGCTGCAAAGCGGCGGTCTCAATTACCGGTGGTCGCGGGCGCCAGGTCACAATTTCTTGTCGCAATTGCGACCTGGCGCCCGGATATTATCGACCCCTGAGTGAAGGGGTATAATAGAATATTCAGATCATGCTCTCTATCAAAGTAGTTTTAATGTCATATCTATTCAAGATAAAAAAAGGTTCTGTAAACTCTATTTTTTCTATTTTTAAAACGGCTGAAAACTGCTGCAGTCTGAAAGGGGTCTCACACACACTCCAAACTGTCTTATTTCTACTGGAGCTGTTTTGAACAGCTGAAATGGGCCATTCCACAGGTAGTGTTATCAGGGTGAGCATATGATGATCGGTGAACATCTCTTTGCAGTGAATAATCATTAAAGAGAGCCTGTTACTTCCATGATGGAAACACATAAGGGCTTGTCAGTGCTAGCAGTGAAATTAGATAAGAATGTAAATTAAAAAATGACAGATGTTATAGCCCCACGTAAACATGTGTGTCAACACTGCCCGTGTACGAAAATTACAATTGCAATTTGTCTATAGACAATTTGGGGTATTGTAGTTTGTCACTGTTTCACACACAGACACAATTTTAAAGATAGACATGTTTGGTAGCTATTTTTAAGATGCAACCTTATTTTTTGTATTAAAAACATGGGTAACATATTGTGTTTGTATGCACTAAAATAACATTTTGAGTATATTTTGAGTGTCAATACTAGACCTACAAGCAAATGCATTGACATCGCTGAAAAAAACTAACTGTAGTTGGTTTTACATTCAGTAGTGTAGAGATCTAAATATTAAGCAGCAGGGAACCTTGACAAGCACAATGTAAAGTAAGGGTCCTTTCACACAGAGCGGACCGTTTTTCGGTCCGCTCCGTGTGCCCGTCAGCTTAGCGGGGGGGGTCTCCGCTCAGCTCTCGGCGGACGGGGCGGTCCCCGCACACTGTGCAGGGACCGCCCCGTCTCTCCTCCGCTCTCCCCTATGGGGAGTCGGATGGAAACGGACCGTCTGTCCGTTTGCATCCGATCCGTTTGGCCGGACGGAAGAAAAATAGGACATTCTTCCGTCCGCAAAAACGGATGCGGATCTAGCGGACGTTAGCGGATGCATCATCCGCTAATGGATCCGCTCCCATAGGGGCTCATTACAAGTCCGTAAACGGACTTGTAATGAGCGGACCGTTCGTCCGCTAGTGTGAAAGGGCCCTAACAAGGAAATGGATATCAAAATAAAATGGATTACTAGAATTCATCAGGTGTGGTTATATAAAAAATGTTTACATTAAGATTGATAACCAACACATTTCAGGAGTTACATGAGCTCCTCTTCATCAGGGCTTTAGATTAAATATGTGCTATCTAGGTGATAGATGTTAAGTGTACAATCAGGATGCAGATCTTTCAAAATTACTGAGGAAAGACAGCAATCCATTGTCTGGTATCTGTTGTATTACAACCGGAATGCTGACACACACAGACACATTAATTTTCCAAGAGCTTAATCCCAATACTAACATTAACGTTACCCAAGAGTGGATAGGGAGTACCTATGATTCATAAGCATGTTACTAATTATGCTAAAAGTGGATGTAAACCCCCAAAAAAATATTTTTTGATGTCACAATGTAGAGTATAAGATTTCCTATCATCTGTGCCCAGTCTTGCCACACAGAGTTAATCCAGCGCTGAGTAATCCTCTTTTAAAGTTCAGCGCAAATTAACAGAATTCCAGATAAAAACTTGCCAAATTATAAAGTCCGTTTCTCTGTTATTACTTTCAGTAACAGGTTATTTACATATCTAGCTTGAACATGTTTATCATAACAAGAGGTGATCCAAAGTTCATTGTATATTACTAGGATGTGTTATGATGTTATATCACCTCATGTTATGATAAACAAAACATAACATATGATAAACATGTCCTAGCTAGATATGTAAATAACCTGTCACTCAAAGCAAGAGAGAAAACTGACTTTTTATCTAGGCAGGGTTTTATCTGGAAGGCTGTTCATTTTCACTGAACATAAAAGAGGATTTCTCAGATCTGGATATGTGGCAAGACTGGGCACAGATGATAGGAAATATTATACTCTACATTGTGACATCAAAAAAAATAATACTGACATCTGTATGCTGTAACATGGAGAACACAAATTACTTTTGATCTAGCGTTACCTCTAACCTAGCTAGCCTAATACTATTATTATACAGGATTTATATAGCGCCAACAGTTTTGGCAGTGCTTTACAATATGAGGGCAGACAGTAAAGGATAGTAATATATTGGTTTGCAAAACTGTTTGGTGCAGACAAAGTAGATTTATATACTATATGGATTTGAGAATAAATATTTAAATATTTTTTTTGTGCCCTGAGTTCTGCTTTGCTTTATCCTCCAATGGCTCCCCTGTAAGGCATTACAGAATACCCCATAAAAATGTATAATACATTTCAAATACTTACTACATCTTTACGCATTATAAAAAGAACAAGGTTTTTTATTTCTATCAGTGTACCAAATAACATCTTTAAATATAGTTAATAAGTTAACTAATGGGGGGGGGCGTGGTCTGGACAGCCGTGCAGTAGGACATACGTGTGCTGAGCTCTGCTCCCGGTTTATCCTGCCTTTTGTATCCTAAGTGCCTGCTGCCGCTATTTCTACACTGCTCGGTTGCTTGGAGAACAGTCAATCTCCCTCCTTAAGCCGCCTCCCCACAAAGCTGCTCCATCTACGCGTTCCCTGGATGGCGCCGCCACTACATCTGCTGAGGAGCTCAGTAGCCTGCCACAGCCAACACAACTAAAGTGCTTGAGGCTATCACAACATGCCAGATGACTCTGATGGTGAAAATAGAGGAGGTAAAGGTGGACATATCCCTTATCAGGCAGGACATGCACAAGCTCTGGGACTGGGTCCCAGAAGTGAAACCCCTGATTAGATACAGTACAGACCAAAAGTTTGGACACACCTTCTCATTCCAAAAGTTTTCTTTATTTTCATGACTATGAAAATTGTAGAGTCACACTGAAGGCATCGAAAATATTAATTAACACATGTGGAATTAAATACATAACAAAAAAGTGTAAAACAACTGAAAATATGTAATATTCTAGGTTCTTCAAAGTAGCCACCTTTTGCAGCAGACACATCTCTAGAACAACTGTTAAGAGGAGACTGTGTGAATCAGGCCTTTATGGTAGAAGATCTGCTAGGAAACCACTGCTAAAGAAAGGCAACAAGCAGAAGAGACTTGTTTGGGCTAAAGAACACAAGGAATGGACATTAGACCAGTGGAAATCTGTGTTTTGGTCTGATGAGTCCAAATTTGAGATCTTTGGTTCCAACCACCGCGTCTTTGTGCGACGCAGAAAAGGTGAACGGATGGACTCTACATGCCTGATTCCCACCGTGAAGCATGGAGGAGGAGGTGTGATGGTGTGGGGGTGCTTTGCTGGTGACACTGTTGGGGATTTATTCAAAATTGAAGGCATACTGAACCAGCATGGCTACCACAGCATCTTGCAGCGGCATGCTATTCCATCCGGTTTGCATTTAGTTGGACCATCCATTTATTTTTATTTTTTTTTTCATTTTAAAATAAGTTTATTAAAGATCAGCATTGTACAATTTAGTTCCTCCGGAACAATCTGGAGCAAGAAAAAATACATACAGTTCATTGTAAATAGAAAACATAGCTTAGGAGAAATAGAGGAAATGATTAAATAATAATAATAATAAATAAATAAATAAAACAAATACCTTGACTCTCACTCATCATTAAATAAGTTATCCTATCTAACCTTATGTGAACTATTCTGTGATGGTAGGAGAAATAAAATAAAAGAATTGAGTTAAGCACTTAACCGAAAAGTCTGTTTCCGACACCCCTAATGGGAGCACACTGTGCCGAAAAAAAAAAAAAAAAGAAGACGTAAGCCTAAATTGCTACTAGAGCCACGTACTTAACAGGACTGGCCACGCAGCTCAGGAAAGCCAGAAAATTCTAGAGCCGCGCGGGCGTCCAAGAGTGAAGGTATTAGCGGTGGACTCCAGAGTCTCAGTAAAACCCGTGAAATCCCTACTGAGACAACTTACAGAGTATGGTTTCTAATGCAAAACAATGAACATTGCAGAAAAAGCCATTTCTCCTATTTAATTATTCATAGTAATACTGATTGTTAGCAAACCGAAGTGGTGGACCGAGAAACAAAGAGAGGCAAGGAGGAAAGAAGAATCAGAAGAAAAGAACAGAATAGGAAAAGTAAGAAGGATAGAAATAAGTTGATTGCCAGCTAAAATATCAAAAGTTTGTGGGTGTCGTCGTGGTACCCGGAAGTAGGGAAACCCCCGCGAATTTGGCCCAAGGCTCCCATATAGCCTCAAATAACTTAGATGTGTTTAGAATGGAACTAACCATTTTCCTTTTGGCTGCCTTAATAGAGACTCTTGGTTGTTTCCAAGCCCCCGCCAGAGTGTTTTTTGCGCCTAAAAGCCATCATTTATTTTTCAACAAGACAATGACCCCAAACACACCTCCAGGCTGTGTAAGGGCTATTTGACCAAGAAGGAGAGTGATGGGGTGCTGCGCCAGATGACCTGGCCTCCAGTCACCAGACCTGAACCCAATCGAGAGGGTTTGGGGTAAGCTGGACCACAGAGTGAAGGCAAAAGGGCCAACAAGTGCTAAGCATCTCTGGGAACTCCTTCAAGACTGTTAGAAGACCATTTCAGGTGACTACCTCTTGAAGGTCATCAAGAGAATGCCAAGAGTGTGCAAAGCAGTAATCAAAGCAAAATGTGGCTACTTTGAAGAACCTAGAATATGACATATTTTCAGTTGTTTCACACTTTTTTGTTATGTATATAATTCCACGTGTTAATTCATAGTTTTGATGCCTTCAGTGTGAATCTACAATTTTCATAGTCATGAAAATAAAGAAAACTCTTGGAATGAGAAGGTGTCCAAACTTTTGGTCTGTACTGTATGTAGAAAATAATCTTCATCCCCCTACAGCACATCTATGAGGCCGTGCAGCACCAGATCCAGCAGCTCACTCAGAAGCAGGACGACGTTGAGAACCGTGCCTGACACTGCAATCTCTGATTCATTGTCCTTCTCGAGCGCTCAGAAGGCTCTAACTCAGCTACCTTCTTGGAGAACCTGCTGGCCACTACCTTTGACAGGGCAGCCTTCTCTACCACCTCTGTGATGGAGAGTGCACACCAAATGCCAGCTCGACAGCCTGCGGAGAGTGCACCTTCCCGTACCCTTATAGCTAAACTACTGAATTAAAATAGATCAGGACATTGTTCTATGACTTACCAGGAAAAGGGGCAACATCCACTTTTAAAATTTTAGAGTGTCAGGCCGCGTACACACGAGGGGATATGTCCGCTGAAAACGGTCCGATGGACCGTTTCAGCAGACATCTCCGCTCGTGTGTATGGGCTAGCGGACAGATTTGTCCACCCGACAGATTTCAAAGCAAGCTTTGAAATCTATCCGGTGGGAATCTGTCCGCCCGACATGTCTGCTGGTTAGTACACTTACCAGCAGACATGTCGGCTCCCACCGCCGCCGCGCCGCTGCCGAATGGATTCGGCGCATGCGCGGAAGTGTTTTACTTCCTGGTGCGGTGACGTAGCGGTGACGCGGCGGCGTCAACGTCACCGCCGCGTCATCGCCACGTCACCGCGCCGTCCGGCGGCGGGGAATTTGATCCGATGGTGTGTACACGCCATCGGATCAAACTCCCGATCGGACATATCCGATGGAAATGGTCCGCGGACCGTTTTCATCGGATATATCCGATCGTCTGTATGGGGCCTCAGAGTTCCCAGACTTAATGGTGGAGGTCCAGAAGCAACACTCCCACTTCACAGATGTCAAACAGCTCTTTCACATTTATCATCTCTTTACACCATGCTGTTTTCCATCCGCCTACAGGTGGACTTTTTTCAAAGACCCTTAGCTGGCTTTATCAATGTGACACTGACAGAAATCACCCTACATGACGACACCCTCAAGCCCTGGATGCCATGTGTACTCTGCCTACTCCCCTAACTGTCCTGCCTTTAATTGTTGTGGAAGACTCTACCCAGACTCCATCTTCTCCATGTGAAGTTGCCTGAAGTTTCCACCTGTTGCCTATGTTGGAGATGGATGACTCGCCTGTAACAGTTACAGCGGGCATTTCTTGCCAAATACACTTGTGTTATTTTTAATTGGGCACCCTGTTACATTTGCTCTCCAAACCTGGCATGGGTGCCCTAATCCCTATTGTTAGAAGCCCTAGCAGCTGAGCCCCTGGCCATTTCACTTACAATGCACATTAATATCTGTGGTCCCTGTTCAGGTAACATTGTGGAAACCATGGGATTGTATGCAGATGACATGATACTTTATCTGGAGGATTCCAGCCCTTTACTGCAAACCACCCTGCGTGCTATCAAGGAGTTTGGGGTTGACTGTCTGACTACTTTTAAGTTTCATACGCAGTCCTGGGCGAGACTTCTACAGGTTACAGGAAGAATAAACCTTGTAAAAATCATTCTTCTACCTAAATTCTTATACATGTTTTGGCACTCCCAAGCGCTACTCCCTCTTAAAATCGAGGTTCAAGTTGACTTAAACTGCCCTGGCTACACTTAAGAATCTGACAACCGTGGGAAGGACTGCCCTATCTGACCTCCACTATTATTATCTGGCAGCCCAACTATCTCAATTTTACCACTTAGATAAGACTGAATCTGACCACTACCAGACGTTAGTTTGCAGACAGTCAAACCGAGTGCCATGCTCCCCCTACAGGTGATTGAGTGGGTGCACGGTCGGGAGCCTTGACTTCACACAAGCCTTTGCTGCAACACCATAGATGTGTCTGGGAGCTGGCCCTGAAATGGATCAGCACTGCTGCTTACAACATGCACGTTCCCCTAGGCCAGGAGTCTCCAAACTACGGCCCTCCAGGTGTTCAGGAACTACAATTCCCATCATGCCTAGTCATGTCTACGAATGTCAGAGTTTTACAATGCCTCATGGGAAGTGTAGTTCCACAGCAGCTGGAGGGCCGTAGTTTGGAGATCCCTGCCCTAGGCATAATCTTAAGTTATCTGAGCGTACTTCCATCCCTAGTATTGATTTATGGGCCTCTAAAAGAGGTACTCTGCCTTCATCGGGTACTCACATCTACAGGCCCAAGCACATTACAAACCCTAAAAGAGGAATTTGATCTACCGAACCATATGTTATTCTGCCATGCCCAATTCCCAGACACATTTCCTACTCTCCAGTCCCTACTTTGGTAGATATAATAACAGGTACGGGATTCTGGATGATGGGGAGAGTGCGATGAGGTGCTGGAAGGCACCAAATTTTCTTCACCCAAGTTATCTTTCACTCAAACTATATATTATACATAGAGCGTATCTTACTCCACTCCAGGTCTCTAGATATCGCCCAGACTGCAGCCCACTATGTCCCAGATGTTTAGATGCTGCAGGCACCCTTTTTCATATGCAGTGGACCTGCCTGGTAATACAGGCCTACCGGGTGCAAATCATTAAGTTCCTGTATGACTGGATGGGTTGTCCACTGCAATTAGACCCTTAACCTTTATTTACTCAGCCTCCTTCTAGATCCGGACGCAGATAAGTTCTTTAATGTTTTTCTACACAAAACTCTGTTCAGTGCACAGAAACTTGTAGCACGTCACTGGATGCAGGCTGCTCCCCTACTTTTCAAGCCTGGTTGACAGAGGTTAACTTTACACTCCTGCACAAAAACTCTTAGAAGAGGTTACCCCTCGAAATATAATAAAATCTGAGATAGGTGGCTCAAGCAGCCAAACACCTGCCCTGGGGGCTCTGTGTTTTGTATTCAATATTTAGCAGTTTCCTATATATATATATATATGTGTGTGTGTATCCGTATGTTCTGTTTGCAATTACATCCCACCCTAGATGGAAGCATTGTTATAGGTAGGCCTTCTGTAGTGATTGTTTCCCTTCCTTTTCCTGTCCTCAACACCCACTATGTACTTGGCTCCTACACCTTAAATATTGATGCTATGTGATTATATCACTACTGTACTTACCCTGATGGGATTTGATTAATTCTGCATTGCAATGTAATACTCTGGACACTACTTATGTACTTCCTGATGTGTACTATGCCATTCTATTGGTTCTCTTTTACAATAAATTCGTTTTTTTGGATAAAAAAAGTTAACAAACGAGCACACTGATGCTGCTAAATTTGTACTACGCATCTAGGCATTAATGACCTCTGCTAGTAAAAGAGTTAAGAGCAACATAAATGCTATTTAATTAGTTGTTTAGAATTATAACCTTCAAGGATTATGTCACATAGTCAAATCTGCCTTTTCCGAGAACAATCATACAAAGTTTCTCAAAAATTAATTTCAAAACACAACAGAAGTTGCTTCTCCGTTATTTGCATCCATTTAATTTAACAAACATTCAAGTCTATCTATTTACTTGTTCTGCAAATCAAACAATGTTTTTTTCAAGGTGCAATTAAAATGAATGCTAAATTGTGGTTCACAAGCTTGTAAATATGGGTCGGTGCATTGAAAATGTTTCTTTCCTAATTGCAAAAGCCATCATGACCTTAAATATTGATGTATTTGCAACAAAGATTAACCTAAATAAAGGCAAGACAAGAAAAAATAAAATACATACATAAAATACAACTTTGACACCATTTGCCTGGACAAAATCTTCCTCCTGAGTCATAAAGAGAAGACATGCTGTAATGCAGCGATATTACCAAGTGACATCATGTAAATGAGTTAACCCTCCCGACAAGATGTGATGGATTATAATGCAGAGAATAAAAGGGTAAGCTACTGTCAAATAAACAGCTTGCAGTTTCTTTATGCAATGCATTAAAGGGACACATGCGGTCACTGAAAAACAATGACATATTACCAATTAGGGCCCCCTTGTTGAACAGGTTCATGTCACAGAAAGCATAAAAATAGACCATCTATCCATTAAGTTACTTCAATTTGACCTTTTATTTTCATCTTTGCTCATGTCGCCTCCACAATATATACCATACAAACTGCTACATGTACAAATGTGTATGTTCCACGTTTTCAAATCACAGTTAATACTGACATTAGTGATGGTAAAAAAAAAAAAAATGAATTTGCTTATTTCTAGATCAGTTAAGAATTTAAAGCAGACTCCTGCAAATCTCGACTATAGCGCCAATGCTTCCTGCACTGCCCATTATAAAACACTCCCCTTGCACCGCTGGAATGCTTACCTGTCAGCTGGTGCAGGCTATGTCTATTTACCACCTTCTCCTTCACTTTTTGTATCTGCCTCACACAGAGCCCTGGCCAGCAGGAAGAAAGAGGCAAGCAGTCACTGAGACCCCTTTGTGAAATTGCACCAGCCAACAGGTGCCAATACATCTACTACTATAATATATTTAATATATGTACTGTATATTTCTATGTTTGCTGCTGTTAATGAAAATAAGCAGGAATCCTTCCATCAGTAAATTAACTATTCCATCTACAGTATATAAGTCATTAGACCATCAGAAATACACATATTTTGTTAATGAGATGCACATCCATAGTTAAGCACATGCTGTGCAAACAATTATGCCTGAAGATGGGTTTAATATGCTTACAACTTTGAGATAATCTCATATTTATTACCAGTTAATTGATGCACAGTTAAATAATCTTAATCTTGGGAGGGTTAAAAAAAAAATGGTAGCGCTATTTATCCTGTGAAACTGCATATACATAGTTACATAGATTGAAAAAAGACACAAGTCCATCTAGTTCAATCATAAAAAAAAAAAATAAAAAAAAACGTACAGTCCCATATACCCAATTCTATACCCACAATTGATCCAGCAGAAGGCTAAAAACCCCAGAAGAGCATGGTTCAATTTGCTACAGTAGGGGAAAAAATTCCTTCCTGATCCCCCGAGAGGCATTTTCCCCGGATCAACCTTACCTATAAATGTTAGTACCCAGTTATATTATGTACATTTAGGAAAGTATCCAGGCCTTTCTTAAAGCAATCTACTGAGCTGGCCAGAACCACCTCTGGAGGTATTCCACATTTTCACAGCTCTTACTGTGAAGAAACCTTTCTGTATTTGGAGATGAAATCTCTTTTCCTCTAGACGTAAAGTGTGCCCCCTTGTCCTCTGTGTTGACTGTAAAGTGAATAACTCAACACCAAGTTCACTATATGGACCCCTTATATATTTGTTCATGTTGATCATACCCCCCCCCCCTTAATCTCTTCTTCTGAAGAGTTAATAAATTCAGTTCCTCTAATCTTTCCCCATAGATGAGCTCCCCCATGCCTCATATCAATTGGGTTGCCCTTCTCTGCACTTTCTCCAGTTCCCTGATCTCCAAAACAGAACTGCATATTCCAGATGAGGTCTTACTAATGATTTGTACAGGGGCAAAATTATATCTCTCTCTCTGGAGTCCATACCTCTCTTAAAGGGGTGTTCCAGCCCATTTTTATGTTTATTAAAAGTCAGCAGCTACAAAAAGTGTAGCTGCTGGCATTTAATAAACATACACTTACCTGCTCCAGGGTTCCAGAGACGCGCCGGCCGGGGCTCCACTCCTCTTCCCCTCCCCGGCCGGCGTCTTCATTGTAAGTGTGGGCACCCGGCCGTGACAGCTTTCGGCTTGCTTTACGGCCGGGCACCCACTGCGCATGTGCGAGCAGCGCGGCGCTGCGCCGTTCGATTGGACAGGCGATCGCCTGGGACCTGTGACGTGTCCCAGGCAATCGCCTACAGGGAGGGGCTAAAGATAGGCGATTAAGCTAATCGCCTTACCAGCCCCTCGGTGGAAGGAGGAGGCGGGACAGGAAGTCCCACTCCTCCTGAAGCCCCCACTCCCCCCCCCCCAAAAAATGACAAATGTGGCATGTAAGGGGGTGAGGAGTGGGTTAAGCGGAAGTTCAATTTTTGAGTGGAACTCCGCTTTAATACAAGAAAGGACTTTGCTCGCTTTGGAAACCGCAGCTTGGCATTGCATGCCATTATTGAGCTAATGATCTATTAAAAACCCCAGATCCTTCTCCACTACGGATCCCCCCAGTTACACTCCCCCTAGTATGTATGATGCATGCATATTTTTAGCCCCCAAGTGCATAACTTTACATTTATCTACATTAAACCTCATCTGCCACATAGTCGCCCAGTGCATTGAAGTTGGCTTGTAAATTGGAGACATCCTGCAAGGACGTTATTCCACTGCATAGCTTAGTGTCATCTGCAAAGACAGAAATTTTACTTTAGATCCCAGACCCTATATAATTTATACAGATATTAAAAAGTAAGGGTCCCAGCACTGTACCTTAGGGTACACCACTGATAACCTTAGACCATTCAGAGTAAGAATCATTAACCATCATCATTATGTGTGAATGGGGCAAATCAAATGTTATTAGGCTGTTTTCTCTCCAGGTCTAATGTTATTCATACAGGACAGAGTGAATTAGGAAAATATGGCCACTAGATGGAGCTGATTATAACAGGAAATAAAAATGTATTTACTGTGATTGTCAGCTCTATCTAGTGGCCACAAAGCAGTGTTTTTTCACAAACCACTTTATTTTTAAAGTGGTTGTAAACCTCAGACATGAAATATGAACAAAGCATAGCCCCCTATAGTATGTACTCAATTAAGAGTACAAAGTGTCATTTCTGTCTGCTGCTTTGCTCCTCTGCTATCAGCACAAATCGCTTGAAAATGGGGACAGAGGAAGGAGCTCCAGTCAATTGTCTCAGCTCTGTTCCTGTGTGAGGGGGGTGTCCCTTCCCTCAAATCTGCTGTCAGTCTTCTCACTAAACTCTGCAGATTGTAATGTATAAGCTTTAGAAATTCTGCACTTTGAACAGATGAAGAGAATCCAGATAAACACGTACAACCTATGTAGGATGGGTTGTTTCATCTCATTTTAAAACACAGCAGATCACAAAGCTATGTGATTTTTGTGACCAATCACAGTAATCATATTCATAAACAAAGGCTGCACAGTGCATGTCCAGGCTGTGTGTGAGAAACATGCTATTAATTTTGTGGCCGCTGCTCTGTCTTCCCACTTCAAGGCCTGAAAAAACTTGATAGGTAGTCAGAAAATCTGATGAAAAATGAATGCCCATTGAAAGCCTGAAGGTGCTCATTGAATTTTGGGCCCCGCTATGCATCTAGGCAATGACAAAATCTAACACATGCCATTGAAAGCCTGAAGGTGCTCATTGAATTTTGGGCCCCGCTATGCATCTAGGCAATGACAAAATCTAACACATGTGGTATCTCCATACTCTTATAGGAGTAGAAGAATGTGTATTGGTTTGTAATTGTAAGTATGCCTATGCTGTGCGTGAGAAATAACTTGTTAAAATAACCTTTGTGAAATAAAATACAATACACCAATGTGCTTCCAGGTTTTATTACCAAAGCTTAATTGAACAAGCTGGAGTTAGAAGCTCATTGGTTTATATGCAGAAGTGAGCTTGATTTTGCTCTTTCTAGCTTTAGTAAATAAACCCCATTGTGTACTTAAAAGTGGGGTATGCCTGTAGTATTTACTTATGCCATTTTCTAAAAAATAGTTAAAAAAAAATACAACTTTAAAAAACTCAGATTGATTATTGTGCTCTCTTCAGACAGTATCTCGCTCTTGTCCTCCCTGCTGCCGTCCATATTTTTCTACCACTTGTTATCGACCCTTGACTTGTTATTCGACTACGCTTCTCCCTGATCCCAACCGGCAACTGCGCATTACTGACCTTTGGTTGTTTACTGACTATGCTTCTGTTTGATTCCTACCTGCTTACCTCCTGGTGGAGCGATCCTGAGGATCTGTGACCTGGTACTAACACGCAGCAAAATCCCTCTCCACCATCAGGAGCTTTGGCAAACAACGGTTAGTACTTAAACTCTGCACCTCAGGTGAGTCCACGTAATCCACCAGGGTGACTGCCAGTGTACCTATCCTGCTGGTTGGTGGTAGTCCCGCTACAGCAACTGTTCTTCTAGCCTGGGCCCTTATTGTGACAAGCTCTAAATATTATTTAAAAATACACTCACCGGCCACTTTATTGGATACACCTGTTCAATTGCTTGGTAATACAAATTGCTAATCAGCCAATCACACTGCAGCAACTTAATGCATTTAGGCATCTAGACAAGGTGAAGATAACTTGTTGAAGTTAAAACAGAGCATGAGAATGGGAAAATAAGGGGATTTAAGGTGACTTTGAACGTGGCATGACTATTGGTGTCAGACAGGCTGGTCTGAGTACTTGAAAAACTGATTTACTGGGATTTTCATGCAAACCATCTCTGGTGTTTCCAGAGAACGGTCCGAAAAATAGGATTTTGTACTCACCGTAAAATCCATTTCTCTGAGTTCATGGACGGACACAGCAGCATTGACCTTAGGGTATTATATCCTTCCAGGAGAGACTAGGCAGAAAACAGCACTTTAATTGTTAAAAACACTTCTCTCAGTACAGCACCTCCCAAGGGGTGGGTCCCCCGGGGGCATCCCACTCTCTGACTCAACAGCTCCAGTTCGTAACAAGCAGTACAAACAAAAGGAGGGGTGGGTGCTGTGTCCGTCCATGAACTCAGAGAAATGGATTTTACGGTGAGTACAAAAACCGTATTTTCTCTTCCGTTCATGGACGGACACAGCAGCATTGACCTTAGGGACGTCACCAAGCAGTGTCCAAAAAATTAGAGGGGTGGGAAAACAACAAAGCAAACCAAGCTACACCCCAAACAAAACCAGAGTTTCTCAACAGAGGAACTCCAACCTTAAACTGCCACCTGCAACAGCTTGTGGCCGAAGATGCACTCACATCCACCTTGTAAAATTTTGAGACGGTGTGGATTGACGACCAGGTCGCTGCCTTACACTCCTGTAACACAGACGCTTGATGACGGAAAGCCCAAGAGGCACGATTACCCTGGTCGAATGCGCCATAACCGGAAAGGGAGGCGTCCGCCCCTTCAGGGCATAAGTCTGAAGTACAACCTGTCTGATCCACCTGGAAATGGTGGCCGACAAGACCGCCAGACCTTTTTTAGGACCAGTCACTGACACGAACAATGAGTCCGACTTCCGGAACAGAGCCGTAGCAGATAAGTACACCCGTAGGGCCCGAACCACATCCAAGGAATGCTTCCTTTAGGTTTTTCGGCCGAGGACATAAGGATGGTAACACAATGTCCTCATTAAAGTGAAAAGCCGAAAACGACCTTTGGGAGAAAAGACGGCTGCGGCCGCAGCACCACTTTATCCTTGTGGATGACCAAGTAGGGAGCCTTGCAGGACAAGGCCGCCAGTTAAGACTGACTGAGGTAATTGCTGACTCGTCTGACTGACTCGTCTGACCTCAATTGCTACCAGAAAAACCACCTTCTGTGACAGAGTCAACAAAGAGGACTAAATACAGGTCCCATGGGGGCAGTGGAGGATGCACAGGAGGGGCCACATGCCGGACCCCTGCACAAACGTACGCACCAGGGAGTGCACCGCCAAAGCTTGCTGAAAGTAAACAGCTAGAGCCGAAATCTGACTCTTAACCGTACTTAAAGCGAGAGCCTGATCCACTCCACGCTGTAAGAACAGCAGAATCCGGGACACCACGTATGTACGGGGATGCCATTTCATCTCTTCACACATAGAGATGTAGGCCTTCCACGTACGATGGTAAATCTTTCGTGAAGTACACTTCCGTGCACGTAGCATGGTAGAAATCACCGAGCCTAAAAAGCCAGCGACTGTAAAGCGGGGTGAAAGATCGGAAGATCTTCTCTCAGGGGTAGACATCAAGGGAAGTCTGCCACCAGACGCACCAGGTCCGTGTAGATTAGGCGGTAGTGACCCCAAGGTGTCACCAACGCTTCTGACGCGTCCGCCCATGGGTCCTTTGACCTGACCACGAACCGTGACACCTTCCGTTTGAGACGGGACGCCAGGAGGTCCACGTCTGGAGTGCCCCATTTTCGGGACAGACTCTGAAACACCTCCGGATGAAGTGACCACTCTCCTTGGTCTAGTGTCTGGGGACTTAGGTAGTTGGCTTGCCAATTCTGTACTTACAGAGACAGAGCCGGAAGGAACGTTTCGGTCCACCGAATGATGTGCGCGACTTCCATCGCTGCAGCTGAGCTCCGTGTGCCTCCCTGATGATTGACGTACGCCACGGCCGTGGTGTTGTCGGACTGCATCCTGACCGGTCGGTCCTGCAGACCCCGGGTCCCATCGTGACAGAATTTCCTTCTGTAGTACTCTGGTGTGGATTTGGGCATATGGGACTGCCTCGAAAGAGGCCACCATCAGACCCAGAACCCTCATGCAGAACCGGAATGACGACCACTTCTGGGTCGTCAACTGCTGCACCGCAGACTGTAGTGTCTGAAGTTTCTCTGTTGGGAGAAAGACTCTTACCTCCGAGGAATCCAGGATTAACCCCAGGTATTCCACCCGCTGAGACGGTACCAACATAGACTTCCATATGTTCAGAAGCCAGCCGAATTCCTGTAGGGTTTGGCAGGTGATGGACACGTCCTCTTCTGACTCTG
The DNA here is from genome assembly GCA_029574335.1 of Rana kukunoris. Taxonomy (NCBI): domain Eukaryota; kingdom Metazoa; phylum Chordata; class Amphibia; order Anura; family Ranidae; genus Rana; species Rana kukunoris. Next base: position 319,297,817 of record CM056050.1, on the reverse strand, counting down.
AGCTTGAGGAAGCTCTCAGGAGAAGGTCGTCCAGGTAGCTCACGATAGCGATCCCGCGCTGCCTTAGCAGGGCTAGGATCGGAGCGAGCACCTTGGTGAAGACCCTTGGTGCCGAGGCCAGTCCGAACGGGAGGGCTACAAATGGAAAGTGGTCCTCTCATATCGCAAAGCGCAGAAATCTCTGATGCTTTGCACATATGGGGACATGCAGGTACGCATCCATGATGTCCAGGGAGGCCATGAAATCCCCCTGATGGAGCGCTGCCACCACCGAGCGAATCAACTCCATTTTGACGTTTTGCACTTTGACAAAACAATTGAGGGCCTTGAGGTCCAAGATTGGATGAACCCCTTCCTTTTTGGGGACTACAAAGAGATTGGAGTAAAACCCCTGAAACCGCTCCCCTGAAGGAACCGGTACAATCACTCCCCTGACCAGTAGATCCTGGACAGCCCCTGACAGAGCCTTCCGGCGAACCGGAGAAAGCTGGAGGTTGGAAGGAAAAAATCTGTTTGGCGGACAAGAGAGAAACTCTATCTTGTACCCCAAAGAAACTACCTCACAAACCCAACGGTCGGCTACAAGAGAACTCCACCGAGCCGCGAATTTGCGAAGTCGGCCCCCCACCCGACATACGGGCGGAGGCAGACCTTCATGCGGAAGCAGGCTTGTCCGCGGGCTTGTTAGGCTTGCGGTACCAGGTGCGCTTTTGCCCTGTAGCGGACACATTTGCACCTTGAGAATTTTTTCCTGCCACACTTGGCGGGCGAAAAAACCTCTTGGGGGCAGTAAAGGAGGGACCTTGCTTACGGCGAGGCTCCTTACCCTTCCCAGACTGTGGGAGCAGAGTGGTTTTTCCACCTGTGGCATCCTTTATGATGTCATCCAGGGAGGCCCCAAAGCGCCATTCACCCTTAAAGGGTAAATGTACCAAAGCCTTTTTTGAAGACTGGTCCACAGACCAACACTTCAGCCACAGCAGGCGTCGCAGTACCACCGCGTAGGCGGAGGCCCTAGAAAGCAAGGGGAGCGTATTCAGGGCCGACTCACAGACAAATTTCAGGCCCTGTACCAACTGGTCCAGACAGGTGTCTCAAGCTCTTGCAGCAAGACCTTTGCCCGTTCAGTGAGTGTCTGCGACACCAGAGCCCTGGCCAAAACCGGTCTCACAGCCTCAGCCCTCCTATCTGCGGGGTCCGTAAATGCGGGAGCCCCCTCCACAGGCAACGTGGTGGCTTTACTCAGTCTGGACACCGGAGGGTCCACTGAAGGAGAAGTGACCAACTTTTTTAAAAAGTCCTCCTCAAAAGGATACAGGAACAGCAAACGCTTTCTGCGGTGTATCCCATTCCTTGTACAACAGTTTGTCCAGATATGGAACACAAGGAAACACTCTTGCAGCGCGGGGTGGCTTGCGGAACCCAAAAGGGACCGGCACATCAGATGCCTCTGCCAAATCCTTAAGTTTTTGTGTATCCCGCACCGCAGTGATAAGGGCTCCAACAAATGCTTTATAACGCGTCGGCTCTAAAACAGAGTCATCCTCACTGTCTGCGTGGGCCAAGCCTGCATCTTCTGACATGACAGAACCAGAGCCAGAGGCAGTAGCACGGTCTGGTTCTGCGTCAGAGCCATCCCCAGAAGCTGGCGCAGGGAGGGGGCGCTTTTTACCCCCCTTCTGGCCACTAGTCGCTTCAATCCTGGCGAGAAACACCTCCAGGACTGCCGTCATAGCCTCCACAGAGGCCGCAGGGGCAGGGGCACTAAGGGTTAACTCCGGCAAGGTTGGGGTGGAAGCCTCTGGTTCAGACTCCAGCCTGTCACCCAGTCGGCAGTTGATAGTAGAATCCAGCATCCAAAAATGCAGGAACCAAAACATGACTCAGAGAGGCCAGTCTACTCCTGATGCTAGGCAGAGTGGGGGTTATATACCCGGGGGAACCACGCCCCCTGGGAGGAGCTGTACTGCAGAAGTGTTTTAACACTTGAAGTGCTGTTTTTTTATCTAGTCTCTCCTGGAAGGAAGGTGGATATAATCCTAAGGTCAATGCTGCTGTGTCCGTCCATGAACGGAAGAGAAAAACAGGCACTGCTCATCACCTGTTCAATACAGTCCCAACAGTGAACAGGACGACTGGTTGCAATCGAGGGAAAGATGAATGTGGTCAGGTACAGGGATGTCCTGGACGAAAACCTTCTCCAGAGTGCTCGGGACCTCAGACTGGGCTAAAGGTTTTCCTTCCAACAAGACAATGACCCTGTGCACACAGCTAAAATAACGAAGGATTGGCTTCACAACAACTCCTTGTCTGTTCTTGAATGGCCCAGCCAGAGCCCTGACTTAAACCCAATTGAGCATCTCTGAAGAGACCTAAAAATGGCTGTCCACCAACAGTTTACCATCCAACCTGACAGAACTGGAAAGGATCTGCAAGGAGGAATGGCAGAGGATCCCCAAATCTGGGTGTGAAAAACTTTTTGTATCTTTCCCAAAAAGACTCATGGCTGTATTAGATCAAAAGGGTGCTTCTACTAAATACTGAGCAAAGGGTCACAATACTTAGGACCATGTGATATTTCAGTTTTCTTTTTTAATACATCTGCAAACATGTCAACAATTCTGTGTTTGTTTTTCTGTCAATATGGGGTGCTATATGTACATTAATGAGGAAAAAAATGAACTTAAATGATTTTAGCAAATGGCTGCAATATAACAAAGAGTGAAAAATGTAAGGGGGTCTGAATACTTTCCGTACCCACTGTATGTATATTATTTGCACAACCCACTGCCCTCCTACTCATCTCACTGCCTAAAAGTTTAAATACCCCTATTTTTTCCTATGTTACATAAGGTAAAAAGAGGGGTTAAACCATCTGTCAGATGTTTGTCACGCTCATAAGGGATCTACACTCATTTATTGTACTAGTAACCACAATGGCTACATGGCTAAGCATCATCAGGGTTGTTGGTTTGAATCCCAACCAGGGAACTACCTGTATGGAGTATGCATCCCTGTGCATGTGTGGGTTTCCTCCCACACTCCAAAGACATGCTGGTAGGTTAGTTAATTGGCTCCTGTCTAAATTGGTCCTAATATGTGTAGGTACGAATGTGAGTTAGAGACCTTAGATTGTAAACTCCTTGAGGGCAGGGACTGATGTGAATGTACAATATATACAGTATTATAAAGCACTGCATAAATTATTGGTGCGTTCCTGATGACGTTATAGATGAAATGTACGTCGAGGCGGTACCTGGGCATGCACAAGCTACGCACTTCCGGTCTCACTGGTCAACGAGCTGCTAGCCCAATCCCGAGCTTGTGCCATGTGTGAAGGGGAATTGTCCCTTTCCTCCAATCCACTCTCAAATGCTGTAAATTCGCTCTAACTGCAGCTCCTTGCCCCCTCCTATGTGCTACTAACAGATGCAGAAGGATTTATTCTTAATTCAGCCCTTAGAATGGGTGTAGAGAAGAGAAGACCGCAGATAAACAAGTAAAATGTATGTAGGAAGATTTGTTTCAACCTTGTGTATCATCTGAGGCGATTCACATCACTGGGTATATAAGAGTGTTTACAACCACTTTAAGTGGGCCTTTGGCAAAAAAAAAAATGCTTATAGACCATATTACTGGCTTAGGCTTAAAAGAATAATGTTAGGCCCCCTTCAAATTACCGTATATACTTGAGTACAAGCCAAGTTTTTCAGCCCTTTTTTTAAGGCTGAAAATAACCCCCTTGACTTATACTCGAGTCAGTGTACCTTAAGGGCTGTGAGCGTCCATTGTTTAAAAATCGCGGCTTCCCCCTGGTATCTTCCATGATAGGCGTTTCCCAGCAGACACTGTGTTCAGTGTTCCGCCTATCACGGATGTCCTCTCATCCTTGGACTCGGTTTCCCAGCAGACACTGTGTTCAGTGTTCCACCAATCACGGACGCCTTTTCATCCTCGGACAAGAGAACGTCTGTGATAGGCAGAACACTGAACACAGTGTCTGCTGGGAAACCGAGTCCGAGGATGAGAAGCCATCTGTGATAGGCTGCTGGGAAACACCTATCACGGAACAGGACCAGGAGGAGACTGCAACTTTTAAACAATGAATGGACGCCCGCAGCCTGTCAAAAATTTCAGGTACACTGACTCGGGCACAGGATGGCTGCAATGGGCACAGTGAGGTTGGGCACAGTGAGGTGGTGATGGGCATAGTGAGATTGGGCACAGTGAGGTGGCAATGGGCACAGTGAGGCGTGCAAATGGGCATTGTTGACCTCTTTTCTGCTTACAGTGGCTGCTGCATTCTCACCCTAGGCTTATACTCGAGTCAATATGTTTTCCTATTTTTTGGGGGTAAAATTGGGTACCTCGGCTTATACTCGGGTTGGCTTATACTTGAGTATATACGGTATGTGTTGTACTAAAATACCTGAAATAATTTTGAATAGACTGGTGGCATACCCTAAAGTACAAAAAAGTAGATATTCAACCCATGGCACTGCAACATACTCCACATGCATTGGCTGCCACTGTATAGTGCATTAGGTTGCCATGCACACTGCATGGCTCAACAACAACCCACACTTATCAGTGCTATGTGTTACAGTACAATACAGAAATATGTGTTTTTCTGCGTGTTACTCTAATGCACCAATCTGTGAATATTCGTTGATAAATGTGCACATTTTTCAGAAATGTGGTTGGATAAGGGACAAGCTTTATAAAAGCCCTGGCATCCCTGCAAACCACTAAAAGTAATAAAAACTCTGATGTTTGTCAGACCAGCTGGTATCTAAAGGTTCCCAAAATTAGTTTGTTATAATGGCAGATTAGGCTGTTTTAGAGAATATGAAAATAATTACTCTATATACCAGGAGCAAAAACAGTCTGAAAGCCAACCAATATCTAATTAGCATTGATCAGATATCAAACTGCCAGGATGATAGATGTACTCATACAGTATAATGACCACATATGTTAGTGAATGCTTTGAATGCGTACTTCTCATGAACAATGGATTAAATGAACTAAAGGAAAAACATTTTTTTTAGCTTTGGATCGAGTGGAGAGGGATAAAAATGCTTAAATGCTTGCCGGTTTTTTATTGCTGTCTGTTCCCCCTAGGGAGATTCATCCTCTCTATTTTTCCTGTTTACCATTATCATTGAAAGTGAAAGTGAAAGAAAACACAAATGATGGGTTGTCCCCAGAAAAATAATAGAGGGGAAATCCTCCAATGAAGACACTAGTTCTGGTGACCTGGGTGTCCCCAGGGAATTTTCTTAATTTTCCTCTTACTTCCTGTTTTGGTTATGGGCCAGGAAGTGAAAGGAAATCTCCAAAATGGGACAGAGATAGCGAAAAAAATATAACAGGGGTTATACTCTATCCTTGCTCTATCCAAAATGGAAAAATAAATTCTTTGCCTACAGTTTTGCTTTAACCTCCTTGGCGTTTTTCCCGTGTCTGACACGGGGTAAAAATTTGCTGCTACTATTGTTGATCCCGTGTCAGACACGGGCTCGCCTCGCTGAATCCAGAGACTGTTTACTTACCTTCTCCCTGGATCCAGCGATGCATCCACGCTGTGTGAGCGAGCGGGTGCTCGCTCGATTCACACAGCGTCCCCGTGTGCCGCCGAGCTCCGTTCCCTGCGACGTTACGTCGCACGGGGACGGAGAACGGCGCCAAATTCAAAAATGTAAACAAACACTTTACATACAGTACAATGTAATCTTATAGATTACAGTACTGTATGTAAAAAATACACACCCCCCATGTCCCTAGTGGTCTGCCCAGTGCCCTGCATGTCATTTTATATAATAAAAACTTTTCTTTCTCCCTGCAAACTGTAGATTGCCCATAGCAACCAAAAGTGTCCCTTTATGGCAAAAATTGTTTTAGAGCAGCTAAAAAACAGCGATAATAAATTATAATCACTTGCAGAATTTAGCGATAGCGATCTGTGGGGAAATTCGTCATAAAAAAAAAAAATTATGACAGCAAAAATTCTGCAACTGAGCAAATTTCAGTGATTTTGATTTGATTACATTATTGAATAATTTTTACTATAATTATATTATTATTTGTTATAATTTTTTATAATTATTTATTATATTATAATTTTTAATAAAAAAAAAAAAAAAAAATCATACCCGGGATGCCTATTAGACTCTTGTTTAGATAGATTTAAGTAAGTACTTACTAAGAATTGCAGGCCTATAATACATAACACCACATTTCCTTGCAAAACAATTGCAACGCTTTTGGTACAAAATTCCAGACAGAATCATAACGCCAGGGAGGTTAATTTCATAGCATGGCTGCCACAACAACTGTTCACCCCTGAAGCAAGTTTTTAATTTTAGAATGCATAGTCACATACCAAAAGTTTCTATGAATCAAATTATATAGGTTATTGCCAGCTATTAAAGGGGAACTAAACTTGCAATGTAAAAAAATCTAGAAGTTAAGTATTTATGGTAGCAGAGACACTATACATCTCTTCTGCCATAAAATCTATTCCCCAGTTCTTAACAAATTGTATAATGGCAGCCGTGCACACATATGCATGGGAGTTACATCATACCAACCAATCAAGACAAAGACTTCAGACCCAGGAAACAGAAGCACCGCCGATGAAGTGACGGGAACGTGGAAAGTCAAATTGCTGGAGGTGGGCACTGTAAGGTAAACAAGCCATAATGTGCAAAAATGCTGTGCATACTTTCACATTATGTTAAGAGCTCAAGCTCCAATCACTTGAGTCCCCAGCACCATTTTAAAATGGCACCTCATCGCAGTGGTTTCTGAGGCCCCTGTTTGCGTTAGTACTAGAACCACTGACTGACAATGATAGTCGGGGTTCAGCGCTAAGCACAGGAGCTAAATCGTGTAGCTTCTGCTCTTTTGATCTTGTGCTCCATAGGAGACCCTTTTACAAATTGTTGGGAACACAATGCTTCTACAATGCTGGAAATTAACAGAAAGCTAAGAAAATGGGGCAGAAATACGAAGCAGAAATAAAAATAATGAACAGAAGTATGGAACATAAGCTCATAAAACTTACCTTTTTAATGGTGGTGATCAAGTTAGTGTAAAGTGAAGCTTTATCCAAATCTTGAGTAACACGCCTATCTGTGGAATTCTTACTCTTCCGGGTGATATGCGGAGGGACCAACTCTGACACAAACTGTACATCAGAGTCAGAATCATCTGACGTGTGTACTAGAGATTCCAGCCCGAATTTATCAAACAGTCCCAACGGACTGACACAGTCACGCTCCTGTGGTAATTTCAGAAAGCTTGGAGGATCCATGTCCACACTTTGCAAGTTTCTCTGAAATATATATGGTCATGGTTAAACATAGCACTAATGGATAGGTACTTCATATTAATCAAAACAATCTATGAATTATATTTTTTTTTGCAGACAAATAGAATTCCTAACTGTATTTAAAAATGAAGATCTTCTTTACAGGGCCCATTACCCTCAAAGCAAATCTGTACTTTGTTCATGCAGGGCATGGTACCCCAGGATACATATTCACCTTTCCTTCATTCCATACAACTCATAAAGTAGCACTGTGAATGCCCTTGATAAGAGCCTGTGACAGCCCTTTATTTGTATTAATCCCTGCTGTACCAAAACATTACAGAGGGGCGGGGGGCATAGACAGAGGAGAATTCCAACAAAAAAAAAGAGACATCAGCACAAGGGACACATCCTACTCACTGCTAGTTATGTCCCTTGTGCTGATTTTTATGTTTGTTGTTTTGGCTGCACTTAGGCATTAATGCAAAACCATATCCAGAGTGCCACAGGCCAAAATCGTAACATGGGTGCGTTATTAATGAGTTCTTGTTTTTTTGTTGTTTTTTATGCATTTCAATGGGGAGGTGCGTTATTGGTGTGGTTTTTTAACTGACTGGCCAGCAAGATTTTTAACACCACAGCGGACACACAACAGGCCAGAGTGAAGACATGGTACATAGAATTTAAAGTGATTGTAAAGTCTATTTTTTTTTTCATCTAAAAATAACAATCATGTTATACTTACCTGCTCTGTGCAGTAGTTTTGCACAGAGCAGCCCAGATCCTCCTGTTTTCGGGTCCACGCAGCCGCTCTTGGCTCCTTTCTCTTGTCGAGTGCCCCCACAGCAAGCAGCTTGCTATGGGGTCACCCGAGCCACAGCTCCCTGTATTCATTCAGACACAGAGCCCCAGATCAGCTCCGCCCACCCTCTACTGATTGGCTAACTGACTTTGATTGACAGTAGCGGGAGACAATGGCACCGCTGCTGTGTCTCAGCTAATCAATCGGAGAGTCCCCGGACAGTTGAGGAACTCGTGGATATCACTGGACAGAGATGGGGCTCCGGTAAGTATTAGCAGGTGCTGTAGCACGGCTGCTGCACACAGAAGGTTTTTTATCTTACTGCATAGAATGCATTAAGATAAAAACCCTTCTGACTTTGCAACCACTTAAACCACTTAAGGACCGCCTACTGCACATTTACGTCGGAAGAATGGCACGGCTGGGCACATCAACGTATATATACGTTGATTTTAGTACCCAGCCGTGGGTCGCGGGCGCGCGCCCGTGACCCGGTCCGAAGCTCCAGGACCGGGACCGCGGGATTCGCGGACCCGATCGCCGCTGCAGTGCGGCGATCCGTCCCTGGAGCGGAAGAACGGGGAGAGCCGTGTGTAAACACGGCTTCCCTGTGCTTCTCTGTGGCCGTAGCATCGATCGTGTCATCCCTGTAATAGGGGGGCGCGATCGATGACGTCACACCTACAGCCACACCCCCCTACAGTTGTAAACACAACACATAGGTCACACATCCCCTACAGCGCCACCTGTGGTTAACTCCCAAACTGCAACTGTCATTTCCACAGTAAACAATGCAATTTAAATGCATTTTTTGCTGTGAAAATGACAATTGTCCCAAAAATGTGTCAAAATTGTCCGAAGTGTCCGCCATAATGTCGCAGTCATGAAAAAAAACGCTGATCGCCGCTATTAGTAGTAAAAAAAAAAAAATTAATAAAAATGCAATAAAACTATCCCTTATTTTGTAAACGCTATAAATTTTGCGAAAAACCAACCGATAAACGCTTATTGCGATTTTTTTTACCAAAAATAGGTAGAAGAATACGTATCGGCCTAAACTGAGGGAAAAAAATGTTTTTTTATATATTTTTGGGGGATATTTATTATAGCAAAAAGTAAAAAATATTGCATTTTTTTTAAAATTGTCGCTCTATTTTTGTTTATAGCGCAAAAAATAAAAACCGCAGAGGTGATCAAATACCACCAAAAGAAAGCTCTATTTGTGGGGAAAAAAGGACGCCAATTTTGTTTGGGAGCCACGTCGCACGACCGCGCAATTGTCAGTTAAAACGACGCAGTGCCGAATCGCAAAAAGGGGCAAGGTCCTTTACCTGCATTTTGGTCCGGGTCTTAAGTGGTTAAAGAGATGCATTTTTCTTGAGCTTTTCTTGCGCTAAAGGTGCCAATAATGGCCGACATTAAATTCATACTTATTTCAATTCATGATATTAATTAAAAAGTAGAATATAATACAACTATATATAAAAATATATATATTTTTAAAAACTGTCGGTTTCGACCCCATAATTTCCATTCGGTGCACCTCTAGTAGTAGTCCATGATAGCCATAATCTTCACTGTAGTAGTCCATGATAGCCATGATCTTCTGGGTGCAGCTTCCCTTCTGCATACTGAACACAGGGAGTCACTTGGTCAGTATCGTCACCGTTCATAGACCACCTTGTATTTTTTTTTATAAATATACAAGGTGTTCTCTGATTGGAAGAGGTGGAGATTGTGTCCAAGCAACTGACTCCCCCCCAGTGTCAGTGTGCACAGCAATAATACTTGGAGCCGGCTACTACAGTGATTTTTAGTATCCCAGTGGTCCTCTGGATATTAGATATGAATACTTACATAGAGCCAAGCTGGTTTGCAAAAAAGATCATTCTTGGAGTTCCACTTGAACATTATGGGCCAGATTCAGGTAGATGAGAGCATCTTTGCTCTGGAGTAACGTTTCTCATTTACGTTACTCTGCCAAAATTTTAGGAGCAAGTGCTGTTATTCATGAAGCACTTGCTCCTAAAGTTGCGGCAGCGCATCGCAAATGAGCCGGCGGAATTCAAATTGGGCGGGTACGGGGCGTGTATTATTAAAACTAAGCGCGATCCCGCGGCGAACGTACTGCGCACTCGTCGAGTGTCAATGCATCCCAGTGCGCATGCTTCAAGTTCTGTGAGTGAACGTCAATGACGTCACATCCCCATTCATGAAAGTTTTACGCAAACGACGCAATTTTTTTTTTTTTCGACGCGATGACGACGCCTATACTTAACATAGGATACTCCACTAGGGGGCTGCTTTATCTTTACGCCACGTATCGCTTCCGGAAACGTCGTAAAGTCACTGCGTCGCGCCCGAAAAAGATCATGAATTTCCGACTCCCGCTGATTAACATATTTTTTCAGCGTTAATCAGCGGGAACGCCCCCGGCGCCATTTTTAAGTTGAAGTAACGATGCGATGGCGAAATTCAATTGCGCCGATCGCATCGGAACTCCAACCCGGCGTTTCTTGTTTTCTGGTTACAGAAAACAAAAACGCTGGCTTAAAGTGACAGTTAGGCTGGCGGATCCATTGATCCGCCAGCCTAACTCTACCTGAATCTGGCCCTATGTCAGTGGTATGAGAGGTAAGAGGTTTAAAGCTGAACTCAAGCTTTTGTTACACTTTACATAGTTGATAGCTGCCAACCTGGGAGCACACACAATTCAGCAGTTGTATCACTAATATTTCTTTCCTAATACATTTTCTTTAACCACTTCAGTACCGTGGGTGTTTTTCAGATTTGGTGTTTACAAGACTAAAACATTTTTTTTTGCTAGAAAATTAATTAAAACCCCCAAACATTATATATATTTTTTTCGAACACCCTAGAGAATAAAATGGCGATCGTTGCAATACTTTTTGTCACACCATATTTGCGCAGCGGTCCTACAAGCATACTTTTTTTTGGAAAAAAAATTACTTTTTTTAATTAAAAAATAAGACAGCAATAAATTTGGCCCAATTTTTTTATTTATTGTGAAAGATAATGTTACGCCGAGTAAAATGATACCCAACATGTCACGCTTACAAATTGCGCCCGCTCATGGCATCGCGTCAAACTTTTACCCTTAAAAATCTCGATAGGCGACGTTTAAAAAATTCTACAGGTTGCATTTTTTGAGATACAGAGGAGGTCTAGGGCTAGAATTATTGTTCTCGCTCTAACGATCGCGGCGATACCTCACTTGTGTGGTTTGAACACGTTTTCATATGCAGGCGCTACTCATGTATGCGTTCACTTCTGCGCGCAAGCTCGTCGGGACGGGGCACTTTAACCACTTTAGCCCCGGACCATATTGCTGTCCAAAGACCAGAGCACTTTTTGCGATTCGGCACTGCGTCGCTTTAACTGACAATTGCGCGGTCATGCGACGTGGCTCCCAAACAGAATTGGCGTCCTTTTTTTCCCACAAATAGAGCTTTCTTTTGGTGGTATTTGATCATCTCTGCGGTTTTTATTTTTTGCGCTATAAACAAAAACAGAGCGACTATTTTGAAAAAAATGCAATATTTTTTACTTTTTTCTGTAATAAATATCCCCCAAAAATATATAAAAAAAAATGTTTTTCCTCAGTTTAGGCCGATACGTATTCTTCTACATATTTTTCGTAAAAAAAATCGCAATTAGCGTTTATTGATTGGTTTGCGCAAAAGTTATAGCGTTTACAAAATAGGGGGTAGTTTTATGGCATTTTTATTATTATTATTTTTTTTACTAGTAATGGCGGCGATCAGCGTTTTTTTTCAGTACTGCGACCTTATGGCAGACACTTCGGACACTTTTGACACATTTTTGGGACCATTGGCATTTTTTTAGCGATCAATGCTATAAAAATGCATTGGATTACTATAAAAATGCCATTGGCAGTGAAGGGGTTAACACTAGGGGGCGGGGAAGGGGTTAAGTGTGTTCCTATTTGTGTTCTAACTGTATGGGGGGGTGGACTTACTAGGGGGAATCACTGATCTTCCGTTCATACATTGTATGAACAGAAAATCAGCGTTTCCCCCGCTGACAGGAACGAGCGCTGTGTGTTTACACACACAGCTCCCGTTCCCTGCTCTGTAACGAGCGATCGCGTGTGCCCGGCGGCGATCGTGCCCGCCGGGCACACGCACGGGACTCGGGGGCGAGCGGGGGGGGCGCACGCACGGGCCGCCGGCGGCGCGCACGCGCCCCCTACTGGCCTTCGAAAGTGGCGACGTAGAGCTACGGGCTCTCGCGCAGGAGTGCCGACCTGCCACCGTATTACTGCGGCGGCTGGTCGGCAAGCAGTTAAACACATTTTTTTTTTCTTATCTATTTTTATATATTTTATTATTTTTTACACTGGAAAAAATAAATAAAAAATTTACCACTTTTATTCCTATTACAAGGAATGTAAACATCCCTTGTAATAGAAAAAAGCATGACAGGTCCTCTTACATATGAGATCTGGGGTCAAAAAGACCTCAGATCTCATATTTAGACTAAAATGCAAAAAAAAAAAAAAGAATTGAAACTGTAATTTTTTCAAATGACAAAAAAAAAATGTTTCTTTAAGACGCTGGGCGGGACTGACGTTTTGACATCACTTCCGCCGCAGAGACCGCCGTTATCTTTTACAGGACCGCTCACACTAAAGATGGATATCTCGGTTGTGGCAGCAGCTGCTGCCGTTACCGAGATATCCATCTTTAAAGTGCCGCCGTAAAAAGTCGTAAGGCGGTCTGGAAGTGGTTAAGTTAAAGTGGTTGTTAAGCCACTGTCATATCTTTATATAATCCTCTCGGATTCCTAATCCTGTGTGCCCCAGTCTCTGTGTTTTATAAACAAAACAAAAAAAAATGTCATCTATACTTGATTTCAGAGCACCACTCTGCGCTCATGTGACCAGCTGCCTCTCCCCTCTCTCGAGCTAGAGCAGGAGGGGTCGAAAATCCAACGCTGACATCAGCCAGGAGGAGAGGGGGTGAGAGGTGGCTGGTCACATGAGCGCCGAGCGGCATTCTGAATTTAGCTATAGACAGCATTATTTTTTATAATAGACATGGGCCTACAGGATTAGCAAACACACATGATAGTAATTTTAGCAGCAGGAGTGAAAGGGGCGGGCACTGTCACGAGTTGACAGGCAGGGAGGGAGGGGGAGAGGAATACAGAAGAGCTGCAGATGACGGAGGCATGTAAAATGACCATGGTGTTAGGGCTTAGCAGCCATGATAAACTGCGGTCAGTTTACAGGGGGAGGGCAGAACCAGGCAGGATCAGCCAGGTGATTACAGGGGGGGAAATTACACAGCACAAGCACTGTGCTGTATAACATGCTTTAAAGGAGCGAGATCCATTTATTTTTTCTAGGGTAACAAATATTTTAAAGCTGAACTGCAGCTTTTGTCAGAGGCTGTGACATCATCAGTCCGCTCTCTCAGAGAGAAGATTTGCATTCATTAATAGAATACATTGCTTTCTATAAATCGAGATACGCCGCGTAAGTGTAAATATGTGCCGTCGTATCTGTGCGCCGTGCCCACAAAACTAAGATACGCCTAAAAATTTGCATTCATCCGACCGACGTAACTTGCCTACGCCGGCGTATAGTGGGCGCATAGTTACGCTGGACGCATCTGGCACTCCCATTGATTTTCGATGCAAAAATGCAAATATGCAAATGAGCGAGATACGCCGAGATACGCCGATTCACGAATGTTCTTGCGCCCGGCGCATGTTTTTGGCGATTTGCATAAGGGTTACATCCGGCGTAAAGTTATTCCCCATATTGGAGGCGCAACTCATGCAAAGCTATGGACCAGGGAACGAACGCCGTCTAATTTTACGTAGTTTACATTGTAGGTGAATAGGGCTGGGCATAGGTTACATTCACGTCGTAGGCAGTGATTCGACGTATCTTAGCCAGTTGTTTCGACGTGATTGTGAGCATGCGCACTGGGATGCGTCCAAGGTAGGACGCATGCAAAGTTAATTTTAAGTACTTGTCTACCCCATAGACTCTACTGTGTCCCGGTATTACTGTAGACAGGAAGGTCTCAGCTCACACCCAGAACACAGTACTATATGCTGTATGTAGCCTCAGCTACATACAGTTTATACCACACATACAGCAGCACCACATGTTAGTGAGGGACAAACTATTTAACCACTTAAGACCCGGACCAAAATGCAGGTAAAGGACCAGGCCCCTTTTTTGCGATTTGGCACTGCGTCGTTTTAACGGACAATTGTGAGGTCGTGTGACGTGGCTCCCAAACAAAATTGGTGTCCTTTTTTTCCCACAAATAGAGCTTTCTTTTGGTGATATTTGATCACCTCTGCTGTTTTTATTTTTTGCGCTATAAACAAAAATAGAGCTTAGAGATACTTTTTGCTATAATAAATATCCCCCAAAAATATATAAAAAAACGTTTTTTTCCCTCAGTTTAGGCCGATACGTATTCTTCTACCTATTTTTGGTAAAAAAAAAAATCACAATAAGTGTTTATCGATTGGTTTGCGCAAAATGTATAGTGTTTACAAAATAGGGGATAATTTTATTGCATTTTTATTCATTTTTTTTTTTAACTACTAATGGCGGCGATTAGCTATTTTTTTCATGACTGCAACATTATGGCGGACACTTCGGACAATTTTGACACATTTTTGGGATCATTGTCATTTTCACAGCAAAAAATGCTATAAAAATGCATTGTTTACTGTGAAAATGACAATTGCAGTTTGGGAGTTAACCACTAGGGGGCGCTGTTGGGGTTAAGTGTGACCTATTATGTGTTTCTAACTGCAGGGGGGCGGGGCTGGACGTGTGACGTCATTGATCGCCTTTCCCTATATCAGGGAACAGACGATCAATGACAGCGCCACTGTGAAGAACTGGGAAGGTGTGTTAAAATTCACCTCTCCCGTTCCTCAGCTCTGGGGACCGATCGTGGGACTCCGTCGGCGATTGGGTCCGGTGGCCACGGAGCTTCAGACCGGCGCGCGCACGTGACCCACAGCTCGGCATTTAACACACACGTACAGGTATGTGATTGTGCCCCGCCGCCATTCTACCGACATATATCGACGTATATCGGCGTTAGGCGGGCCTTAAGTGGTTAAAGTGTAACAAAAGCTGGAGTTTAGCTTTAACGTAAAGACAATTTACTAGGAAAGAAATATTAGTGATACCACTACTGACTTGTTTTCGTTTTGTGTGCTCCCGAGTTGTCATTCTTAAAGCCTGGTACACACGATCGGATTTTCCGTGGACAAAGGGCGTTAGCCATGAACTTGTCTTGCATACAAACGGCAAATAATTGCTGGCCAACAAACACGAAACTACGCTGTTTTTGGCTCTTTAGCGCCACCCTTTGGGCAACTTCTGCTGTGTTATGGTGACCATTGCTTCTAAGAATGCGTGTTTGTTCTTTGGCATTTTGTCTGATGGATTTGTGTACACACAATCAGATAATCCAACAACACACATTTGTTGGCAGACAATTTTAAAGCATGATATCCAACATTTGTTGGCGGAAAATCCGACAATTGTCCAATAGAGCATACAAACGGTTGGATTATCAGACAACAGCCTGTCATCACAAAATTCCCATCAGAAAGTCCAATCGTGTGTATGAGGCTTTACTCTAAGATAGTCTGATGTATACAGATGCAAATCCATTTACATCTGGTCACCTATAGATCATCTAACACAGGTCTGGAAAGCTCCAATTTTTAAAGCGGTATTCCACCCGCGATTTATTTATTTTTTTAAAAGTCAGCAGCTACAGACACTGTAGCTGCTGACTTTTAATAAGGACATTTACCTGTCTTAGGTGCCCACGATAATGGCCCCCCCCTGATGCCGATCCCTTGATCATTGCAGGTCCCGCGCCGCTATCCTCACTAAGGGAAACAGGCGGTGAAACCTTCCGGCTTCACTGCCCGTTTCCTACTGCGCATGCGCGAGTCTCAACCCAATTTGTGAATGGGAGGCTGCTCTCTGGGATTACACACAGTTCCCAGAAGGCAGCGCGCCCCATTCACTAGAAGACAAAGCGAGGAGGATGCAGAAGACCCACCGCGGATAAGGCAGATTTTGACTTCCGCATAGCAACCGCTATTTCGGGTGAGTAAAAAAACAATCTTTTTTTTTTTTTTTTCAATTTGTTTGCAGCATTTTCGTGTGATTTTTTTTTTTCAGGGTGGAATTTCACTTTAACTTTTTGGCTGCCATCAAAATAAGGCTTACAACATAAGCAGTGCAGGCTTTTACATACACTCCAGGCTGCTATATACCGTGCTTACTTTTATTAAGCTGACCGACAGCTTTACAGCTGCTTCATCACTTCCACACACTCCTGAAATAAACCTGCCATGGATTTTCGGCTCCGCTGTCCCACCTGCAGGCCAAGGACAGGCATGGCAGGTCTCACCAGGAACAGTGTATGGAGATCAGTAAACAGATGTTCAGCCGGGGAATAACAGCTCTGACCCTGGAAGTGACATAATATACAATGATTCTGTGTTTGTTTGCTGTTCTCCCCTCCAGTGATTGCAAATACTTTTGAGTTTAGAGCTGTCATTCCTCGGATGCTATGGCAAAGAACAGAGCTGTTCAAGCATAATCTATTGCACCCACTACCACGCAATAACAAAGGGGGGAAAGTACAAGAGTAAATAATACTACTGTAAATAATAATAATAATAATAATAATAATAATAATAATAATACTGTAAATAAAAAAAATAAAAATAAAATGTTTAGTTTTTTTTTAAAAGCCCCCCACATACATAAGTAATCACATGCAGTGTGCACAGCTACGGTATGTATGTAAATCATGGGTGCTCAATCTATGGTCCTCCACTTGTTGTGGAACTACAAGTCCCATGAGGCATTGCAAGGCTGACAGTTAGAATAATTACTCATGAAGGCAAGGGCATGATGGGACTTGTAGTTCTGCAACAGCAGGAGGGCCACAGGTTGAGCACCCATGATGTAAATGATGGCTGTAAAGTAAAGCCTGAAAAGCCTTCTGATTGGCCAATGTGGAAACTCTGTAGCCATCTGTCTGTCTTTCCACCTCGGCCAATCAGAGCATGCTTTGTATTTATTTAAAAAATATACAAAGCTATTTCTGATTGCCGGTTCACACTTATGCAAATTCAATGCGGATCAGATGTGAATCCGAAAAAGCATAGATACGCATGTCATGTAAAAAAGCCTTATTTCTAATGAAGGCTGTTCACATATATACGGTGCAAATTTCATACGGTTAAAAAAAGGGTTCCTGTTTAAGTTTAGTACAGCGTGAATTTCAGCTCAATAGACTTGTATAGAACCAGATTGAAATCACTGCAATTTTTTTTTTTTTGCCTAGACATAGAAAATTAAATCACAGAAGTGACCACTCCACTCACAAAATCGCACCAATTTTGCATTGAAATCGCATGTGGCAAGCAAAAAAATCGCAATGTGAATTTGCACCGTGTACCGCTTTAAATTTTCACAGAATTTACAGCACATAAGTGTAAACTGGCACATTGTGGTGCTGTGCAAGTGATTCTCTGTTTCCAGCAGCAGAGGGAAAGACATTGCCTAAAGCAGGGGTGTCAAACTGGCGGCCCTCCAGCTGTTCCGAAACTACAAGTCCCATCATGCCTCTGCCTGCGGAAGTCATGCTTGTAACTGTTAGCCTTGCAATGCCTCATGGGACTTGTAGTTTTGCAACAGCTGGAGGGCCACCAGTTTGACACCCCTGGCCTAAAGGATAAGTTCGCTTTTTGACAGATGCAGCATTGAACCCATGATGCAGCCACCTAGGTAAGAATTAATAGGGAGGAAAAAAAGAAACCCATACTTCTCTTTTAAACTTTGCCAGTCATCTAGCAGGACTTCATTTTCTGACGAACGTCCCACTTTAATTTGCAGAGATTTCCTCTCCCTTCCTGTTTAAGCTATGGTACAGGAAGTGAAGGGAAATTTCCGCACAGGCCAAAGATGGTAAAAAAATAAACCTTACAGGAGTTGTAACCTATCTTTACTTTATCCAAAACGAAAAAGAAAAAAAAACAGTTTTGCCCAGTGCCGATCTTGACCTCTCTGGGGCGCTAAGCAACATGACATGTCACATTAAAGACAGTGACATGTCACATTAACTATTAAAATTGAGAAGTGGGGGGGTGAGAAGCAGGGGCCTCTTCTCCCATGCAGCCAGCGAGTTGAGAAGCGGGCAGGGCCTCTAGTAATTTGGGGGGCCCTCCGCAGATTGCCCTAAGGGACTTGCTTAGTGAGCCTATAGGGCGGATCGGCCCTGGTTTTGCCTATAGTTCTACTTTAACACATGTAGCTTCTGTTTGACCAGCCTATTGGGAAATGTTTGCACTATCAGTGCTGCAGACTATAGCCAGCAGTGCTGATCAGTGTATTCTAACGTCTAACGTCAGGTATTATTGGATGGATTCCTCTATCCACCTCAAGTATGTGGATGGGGGAATCTAGTAAGTTCAAAAATGCATAAAAGTGACTATATATATATATATATATATATATATATATATAGCCAGTGTAACCTTGTGGGTGTGGGGTAAACATGCACACCCTCCAATGCAGGGTGAAGATGGCATTCTCTGGGTACCATGCATTTCTATAGAGACACACATAGGTGAACAGAACAGGCCATGTGCATGCTTGATGTAGATAGACATACTGTAAACACACCTAACAGACCTAGCTGATACCCTGCATACCTTTACATACTGTACTGAGGGTTCTAGTATTTTCTCCAAGATCGCTAGACAGCCCATCAGATGTACGTAACCTAGTCAGAGACACCCTCCCAGTGATGGGAGAATACCCAGCACACTTATACATTAGTCTTACCCTCCACAGGGCCTTGTCGCCAGCTCCTTGCCTTCAACGGAAGAGTAACGGTTCACACGTATCCAATCGCTGTTACTGCGCAGCTACCCTGTCGCGTTCAGTAGGTCGAGCACGTGACTACGGTAAGCTCCGCCCTCGGAGAGCAGCTTGAGTGATGCGGAAGATGGCTGTACTAGGGGGCGGTGCTTTGGGTGCAGATATTAGTGGAGTGTGCAGCCTAGCCTCGTTCTATACGCGTAGATACTACTTTTACCGAGTCTAATTCAGGTGGAAGCAGCGTACAGTAAATGGCCATATAGGTCTATTAGGTATGTTTACAGTATGGCTACCTACATCAAGCATGCACATGGCCTGTTCTGTTCACCTATGTGTGTCTCTATAGAAATGCATGGTACCCAGAGAACGCCCTGCATTGGAGGGTGTGTATGTTTACCCCACACCCACGAGGTCACACTAGCCATATATATATATATATATATATATATATATATATATATATCAGTTACTTTTTGCATTTTTGAACTGACTAGATTCGAATCCATCCAAAAGTACCCCTGTTTTCTGCCAGTGAGGAGACTTCCTGACGTTAGAATACACTGATCAGCACTCAGGGCCGGTGCAATGATTTTTGCCAACTCAGGTGAAGGTGCATTTTGCCACCCCCCCCCCCCCCCCCCAGCACGCACACACAGCGCCGCGTGCTTCTAAAATATTGGTGCTTTACTGCTGACGGCGCAACGCCCCAGTGTGAAAGTAGCCTAAGTAATGTGACCAAACAGATGCATCCTTTTACATTATACAGCACCCTGCACCTCTTTACATTACACAGCACCGCACCTCAGATGTCCAATCATAGCAGAGGATGAGAGAAGACATCGAGGAGCATGTAGGACACTGCTCGCCGCCCGCCGCCATCACCCGCTGCCCCACCGAGACAGGGTAAGCTTCAGGCAGGTGGGGGCACAGTGGAAGCATTTGATATGGCACAGTGGCTGCGTTTGATGGGCAAAGTGGCAGTAATTGATGGGCACAGTGGCTGAGTTTCATTGGCACAGTTGGTGCGTTTGATGGCACAGTGGGTGCATTTGATGGGCACAGTGGCGGCATTTGATGGGCACAGTGGCTGTGTTTGATGGCACAGTGAGGCTGCAATTGATGTTTTTTTCGCAAATTTTTTGAGCACCAGCCACCACTGCACTGAAATGAATGGGAGGTGCTTTACAGGCTCTATATCTAGTTCTAAAACATCTGAAAACCACCTCAGTGTGAAAGGGGTCTAAACAGCGGTAAAGCGCCGCTAAAATGAATAGCACTGATCCGGCCCGGCTCCAGTGTGAAAAGTTTTTTTTAAAGCGGAAAAAATGGAACTTCCGCTAATCCCACTCCTCACCCCCTTACATGCCACATTTGGCATGTAATTTTTTTTTGGGGGGGGGTGGGGGCTTCAGGAGGAGTGGGACTTCCTGTCCCACTTCCTGCTTCCGTCGAGGGGCTGGTTAGGCGATTAAGCTTAATCACCTTATTGCAGCCCCTCCCCTAGGCGATCGCATGAGACACATGACAGGTCCCATGCGATCGCCTCTCCAATCAGCGGCGGGCCGCTCGCGCATGCGCAGTGGGTGCCTGGCCGTGAAGCCGAAGGCTGTCACGACCGGGTGCCCACAGTTGTGATGAGGATGCCGGCCGGGGATGGGGGGGAGAGGAGCGGAGCCCCGGTCGGCGCGTCGCTGGAACGCTGGAGCAGGTAAGTGTCTGTTTATTAAAAGCCAGCAGCTACATTTTTTGTAGCTGCTGACTTTTAATAAACACAAATATTGGCTGGAACACCCCTTTAAGAACTCAGGGAGCAAAATCTGACTAAGGGGTTAAAATGCACATTATGAGCCCAAGTGACTATAAATTGAGTTGAATAAAGGAAAAGGCAAGAAAGGAGTAATGCCGCGTACACACGGTCGTTTTTTGCGATGAAAAAAAACAACGTTTTTTAAAACGTCATTTAAATTGATCGTGTGTGCGCAAAACGTTGTTTTTTGTCTTAAAAAAAACGACCAAAAAAAAATTCCAACATGTTTGAATTTTTTGTGTCATTTTTCAAAACGTCGTTTTTTGTTTCACAAAAAGTCACCGTGTGTAGCAAAAACGTCATTCAAAACGACGTTTTTCAACCCGCGCATGCCCAGAAGCTAGTTATGAAGCGAGCTTCAATGGAAAAGAGTGGTGAACGTAACCTCGCTTTTTGTGAAAAAACGATGGTGTGTATGCAAAATTGTCTTTGAAAAGTGACGTTTCAAAAACGTTGTTTTTTACTTCACAGAAAACATTGTTTTTTTCATCGCAAAAAACGACCGTGTGTACGCGGCATAAGACCCGGTTCACACCAGTGGGCTGCGGTTTGCGTGGGGTGCAATTTACCTGTGTTCAGCGCACACATTTGATTTCTACAAGGGCCTTTTGACACCGAATGCAGTTGGATACATTTTGAACTGTACTCCTACTGCATAGACAGCCCAATGTAATTTTAATGGCATAGTTCATTGCAGTCCGACGCAGTTTACGAAATGTAAAGCATGCTATTTTTTTACACACCACAAATGCAGGGAACTATAAGGAGACAGAGATTGCCCCTCCAGGCAGGTCTTGTTGGGTGCAATCTTCTTCTCAGGAACTGAGGGTGCTAGCAAAGCTGACGCGTTTCACACTAACTTCAGTGTTTAAGCTATAAGTAAACACTGAAGTTAATGTGAAACGCGTCAGCTGTCCTAGGTTTCGTTGCTGTGACCTGTTTCCAGTTTTTTACATTAAAATTACGTTGGATTGGAGTGCGGCTGTCCTGATCATCTTTTGTTCTTATTTACAAATACAGAGAACACGCTACAAAAGCTCTACAAATGCACTGCACCACAGCCCTTTCAAGCGAAATTCCAGGCTAAATTGAAACTAACTAGGTCTTAATCAATCGGGCACCACACCCCCTCCAAAACCCCCTTCCCCTTTTTTCTTTTGCAACTTTTGTTTGTTTTCCTGCAGGTCTTCTGTCCTACCTCCCTGCTTCAAGGTAAATTTTCATGCGCCCCTCCTCACCCCCACCACCACCTTTCTGGCTCTTGTGTGTGTCTCAGAAGATAACAGGGCCATTCAGAAAGCACAGTGTGACTCACACATGCGCAGTAGGAAACCAGCTGTCAAGTCTGACGGCTTCACTGCCGGTTTCCCTTAGACCCCTTTCACACTGGGCGCAGGAGGTGCGCCGGCAGTATAGCTGTGCTATTTTTAGCGTCGTTATACTGTCGTTTTCACCACGATATTCGGCTGCTAGCGGTGCAGTGTTAACCCCCGCTAGCGGCCGAAAAAGGGTTAATACCGTGGTTTACCATTGCTTTCGATGGGAAGGAGCGGTGGAGGAGCAGTAAACACCCCGCTCCTTCACCGCTCCAAAGATGCAGCTAGCAGGACTTTTGGATCGGTCCTGCTAGCGCACCGCTTCAATGTGAAAGCCTTCTGGCTTTCACACTGAAGACTGCAGGGCACGATTTTTTCAGGCGGTATTTAGCCGCTATTTTTAGCGATATACCTCCTGAAAAATGTGTCATTGTGAAAGAGGCCTTAGTTGCAATGCTGGCGCCTGCACCCGAGCCGATGGTCAGGTAAGTGTCCTTATATTAAAAGTCAGCAGCTACAATATTTATATATTTTTTTAGCAGAGGCTGGAACTTTGCTTTAAGCCAAGAAAGCCAAGCCCAAAAACATATAGAAAAATGCACTGACGCAGCACAAAACGCATTCAAGTGCACACCAAACATGCATCAAGACCACTTTAAATGCATGTAAACATGCAGACAAAAACAAACTGTTATTTGCAGTTTCTGGTATGAATGGGCCTTTAGACCCTGCGATTTCATGAAAGTGCATCCTACATCTTTGATGTGCTTTCAGAAAATGCACGGTTTAACAGAAGTCAATGGGAGTGCACGTAAAACCGCATGCAAAATGCAGATAAATGCAGCTGCTCCCAAATCACAGTGCGCCGGTGTTAACCCAGCCTGGGGACCTGTTACTGCAAGTAACTGAGCAGTTTTTCCATGCACCTATGCATTCATTAGATGCACATTTTACAGTTAAAGCGCGTTTTTCTATCTGCATTTGTCCTGTGTAGGGTTGCCACCTCATCCCTTTAAAACAGAACACATATGAATTACACAGGTTCTGTGGCTCAGGCTAATGCAGATTAGGCACTGAGTGAGTTTAATTACCACCATAATCAGCCACAGAACCTGTGTAATTCATATGTGTTCTGTTTTAAAGGGATGAGGTGGCAACCCTGCCTGTGAGGTCACTTCCTTCTTCTTTCTTTCCTTGGGCTTCTAATTTGTGCTGTGATGTGTTGCAGTGCATTTGCAGGTGTTTTTGTGTGTTTGCAGTTTGGAAAAATGCAGCTTGCATTACTTTTTTGCAGTGCACTGCAATGGTGTGAACTATGCCCATAGGATAGCCTGGACTTTGGGCTGTCTATGCAGTTGGCGTGCAGTCCAAAATGCATCCCACTGCGTTAGGTGTAAAAGGGTCCTTAGAGAGGAATATGAGAAACACAGCAGAGGGGAAGAAGAACTTTAGGCCTCATGCACACTGGACATTTTTTCTGCTGCTCCTAGGGTAATTTGGCGGGGGTTTTAACGAGCAGCTCTAAACGCCCCTGCATGTTAGCCTATAGGCCTGTACACACAATCCGATATTCCGGCAACAATTGTGTGATGGACGTGTTTTGTCGCATAATCTGACCGTCTGTATGCTCCATCGGACAATTGTTGTCGGAATTTCCGAAAACAAATGTTGGTTAGTCATGTTCTCAAATTGTCCGACAACAAATGTTTTTCGTCAGATTATCCGATCGTGTGTACACAAGTCCCTCGGACTAAAATCCAAAGTACAAACACGCATGCTTTGAACCGAATGCTAAACATCAGACAACATTAGCAGAAGTTGCCCAAAGGGTGGCGCTAAAGAGCTGTTGTATGCTGGCTGAAAAAGTTCTGCCGTCTGTGTGCTGAACAATTTTACGGGCAATGCCCTTCAGACAAAATTCCACAGATTTGTCTGATGGAAGTCCGATCGTGTGTATGAGGCTTATGTGTCTGTGCACACATAGGCATTTAGAAGAATTTGGAGGCAGAAAAAAAACCACACTAAAGCAGCAAAGTTTTGGCAAAAAATAAAAACACTTGAGGCACCTATACACGTGTAGTGCATCTAAACGTGCCTAAGTGCTAGTAAATTATTACTCTGGCCAATTAAACAAATTAACGACCAAGCACTTGATGCACCTGTGTTACATGAGTTTCAGGGCCGATCCTAGGCAGGGTGCATAGGGTGCTTTGCACCCAGGCGCCTGCAGAGGTGGGGGCGCCTAAGTGCCAGAGTTCTCCCCCCCCTCTTTCTTTCCTTGTTTGTGTCTGTCCAGAACTAGTGTTCTGAGCATAGGTGTGTGTCCGTCCAGCATAGGTGTGAGCATAGGGCAGCCCGTCCAGCCTGGCAGTGCTCGGAGGAGGGACCGCTCCTCTTCCTGACACAAGGGTTCTAGTTTTTAGTGGCTGCCGAGTGCTGATGTGCAGGAATTAATTCCTCACACTGGGAGTCTTAGATCTCGCACTGTCTCCACCCACTCCATTTGGAATGCCTCCCCCTCCCATCTCAGGCTGTACAGAGAGAGAACCAAGGTGAGTCACAGTGTGCTGTGTGATGGCATCCCTTTACACATGTTCTTGGCTGCCCCTGCTCTAGATGTTTTATGGCATGATAGATTGCATAGGATACACAGCCCCTGCCCATTCCTGCACCTCAGTAGTCCATCTACAGATTTGATGTATAATAAGATGTACCAAGATCCCTTTCACAGTGACAGTGCGGGGGCGTCGGTGGTAAAGCTAGTTTTAGCGGTGCTTTACCGTTATTTTAGAGGTACATTTAACCCCCACTAGCGGCCAAATAAAGGGTTAAAAGGCGTCATTGCCGAATCGCTTTGCAGGCACTGCCCATTGATTTCAATGGGTAGGGGAGCTTATGTATACACCGCTCCTAAATCGACTCAAAGAAGCTACTTGCAGGAATTTTTTGGACGTCTTGCCAGGGCACCGCCCCAATGTGAAAGCACTCCGGCTCTCACACTGGGATTTCAGATGAGGCTTTTAACAGGCTCTATTTTCACTGCTATAGCACCTGAAAAATGCCTCCAATGTGAAAGGGGTCTAATGGACTATCTCCTGTACTATATCTGCAGTCTCTGTCCATCTCCTATATCATGTCTGCAGTCTCTGACCATCTCCTGTACTATGTCTGCAGTCACTGACCATCTCCTGTACTATGTCTGCAGTCTCTGACCAGCTCCTTTACTATGTCTGCAGTCTCTGACCATGTCCTTTACTATGTCTGCAGTCTCTGATCATCTCCTTTACTATGTCTGCAGTCTCTGACCATCTCCTGTACTATGTCTGTGGTCTCTGACTGTCTCCTGTATCATGTCTGCAGTCTCTGACCATCTTCTGTATAATGTCTGTAGTATATCTGGGGGCTCTTTCTAACAGACTCTCTAGCAGAAGCCCTCTCTGTGTCCATCAGAGAGACTCCCCTCCAGGTCCCAATAAAGTACTCTGCTTCTCTTCCTGTATTTTGTTTATTGTTAGGAGATCATGTAAGGATCCCCGGTTAATATTTCTGCAACCAGGCGCCTGTGACCCTAGGATCGGTGAGTTTACAAGCATTTTTGGTACCAGGAGAAAAGACGTATAGAAGAGTTACTAAAACATCCAGTGTGTATGAGGCCTAGGGACTGAGGACTTGCCAACACCCCAATTGTGAGTATGCCTGCCGAGGCAATATAGAAGCAGAGAATAGTGAAGGTTCAAATAACTGTTGTAACTCACCAATAGGGGCCAAACCTTGAGAAGTTTAGCAAAAGTGTCATTAAAAGAGAAGGTTTACATCAAAAAATGTATACTCACCTCAGAGCAACTGTTCCCTGCCACCTCTGCACTGAGAACTAAGCGCTTAAACACCCTTGATGGCTCACAATGATTTTGAGGCACAGAAGGTCAAATCAAGACACCACATTCCATAACTATATTGCAAACAGAATAAGTGGGAAGGGTAACAAACCCTGGGATTTTAAAGGTGTCAGAATCAATAGATCACAATAGGTATGGTAAAAAATGAATTTATTGTTTAACATAAATCAACTTTGAAAAAATTGATCTAAAATATGAACATCCCAAAGAAAATAAGAGGCTCAACAGAGAGCCAGAATGAAACCAGTACATAATCGCCCTACATGTTTCGCTCTGGTCGAGCTTCATCAGGAGCTAATACAGGTCATGCTGAAAATAGAGAAACAATCCATAAGGAATAGAGCATTGAAACAATTAATCAATTCAAGTAAATAGGTAACTTTTGAAAAGAATACATTTACATTATTATTTTAGGAGAATATTGGTGACCATATTCAATACAAATACAAACATATGTATAAAACAGATATTTGATAGTTGAGCATCCACTCACCAGTCTGGGGCATATTCAATTCACATTCAAAAACAACATTAATTTGATTGAGATTCTGCTGAGTCAATAAATTGCCACAGTTCAACACAGAAGCCCTAAAGCTCCGGTCCACCCATTAAACATCCAAGCTATATTACAAAATAACGAAATAAAGGATGGTTTTCTAATGAAATTGTCTGCAGCTAAAAAGCATGCAAAACAATGTATCAAAGTTTGAGGGATAAATACCCTGCAACACAGACATGTAAAAAAAATGTTATATATATACATAAAAAGGGGTACCTTGATGGGTAAAGTCAAAATGTGATAGCTAGAGTACTATAAAAGGACTCGACAGAGCTGGAAGTGGAGATGACAGTGACCACCGAAATGCCAGCAATCAGAAATGCCGCCACATCAAATCGGATAGCTGTTAAAAAACAGCAACAGGACGTAGTGAAGATACAAGCATCTAATAGACTCAATTGCACTTAGATATAGAGGCTAGATAGATGGACATAAAGTCCCATATAAACAGCTTAATAGGGTCAAGAGGTATAAATACTTGGATATCCACTTGGATCCACAAGAAACGAGGATGTGTACCAACAGCCATTCAATTAGGAGGGCAAACAGCAGAGTCAGGGATAGCGGCCATCGCCGCGTTTCTAAATACCCACCCGGCGGCATCTTAATTCAAAATGCCAAGATAGGACACTATGATTAGTCGCTAAGGGCGCCGGCTGCCGCGCATGGCTCAGTTCTCTTCTCTGCTCTGAGCAGAGAGTGGTGACTGTTAATCACATGCTATTTGCTCTGCCCCTAATGCACTAACTGGAGCACCAGGCTAGGGGAGAGGAGGGAGCAGCAGGGCGAGTCTCACAGCAGCACAGCTGCACTCTTACCCCAGCCTGGACTGGTTGATTGATGGCTGTCGGCTGAAAATGGGTCACAGGAGTGCAAAACAAACTGCACTCCTGTGATCCATAGGAGAAGTATAGCCATAAAAGCTTTGGCCATACTTCTCCTTTAACCACTTCCAGACCATCCACTGCACATTTACTGTGGCAGGGCGGCCCGGCTGCACGAAATAACATACCTGTATGTGGTCTCTTTTTCCGGGTCTGGGGCGTGCGCACGCCACCGGCGACCTTCTCATACTGTGATAGGACACAGTGGGAGCCAATCAGTGGTTCCAGCAGGAACGGTGTCCGCCGGGACCTACGATCGTTAATAGGAGCAGCAGAACGGCAGTCTGCCTATGTAAACAGGGCAGACTGCTGTTCTATCAGAAAGGAAAATTGAGATCTTAAGCAGAAACACGGATCTCTGTTTTCCTTCAGTTAAGCCACCCCCACAGAGTTATAAATCACTCCCTAGGAGCACACTTTTAACCCCTTCCCTGCCAGTGTCATTAGTACAGTGAGGATTTGTGTTCTGACTGCGGAGGAGTGCCAACTGTCAGAATACAATAGTGCAGCAACCTTACTGTGATCGAACATTGGCCAGTCTTGCACCTGATCAGACCTTAGCCAGTGATGGCTCAAGCAATACATTGTTTTGTAGCAGAAATTCCCACCAAATCTTGCTAGCCAAATGTTCAGCTGGGCTCATCCCTAGTGAGGAATACTACCAAAACATTCGTATTCCTATCTATTGGTGAGACTGTCATTTATTATCCAAAATGGCAGGGCCCCCCCCAGAACAAAAAAAAAAAATAGGTGTGGGGGTCCCCGCCAAATTCCATATTAGGCTCTTCAGGTCTGGTGTGGATATTAAGAGGAACCCTGCAATAAAATAAAAAAAATGGCACGGGGTGCCCCCAAAAAATCCATACCAGACCCTTGTCCGAGCACCCAACCTGGCAGGTCGGGGAGTTACCCAATGACGTGGACGGATGACCCCGTCCCATGACGTCACGGGTGGGGTCACCTGCCCATGTCATTGTGTAACCCCCGCTTGCCGGAGAAAGCCGGGGGTTACCCAATGATGTGGACGGGTGACCCCGTCCCCTCTTACGCATTATGGGGGTTTCATGTGGGGTGGAGACTGGAGCATCGCTGGAGAATGGATCACCGCGGGACATAGAGAATGGATTACAACGCTGGAATGTTTTTTTGATCTTGTATTATGGACTTCTCCCAACTGTGTCTGTGATTTTTAACATTTTTGACACTTCCTTTTGTGAAATGGTAGGGGTACAATGTACCCCATTACCAATTCACATAGGGGGGCCAGAATTTGGGGGTCCCCTTTGTTAAAGGGGGCTTCCAGATTTTGATAAGCCCCCCGCCCGCAGACCCCCCACAACCACCAGGCAAGGGTTGTGGGGATGAGGCCCTTGTCCCCATCAACATGGGGACATCCTCCCCATGTTGAAGGCATGTGGCCTGGTACGGTTCAGGAGGAGGGGCGCTCTCTCGTCCCCCCTCTTTTCCTGCGGCCTGCAAGGTTGCGTGTTTAGATAAGGGTCTTGTATGAATTTTTGGGGGAGACCCCACGCCATTTTTTTTTTTCATTTTGGTGGGGGTTTCCCCGTAAAATCCATACCAGACCTGAGGGGCCTTATATTGAATTTGGGGGGGACCCCACACTTTTTTTTTTTGGTTCGGGGTTCGCCTTTATATTCATACCAGACCCAAAGGGCCTGGTAATGGACTGGGGGGTTTTAAATTACTTTTTTTCCCTTTAGAAATTACATTTTGTGCAGGGACAGTTCTAAACACAGGAAACACGTGCTACTTTACAGGCATACTATACACACCCCCCCCCCCCCCCCCCCCAGGTACGAAATTTAAAGCAATATTTCACTTTAAGCATTATTAAAATCACTGCTACCCAGTTCCCCAAAAACACTTTTTATGACAAAAACTTGCATATTAACCTTTAAAATTAGCACTTTTGATTTTTCATGTTAATGTCCTATAGACTTTAACAGGGTTTGCGTTTTTTGCCTGTTCGCATGTTCTGGTGCGAACCGAACGGGGGGTGTTCCGCTCATCCCTAGCCAAAAATAAATAAAAACAAAAAGGGGAGAGAACAATACTAATTTTGAAATACATTGTATGACTACCTTGCCTAGACATTTATATATACTATCATAAGCCAAAGGGATTAATACATGCAGGAGTAAGCTAAACAGGTGGTATTAAGCTGAAGATCTAGGTTTCTAACCAATCTGGAGAGAGAGAGAGAGAAAAAATTAGGAAAGAAATACTTGAAGACGTTCAGAGGTGGTAGGTGTCAGAGATATGTATCTGGTCCAGGGTTCCCAGGTGGCATCATGTTTGTCAACAGTATCCAAGAGGATGCTAACTGTTTTTTCCTGGGCCATAATCCATGCCATTTTCCTTTTGACCAAGAGAAAGGAGACAGTAGATTGCTTTCAGGCTCGAGCAATCATTAGCTTGGTCCCAAGGAGAATAAACATGATAAGGCGTTGGACCAGTTTAGGGTGTCCTGTTGCAAACGCACAAAGAAGAGGCGCAGCTTTGCGATTTCTTACGTAGCACTCATGTCACAACTCTGATTTCCACTATTTTATGTTAGTTGATATTAAGAGCTAGTCAACAGATATATTTTATATTTATTGACCTTTTATAGCATTTGTATCCTTGTTTCCCACCCTGCAGGACTTATGATGGAAACAGAAGAGCACAGCTTTAGCAACCTTTCCAAAGTCAATTTTTTCTTTAGTTTTACAATTAAGGCAGCATCTGTTTAAACACCAATAATAAGAGAATTTAACAAGACTGGAATTAATTAGCCAGGGAAATTCAGCGGGATGTCCTTGTTTCCCACTGTATGCCCTTGTCCTTGATAAGGTTTAGAAATTAGAACAATCCTCTCTCTCTCTTTCTATCTCTTGGGAGAAGAGCTTTGAAAGGTAAATCCTACAGAGCAGTATATGCAAATATCCCATAGCTTTGAAAGTGTTTTCATTCTGACATATGCAAAAAGAAGTGCTTTCAAGCGTCTCGCACTTCATCCTCAATGAATCTCATCATCTTGACGTATATTTAGGCTTTAAAATTAAGCAGAAAACAGTGTCTTGTGAATCTGTTAGATGGTAACCTCCAATTCTCCTCTTTTTAGTGTTACTACCCACCAGCGTCAGCCTGACATTTACATTAATATCAGAGACAAGTATTGTGAAGTCAGATATCTTCAATTAGCGTGCATGAAACCTAAAAAAAAAAGCAAAAAATAAATATGACAGCATAAACTAAGCACTTGTCTGAAAATGTGCACTCATTGGTTTTCATTAATAATAAGGCCAGCTGTTTTTATCTTACAAAGTGTTACTATGGCATTTCCTCCTAATAACTTCTAGTCATGCTGTATGATGCTGTTCACAAATGCAACGTTATCTGGAAAGTAGTTCAGTAGATACCTACCCCTAAATAAAATCTTCAAAAAAGTCACCATGGCAATACTATGCATGGGCTTGTTATGTGCATACTCTAGAATGCTATGTAAAAGCATGCTTGGCCTAGTATGTCAAGCCAGCACACTCAAGCAATCAATAAATGGAGCAGCCACATGCCAAACTGAACATGGCTATGCTAGGCTTTTGGTGTATCCCTGTGCCTTTAAAGGAGAAGTAGGGCCAAAGTTCTTGTGGCCCTACTTCTCTTGTGGATCATAGGAGTGCAATTAGTTTTGCGCAACTGTGACCCAGATTCAGCTGACAGTGGGCTTAGGCCCACTGTCGGCTCACATCAGTAAGCTGGTCCAGGCTCTGGAGAGATACCAACTTTAATGTGCCACTGGGAGACTGAGCCAGATGCCCCCATCCCTTCCACAGCCTAGCGCTCTAGTGCTGGAGAGGCAGAGGAGAGAGCCAATGACTGAAAGTCAACGGCTCCCTGCTCACTGAAGACTGAGAACTGAGAGGTCAGTGGTTTGATCGCTCAGTTCTTGGTCTTAGAGGCAGCTGGTAACAGATGCAGCCCTTCTATGTGCACTATACTTTGAAAGCTAGCTAAAAATTGGGGCAGAATAAAAATAAAAAGATTTAGCCTAATGATTTTAAAATAAAAATAAAAACAGTGCAAACTATTTTTTGCACAATATATGAGCACAATCTTTTACCGATACATTGTGGTTTACTTTAGAATTATATAGTTTTGTTTTTCTTCTTTTAAAAAGACGAAAACCTGGATTGCACTAAAAAGCTTTAATTCACCTTCTTATGCATTATGAGTCACATGATTCGGTGAGAATGTAAGGAACTTTTTAAAGGAAGAATAAAACTGATGATATGGGACTGTATTATGACGGGTGGGGGACAGCAGCAGCAATGTATCAATGCTGCAGTTATCTAGGTGCATATTTATGTTTTTTTTTTCCACACATAATGACTTTTAAAAACATTTTTTTTTGTAGAAAAAACAAACATGCTATACTTACCTGCTCTGTGTACTTCAGGCTCCTCCTCTTTTTGGTGCGCAAACATAGGAAGCCGCTTCTTCTTATGGCACACTTTCAGGCTCAATCTCGAGGTGTGCTGTCTGCATCTAAAGATACACAGTGCCGTTGGCAGCAACAGGAGTCAATTGCCCTGTGAGGAGGGAGAGAGCCACTGCTCTCAGGCATATCAGTGGATCAACTTTGTGCTCAAGTATAAGAATGCTTCAGGGTAAAATAAACTACCTTTACAACCACTTTACCCACCTCCCGCCTGCGCTATAGCCGAATGACGGCTACAGCACAGGCCTTAATTGCCAAAAAGGCTTTCAACTGACGTCCTCTCGAGCATGTGCTGTCTATGAGACTCAGCTGATCACAGATTGGCCCTTACCATGCGATCAGCTGTATGCCAATGACAGCTGATCATGTGATTTAAACACAAGATCGGTAATTTTTTTTGCTGCCTGTATCAACCAGGGAGTGACATATGGGACAGAAATATGATATTAACCCATGTAGCCTTCCAACATATGCCGCTTTGCACCTAAAGCACGCATATCACCCTTCTTCGGACACGGCTCCTATGGAACAGTCCATAACTGTCTAAATGTGTTGCATTTCCTAACATGTGCTTCAGAAACAGCTCCTATGGAACAGGCCATAACGGTCTTAACGTGTTGTGTGTCCCAATGTGCCACTTTGCCGAGTGATACACCGCCATCATTCTTCAGCGACAGCTTCCATGTCACCATTCTGTGTCTTCTGTATCTTTTCCTTTCCGGTGCAATATAGGCAAGGGGTGTCCATTTACTCACCATTCACCAGCACACACTCAGAGCAACATATTAACTAGCTTTTAGATACAGAGTCTCGAGGAGGTCCTTACGCACCCATATTACTAACCTAAAATACACATATATCACACCATACCTTAACATAAATCAACTCATTACCATTATATATATATATATATATATATATATATATGCGCGTGTTCAAATTACATATTCTGCTCCCAACCTCCTATAACTGTTCACTGTAGATACGGCTCAGAATTAGGCAGGCTTGCTCACAATGGCCTTTCCTACCGCAATTTTGGCACGTCAGCGGTATTTCAGGGCTC
The DNA here is from genome assembly GCA_029574335.1 of Rana kukunoris. Lineage (NCBI taxonomy): Eukaryota > Metazoa > Chordata > Amphibia > Anura > Ranidae > Rana > Rana kukunoris. Next base: position 319,264,735 of record CM056050.1, on the reverse strand, counting down.
TGAATTGGCAGCAAAGCCTCCAACTTGTACGAAGAGCACTAACCGTTAATTTGTCCCTCAACTTGCATATAAATAATGGGATACCTTTCTATATAAATGTCGAGTCCAACATTACACAACTTGAAACAATGACAAAACCCACAAAATTCCATCCCTGTACTTGGATTTTAGAGACCAAGCCCAGGGTATACCATGCACCTCTACCTATTTTGTTAGGTTCAAGAAACACCTTAGTTCCATGACCAACGCTACATCGGTATCCTTTTGGACAAAGAAACAAACTCGTCTATGTCCCAAATAATACCCAGGTGCTTCCTTCTCAACAATGATCTCTCCATCCAGGACCCAGAGTGAAATATCTTCCCAACATTTCTCGTTCACCCCCGTGTATTGACCTGGCATTCAAAAAACGTTATGGTCACGCCTTCGACATAGGGAAATATCAACCTGCCTCCAGCTTCCATCCTCTCTGATCAAATGTGGGTAATTTAGCCTCAAAAGCAACAAGGTAGTCAGTAAACCCATTGATGCCACCAAATATATAAGTCTGCACTTCTGTATATGGTGTCAATGAGGCAGCATAACACCTTTCAAAATCCAAACTAATACAGCGCATCAAGGCATTCAACCATCACTTTGGATTAGTGTAAGCAACGTGTTATGGCAACGTCATTCTGAGCGGTGATGCCAATTTATAAGGCCACTGCCTTATAAATTGGTCCGCAGACCAGTTTCAGCGGACATATCCGATCGTGTGTACGGCCTAGCGGACAGGTTTCCAGCGGACAAAAGTTTCTAAGCATGCTTCCAAACTTGTCCACTGGAAACCTGTCCGTCAGACATTTCCGATGGTTAGTACGCCCAACCATCAGACCGAAATCCTGCGCATGCGTCAAATTGATTTGACCCATGCGTGGAAGCATTGAACTTCCTTGTTTGAGCACGTCGCTGTCTTCTACGTCACCGCGTTCTCTGTCCGCAGGGATTTTGGTCTGATGGTGTATACACACATCAGACCAAAATATCCCTGAGACATGTCCGATGAAAACGGTCCGTCGGACCTGTCTCATCGGACATGTCTCCTCGTGTGTACGCGGCCTGAGAATTACATTTTGAGCAACAAGGTTTGTTTCATTATATATGGAAATAACACAACCCACATTACCCAATTAAAAACAATGTTTGTTCCATATACTTTAGCTTAGATATACAATGTGTACTGGTTTATTACTAAATCTCAAATGCTTGGCAGCAAGTTAGAAAAAAATCAGGAAGAACAGGTTGGCTTGCTTTAAGAAGCAGAGCTTGTGTGTATCCCGTGCATAGCTTCCAGGTACAATTAATGTTAACAGTCTCATATTGCAAAATAACGAAACCATTCAAGTTTATCTGCGTGTGTTCAGTTAACTATAGTATTACCGAACTTGCTTAGAAAGTAGCTGTCATGCTGTCCTTAGGGACTACTATTATAAAACTACGTAACAAAAATTTAAATTCGCATATGTAAAAAAAAAAAAATACAGTGCCTTGAAAAAGTATTCATACCCCATTGAAATTTTCCACATTTTGTTACAACCAAAAACATAAATGTATTTTATTGGGATGTTATGCGATGGACCAACACAAAGTGGCACATAATTGTGAAGTGGAAGGAAAATGATAAAGGGTTTTCAATTTTTTTTTACAAATAAATATCTAAAAAGTGTGGTGTGGATTTGTATTCTCTGTCTCCTGTCAATTCATCTTTAGTGCAGCTAAGGCTGCAGAAAAATGGATTGGGAAGTCTGTGTCAGTCCCTTTCCTTGTCTCAAAAGGGGAGAGGTTAGGGGTCAATTAATTGTAAAAAATAAAATTGTAAAAACAATTAAAATAAAAAACTACTGACAGTTCACACCTCATCAGTGCCACATATTGGTGCCACTGTCACATAACATAATAAAAAAGGTAGTATCGGTGAGTACTTAAATAAAAGTATCGGTACGTGTACTCCGTCTTTAAAAAAGTGGTATTGGTGCAACTCTAGTCAATACTTCGAAGAATCACCTTTCGCTGCAATTACAGCTGCAAATAATTTTTGGTTTGTCTCTGCAAAAGATGACTAGATGCGCAAAGGTTGGTAGACCAACAGGTTTTCTTCCAAGATTGCCCTGTATTTGGCTCCATCCAGCTTACCATCAACTCTGGCCAACTTCCCTGTCCCTGCTGAAGAAAAGCATCCTCACAACATGATACTGCCACCACCATGTTTCACAGTGTTCAGGGTGATGTGCAGTGTTAATTTTCCACCACACATAGCATTTTGCTTTTAGGCCAAAAAATTAAAATTTTGTCCCATCTGACCAGAGCACCTTTCCACGTTTGCTGTGTCCCCTAAATGGCTTCTCGCAAACTGTGAATTGAACTTATGGCTTTCTTTCAACAATGGCTTTTTTTCATTTGCCACTCTTCCATAAATGCCAGATTTGTGGAGTGCACAATTAATAGTTGTCATGTTTACAGATTCTCCCACCTGAGCTGTGGATCTCTACAGCTCCTCCAGAGTTACAATGGGCCTCTTGGCTGCTTTTCTGATAAATGCTCTCCTTCCCGGCCTGTCCGTTTAAGCGATGGCCATGTCTTGGTAGGTTTGCAGTTGTGCCATACCTCTTTCAATTTTTGGATGATGGATTGAACAGTTCAAAGCTTGGAGTATTTTTTGTATAATCTAACACTGCTTTAAACTTCACCACAACTTTAGTTCGGTGTATCAGAGTAAAGGGGGCTAAATACAACTGCAGGCCACATTTTTCATATAGTTATTTGTAAAAAATGTTGAAAACCATTTTATTTTCTTCCACTTCACAAGTATGTGCCACTTTGTGTTGGTCTAGCACATTCCAATAAAATACATTTAAATTTTAGGTTGCAACGTGACAAAATGTAAAACATTTCAAGAGGGTATGAATACTTTTTCAAAGCAACTGCACATCCCATTACATTTAACACCATTTTAAATTTGTGAAATTAAAATCCAGTGTTCAATATTAGGTTCCAGTGATTAGAACCTCCTTAGAGGGTATGCAGGCAAAACCTCAGACATCCAGGTGCCGATGCTCTCTCCAAGGTCAGTAGAGCTCTCTAAGCCCCTCAGAAAGTTATAGATGCCTAGGAATCTGACAAGGAATTTTAAAAGATCCTAAAAGATTTTAAATAATGACTCCACTATAAGTTAAATAAATAATCTAATGCCGCATACACACAATCGTTTTTCGGCATGAAAAAAAAAACGTTGTTTTTCAGCATGTAGAAAAAACAAAGTTTTTCCAACTTCATTATTAAAAACAATGTTGCCCACATACCATCGTTTTAAAAGAAATGATGAGCAAAGCGCGGTGACGTACAACACGTACGACAGAACTCTAAAGGGGAAGTTCCATTTAAGCTCCCGTCTCTTAACTTGCTTCTGAGCATGCGCGGGTTTAAAACGTCGTTTTTAATGTAGCTTTAGCCCACACACGGTCATTTTTTACAACCCGAAAAACGACATTTTTAAAAACGATGTTAAAAAATTCAGCATGCTCAAATATTTTTTTTGTCGTTCTTCAGAAGATGAAAAACGATGTGAAGCCCACACACAATCATTTAAAATTAAGTTTTCAAAAACATTGTTTTTTTTTCATGCCGAAAAACGATCGTGTGTACGCGGCATAAGGCTCCATGCACACTATTGTTTTTTTAAGCTCCTAGAGTAGTATTTTTTTTTCTGCTCCTAAAAGCTAAAATAATGTAATCCTATGTGTCCACACACACTGCTTTAGGCTATTAGCATTTTTTGAGTTTCAGCATCTAGGAGAAGAAAATAATTGTTTTTGTACAGTTTTTTTGGAGTGTCCTTCCAGCAGACAAAAAAAAAAAGAAGGTTCCTAAAAACGCTAACAGCGTTTGTTTTGCTCCCCTCCTTAACTGTTCACACCGAGTGCAACTTTAAAGTGGTGCGATTTGGTCCGATTGCGACTTCAGCTCTACTTTCCTGGCTTGCCAGGTTGCATGCAGATAAGGTCCTGGTATGGGTTTTTTTTTTTTTGGGGGGGGGGCAGGGACACCACACAATAAAAAAAAAATCATACCATACCAAGTTTGAAGTGCATGATATGGATTGGAGGGGACCTTCACTCTTATTTAACTTGGAAGTTATCCTGTTTACATACAGCGGGCAGCAGGGGAACCCACTGCTTTTGTTTTGTAGGAAAGGGTTGAATTTTTTTTTTAATGAAATGGCTCAAAGTCGTGCGGATATGGTCACGCGACTTCAGTGTGATTTACATTAGTCTATGAAACATAAAAATCCCACTGAAATCCGGAAAAAGTAATACATGAAAAGGAACTGCAAAAAAACGCCAATAAAATTGTTAAATGCTCCTAAACTCTAGTATAAAAACACCATAACCAGTGTTTTTTTAGGTAAAAAAAAAAAAAAAAAGACAGACAGTGTGCATGGAGCCCAAAAGTCACATAGATTTCAAATTGTCCAGCACTGGCCTGCCCAGCAATTCAGTACATGAGCTGACGGATGCTAAAAGCCTCCAAGAACTCCAAAATTTTCACTACAGTGTGTTCAGGTAACTCTTGCAACAGCTGGAGTCAAAGGCCCAGATTCACAAAGCACTTACGCCAACGTAAATCAAGTTACGCCGACGTAAGTGCAAATGTGCGCCGACGTATGTGTGCGCCAGCCCCACAAACCAATATGCGCCTAAAAACAGGCTACACCCCGCTGACGTAGCTTGCATACGGCGTAGCGTGGGCGCACAAATGGGCTGGACGCACGGTGCTGCTCCCATTGATTAGCCATTCAAACATGAAAATGAGGGAAATACGCCAATTCACAAACGTGCGTGCACTGAACGCGAGGTGCGCGTAAGTTTTACGTCCGGTGCAAAGTTATTCCCCATAAAGGAGGTGCAACCCGGCAACAGACGTGCACAGGTCAGCTGGAGAGCAGCTGCAGCAGCACCGTTACGGACGAGCTGAGCAACCACACTTGCAGGACAACACATCCGTATGCCAACATGCCAGGGGCAGCCATGGTCATCGCACTACTGCGTCCACAGGCACGGAGGAGGGCACGGCAGAGGATATACCGAACGCGCATGAACGTCTTTGGCATGGGGGAATCGGAGGTGTATCGCATCTTCAGATTCAGCCCTGATGCCATCCTGGAATAAGCCACAGCCCTGCATGATGAAATCACCAGCCAGACGGGATGCTCACATGCAGTGCAGCCACTGGTCAAGGTACTGGCAACACTCCATTTCCTCGCCAGTGGATCTTTCCAAAGTACAAGTGGAGTTGTGTCTGGGATGTCACAATTCACCATGAGCAGATGCATGCACCAGGTTGTCCCCGCAATCCTCACATGCATGTCCCACCACATCATCAAACCAACCCATGAGCACCTGCGGGCAAAAGGCAATGCAGGATTTCTACAGAATTGCCGGATTCCCACGCACCATCGGGGCCATTGATTGCACGCATGTGGGACTACGGCCCCTCGTGCCACAGAGCACATATACTGCAATCGTAAGCAGTGGCATTCCATCAACGTACAGGTGATAGCCGATGCCCAATGCCTCATATGGCACATCCGTGCCAAACACCCAGGGGCCAGCCACGACAGCTACATATACCGTCAAAGCACCATCCCAACAGAATTCGAACACAACGTGTACAGGGACAGCTGGCTGGTTGGTGAGTGACATGGGAGTCAGGCATGACTGTCCGACCCCATGATGCAGACATCACGAGGGGCATATGCATGACTAACATCCTCCTGTCTTTTCCATTCCAGGTGACTCGGCATATGCACTTGGTCCCCATCTCCTGACTCCATACCGGAATCCCCAAACCAGAGGAGGAGAGAGAAGATACAATGCTGCACACATACGCACCCGTGCAGTGGTGGAGCACACATTTGGCATCCTGAAGTCCCGTTTCCGATGCCTGGATAAGTCCGGGGAGGTCCTGTTGTATTTCCCAAACTTTGTGTGCCAGATCATCGGTGCATGTTGCATGCTGCACAACTACGCCATGAGAAAGGGCCTGGAGATTGACATATGTGATGACCTGACCCCCGAGCCACACAGCCCCCCCCTGCCTGAGGCTACCCCGTCTGCTGAAGGAACAGCAGTCAGGAGGTGCCTCGTGGAACGTATCTTTGCATGTTAACCACTTAAGGACCCCCGCACGCACATATACGGCCACAGAATGGCACGTACAGGCACAAGGGTGTAAATTTACGTCCCCGCCTAAGTGCGGTTCGGGGGTCCCATCGGGACCCCCTCCGCGGCGTGCGGGGGTCCCCCTGGCTCCGGGAGCGATCCGGGATCTGGGGGCGGATGTCGGCGAAAAAAACCCGCCCCCCGCGATCGCTCCCAGCCAATGGGAGCGCGCTCCCAACCTGTCACTTCCTCCTCCTGTGTTTACACAGGAAGGAGGAAATGATGTATTCTCTCATCGCAGCGCTGTTTCCCAGCGCTGCTGATGAGAGAAGACATCACAAATAAGTGTGCACCAACACAACACTGACACACACTCACATAGGCACATTAACCCCTTGTGATCACGCCCCCACCCCCCTGTCACAGTGTCACTGAATGCAGTGATCTAATCACTGCATTTAGTGTCAGTGTGACAGGCAGTGTAAAAAACAGTTAGTGTTAGGTTCAGGATAGCCCCCCCACCCCCCCTAATAAAGTTTTAACCCCCTGATCACCGCCCTAGTTAACCCTTTCACTCCCTATTGCCAGCGTCACTAAGCGATCATTTTTCTGATCGCTGTATTAGTGTCGCTGTTCCCGCTAGGTAGCTATTTTTTTTTATTGCGATTTTTTTTTTTACTAAAGACATGTGGCTAAATAAATTTTGGCCTAAATGTTTGACTAAAATTTAGTTTATTTGATTTTTTTTTTAACAAAAAGTAAAAAATAGTGTTTTTTTTTCAAAAATGTCGCTCTATTTTTGTATATAGCGCAAAAAATAAAAATCGCAGAGGTGATCAAATACCACCAAAAGAAAGCTCTATTTGTGGGAAGAAAAGGACGCAAATTTTGTTTGGGAGCCACGTCGCACGTGCAATTGTCTGTTAAAGCGACGCAGTGCCGAATCGCAAAAACACCTTGGGTCATTTACCAGCGTATTGGTCCGGGTCTTAAGTGGTTAAACACACACATTCATCATGGCACACGGAGAATGCACGCATGCACACCACTGTGGTCCCTAGGTCACACACACCACATCCACCTCACATTGGTTTAGCCCAAGTCCACCGCACTGGACTTAGGAGCAGCAACGCCACGCCAAGGCCCCAATGATGTTGCTGTCCATTTCTACCACATTCACACGGTCGTGGGGATAACCTCTCCCTGACAAGCCAAGGTGACCCCTGCCAGTTGACACGCCTTGCTGGCAGAAATGTCCTTGTGCCTGTCTGGACACATTGGCCACACACACTCGCACACCAGTCACACCATAGCATTACCGGGCAAACTGGTGTCCAGTCACCACTTCTGCACTCCTGACCGTGTGCAGTCTGATGGTGCTGTGACAAAAATAAATAAAGTTAGGATCATGCCATTGTCCGCCATGGCAAGCCCTTACAGGTGCATGGCACATGCCTCTGAGTACGTCACCCAAATCAAAAAAAAAGCTCAGACTCTGAGCTGCACTGGTTGTCCTAAGGACAGTCATTAGCCCTCTCGCGGGCCAGGCCTTCTGCTCCTCAGTGGTGACGACTCGGGTGGGCGGGTTGGGACATCACGTGGAGGTTCTTCCCCTGGGCTGACACTCCTGGAGCTTGTTGCAGATGTTGCCTGCATCACCTCAAAGGCAATGGGAATGCGGGTCAGCACACCATTGGTCTCAGCCTGCAACTGCCTCTGCCTAGCGTTGCTCTGGCGCTGTAGTCGCCTGTTCTGTTGAACCTCCGACTGGATAGCGGCAGTGTTGGCCTGCACGATTTTGCCCAGGCTCCTAACCTCCGCCACGATTCCTGCTGCTGTGGCCTGCAGCTCCCCAATAGCCATGGTGTGCCATTGCTGTGTGGCCTGCACGTCTGATCCCTGGTCCCCAGATGTTGAAGGACCCTCTGCTACCATGTGGTGATGCATGGCATCCAGGGTCTGTGACTGGTCACAGAGGCATGTGGCCATGGCTGCGCAATTGGTATTCACCTCCTGCAGGCAGTCCGAGATGGCCATAGTATGTTCAGCCTTTTGGTTGAGGCACTGCTGCATTGCGACTGCGGCCTCTCCAGCCCTTCTTGGAGGGATCCGGCTACACCCCTGGTCTTGCACAGAGCCATCCTGGGAGATGTAGACGGTTGTGTCCGTCTGGATGGGGTGGCCCTCGGGGGGGTTCCTCTGGCCGGGGTAGCCCTTGAGGGGGTTCCTCTGGCCGGGGTAGCCCTTGAGGGGGTTCCTCTGGCCGGGGTAGCCCTCGGGGAAGTTCCCCTGATGGGCGTCGAGGTCGTTAGGGGGTCCACCGTCTCGGAGGGACCGGCGAAGATTATATCCTCATCGAGGTAAAGGCATTCCTCCTGATGGATGTCCACCTGCTCCTCCACAACGACCTCAAGAGCAGAAGTGTGGGCACTCCCCTCCACCGATGATTTATGGCTTCCCAGGGGGTCAGACTAAGGAAGATGTTCCTTGGATGGCGTGGGTCGTCCACAGGCAAAAGATGGCCCAGCTCCCTCCAGCACATCTGTGGATGACACAAAGCATTCACATGGTGGTGGACCCACACGCTTGTCACATGTTCCCTTGCACCCCCTCACATGCTCCACACCGGATGGGGGATGAAACACACTTACCTCTCCTCAAGTCCTGTTTGCTGCAGTAAAATCCCTCCAGGTCCTCCACCTGCTCCTGCTCCAGGCAGCTGGCTATAACCTCCTCCTCAGCTGTCAGCTTGACAGTCATAGCTGATCCGCCTCCCGTGCCCCTGAGGTGCCTTTTCATCTTGGCCAGCTTCTCCCTGACCCGCCGACGCATGTCGTTGATTTTTTTTTTTTGACCTCCTTCCAGGTCCTGGTTTCATGGCCAAGGGTATTTATCTCTAGGGTCACCTTCTGAAGGATCTCCAACTTCCTGGCCTTGCTGGTCCTCCCGCTCTGTACGCTATGGAGGTAGGTGTCATATTTTGATATGGCCGAGTTTAGGATCGTCCTCTCATCAACAGAGAAGTTCTTCTTCCTCTTCTCTCGATCAAACTCAGTGTCTGACATGGCTCAGATCACAAAAGCACCTCTGCATCAGGGAACACAAGCTGGCGTACTTTTGCGCTGGACGTGCGTCTGGCTGGGCGTACTTATGTTCTCGGCGTACACGGTGGGCCGGCGTATCTTAGGTGGTTGGGCCAGGGTGGTTGTGAGCAGGCACAGAGGGGTGCTGTGCATGTGTCCACGTCATGGCGCATGCACTGTTGGTGATACGTCGGGTGTAAACCACTGCGCCGCGCCGGCGTACCTGTCCGGTGCTCGCCCCATCATTTGCATGGGGTCACGCCCACTTCCACCTACGCCGGTGTGCGCCCTCTAAACCTATGCAACGCTGATGCAGCGTTTGGGAGCAATAGCTTGCTGAATGCAATGCTTGCCTCTCCGCACTACGTTGGCGTGGCGTACGTCGGCGTAATGTGAGCCCAACACTCTGTGAATCTGGGCCAAGGTGAATACATTTACAATCAGAAAAAGATTCCCCCGAGAGGTGCGATAACCAAAAGCCTTTGCTGTCCTAAAAACATTGTAGCAAGATTTTAGTTTGCCACTAAACATACAGTATATGCACAGACCAGGCTTTCTTGAACAGGATGTTCTGAAGACGAATCAAAGAATTTGGCCATAGTAAGGCTTCATATACACAGGACATGGTCCAACCTCTCCTGAATGATTTAACTCAACAGCTAAAAACCAGTGTCTAAAAAGGGCCGCTTAACCGCGTTTACCTCTAGAAGCATTTGGAAAAAAACGCCTATAAACTAAACTTGGCTAAACGTGGGTTACCGCGTTTAGCCAAGTTTTTCCCCTAAAAAGTTGGAAAGTTTGGCTCCTGAACTCATGTTTTTTTTCCTTCAAGAAAAGGCCTATAAAACGCAACTGCCTAAAAACGACAGTAAACAAACCTATGTACATGTACACATAAGATAACATTGAATTAGTTCAGAGGCAGTTGAAAACAGCATCCAACTGCCTCTGAACATCAGTTTAGCAGCAGCAGTGTACATGGGGCCTAACAGTAGACATTGTTGCTGCAAACCATAGACAGCATTTTAGGAAAATCACCTCATAACAACTGTGAGGTATGGTGGTGAAAAGGTTAAAGTTAGGAGGATGCTTTCCTGCTTCAAGGCCTGGGCAGCTTGCAGTCATCAAGTTAGCTACACATATTGCCTAATATCAAAGTGTTCTTTATTTGAATGTGAGGCCATCTGGCCAAAAGTTGAACTGGAAAGGAGTCTTTCAAACACAATAATCATCCAAAGCAAATGTATCAATATATGGTGCAAAAAAGAAGAAATGGAGCATAATGCTGCGTACACACGATCAAAATTTCCGATGAAAAAAGTCAATTTCCGATCGTTTGTGGGCCCCATCTGACCTTTTTCCCGTCAGCGTTTAGAAATAGAACAAGTTTTATTTTTTTTCCAGATGGAAAAAAAAACACGATAGGAGATTCCTATTGTCTGTGTGCAACTTCGGTCGGAATTTGGTCTGACAGTGTGTATGCAAGACAGCTTGAACGGAATTCCAACGAATTCCATTAGATTTTAGGCCATCGGAAATTCCGATTTGATTGGCATTGAAATTTTGTAACTGAAATGTTACATGAAGAAGTGGTGAAGAATGTCACTGAGGTGATGCGAGACTGGTAGAAGGTTACACAAAACTGATTGCAAAAAGTTATTTCCGATACAGAGGACAATACCAACATGACTGTTCATCTGCAGCATGGCAGCATCTAAGACAATGTACTATATACCTCTCACTGCTAGTCTCACAAGATTTGGAAAGGGATTAGTGGATGTCACAACTGTGCTTCTCTGGTTCTCCTTGCTGAAGAAGTTGTACCTGGGGATCTACTGTGCAATAGTGTCTCTGCATCTGCTCTATTAATTCTGTGTATCTGTTCTCTTCTACTGCTACATTATTCATCCATCGGTCATCAATGTGGGGGTCTGCTCTAATGCAAGGAAGCAAAGTCCTGCCACAAAACGGCAGAACAAGGCATGGCAATTCATAAGGCAGCCCATAGTGAATGCTGATGGCTAGTCTTTGCCTTCTGCCTGCCTGCCTGCCTTTGGGCATAGCTTCCACAGTTAAAGAAGAATTGCACTGTCCCCTTACCTAATGCTTAGATGACCAAACAAACTCACCCACAGAGTATCCAGCATTGTCCTACTGAACGCTTCTACTGCAGCCATATTACTTTGTGATGTCATTGGGAGCTGCACTTGCTCTTCTGGCTTTTGGCACAGCCCATTGATGAGACAGTGATCTGCCAACCCCCTCCTTTGTTGGTGAATAGGGTGACATGCAGGGTTCCTGGTGACTCCTGGCATTTGAAAGCCATATATCCCAGGAGGCGCTGGGGGCACGGATGTTATTCACCTAGGCAAATGATGAAGAATAGAAAATATCAAGAAACACTGCGCTAGATCAAATTAAATAAGCAGCTGCTTAGTAAACGGTGATGCCAGTCTAATATTGATGAAAAATTAAGGTAAGCAGCACTAATAAAGTAAAAAGTAATGTGACATAAACATATCAAACGCATATAAAGCACAAGTCCTAAGTGCATATAAAGTAAATATGCAAACCATAAGGACCAATCAGGTCAAATTAGAGACCATATAAACTTCAAGTGCAGTCCCACCCATTTTTTTTTTTTTTATCCCTAAAAAAATCTTAAAATAAAAAAATTGTTATACTCACCTGAAAGGGCGATTGCTATGCAGAAGTAGCTCTTCTTCCACCGCGGTGGATCTTCTAGCTCGTCCTACGTTTCCGTGTCTTCCTGTGAATGATCCACGCTGCCTTCTGAGCAGGGGCGGACTGACCATTGAGGAACTCGGGCACTGCCTGAGGGCCCCATGCCACTAGGGGGCCCCATCAGGGTTGCCAGGCTCATTAAAACCAGGGACAGTATGTAAAAATCTGTGTTTTTTTTACATCTGTCCCTGATATGTCCAAAACCTACATGCTTTTGATGTGAAATTCCTGAGATTTTAGGTGCCCTGCCTCTGTACTGCCACCTGGCTTGATGGCCATCTGTAAGCCCAGGGGCCCCATAATCTTCTATTGCCCGGGGGCCCCATAATCTTCTATTGCCCGGGGGCCCCATGAGTTGTCAGTCCACCCCTGCTTCTGAGAACTGTGTGTATCCCAGGATGCAGCCTCCCATTCACAAAGCACCATGCGAGTCGCGCATGCGCAGTAGGAAACAGGCGCTTCACTGTTTCCCTTAGTAAGAATGGAGGCACCAGGACTGAGCGATCGCCGTCGGGGGACCAACATCGCGGGCGACTAGGACAGGCAAGTGTCCTTATTAAAAACTAACAGTGTAGCTGCTAACTTAAAAAAAGAAAAAAAAAAAAGGCAAAAAAAGTTATTAAGAAAAGTGCAAAAAGGTGAAAGGGAATCCACCAACAGGCATATACAGTTGCACTCATAAGTTTACATACTCTGGCGAAATTTATGATTTCAGAGAATATGAATAACACAAAAACTTTTCTTTTCACTCATGGTTAGTGTTTGGCTGAAACCGTTTATTATCAGTCAACTGTGTTTACTTTTTAAATCATTATGGCAGCTACCCAAATGACCCTGACCAGTTCTCAATATTGTGTATTGCCCCTTTAACATCAATGACAGTTTGAAGTCTTTTGTGGTATTTGTGGATGGGAAGAAGGGCCTAGGGCTAAGGTTTGGACTTTTAATTGAGGCAATGGCTATTATGCCTCCATCCTCGATACTTTGAGTGGAAAAACTAAGAATTGGGACTTTAGTTGAAGCGCACTACTCATTGAATGAACCAAAATAAAATAAGATTGTTGATTTTTTTAAACCAAGAGGGCATAACATATACATAATAAATGATTAATAATACTATGAGTTACAAAAAATGGCAATCCAGACATTACATAATAGTACATGATTGGTCCAGCATAACACACATGGTAATGTATAATGGTTATGGGTTTCAGTACATAAAATCTAAACATTACATAGTGATAAACAATTGTCTCAAGTTAACAACCATAGTAATAAATCTTGGATATGTGGACCAACTTGGTAGGGGTAGCATGTAGATAAAAAAGGTAATATTATATTGGTTCATTAAAATAAAATATTGAGATGCAGGTGTTGATCATATACACTGTGACTTATCGTTTAATGGTTCTACGCGTTTTGTGTTCACTATAACACTCGTCAGGAGCAGATAAACAGTGTGAGGGTATCTAAGATAGAAGGAAATATGACATAGTAATAGGGTAATAAATGTTGTAAAAAACATAGAAAAGAGGGGGAACAAACATGGGCGTCCGCTGAAATTTTTTCGGGGGGGGGGGGGGCGCTTTGGCAGCAGCGATACACAGTCGCATAAAAAAGTTCAAATGTAAAAACACCCCACTGTGCCCCCTGCATCTTTCAATATCTTTGTCCCTACTGTGTATCCCCTCTCCACAACTGCCCTCTGGCCCCCTTTACATTACACAGCACCCTGCACCCCTTTACATTACACAGCACCCTGCACCCCTTTACATTACACAGCACCCTACATCTCTGGGCCCTTTTACATAACACAGCACTGCACCTCTGGGCCCTTTTACAATACACAGCACCCTGCATCACTGGACCTATTTCTATTATTACATTGCTATACAAAATTAAATGGTTCAACTCACCATAATGCAGAATCAGTTGGAGCCCCGAGTGTCACGTGCCACCATCGCCTACCTCGCATTGCGGATTGTCATTTGTCATGTCGCTTGTCACTTGCCACGTTGCCTGCTGTCACACAGTGTGGATTGTCACTTGCCACATCGCCTGTTGTGGATTGCCAGTTGCCATGTCGCCTGCTGTCACACAGTGTGGATTGTCACTTGCCACATCGCCTGTTGTGGATTTCCAGTTGCCACGTCGCCTGCTGTCACACAGTGTGGATTGCCAGTTGCCACGCCGCCTGTTGTCACACAGTGTGGATTGTCACTTGCCACATCGCCTGTTGTGGATTGCCAGTTGCCACGTCGCCTGCTGTCACACAGTGTGGATTGCCAGTAGCCATGTCGCCTGCTGTCACACAGTGTGGATTGTCACTTGCCACATCGCCTGTTGTGGATTGCCAGTTGCCACGTCGCCTGCTGTCACACAGTGTGGATTGTCACTTGCCACATCGCCTGTTGTCACACAGTGTGGATTGTCACTTGCCACATCGCCTGTTGTGGATTGCCAGTTGCCACGTCGCCTGTTGTCACACAGTGTGGATTGTCACTTGCCACATCGCCTGTTGTCACACAGTGTGGATTGTCACTTGCCACATCGCCTGTTGTGGATTGCCAGTTGCCACGTCGCCTGTTGTCACACAGTGTGGATTGTCACTTGCCACATCGCCTGTTGTCACACAGTGTGGATTGTCACTTGCCACATCGCCTGTTGTGGATTGCCAGTTGCCACGTCGCCTGCTGTCACACAGTGTGGATTGCCAGTTGCCATGTCGCCTGCTGTCACACAGTGTGGATTGTCACTTGCCACATCGCCTGTTGTGGATTGCCAGTTGCCACGTCGCCTGCTGTCACACAGTGTGGATTGCCAGTTGCCACGTCGCTTGTTGTCACACAGTGTGGATTGTCACTTGCCACATCGCCTGTTGTGGATTGCCAGTTGCCACGTCGCCTGCTGTCACACAGTGTGGATTGCCAGTTGCCATGTCGCCTGCTGTCACACAGTGTGGATTGTCACTTGCCACATCGCCTGTTGTGGATTGCCAGTTGCCACGTCGCCTGCTGTCACACAGTGTGGATTGTCACTTGCCACATCGCCTGTTGTGGATTGCCAGTTGCCACGTCACCTGCTGTCACACAGTGTGGATTGCCAGTTGCCACGCCGCCTGTTGTCACACAGTGTGGATTGTCACTTGCCACATCGCCTGTTGTGGATTGCCAGTTGCCACGTCGCCTGCTGTCACACAGTGTGGATTGTCACCTGCCACAGTGCCTGTCACATGTTGCGGTCCAGATTGTCACTTGCTTTCTCCAATTGTGCCTTGCTGTGTCCCAGAGTCAGGGGCCAGGGTTGTCAGGCAGCAGAGAGATTATTTAATCTCTCTGATTCCCGCGCTACACAGATAGGGCAGAGTTGCAGAGCTGGCGGTGAGAGATGATGTCATCTCTCTGCTCCCTCCCGCTTACCAGCTCGCTGATTGGCCAGCGCTCTCAGGCTCAGACACTCACCAAGTCCAGCTGCCCGGCCCGCAAACTCTCTCACCTGACACCCGTCAGCAGAGCTACAGTGACACGCTATGTCACTTGCCCACCGAGCTACCCGCTCCCTCACCAGCCCACCCAGCTGCCCGCCATCCGCTGTTAGATTTTGGGGGGGGGGCGTCCAGCTGACAGAGAGGGGGAGAGGGCGATCGGGGGAAATGTACATTGCAGACAGCCAGCGGCTCTCCTCTCCCTGTCACAGCGCCGCGGCTCCATTTACCAGAGAGTGGGAGAGACAGGGAGAGGAGAGCCACAGCCTGTCTGCACTGTATATCACCCCCCTCTCCCTCTCTGTCAGCGGAGCTAGAAGAGAGCAGCTCTAATTTCTTTCGCCGTGCCGCCGCCTTGCTTCCTGCCCAGAGAGAATCATGGCACTGGTTTCTAGGGGGGGGCAAGGGCCCTCCCTTGCCCTATGGAGCGGACACCCATGGGAACAAATAAGGTCCCAATCACTCTCAACTATTTGTAGTAAATGGATAAGGTGGTAAGATGGTATTAAAAAGCGGGGACAGCTGTAAAAGGCATCAATCCCAGGAGCTGAGACGTTAACACCTTGGCACGGCGGTGACAACAGTAACCAATGTAACCAACCTATTTGTAGATGGGGCTCTTTATTTTCTCAGATGGTAAAGCTGCCCATTCCTCTTGGCAAAAAGCCTCCAGTTCCTGTAAATTCTTGGGCTGTCTTGCATGAACTGCACGTTTGAGATCTCCCCAGAGTGGCTCAATGATATTGAGGTCAGGAAACTGAGATGGCCACTCCAGAACTTTCACTTTATTCTGCTGTAGCCAATGACAGGGCAACGTGGCCTTGTGTTTTGGATCATTGTCATGTTGGAATATCCAAGTACGTCCCATGCGCAGCTTCCTGGCTGATGGATGTTCCTCCAGTATTTTTTTAAAACATACTGCATTCATCTTGCCATCAATTGACCAAATTTCCTTTGCCTTTGTAGCTCACACATCAGCGATCCACCTCCGTGTTTCACAGTAGGAATGGTGCACCTTTAATTATAGGCCTTGTTGACGCTCCAAATGTAGCATTTATGGTTGTGGCAAAAAAATCTAAATTTTGATCTTATCACTTCAAATGACTTTGTGCCAGAAGGTTTGAGGCTTGTCTCTGTGTTATTTGACATATTGTAAGAGGGATCCTTTGTGGCATTTGTGTAGTAAATAGGGCGCCCTCAGAGGAAGTCGGAACAGACAAAACGTCAGGGTGTTCCCTCACGATACACAGGAAGCATTACACTGTGCGCTGCGTTCCATCTGCGCTCCAGTGTGTGGTAACAGAGCGGTGTCTATACACGGTGGACGTGTTTGACACATGTGAAGAGACCCCACTATGAGCTGGTAACCAGCCTGGTAGTTCTGCGAGTTATTTTAAATACCTTTTAAATTGATGCTGTGAACTTTCTATATATTTTTATGCGGCTTTTATGCGTGTGGAATAAAACTTTAAACAGTATCACACCATATCCAGTCTTTTTTGTGCTTTTGCATCTGGTGGATATTAGGAACACAGTAAGCTGATCAACCGTGGTTTTCTGGAGTTGGAGTCATTTAAATGGAGCTGATGTTCAGAGCCTGTTGAAATCATCCTTCTGGTGAGTAGATCCCCTTGAGGGGAGATCGGCCATGAGAGACGTTTGAAGGGTGGAGGGTGCACGTTTTCACCTACAGCAGAGAGCTCACCTCACTTCTGAGAAACATTTCTTTCACTGGACTCTTGCTTACAATCTGACTTCTAGAGAATTTATATTATATTATATTTTATATATATATTTATTTATATATGAACATATATATTAAAAAAGAGTGGTTGCACACATTTAAGTGACCACTAGCGCTGCTATAGTATTTGATAAGGATTTACCTATTTCTTTTTGTCTATTTACTATTTTTTGTATGTACAAAATCATGGGGTATGTAAACTTTTGACTAGGGTCATTTGGGTAGTTTCTTGTCATTATGATTTAGAGAGTAAACATCACTGATTGACAATTAATGGCTTCAGCCAAACACCAACCACGAGTGAAAGAAATATTTTTGTGTTATTACTTATATTCTCTAAAAGATTAATAAGAAATCATAAATTCTGCCAGGTAAACTTATGAGCACAATTGTAGTGTTGTCAGATGCCTCTTATCAGACCTGTGGGACCAAATACTACAATGGTCAAATGCGCATGTATCTCTATATGAGAAACCGACATCCAGTGTCCAGCAGAGGAAACACTCTGCATTGAATGAAGACATTAAACCAAAAAGGTAAAAAAAAAAAAAAAACGCCATGGTGAAGCCATATTATCGTTTATTGCCAAATGAAAGCTCCATATACTTCAAAAGAGCAAGATTCTGCAGGATGGAGACTGGCGAAGGGCTGAAACCCTGGATGCAGAGGAGCAGAGTGAAATAAATGAAGACATGCTTTAAGACTCCATGCACACTGAAGCCGCCAGGCACACGCATGGTGTTCTCAGTGACGCGACGGGTGCGGCGCGCGCCCCTAGCGGCTTTAAATGACAGGACGTCATATGACGTCCTGTCAGAACAATAGAGTATCCCGCCCGCCATCATTTGACGGCGGGCGGGTGTCTAGTGGTTAAATATCCCCAAAAAATATATATAATTTTTTTCCCCTCAGCTTAGGCCGATACGCATTATTCTACATATTTTTGGTAAAATAAAACAAAACGCAATAACCGTTTATTGATTGGCTTGCACAAACAGTTATAGCGTCTACAAAACAGGGTATAGTTTTATGGAATTTTTATTAGTAATGGCAGCGATCAGCGATTTTTATTCTGACTGTGACATTATGGCAGACATATTGGACACTTTTGGGACCATTCACGTTTACACAGCGATCAGTGCTATAAATATGCACTTGTTTCTGTGTAAATGTGACTGGCTGTGAAGGGGTTAATTGTCCTAGGGATGTGTTCTAAGGGGACAGCAGAGCTGTATCCTGGCCAAGGCCCAGGCCTAGGGCAGCACTTTGCAGGGGGGCAGCACGAAAAGAATCACCGCCGGCTTGCGCTACACTGTTAGGAAAATTAGTCTAGCGCCCCCATAAAGCGGCCGCGCTGCTTCTAGTATGCGGACGGCTGGCATTCCGCAACTGTGGGGGGGGGGGGGGCGCTTCCAATTTGACTGTTTTGTCATCCTGGACCACAAACCTTCCTCACTGTGCTATCTGTTTCTGCTGGACCATCTACTTAAAGTAGAACTATAGGCAACACTTTTAGGCAATTCCTGTCCCATTGCGAAGATTTCCCTTCACTTCCTGCTCTATTGGCAACCAGGAAGTAAGAGGAAATCTAAGTAAATTAAGGGAATCCATTGCTGCCCCCCCCCCCCCCAGAACTAGTGTCCTCACTCCAAAATGTCAGGGCGGGTCTTAAACAACACAGGGTGTGGCCGTGACAGGAAGGGGTGGGTCATATTTAAATTAGGGGGTGCACGAGTTTAGTCAGGCCTAGGGCAGCACAAAACCTAAATACACCACTGGGGGACTACAGGGAGCTGTGATCAGTGTCCTGTCACTAGGAAGAATAGGGAAATGCTTATTTACATTAGTTCTTCCTCTCCGTGAGATGATCACGGGTATCCCAATGGACATAGAGCCCACAATGCCACATCTTAAAGGCGCCGTACAGGTACGTTGATATGCCTGTATGTGCCATTCTGCCAACGTATATCAGCGTGAGCCGATCGGCAAGCGGTTAAAGTGGACCTTAAGTAATTTTTTTCATCTTTCCATCTATTAAAACTTCTGCCCTTGTTTGACCTTTGGATAGTAAAACATTTTTTTTTCTGCAAGAAAATACCTTATACAGCCCACTTCCTGTTTCTTGTCTGGTCATTAGCCTAGGCTGATGTCATCATGCTACACAAAACACAAAGCCCTCAATAGCGCTACAACAATATGAAGCAGAACCCAGTAATACCTATATGGATATCTATACTTGACTCAGTGCAGCTGCCAACCATGGGAGGATGGGTACAAAAATAAACAAAAACAAGCAGCGCTCTATGAGTTAAAGTAATAAAAACATTATAGTTGGGGCGTGGTCTGGACATGGCCGAGTAAGGAAGCGTTTCTGTGGAGCTCCCGGGCCGTCCCGGCCTAACTAGCCCTATTTCCAGCTATACCGAGCCACAAACCACGGCATGTACTCAGCTGGGAAGCGGAGAGGCACACAGAGGAAGCTGCAGACCCCAAGAGCCCGGCTCAGCGGCGAAATCCATCGATACTTCCGCGGCACGCAGGCAGCATCTCCTATCCCCAAGATGGCGGACACCACGAGACACGGCGGGCATGGGAGTTCTCCACCACACACCTCGCAGGTACCATCCATGTCCTCCTACACTGTAGAGGGGGACCCCGGCACACCAGCGGCGTTCCGACCGGATCCGCCGGATCTCCAGCCGCTGACGCTGCGGGCGGATGCGGAGCTGAGGGCCCTGCTGCAGGCTCTGCCTACAAGGGCTGACTTTGAGTCCCTAGTCAGCAGACTAGAGGCAGCCCATCACTCGGACATTACGGAGGTCCGCGGGGAGATTACATCTCTGGCTGGCAGGGTGGAAACGGGGGAGACCACGGTGTCCGCACTGGAGGTGAGGTTGCGACAGGTGGAGGAGGTGCAGGCGACGCAGGCAGCCACCATACTGGCTCAGCAGCTGCGACTGGAAGAGGCCGAGGACCGCAGCAGGAGGAACAATTTGCGGGTTAGGGGTCTCCCTGAAGCCACGGGGCCGGAAGACCTTGGGGCAACAGCTCTGGACATATTTAGAACTGTAGTGGGTGGCACTCTCCCCCCGACTGTAACTTTTGATCGGATTCATAGGGCCCTGGGACCTAGGCCCACAGATCCGGCTCGTCCTAGGGATGTGATCTGCAAGGTCCACCACTATGCGCACAAGGAGCTTATCCTGCGTAAGGCATGGGAGATGAGGGACTTTGATGGGGCCGTTATCCAATTCCTGCCGGATTTATCCCGGGCCACCCTGCAGAGGAGAGCGATGCTTAAACCTGTACTAGAAGTCGCTCGACACTCTGGCATCACCTACCGGTGGGGTTTCCCCATAGCAGTGACCTTCAAGAAGCAGCTACAGTCCTTTACTCTGCGCTCCCCTTCAGAGCTGCCCGCGCTGTTTGACTTTCTGGAATCTGACCCAATTGATGTCCCTGACTGGCTGCAGGCTCTCCCAAGCTTCCCCTCCAGAACAGGTGGTCCAAGCCAGAGGAGATCCCGATCACCACGTCCACAGAGGAGCAGACAGAGGCCACGGGTCGCGCCCCCGGAAGACTCCAGGGAAGCCTAGCGGCGATGACTGCTGTGGTGAGGCCATGCACACACACTTGCTACTTCCAGAGCCTTATACCGAATGATAATATCCTTTGATTTCGCTTTTGCTTTTTCTTTTTGCTCACGTTTCCGAATTGAAGTTGCCTACGCATGGGGCTGATTTATAACCTTGCCCCCCCCCCCCCTGCGATCACTGGCACAGCTGCCAGGCCCCTTGAGAAGTGTGGGATATGCGGAGATGGAACTGCGGGAGGGCCTGGTTGTTGGGGTGGAGGGTGGGCACCTGATCCCGACCCGCTGCTATCCCCCCCCCTGCACCCTGATGAAGGTCGAGATCACTAGATGTCACCCCCCGGGACCCACGTGAGATTTATGTATGCGCTCCCCTCTCCCACATGCACTTTACACAGCCTAAACTAAGACCTCCAGACATGGACATGCTCCGAGAAGCATTGTGATATACACCCTTATACTTGAGACCCCGATGAACCCAAATGGGAGCAACCCCTGAAGTACTAGGGGATCCTGGAAACCCTGTTGATGATGACATTTTTTCACACTGGATGCCACACTGAGGGTACTGTACAACGGGGCATGGGGTACTGTGTAATAGGGCATAAGATCCTGTCTGTCAATGTAGGGGTCTGTACGTATCATTGGCTGTGGTTGAGCTGGTATGCTGGGAATGGGGAAGGAGGGCTTGTACTATATGGGGGGTCATGCCGGCCTGCTGAGGGGGGGCTTGGGGGGGGTGGCGGCATAGGGGGACATGGCAGGAAATTATGGGGCTTGTATGGGATCCCCATGGGCAATGGCGCACGCGATACAGAGGGCCCGGGTGTGAGCTAAATGGCTCTAGTTATGGGTGGGGAGAATGCATGGTCCTTCCCCAGAAATACGAATACTCTGTTTGCCGTTTGATTTTTTCTTGGTTTATGCTTTATGTTTTATGATTATTTCTCCTTAATTACACAGGTTATCTGAATACATGCATAATTAAATCTTAGGGCTGGGGGGGCTGGGCGGAGCCGGGGGCTCTACCCCGGTCGTAGTCTAACCTCCTCCCCACTAGTTAGAGGCACTACACCCGGCGTTATCCGGAGGGTGCTTCTGTGCAACGTTTTGCACTACAGTTGATTGAGTTTAACAATCAATTGTGAATAGGATCACGGTGAACATTCTGGGTTCATCGTACTTTTGTTGAGCTAATCTTGCTCTCGCATCTCTCAACTCTTTCTCCTTCACCAGTTTCTCTCTTTTCCCCCCTCCTCTCCCTTCTCTTTCTTTCTTCCCCCCTCACCCCCAACCCGGCGTGGTCGTGATGGATCAAGTCACCTTTTTCTCTTTGAATGCCAAGGGGCTGAATATCCCTGAGAAGCGCCGTATGCTTTTGACTGACCTTAAAAGGGCTAGGGCGGATATAGCGTTCATTCAGGAGACCCACTTTAAGACCGGTTCCCCACCATGCTTGAAAAACCGACACTTCCCCATAACCTACCATGCGACGAACCCCGTACACAAATCGAAAGGAGTATCTATACTCCTAGCGGGCAGCGTACCTTGGACCTGCCGGGACTCCAAGATCGACCCAGAGGGTCGATACCTATTTCTTAAAGGGCTGATAGGAGAAGTGCTGGTGACGTTAGCCACGATCTATGCGCCAAATGACGGACAAGATGTTTTTCTCCACAGCACACTGTCCCTCCTGATGGACTTTACGGAGGGCCAGTTGATTCTGGGAGGGGACTTTAATGTGCCGCTGGTCCCACCAGTAGACACATCCTCCGGCACCTCTGCTGTGAGACCCAGCGTGCAGAGAAATATTGCCAGGGATCTCCACAAAGCACAACTGATAGACATCTGGAGACTTCTCCATTCAGGAGAAAGAGACTACACGTTCTTTTCATCCCCACACAAAACATACTCGCGGATTGATTATTTCCTGATACCGCACCGCAACCTAGAGGCGGCACATGACCCGGTGATAGGGAATATCACCTGGTCAGACCACGCACCCATAACTCTGCGTTATTCCCTATCACAGACCACGTCACCCCGCACACGGTTCTGGAGGCTGAACGAAAGTTTGCTACAGGACGCTACTGTGCTGGCTGATGTGACGTCCGAACTGACCCACTATTTCAGTACTAACAATGTTGGGAACTGTGACCGGGCATACTGTGGGAGGCGCACAAATCAGTCATAAGGGGAGTCCTGATCAAACATGGCACACGCATTAAGCGGGAACGAGAAAAACAACTTCTAGGGCTCCTAGATAAGATCCAGAAATTGGAAGCAAAACATAAACACAACCCGACCCCCCTTGTAGAGGCAGAACTCTTGACTGTTAGACGACAGACCACAGACATAATGAGATACAAAGCCAAGGCAGCTCTTCAGATTTGTAGGAAGTTATCCTATGAGTCTGGAAATAAATGCGGGAAGCTACTGGCTAGCGCGGTCAGACAGCAGAGACGTCAAGCATATATCCCCCACATTATTTCCTCGTCGGGACAAAAACAGGCTATGCCCACTCGCATTGCAGGGGAATTCCAAGAATTCTACTCCTCCTTATACAACCTCCCGAAACAACATACTAGCGACGCTACAGTTAGAGACTACCTTATCAAGTCGGATATCCCGAAACTCCCTGAGGGGGCAGGGGTGGTCCTGGATGAACCCATCACACTGGTAGAATTACAGGGTGCCGTTAAGGGAATGAAACCGGGGAAAGCACCGGGCCCAGACGGCTTTACACTACAATATTATCAAACACTTCTGCCGGTGCTGGGCCCATATATGGTTAAATTGTTTAACAATCTGGCAGACGGGGGTCACTTTCAGAGAGACACCTTGAGGGCCCACATCTCCCTCATCCCTAAGGAAGGCAAGGACCCTGCTGCTTGTGGCAGCTACAGACCTACATCACTCCTGAACGTGGACCTCAAGTTCTTTGCTAAAGTTCTGGCCAACAGACTGTCCCGACACCTGACTGAGATTATACATTTAGACCAGGTGGGTTTTGTCCCATCCAGGGAAGCCAGGGACAATACTACCAAGGTACTCAACCTAATACATAGGGCATCGCGGCTCAAAACTCCCTGTGTCTTTCTCAGCACTGATGCTGAGAAGGCCTTTGATCGGGTCAACTGGGAATTCATGCTCTCCGTCCTCAGACATATTGGTTTAGGCAGTAAGATGATACATTGGATCTCGGCGATATACTCGGGCCGACTGCCCAGGTCAAGGCTAATGGAGTCCTCTCAGAACCCTTTACTATCTCCAACGGCACTAGGCAGGGATGTCCGCTGTCCCCCCTCCTCTTCGCCCTGGTGTTAGAACCATTCCTTGGCACGATTCGGCAGAATCCAGACATAACGGGTATTAAGATTGATCAAGGCCATTACAAGATTTCAGCATATGCAGACGACCTTTTGTTTTCCCTTACCAATCCCATGGTGTCACTGCGGAACCTGGTTAAGGAATTCAGAAATTATGGGGTCATGTCCAATTTGAAAATTAACTTTGACAAATCAACAGCCATGGGAGTAAACCTGGCCCCAGAGGCTTTGGCCCATCTGAAATCCCAGTTTAAGTTCAAGTGGTCAGATAGCCACCTTAACTATCTGGGGACATGTATCCCGAGCGACCTGACGCGCACATTTGAACTTAACTTCCCCCCGATGCTGACTAAAGCCAGAGGACTGCTCGAGGAGTGGAATAAAGGGCTCCACTCCTGGTTCGGGAGATGCAATCTCCTCAAAATGTGCATCCTTCCGAAATTTCTGTTTTTGTTTCAAGCCCTACCGATAAGGATCCCAGCTTCATATTTTAAACGGGTACAGGCCCTTTTCACCAAATTCGTCTGGGCTCACAGGAAACCGCGGCTGCGCATGCGGTACCTGACTCTCCCAAAGCAGTGTGGAGGTCTAGCCCTGCCAGACGTTAAACACTACTATCAGGCAGTACATTTAGGGAGGATCATAGACTGGAATAGACACGGTCACCTTAAACTGTGGACGCAGATAGAACAAAACCAGGCTCAGGTGCCGCTGAGGGGGGCAGTGTGGTGCCAAGACCAACTCCCGTTGGACATGAAGAAACATCCCATCATAGGCGATACGTTGCACGTCGGTTCGTTGATAGTGGACGCAGCCACCCTGACGTCTAAGACGTCCCCACTTTTCCCTATCCTCGGCAACCCGTCGTTTCCACCGGGATTGCGCCCGTCGGATTACGGGGAGCTCGCGGCGACGGGTAGAGATTGCGCCCAACATTTTGTGAACGGAGGCCGATGGGCTTCGATCGGTACCCTAACGAGCGATACTGGGAGCTTCCATCTGCCGCTTTGGAAAGCGATTAGGCTGCACCACTTCATTCACTCATTACCAGAACCCAGACAATTTACCCGAGACCTGACGACGTTTGAAGACTACTGTAGAGACGACGGAGTGCTGACTCAAGTACTCTCAAAGATGTACTCCCTACTAAACACCCCACCGACACAACCTGACCTGGGGTTTCTAAACGCATGGGGACGGGACCTGGGGCAGACCTTTACCGACGTGCAGACGCAAAATATCCTTAAGTTCTCCCTAAAATCGTCCATCTGCACAAAAATTCAAGAAACGAATTACAAGATTCTAACCAGGTGGTACTATACACCCCAGCTTCTGCACAAATTCTTTCCTACCACCTCTGATAAATGCTGGCGCTGCCTAAGAGATAAGGGAACTTTACTCCATGTCTTTTGGTCATGCCCACTATTGCTCTACTTCTGGACAACGGTCGAGACGACCATACAAAAATTCACTGATCACACAATCCCAAAAGACCCAGCTTTCTTCCTGCTTCACGCTTCCGCGGTCCCGACACGATCTTACAAAAAATCCATTGTGAGGCATTTATTAAATGCCGCTAAATCTTGCATACCGGCTACCTGGAAACAAACCACTCCCCCATCGGTCGGGCTGTGGCTGCGTAAAGTAGAGGAAATTAAGAACCTAGAAGACCTTGTACTTACAGCCCAGAATAACTAGGAAAAACACTCTAACGCTTGGATGTTGTGGAACTTATACATATATTCTGATGAGGGGCAATCCCTACTGAACTCTTGACTGACCTTTGGATGTCGACCCAACACGGGCCGATGGTGACGTTGTGTCCATCACCCCCGTGCCGAACATACCCATATACCCTCCCTCCCCACTCTCCTTCCTCCCCCTTCCCATGCTTCTAGCTTCCCACTCCTTCACTTGTATATCTATATCTACTCCTACTTCTTCCTCTCTTTCCATGCCTCCTTTTGCTCTGTCTCTCTTTGTGGTATCCTAGACTACTAGTTTCATAATAGGGCGTGGAGTTGGAATTTGCGCCACAGACGCAGCTATTCCATCTGCATAACAACCTTGTCTAGTTCAGGGCTGAATTCCGCCAGTTGATATTGCAGGCGCTGACTGGCTGGAGCGTAACTGTCCGGGTTTTACATATGGGAAGTGCCCTGGCACTACACGGGTTGGGGCGACAGTCTATCTGCTAGATTATACAGTTGGAATGTGAATCTCCATGTTCAATGTACAGGTGTATGACATGGTCGGGTGAGGCCACAGTTGCTATGTTATTTTCTGTATTTCTTTGTTGAAAAAACTAATAAAAATTGATATTTGAAAAAAACAAAAAACGTTATAGTTGAAAAAGTAAAAAAAATGGACATCAAACAAATATACACAAGTAAATATGCCGTGGTGGACAATTGGGGTACATAAAATAACTACCAATGGCATAGCATTGAAAGGAGTCCTGTGATGGAGTGGTAAAAATCAGAGACTGATATCAATCACTTGGGCTTCTGTATGGGCTTCAGTTCATCAGACTTAGTGACCCATGCATAAGGACACAGTACCTTGGATGGTAGAACGGGATACTGCTGTGGTGGGGATGGAAGATCGCTCAGGTGAACTGATGTACTCACGTCACCGTGGGTGGCTACACATGCGGTTTAGATCTGTAAGAATCCGTCACACTGACCGTCGGGGAGACAGTCGTGATGGTGCCAGAGAGCAGGAGGGTACAGATGACACTAAATCAAGATGGTGGACAACAGCGGCTGTGTCACAGCAGGCACCAGACCGGCGGTCAATTCAGTGAACTGAAAGTGTGATGAAGTACTTAACAGCGCTGACATGTAAAGGGGGCGTGAACAAACACAGGACCCGATGGTGTAGAGATCCTTGCGCCCTCTGGAGATGGACGGATGTCCAGAACGAATGTGCACACACAGACAGGCTGGCGAGGTGTCGTATCCCACAGTACAAAAACTGACAGCAGCGTTCATACACAAGTGTGTATGTGGGACTCCAAGCAAATGCTAGTCAAAGGGGTGTGGAGAATATTTTAAAAGGAACCGGGAACAGACATGTTTCGCGTTGTTCAACGCTTTATCAAAGGACTCAAATTAACCCTTTATTTTCACTCCCCAAACATCTTTTCTTTCTATCAAGACTCGGCTGTTCAATTTCTCCCTTTCACAATCTCCAACCCCACCTAATGCATCCCTCATAGAGGATTGATCTCCAGGATTATTCAGCTGTTCCTCCACTTCAAGGGACTCATGTAATCAAAAAACACAGTTGACATGAGTGCTCTCTGCTATAAAACGTTTTTAAAATCCCGCTAAAATAGGACACTTACTAGATATAAATACAAAATTTGCTTGGTAGATGTATTTAGCGCATCAGATTGCTCACCACCCTGGCTGCGTGACATCACAGGCTCCTCCGTCTCGGCAGATGGGAGGGGTCTTAGGCTCCTGTAATTGTGTAGCTGTACCCTCAATGAACAAAAGTTCTCTGTCAAAGATGGCTTGATTTTAACGAAGGACAACTGGATCTTAAAAGAAGTGTTGAGTTTATTTACAAATGGGTATACATAGGTTCGAAGGAGGAATAGGGATATTCGTAAATTCAAGTAAAAAAAAGAGGATAAGACGACAGAAAGCTGTATTAAATACCTCCCACCATTCTTTCCTTAAATCTTTCGCAACAAGGTCTTGCCCAGTCTTAAAACATCCTCAGTTGGGTCCCAGTAAATCACATTCTTGAGTCAACATTAACCACCTCAATACTGGGCACTTTCACCCCCTTCCTGCCCAAGCCATTTTTCAGTGCTGTCACACTTTGACAATTGCGTGGTCATGCAACACTGTACTGAAATGGAATTTTCCCCACAAATAGAGCTTTCTATTGGTAGTATTTGACCACCTCCGCGGTTTTTATTTTTTGGGCTATAAACATAAGAGTGACCATTTTGAAAAAAGCTATATTTTTTACTATAATAAATATCCTCCAAAAATATATAAAACTATTTTTTTCCTCAGTTTTGGCCGAATACATATTC
This sequence comes from Rana kukunoris, assembly GCA_029574335.1. Taxonomy (NCBI): domain Eukaryota; kingdom Metazoa; phylum Chordata; class Amphibia; order Anura; family Ranidae; genus Rana; species Rana kukunoris. The sequence goes on along the minus strand of CM056050.1, from coordinate 319,236,507 downwards.
TTCTACATATTTTTTGTAAAAAAAAAAAAAAAAATCACAATAAGCATATATTGATTGGCTTGCGCAAAAGTTATAGCGGCTACAAGATAGGGGATAGATTTATAGCATTTTTATTACTAGTAATGGCGGCGATCTGCGATATTGTGGCAGATACATCGGACACTTTTGACACTATTTTGGGACCATTCACATTTATACTATAAATATGCACCGATTACTGTGTAAATGTGACTGGCAGGGAAGGGGTTAACACTAGGGGGCAATCAACGGGTTAAATGTGTACCCAAGTAAGTAATTGTAACTGGCAGAACGTGGATCTCTGTTTATACACAGAGATCCGCGGTCCTGCTCAGTTACTGGGCAATCGCAGGTGCCCGGCGAACATCGGGTTCCCAGTGATGTGGTGGGTGTGTGCGTGCGTGCCAACTAGTGGCTCGGGAAGGCGAGGAAGTCATACAACGTCCTCCCATTTGACGGCGGACGGTAGCCTAGTGGTTAAAGAAGTGTTGTGCGAGAAATCATGAAAGTTCATTCCTGTCAAGCACAAAGATGAGTTTTTAGACAGATGATTACACTGGATGACTATAATGTTTCTGCCCCCAGCAAGCAACACAAAACAGGTTTATGCAGTATATACCAGGGAGAGGAGCATAATGTCTCCTGTGCTAATGACCCTCAGATGTCCATCCCTTTATCATTGTCACAGCTCATGAAATTCTGGAAATAAGTCTGAACACAAACATGCAACAGCAAAACTAGCAAATTCATCAAGAGCTTAAGTTAAAAAAAAATTAAAAAGGGGGGGGAGCGTAATGGAGAGCCATGGACTTTTCTAGTCACAGCCCCGATTTACTTGCCATTGAAACTTTGTAGGCCGATTTTGAAATGGGAAATTTATACAAAGAGATCCACAAGCATTATGCAACTGAACAATGTTTGCAAGGAGAAGTGGTTATTTAAAAAATAAATACAAAAATGGATCCTTTACAACCACTTTAAAGCCTTTAGTTCATTTTCAAACTTGGCACCATAAATTTCCATATGTAAACACGTTTATGTGCTCCCAACAAGTCTATAGCACCAAAATTAGGCATTCCTTCCCCAAGGAAGCTCATACAATTTTTCACTTCATATGACAGGAAACAAGAAATACAATGCTCAGGTGTGAATGGGCCCATTGAAAACAATGATATTCATCTAGGACTAGCGCATTATTGCACAACAAGGAGCTTGGGATACAAGTACAGCAATCACCCTGCTGAGCTATTGTGTTCCGACAGGAGGACTGTTCCCCCACTGGTCAGCTTCTGATGGACAGGCTGGTGTACACACGGGCTAAATGTCGGTCGGTTCTTATTGGACAAATATTAGACCTGTGTGTACGGCGTTTAAGACGCATATGTTTGCGCTGAAGTAAGCCCAGAATGGTAAGGTACACTCTTCCAGCAACTAGTGAAAAGATGCTTACCAATTCCCATTGGTGACTGATAATTTTTAAATAACTCCTTGGGTAAGACTGGATAAATATAAATTAAACAGATGTAGTTGTTGACTGGGATTAACCTGCAGTCAGCCATTGAAGTCCCTAAAGACAAATGTCATTCAACCCAGTAGCATTGTGCGAACCAAGTTAGTCAAAACTTAAATTATTGCCACGTGAACGCCATCTCTACAGAACCTTTTTTATCAAATATACTGAGGAAATACAAGTGTTAATAGTTTATTTTCTTATCAATTGTTAAACAGAAGAGAAATCCAAACCAACATTTGGTGTGATCACCCTCTGCCTTCAAAACAGGATCAATTCTTTTAGGTACACTTGCAGTTTTTGAAGGAAGCCTCCCAAGCGGAAAGATGTACAGAAGCTACAGCTGGGAAGAACTGGATTCCAAAAATGGTCACCCTTAAAGGGGATCAAGCCCAGTAGGGCAAAGATCCACAGTATCATCTAGAAATGGAACCAAAACCATCTCTCCCGACACAGAAAGGACTTCTGTTCATTCTCAGTGATGGAGATACACCAATACATAGGTAGTATTCAGTTGTTTCCTAACCAGATCTGACCACTACAGCAGGTTACCAAAAAAATAGAAAAGGTGTTTGTAAGTAGGTTTTTACACAATAAAAAACACTGGGTTAAAACTTAGTGCTGCACTATAGGCCGTCACTAAGGTTTTGCATGGGAGAATCCTAATATTGGAGGCTGGCGGATCAGAATGATTGAAGCTACAATTATATCCATGAACAGCACTTGTTGTATGGCAGACTGGCAAGTTGCATGGTGTTGACCATAAGTTGATCAGTTGGCTAGAGACACGGTTTCACAGTTATGGTATTTGAGCATGCATGATAATGTGAACGAGGTGACACTGTGCACAATTTATAATTAAAAAACGCAGTATCGCACCATTTTATGTTTTCATTCCCAGGAGGTTGTATGCAGCTTTCTGGATGTAGGAGCGAGGAGTCATCAGCAGAGAGAATTAGTTGAAGGCACATAGATTTATATTTGGGAAGGTATATAGAAGTGAAAGATGCACTAATGTTTGCACAGCAGATTCAACACTGGGCTTAAAGGGATACACATAAAAACAATCTTGTACAATAAAACCTTGGTTTGATAGCGTTGTGCAAGACAAGCAACATTTTTTTTCCCAATTAAATTTTGACTTGATATACAAGCAGTGTCATGCCACAACTGGGTATAAATAAAAAAAGGGAGGCACCTCTAATGCAGCGTACACATGATCGGAAAAACATTGGATGGGCTTTGACAGAAATCTGCTCAAGCTTGGCTTGCATACACACGGTCACACAAAAGTTCTGATCTTTTAACCGTCAAGGACATGGTCACATAAAACAACCAGAGAAAATCAAGTTCAATGCTTCCTAGCATGCGCCGAAATCGAGCGTCGGAATTGCTACAGACGATCGGATTTTCCGATAGGATTTTTTTCTGTCGGAAAATTTAAGAACCAGCTCTCATTTGTTTGCTGGCAGAAATTCCAACAGCAAAAGTCCGATGAAGCATACACACGGTCGGAATTTCTGTTCAGAAGCTCAAATCAGACTTTTGCCGTCTGAATTTCCGATCGTGTGTATGGGGCATTAGTGTAGCAATATGTTACATTTATTAAAAGGTACAACATTTAGCAACAATCCTGCTGGATTTTGCTTCTAATCCCCTTGTGGGTGTACATTTTATGGTTACACAACCTGTTCACATGGCTATTATCTTTTTTTTTTTATATGAACTATAAACTGAAGGACTCAAGTATAAATGGTTGTGGAATGAATCATTTGAGTTTCCATTATATGGGGAAAATTTGCTTTGATATACAAGTGCTTTGGGATTACAAGCATGTTTCTGGAACAAATTATGCTCGCAATCCAAGGCTTTACTGTGGTTTCTGATTTATAGTGATTAAATAGTGTGGCAGTATTACACTATGCAATTCTACTTATTTTTGGAGTTTCCAATGCTAAATTTGGAGAGGGGGGTGGAGGAATATAGAAAGGGGGGAAGGGAGATAAAGACACAGTAAAACAGCCACATTGGAGTATTATGGAAGATCCGGTTAGAGAATTGTGAGGGTAAGGGTATATTTATAAGAATACATTTTGTATTCAATGGAAATTTCATGATTTTGATGCAAGCACAATATGAAAAAAATACACACACACACACACACACCTTAACCACTTTAAGACTGAAATATATAGAGACTTTTGAGGGATGCGGGGTGCTCCTGTGCCAGTGAAACTAAGGACTCTTAGGTTTAATGTCACCCTGTGCCTCTTTTGGGCATAGGGTGAATGATACATGATAATTCATGTTTTACAGGAGATCTGGACATATTACAAGCTGTAAAGGTCAGTGTTTCATTCAAGGTGGGGAGACACCCCAGCTGTTGCGATGCTAATTGAGTCCGCTTCTGAAAGACCTTTCACTGTGTGATGCTAACACTGTTTAAAGCCTATTGATGATCAGGTGTGAATACCTTTTTGTCGGAGACAGAACGTCTGACATAGGAATGTATATTCTGCAGGTGAATCACAGGTTGGCAGAGTCGGAACGTCTCGGGGATAATTACCTCAACTGAATGTCATTATCTAAGAGAATGTGATTGAAGTTCATTGTGTGATGGTGGGGGGGTGGAGAGTTTCATTGTCCCTGTGATTAACTGTGACATGTTTGTAACTGTATAAGAACCAGCTGAGTTTACCATTAAAACATTCATACATTTGATTAGTCTCTGAGGGAATTCTTATGGATCGGGTCCTGTCGGCTGGATTGTCGGATAAGCTGTTGTGGTTGGGGCGATGGAATGGATATCGTAAACGGTGGTGACCGTTACAAGTGGTGGCAGCAGTGGGATCATCTGTCTGCACTCCTCTGATCCGAGGCTGTGCTGCCGATATTGGAGGGAGCTGAATAATCCTCTGCCCTGATGCCAGCGCTTCAGCTGGTAGGGAATGTAGGCTGGTAGGGCTATGCATTTGGGGAGGAAAAGGTACTTGCTTTTCTCCTGGTGTAGTTACTAGCCGCTGAAAAGGTATCTTGCAGGGACTACCTCCTGGATTCTCCATCTCTTTTTCTGATGTTGGGCAGAGACCATCAGTGCTCTGTCCTGTAGCCAGCACTTCTGTCGGTGGGACATATACAAAAGTTGGGTACAGCCGCTGTAGGGGGAGGGGGGGGGGTTCTCCCCTGCCGGTTCTGTGACCAGAGTGACTTCTGACAGGGGATGTCTCCCAAAAAACATACTGAGGGCTGGGCAGGGGCCAGCGGACAAAACATACCTGTACGTTGTTTCATGAGGCGCACACCCGCTGCACAGAGGAGACGATGCTCGTGTATGGCGGACCCGATGTTCCCAGGCCACCCGCAATCAATTAACAGAGAGGCAGAACAGGGAACTCCCCATGTAAACAAGTTAGACTGCCGTTCTGACAAGGCAGAACATGGAGAGAGTGTCTGTTCCTAATATAAATGGATAGGTTGGGTAAATACCGCGCTGCTAAGATGGCGTATGGTAAGCTGCTAAACACGGCTAATAGAAAACAATAAGCCAAAAAGTACAGTGGATAAAAATTGTGTAGTATAGACATATATAAAATAAGTCCATATGTGTCAGGAATGGTCCCACCTGCTGGTAAATATGCCGGTTATTCTGGCTGCAGTACTGGCCTCCACCAGCGGGGGGTTCTTGGTCTTTTGGAGCTCACAGCCTTTCCTGCGTTCAGGTGTGACCTGAACGTAATTAACACACCCCCTATTTATACCCGGCGAGCTCAAGCAGAGCTCGCCCTGGTATCTTCATACCTTCTGGACCTAAGCCTGTACCCTGACCCGTCTTCTGATCCTGATTTGGTACCTCGATCCTGTTCTATGATCCTGATCCCTGATCCCGCCTGGACTTGTCTGCCCTGCTTCCTGATCCCTGTCTCCCCTTAGTCCGTATCCTGCAGCTAGTCCATCCATCCGACCCCTGCTCCGTCCTGTCCCATCCGCTGATATCCCTTGTGTATGACCTCGGCCTGGCTTGACCTATGTGTACGGTATTCCCTTTTTGATTATATACATATTGTTTGCTGTTTTCACTGGTTGTCCTCATTTACTTATAATTAAACACCTTTTACTTCACTAATCATATTGTCTGGTCTCTCTGTGCAGTCACACGGGTCTGATCTATCATCCCTCCTGACAGTATACCAGGGCCACTCTTGATCAGACGTGACTGCATTTGGGAACCATCCTGGTGTAGTGCATTGCTCTAAACATGGATTACGATGACATCCTTTATTATTCTCTGCTGGCTGAAGAGGATGAAGGGTATTGTTGCCAGGTTTTGGAGGGTTGGACTGGTGACCAGCTAATGGAAACTATCCGATTAGCTCATTCCTGTGTGGATCAGGGTTACATGACTTTTAATGATGTTCAGCCATTAATTCGGTTGTGTGTAAAACCAGCCCTGTCATCTATTCCTGTCGGTAGGGATGATTTCTCTCCCCCCTTCAGTCATGACCAAGTTGAATCCCTGGTGTGGTTATTAGAGGATGATCCGGCGTCTTTTGATGAGTATTATTCCTCCTGTCCCCAGCAAAAGTTATCTGAGTGTATTAGCTGTGTGCAGTCTCTGATTAGACAAGGTGTGTGTGATCCTGCTTTTGTTCAACCTGTGCTGCAGGCATGGTCAGATCTCCTGATCCCAGCCAAGCCGGTCTGTTTCAGCCCTGCTAATAACCACCTACCTTCCCAAGGACCTATCCGCCCATCGCCAATGACAACCTCAGCTTTCGACCAGTTAATTCCGCACCCTACCAAATATTACTACCCAATTTCTACTAATTGTACCTACCCTGCCTATAATCCACCTGTAACAACTCCACAAGAACCTCCTCCAGTCACCATCCCTGTGTCTCTGCCATATTCCAACCCCTCCTCCTACTTAAATCCATCTTCTTCATACATCGCTTCTGTTAACAAACCTGTAGTGTCTAAGTCTAAAAAGAAACGGAAGTACTTCCCAACTCACACCATCGTGCCAGTTACCCAGCCTGTCCCAGTGCCACCTGTTCAGCCTGTCCCAGTGCCATCTGCTCAGCTTGTTCCAGTGCCATCTGCTCAGCTTGTTCCAGTGCCATCTGCTCAGCTTGTTCCTGTGCCAGCTGCTATGCCTGTTCCTGTGCCAGCTACTCTACCTGCTCCAGTGCCAGCTGCCCAGCGTGTGCCAGCCTCCCAGCTTGTTCTAGTGCCAGCCTCCCAGCTTGTTCCTGTGCCAGCCTGCCACCCTGGTGTTCCTGTGCCAGCCTGCCACCCTGGTGTTCCTGTGCCAGTCTGCCACCCTGATGTTCCTGTGCCAGCTTGCCAGTCCGATGACTTCCAGTCCGCTGCCCAGCTTGATGACTTCCAGTCCGCTGCCCAGGTTGATGACTTCCAGTCCGCTGCCAAGGTTGATGACTTCCAGTCCGCTGCCCAGGTTGATGACTTCCAGTCAGCTGCCCAGGTTGATGACTTCCAGTCAGCTGCCCAGGTTGATGACTTCCAGTCAGCTGCCCAGGTTGATGACTTCCAGTCAGCTGCCCAGGTTGATGACTTCCAGTCAGCTGCCCAGGTTGATGACTTCCAGTCAGCTGCCCAGGTTGATGACTTCCAGTCCGCTGCCCAGGTTGATGACTTCCAGTCCGCTGCCCAGCCTGCAGTTCCTGTGCCAGTCTGCCAGCCTGCTGTTCCTGTGCCAGCCGCTCGTTCCTATGCCTGCTGCCCAGCTCGATGACCCGGAGCCTTTGTCTGCTGCCCAGCTCGATGACCCGGAGCCTTTGTCTGCTGCCCAGCTCGATGACCCGGAGCCTTTGTCTGCTGCCCAGCTCGATGACCCGGAGCCTTTGTCTGCTGCCCAGCTCGATGACCCGGAGCCTTTGTCTGCTGCCCAGCTCGATGACCCGGAGCCTTTGTCCGCTGCCCAGCTCGATGACCCGGAGCCTTCGTCCGCTGCCCAGCTCGATGACCCGGAGCCTTCGTCCGCTGCCCAGCTCGATGACCCGGAGCCTTCGTCCGCTGCCCAGCTCGATGACCCGGAGCCTGCTGCCCAGCTCGATGACCCAGAGCCTTTGTCTGCTGCCCAGCTTGATGACCCGGAGCCTATGCCCTCTGCCCAGCTCGATGACCCGGAGCCCTTATCCACTACCTGGCTTGACACCATGAGCCTTCCCCAGCAACAACTGGTTGGAGCGTCCGGAGGCCACTCCTTTGAGGGGGGGTACTGTCAGGAATGGTCCCCCCTGCTGGTAAATATGCCTGTTATTCTGGCTGCAGTACTGGCCTCCACCAGCGGGGGGTTCTTGGTCTTTTGGAGCTCACAGCCTTTCCTGCGTTCAGGTGTGACCTGAACGTAATTAACACACCCCTTATTTATACCCGGCGAGCTCAAGCAGAGCTCGCCCTGGTATCTTCATTCTGGACCTAAGCCTGTACCCTGACCTGTCTTCTGATCCTGATTTGGTACCTCGATCCTGTTCTATGATCCGGATCCCGCCTGGACTTGTCTGCCCTGCTTCCTGATCCCTGTCTCCCCTTAGTCCGTATCCTGCAGCTAGTCCATCCATCCGACCCCTGCTCCGTCCTGTCCCATCTGCTGATATCCCTTGTGTATGACCTCGGCCTGGCTTGACCTATGTGTACGGTATTCCCTTTTTGATTATATACATATTGTTTGCTGTTTTCACTGGCTGTCCTCATTTACTTATAATTAAACACCTTTTACTTCACTAATCATATTGTCTGGTCTCTCTGTGCAGTCACACGGGTCTGATCTATCATCCCTCCTGACAATATGTTGTATAAAGTATCGGTGAATCGTGAATGAAATCAATAAACACCAGATAGAAAGAAAGTGTCCACACCAAAAAAACACTGTAAAAAGTGTCCAATGATAATCAACAAAAAGAAAGTGCTCTGTGTAGGCAAATAATGTCCTTAGATGGTATATTGCTTGGTGACAATAGGAGAGAAGACCTTCACCCACTGAAAGAATGGAGGCTTACCGAATTGCATGGACTCTACAAGCAGTATAGACTTGAGAGTCATATAAGCTTTGGAACATCCAACACTGGTCAGGACCTCATCAAGGTGCAGGAAACAAAGATATACATCTACGCCGTGGTATGGCAGTAAACTTTTGCTGTTCAAGGCTTGACACTGATAAACATGAAAGGCATAAGTAGATTTACCTCTCAGGAAAACTGAGGGTATCCAAACATTTACAAGGGCACGGTGTGATATACTCACGGCCCACTGTTCTGTCTCCAAGGCCTATCCGACCTGTCAGCACATGGTAAATGACTGCTCTTCCTGCCTACAATAAACAATAGGCTAGACTTTAAGCAAACATGTGCCCTCTAGTGGCTGGGGAAAAACAGCAGCCTGCCAGCCTATCATACAAGCATGATAGAACAGCACACTGCTCCCGGTGGCCATTGGGAGCAGTGTGCTGTTCTATCATGCTTGTATTCTTGCCCAGGCAGGCTGCTGTTTTTCCCCAGCCACTGAGGATACCCTCAGTTTTTCTGAGAGGTAAATCTACTTATGCCTTTTATGTTTATCAGTGTCAAGCCTTGAACAGCAAAAGTTTACTTCCATACCACGGCGTAGATGTATATCTTTGTTTCCTGCACCTTGATGAGGTCCTGACCAGTGTTGGATGTTCCAAAGCTTATATGACTCTGTTTCTAATATACACCAATTGGAATAGACATAATACACTATACCCATTTTATTTTCTTAAGATTTTTCAAGTTCTTGAGTGAAGCACAAGGGAGCCACAACCAGAGGACATTAAACTTGGTAAAAGAATGAGTAACTTTTTGGATGACACTTTATAAATTGGGACTTTAATTTTTTTAAGATTGCCAATAGTGGGACTTTTTGTTTAGGATTACTGAAAGTGAGCACTGACTTTATTTGCATGCAGAAATAATGACCTGTTCTTGAACGCCAGAGTGTGACACAGGAGGCAATGATCCCTGGTGAAAGACTCATTGTCTCCCGTGTTATGGTTTCATTTTTGGATATTTCCCTTTTTAGATTTGTACAAGGTTTGTCTATTCCATAACATACAATTTTACCTAGATCCCAATCATGAAAGTCCTTAAAATGTTTTGATACATTATGGTTTTTATATTCTCTTTACAATGTTAACATGTTCTGCCGTCCTTACATGTAATTTTCTCATAGTTCACCCAATGTACTGCAGTCCAAATTGACTTTAAAATATGTATCTGCAGAGACCCAGAACTTTCATATTTGGGTGTATATTAGAAAGGCCACATACTATAAAACTGGTATCATGCAGGGTGTTATCCGTAGGACTGTTCCACACCAGCCACTGCAACTCAAATAATAAAAAATATATATATTAAATATCCTTTTTTTTTCTGCTATAAAAAAAAAAACTGCAATAAGCGTATATTGATTGTAGACGCTATAACTTCTGTGCCAACCAAACTATGTGCTTTATACTGGAATTTGTTATTTATATTAGTAATGGCGGCAATCAGCGAATTAAAGTGGGACTGCGATATTGCAGTGGACAATCTGACACTTTGTGGGAACCAGTGACACCAATACAGTGATCAGTGCTAAAAATATGCACTGTACCAACAACACTGGCTGGGAAGGGGGGGGGGGTAAACATCTAGGGCAATCAAAGGGTTAGAAATGTGTGCCTAACTAGTTTCTGTGTGGTGTTTTTACCAAGGCCAGGTTCACACTGGTACGACAAACGCGCCGACATTGGGAGCCCATGTCGCACGACGTGTGAAAATCAATGTTTCCCTAGGAGAGCCGTCTTAACTGGTCTGACATAAGGTCGGTCCAACTTTGAAAATGCTCCCTGTACTACTTTGGTCCGACTTTGATCCTACTTCAGTCCATTGAATATCATTGAAGTCGGCCCAAAGTAGGATCCTTGTCTTTACCATCCGACTTTTGACATCAGCCATGATGATTACAGCAGCAGTTAAAGGAATTTATCTCACACTGGGATAGTTTCGATTGGTCAAAGGACAAGCCAGGCTATCACAAAGTTGGAACAAAGTAGTATCCTGTTCATTCAAGTCAGATGGATGTAAGACCAATATAGGATCGATGCAAGACTGATGTCGCAGAGCAAAGTAGGATAAAAGTTGTATGCCTGTCGTGTCGTACCAGTGTGAACCCGGCCTAAGGGTGTGATGGATTTTCTCTCCCTGCTTTGCATCAATCACATCCCCACAGGGACATAGCCTCTCTCCTCAACAATCAGCAGGCGCCAGCAGACATTCATTGGCTGGCACAAAACGGCCGCCCTGTAGCAGTAAATCTGCCATGGGGCGGTCAGCAAGTGGTTGAATAGGTTGCACCATATTTGGTTTTCATAAGCTCCCATTTAAAAGGCACTACAAAGAAAAAGTCAATTAAAAACACGCTAGACAACTTGTAGAATGTGTAAAATATTTATTGAACACGTTTCATGAGATCAAGGTATTTTCTAGCACTTGATTTACACTTAGATCACCTCTGTCTCGACACCTCCTTTAGTCACTGCGTCTCACAGAAGCAGTAAACAAACTGAGTTAAAAATAAGTTACAATTGACAAGCACTTGCTGTTTTGACCCTTGTAAGTACTATTCTATCATAAGTGGGAAGAAAGGGAGTTTAGGCACAACATTCCCACTTTCAGAAGTACAAGGGAGAAAAGTATTTTAAACTCACTGGGCAAAGTCTCTGTAGAAAATGCAGCCAGACAGGACTAGACAACATGAAATTTGGTGATGTTTACATACATGTATGCATCACTCCCTTGATCTTTTTGTTTTTTAAGCAGCAACACAAGATTTTCAAGTTCATGAGGTTCTTAAAACAGTGATAGTATATTGCAACTTCTCTTGCTTGCACATAATATGCAGTCCCAAAAATCAGGACTGTGGAATTTATTGGATTACGTGGCCGAAGCGCAATTGAATTGCGCATTATTGAGTGTACGCGAAACTGCCCTGATTAATGCAGGTTGGGATTACGTAAGAGGATTGCTTGGAAATACAATACATCTCTTCACAGCAGCTTGCCCTAACAATGCATAATAGAGTTTCAATAAAGCAAATTAACTCGTACACGTTTCCTTCTCTGCAATTTAATTATGACTCATTAACTTGGATTTAGATTGGGAACTTCTGCTGCCCAACGGCAAGCAATACACCTTGCAAGCCAGGTTACAGAAAGTACACTTTCTATTATAGTTCAGCTGGGAGATTCAATGGAGATGGGAGGGAAGGGCAAAAACAAAAAAAAGGGGGGGGGGATTGCACGTAACAGAAAAAGCCCAATGAAAGCAGCACCAAATGCTGCCAGAATAAAGCAGCAGTTTAACAGATGCAGTGCAAAATACGGCTGCGGGTTTCTAAATCGGACACCTCTATGTTTTGGCATCAGCCTTGTATTATATGGCATTTATACCAGAAAGTATTGTTTTGGACAGAATCAGGGGAGATTAGAAGATTTAATTTTGCTTTAAGTGTTTTTTGGATGGTTAGCTTCCCCAAAAAACACAAAGAGGGATTTTGGCTTAAGGCTAAGAGGCAGTGTTCAAACAAAGTGTCATTACAACTAGCTATGGCAGCAAAGAGATGTGATAAGCCCTGAGCAGTACAGATGTTCAGTCACACAACCTGTCCTGCAGACCGCACTTTGGATCATTTACTAGAAAGGAAAAAAAGAGTAGTTACTTTGGAGCCTGCACAAAATTTGCTTTAATTGGGGGAGGGGGGGTCATCTACATTTTATTCTCATCCTCCTGCCCCTGAGCTGAAGGGATTTAAAAAAAAAAAACATTGTCAACTTCACATTCATTTGGTCCAATCAACTGCCCCAGTATCTTCTTACTGCACTTCAATATAGGGATTTGTGTACATGATTTCAATGACATATCTTCACAGATGCGCTCTGCTGTCCCGTGTAATATTCAATACTTGAGTAGAGATACTTTTTATATACTCAAGCATTTTAAATTCTCCCCTGCACGCTGATGTCAACGTTAATTACATATGTAAATGTAGCAATTCTATAATCCGTCCGTTTACCAAATGAAAACAAACTAGAAGTTGCTTTTTTTTTTTTTTTTTGGTGAACGTGGCACCTACTGCAGTTGCTTTTGAAAGGACGGAGGTGAGAGAGACCAGTCTTCTGTTGTAGGATCATACAACTCATCTTGATCCATTGCCCGTGGTCACAAAGGCCTGGTTTCAACCGCTGTGTTCAATTCCACGTTATTGCATACAGCAGTGTCCGTTGGTTTCCTTGAATCGCAGACGCATCTTGGGCTTGTACTTCTCTAGGTACATCAACTGTTTGGCGTTAAATGCTCCTCTCCGCTTTCTAAAAAATAAACAGAAATTCCATATAAAAAGGTAAAGTATTTTTTTAGTTTATTTTATATCTTAAAACAGTTTCCATCATTTATATAAAACTTTTTTTTTTTTTTACAAGAACACATTACATGGGGTTTCCATGACCAGCATTACATGCTCACTTATGGGCTGCTTCTGGCCATTCTAATCCCCATTAAGTGCTGGGGAGATGGGCATGTTGATTCCAAAAATAACTTCATTCTACTTGTGCAATTTGATCTCCGGCTGTCCAGGCCTATTCACAATAGATAAGAATAACCTATTCAAGTTATTCACAGCCTAGCGGTAACTCCACTCAGTAAAGAGCTGCAAAAACTTCAACTGTATTGTGCTCATAAGTTTACAAACCCTGGCAGAATTTATGATTTCTTGGCCATTTTTTTTAGAGATTAAATCAGCCTCTCAACCTTTTTACCACTGGGCAACCCTAAAAATAATTTTCAGGTCTCAGGGAACCCCTGATAAAACCCATTCATTGGGGGTCAGTGGGAACGATGCCCCTTAATTTGGTGGTCAGTGAGAAGAATGCCTTTTTTACAGTAGTGGTAAGAATGCCCTCCTTACAGAGATCTATGAAGATCATTGGTGTAATACCACTGGCTCCTCCAAGTGGAAATGGCTCTGAAATATGTAGGCACCATCAAACAGGAGATAAATCAGACACAGCTCAGGGAACCCCTAGCCACCTCTGGAGGAACCCTGGTTGAGAATGGCTGGATTAAATGATAAACTTTTTTCACTTGTGGTAAGTGTTTGGCTGAAGCCATTTATTATCAATCAACTGGGTTTACTCTTTAAAATCATAAGGACAACAAACTACCCAAATGACCCTGATCGAAAGTTTACATACCCCAGTTCTTAATACCGTGTATTGCCCCCTTTAGCATTGAAAGCAGCTTGAAGTATTTTGTGATATTTGTGGATGAGGCTCTTTATCTTCTCGGATGGTAAAGCTGCCCATTCCTCTTGGCAAAAAGCCTCCAGTTCCTGTAAATTCTTGGGCTGTTTTGCATGAACTGCACGTTTGAGATCTCCCCAGCGTGGCTCAATGATATTGAGGTCAGGAGACTGAGATGGCCACTCCAGAACCTTCACTTTATTCTTCTGTAGCCAATGACAGGTGGACTTGGCCTTGTGTTTCGGATCATTGTCATGTTGGAATGTCCAAGTACGTCCCATGTGCAGCTTCCTGGCTGATGAATGCACGTGTTCCTCCAGTATTTTTTGGAAACATACTGCATTCATTTTGCCATCAATTTTGATCAAATTTTCTGTGCCTTTGTAGCTCACATATCCCCAAAACATCAGTGATCCACCTCCGTTTCACAGTTGGAATAGTGTACCTTTCATCATAGGCCTTGTTAACTCCTCTCTAAATGTAGCGTTTATGGTTGTGGCCAAAAAGCAAAACTTTGGTCTCATCACTCTAAATGACATTGTGCCAGAAGGTTTGAGGCTCGTCACTGTGCTGTTTGGCGTATTGTAAGTGGGATACTTTGTAGCATTTGCGTTATGGCTTTTTTTGTAGCGACTCGACCATGTAGCCCATCTTTCTTCAAGTGCGTCCTTATTGTGCATCTTGAAACCGCCACACCACATGTTTTCAGAGAGTCCTGCATTTCACCTGAAGTTATTTGTGGGTTTTTCTTTGCATCCTGTTTGCATCCAATTTTTCTGGCAGTTGTGTACCTGACCATGGTTTGGTTTCAATAGAACCCCTCATTTTCCAGTTCTTGATTCAAGTTTGAACACTGCTGATTGGCATTCTCAATTCCTTTGATATCTTTCTATATCCCTTTCCTGTTTTATACAGTTCAACCATCTTTTCCCGCAGATCCTTTGACAATTCTTTCGCTTTCTCCATGAAACGTCAGTGCAGCACTGGATGAAAGATGCAAGGGTCTGTCAGGAGTGCAGAAATGCATTGACCTTTTATACACCAACACCAATTACAAGCAAACAGATCACAGGTGAGGATGGTTACCTTTATTAGCCATTCAGACAAACCCCTTTGTGTCAACTTGTGTGCATGTTATCAGGCCAAAAATCACAATGGTATGTAAACTTTTGATCAGGGTCATTTGGGTAGTTTCAGTTGCCATTATGATTTAAAAAGAGTAAATACAGTCGATTGATAATAAATGGCTTTAGCCAAATAACCATGAGTGAAAGAAAAGTTTGTTAATCATATTCTCTGAAAAATGGCAGAGAAAGCAAATTCTGCTAGGGTATGTAAACGTATGAGCACAATTGTATACAGCACATAAAATAAGTATTGAACACATCACCATTTTTCTAGGTAAATATTAGGGTTGTCCCGATACCACTTTTTTAGGACCAAGTACAAGTACCGATACTTTTTTTCATGTACTCACCGATACCGAATGCCGATAGTTATTTTTTAAATGCAGCCACGTGTCCCCAAATGCAGCCACGTCTTCCCCCCCCCATATGCAGCCACGTCTCTTCCCACCCCCCATATGCAGCCACGTCTCTTCCCACCCCCCATATGCAGCCACGTCTCTTCCCACCCCCCATATGCAGCCACGTCTCTTCCCACCCCCCATATGCAGCCACGTCTCTTCCCACCCCCCATATGCAGCCACGTCTCTTCCCACCCCCCATATGCAGCCAACGTCTCTTCCCACCCCCCATGCACACGTCTCCACCCACCCCCCATATGCAGCCACGTCTCTTCCCACCCCCCATATGCAGCCACGTCTCTTCCCCCCCCCCATATGCAGCCACGTCTCTTCCCCCCCCATATGCAGCCACGTCTCTTCCCCCCCATATGCAGCCACGTCTCTTCCCCCCCCATATGCAGCCACGTCTCTTCCCCCCCCCATATGCAGCCACGTCTCTTCCCCCCCCCCCCCCATATGCAGCCACGTCTCTTCCCCCCCCCCCCATATGCAGCCACGTCTCTTCCCCCCCCCCCCATATGCAGCCACGTCTCTTCCCACCCCCCATATGCAGCCACGTCTCTTCCCACCCCCCATATGCAGCCACGTCTCTTCCCACCCCCCATATGCAGCCACGTCTCTTCCCCCCCCCCCATATGCAGCCACGTCTCTTCCCCCCCCCCCATATGCAGCCACGTCTCTTCCCCCCCCCCATATGCAGCCACGTCTCTTCCCCCCATATGCAGCCACGTCTCTTCCCCCCCCATATGCAGCCACGTCTCTTCCCCCCCCCCCATATGCAGCCACGTCTCTTCCCCCCCCCCCCATATGCAGCCACGTCTCGTCTCCCCCCCCCATATGCAGCCACGTCTCTCCCCCCCCATATGCAGCCACGTCTCTCCCCCCCCCCATATGCAGCCACGTCTCTCTCCCCCCCCCATATGCAGCCACGTCTCTTCCCCCCCCATATGCAGCCACGTCTCTTCCCCCCCCCATATGCAGCCACGTCTCTTCCCCCCCCATATGCAGCCACGTCTCTTCCCCCCCCCATATGCAGCCACGTCTCTTCCCCCCCCATATGCAGCCACGTCTCTTCCCCCCCCCATATGCAGCCACGTCTCTTCCCCCCCCCCCATATGCAGCCACGTCTCTTCCCCCCCCCCATATGCAGCCACGTCTCTTCCCCCCCCCATATGCAGCCACGTCTCCCCCCCCTCCCCCATATGCAGCCACGTCTCTTCCCCCCCCCATATGCAGCCACGTCTCCCCCCCCCTCCCCCATATGCAGCCACGTCTCTTCTCCCCCCTCCCCCATATGCAGCCACGTCTCCCCCCCTCCCCCATATGCAGCCACGTCTCCCCCCCTCCCCCATATGCAGCCACGTCTCCCCCCCTCCCCCATATGCAGCCACGTCTCCCCCCCTCCCCCATATGCAGCCACGTCTCCCCCCCTCCCCCATATGCAGCCACGTCTCCCCCCCTCCCCCATATGCAGCCACGTCTCCCCCCCTCCCCCATATGCAGCCACGTCTCCCCCCCTCCCCCATATGCAGCCACGTCTCCCCCCCCCTTCCCCCATATGCAGCCACGTCTCCCCCCCCTCCCCATATGCAGCCACGTCTCCCCCCCCTCCCCATATGCAGCCACGTCTCCCCCCCCTCCCCATATGCAGCCACGTCTCCCCCCCCTCCCCATATGCAGCCACGTCCCCCCCCTCCCCATATGCAGCCACGTCTCCCCCACATCTAGCTGATCGGCGCTTAGGCCAGGGAACATAACAGCTTTCATTTGAATAGCTGCTGTTCCCCGCCGCGTGTCTTCATGGCCCCTTCCCCTTGTCGGGGCACTGACAGATCACCTGTCCAATCCTGGGAAAGGTGCCCGACAAGGGGGAGGGGCCATGACGATGCATGGCGGGGAACAGCAGCTATTCAAATGAAAGCTGTTATGTTCCCTGGGCTGAGCGCCAAACAGCTAGACGGCGGCAGCAGCTCTCCTCCAGTGTGATGTTATACATACCTGGGGACTGCTCTGCTCACCGCCTTCCTCGCTGCCCCCTCAGTCTCCTCTCTGATCGGTTCCCGCCCTCACTCCGAAAAAAATTACTAGTATCGGGACAACCCTAGTAAATATATTTCTAAAAAAGTGTTATTGACATGAAATTTTCACCACATGTCAGTAACAACCCATGCAATCCAAACACACAACAAAAGAAGTTCAGAACTTAAAAGTTGTGTAATAAAATGGAATGACACAGGGGAAAAGTATTGAACACAAAGGAAGGTGCAAAAAGGCATGGAAAGCAAAGACACCAGCTAAAATCTATCATAATTTAGAAAGCAATCCTGCCCCTTGTCAGTGCAAATTATCAGCTGGTTCAGTCTCAACTGATGGCCTAACCAAGGCGTCACAAGAAATATCTCATGACGGGTAAAAGCAAGAGAGCTCTCTCAAGACCTTTAGCATTCCTTCTGTAACAGGTTGCAAACTTCTGAATGTTACAGTGAGCACTGTTGGGGACATAATTTCACCATAAAAAAGCCACGACCAGGTGCTCCTTGCAAGATTTCTGACAGAGGAGTGAAAAATATTATCAGAAGAGTTATCCAAGAGCAAAAGGAAGACATGGAGAGCTTAAAAAAATAAATAAAAAAATACTGGAATTAGCAGGTACAATTGTTTCAAAGAAAACACTAAGTAATGCCATGGCCTGTATGCACGCTCACCACGCAAGACTCAATCGCTGAAGAAAACGCATGTTGAAGCTCGTTACTGGTACTGGCAAACTTCATATCATTGACGAAAGGATGAATGGAAAAATGTACCAAGAATTTTTTTTAAAGTCTGCTGCCAACTACCAGGCTGATTAAGAAAAAACGAGGGCGGACATTTCAGCAAGACAATGATCCCAAACACAAAGCCAAGGAAACTTGGTTTCAAATAAAGAAAGCAAAGCTGCTAGAATGGCCCAGTCAATTACCCGACTTGAATCCACCAGAAAATCTATGGAAAGAACTAAAAGATCAGAGTTCATAGAAGAGGCCCATGGAACCTTTAGGCTGGGTTCACACCTATGCAAATTGGATGCGGCATCCAATTTTCATGGAAGAACATTGTGATCGACTCTCCATGGAGCCGGTTCACATATCTCCGCTACGGCTCTGGTGCGAATTTGCACAGGGGTCCTGTGAGTCTTGATACATTTCAGGTCTAATTTAGCCAAAAATTCAGGCTGAAATCAGACCTGAAATTATGAATAGGGACACACTGGACCCCTGCTGTGAGCCGCATGTGGCAATAGCGTGAACCCAGCCTAAAGATTTTAATTTGGTTTCTGTGGAAGAATGGGCCAAAATCACAACTGAGCAATGCATGCAGGAGGAAGCTGGCATTACCAACAAAGGATTTTGTACAAACTATATTTCAGTTAGCATACTCAATACTTTGTATGTATGGATTGCATAGGTCGTTGCAGACATGTGGTGAACATTTTATGTCAATAGCACCTTTAGAAATGTATTTACCTAGAAAAATGGTGACGTCTTCAATACTTCGTTTATTTGCTAAAAACACTATACATTGCCTTTAACTAGAAAAAAAAATACCACATTATCTGGTAAAATGTCAGAATATGTTCTCAATATTTTATAGCATTTAGTATCAATTCAGAGCCGGTTCACGACTTCGGGGGCGGCTTTGCAAGTCGTCCTGAAGACTTCAGAGGCGACCTGCAAAACGACTTCTGTATAGAAGTCAATGCAGGTCGCCCCGAGCCGCCCCCAAAGTCATATAGGAACCTTTTTCTAAGTCGGAGCAACTTGCGTCGCTCCTATTTAGAATGGTTCCATTGCATTGAACGTGACTCATCAGGCGGCTGAGCCGCCCGACGAGTTGCCCCAGTGTGAACCGGCTCTTAGGATTTGTAGTTAATGTTCTAATGTACTAAGAGGATACCTGTGGAATTGCCCCCTCAGTAGCTGAGGATTTGTTGCTGGTGACAGAATTACCCATGTGTCATCAAAAAAGTGAATGTAGGCTTTTGGCTAAATTTGTTATTTTACATTTGTATGAACCTTATGGTGCCGTCCCCAGAAAAGATACACTATGCTGCTCAGGAGTAGGGGTGCTGGCAAAGGATATCACTCATCCAGTAGTGTAAATGATTAAAGCAGGAAAACCACTGCTCGTCTGACCCCATCCTAGTTGATGCATGTACAGTGTTTCCCCAAAAATAAGCCCGGGTCTTATATTAATTTTGGCAACAAAAAACACAGTAGGGCTTATTTTCGGGGTAGGTCCTACCATGTAATGTGCTCTCTTCTCTCCCTGCCTGTTAAGAATCCCCAGTGTGAACAAAGAATAAAAGTTAAAATGCTTGTATAATCCGCTCTATTACAGTATTAATTAATGTACAATGTGCGTGTTTCTGTACTATAATTGTGCCAAATACCTTCGTAATGGCAACACTCTGCACTTCTGTGACCCTCTGGAGCTCTTTTCCCCACATTTATATTACAGAAACACACATTGTACACTCCTGTAATGGAGTAGATTATAGGATTCTAAAAGCATTTTAAACTAGGGCTTATTTTTGGGATAGGGCTTATGTTTTAGCCCTCCTGGAAAATAACACTAGGTCTTATTTTTGGGGTAGGTCTCATTTTCGGGGAAACACTGTATATGCAACAGCCTCAGCCAGCGCTGCTGTGTGGAGTAGTACTGGTTGAGGCGGCTGCTGCAATTTTTCAAACGCAATTTTTTTGAAAAAAAAAAAAAAAAAAAAAAGACCACCAGTAAGGTTAGGCCAATTTTTTTCGTATAATGTGAAAAATGTTATGCCTCAAAAGGCATTAAATTTCGGCATCAAATTTCGGTAGTTAAAAATCTTCATAGGCAACGCTTTAATATTTACAGGTTACCCGTTTAGAGTTAGAGGTCTTGGGCTCGAATTATTTCTCGCGCCAACGTTCGTGTTAATGGCTCACATGTGGGCGCGACCAACGTATGCGTTTGCATTTGTGTGAGAGCATGCAGGGACTGGGGTGCTTAAATGTATTTCTTTTTTGCTTGCTTATTTTAAATTAAATTATTTTTACACTTTCCCTTAAAAAAAAAAATTGATCACTTTTATTCTTATTACAAGGAATGCAAATATCTCTTGTAATAGGACTAGTGCATGACAGGTCAATAAGACCCCACATCTCTCCCCCAGGCTGGAAAGCTTGAGATAAAAAAAAAAAAACACGATCTCAGGCCTTCCAGCCGAGTCCCCGACATTTACTTCAGCCAGCATGTACATGACATAACGTCGCGCTCAGGCTTCCGAGATTCATAATAGAGACTGCAATTCTCTATGGCTAACCTCTGGCGCCAGCGGATCCCTTCTCTGGATCACCGAACGCACAGGCGAGCCGGTAGAAGCACCGGAGAGCGGTATCATTTAGATATCCCCATTGAAAGTCAAGGACGTCAAGTGACATCCTACTGTATGGAAGTGGTTAAACTAGGATAGGGTAGTCGAGCGGCAGCTTTCCTGCCAAAATCATTTCACATTATTTCGTTACGTTTACTGATCTTTTATAAATAAAAAAATCATAACTTGCACAAATTCAAGCTCATGAATGAATATTTATAACAGGGTGCTCCCATTACATTTCACATACTGGTCTTTTTATTAAGATAGTCCAACAGTGTCTGCTCACTGTTTGGCTGTGTTTCGTTAGCTGAAAGAAAAGCTATGTGGGTCCTTACAAGCTTAAAAAACAAGTAAAATGGGTATCCCTCCTCTGATAAAATAGTAATCTATGAGTCGTGACCAGCGCTAATGGGTATAGACTTCACAGGCCATTCATGGCATGGCCTTTTTATTAAAGAAAACAAAAAATAATATTTATTGATTAGACTATTAAATGTGGAGGCTGGTCCCATATTTATTGCATGTAAACATAATGCACATTCCATGTCTGCATTCATTGGGCTGACAGCGGTTGACATCAATGGGTATATGACAGTGCAAGTGTGATGAAGTTTTATTATACACTGAAAGAAATCTTGCATATTAATACTTGTTATAACACATGAATCCACTGAACAGCAATACTTTGAATCTCAGCAAACATTCATGAAGGTTGTCACTATCTCTAGCTTGATTGCCTGCTAAAATTTGTGGGTGAAATAGAAAACAAAATGTTCAGCCTAAAGCAAAGCTCCAGGCAAACCACCAAGTGCAGAGCTGGAATGTATTTATCGGCGTATAGCGTGCACTTTTTTGCCCTGAAAATCAGGGCAAAATCGTGTGTGCGCGATATACGCCGATACCCGTTTTCCCGCGCCGAGTTTGAATACTGCGCCTGCATATACCGAGCGCAGTACACTTGTGTATAGTCGGGCAGGCTCGGCTCCTCTCGAACTCACGTCCTGGACGTACATGACGTGAGTAGCCGAGCCTGCCCGACTATACACGAGTGTACTGCGCTCGGTCTATATGCAGGCGCAGTATTCAAATTCGGCGCAGGAAAGCGGGGATCAAGCCGGGAGGACGCCGCAGAAGGACGCCGGACCCGACGAAAAGGACACCCGAAGCCGCAGACGGACGCCGGACTCGACGAGGCTGCCGATGGACGCCGCGCAAGACACCAAAACTGTAAGTACAAACATCTTTTTTCCATAGGAATTTCGGGTCCACTTTAGGGGTGCGTGCTGTACGCCGGAGCGCACAATACCCTGATAAATAGGGTACATTTTTGAAGCGCTTAGGCCCCCTCCCCTTCGCGATGCACATCGTCACACTGGCCAGGAATATAAACCTATTCACTCCTAGTTTTCAGCTTTTGTACATTACGGTGTCACCAGCCTGCTCAGTTGACAATGTATCAGTAGTACCCTGGTGTTCTTGTTTTCCCTTCAGACGTAATTTCAGACAAAACGCACATAGGGCGGGTCATATGATCTGACATCCCTACGCATGCGCACTGTATGGTGGAATATGATGAGCTTTATTTTTTTCTGCAATAGCAATTACATTATGTTTATTTTAGGATTCATGTTATTACCTTACACTATGTATGGTCTTTTTTGATGAGATGCATATAATCTGAGCAAGTGAAGAGTGATAACGTGGGGGTGTTGGAGTAATTTCCTTGCCGGCTATCATCTGTTTAAAATTATGAAAGAGAGCTTGCAATCTTCATATTAAGGATTCGGTAAGAAGCACATTTGGTGGCAGAGAATTTAAGTGGTCAAAAGAAGTCACTATTACACAGTATATCATTTTGTTGGACTTTTGCATAATATTTCACCATCACTGTGGTAGAGTTCAGTCGAAAAAAATAAAATAAAAGTCAGCAGCTACAAAAACCGTAGCTGCCAAATTTAATAAAAACTGGACCCTCACCTATGCCATGGTCTAGCGATGCAGGCATACAAAGCCTTGTTCCCCTTTATGGCGTCGGCATTCTAACTGGGTGCCCGGCTGTGTCTTTACAGCCAGGCACACACTGCGGCTGCGCCCTGTGACTGGCCGGGCAATCGTCTGGGACCTGTGACATGTCCCAGAAGACTGCAGGAAGGGAGGAGGAAGAGGTGATCTTCCTTCCAGTGCCACGGAACCCCAGGAGAAAGTGGGGGTTGGGTGCCTCTAAAAAGAGGGTATCGGCCCCTGCTCCTGCCCCCCCCCCCCCAAAAAAAATGACATGCCAAATGAGGCTTGTCACCATCTCTTAAAGTGAAAGTTACATTTTTGGGTGAAAATTCAGTCGTGACGCGTCATTCGGCTCCCTATCACACAATGCTCCGGAAATAACGAATCGGCCAACTGCGCATGCGCGATGGGTTTCCAAACACAATTGTGATGCGTTCCAATGGATTTACGACAGTACACACCAGCGATGCCGTCATTCAGGGCGACGTGGACTTAGGGGAAAGTGGCCACTCGGCCTCCTGGCTCTTTAACATCCTCCAATCCACGGGGATGTTAAGGAAAGAGCCTGGATGCCGAACAAGGTTTCGCTGGTGTGTACTGTCGTAAATCCATTGGAACACATCGCAGATGCATAGCGCCTGCGCAGTTGGCCCCCACAGCACTTCCGCAGCATTCTGTTATAGGAAGCAGAGTATGACAAGTCACCGGCTCAAACTGGATGGGCCAAATGTTGATCATGTATGGGCAGGCCAATTGTAACCATAATCAATTTGTATACAACCAGGCTGTTGGATTTTTTACATGCGATTACTGCTGCCGGCAATAGCTGGTAGCAGTAATCCTTGTGTGCTCCTGGCAGGGAAAGATCCCTATGCCACCCCTCCCTCTCCAGCAGCCTACAATAGTGATCCGGGTGGCATTCCCTCATCAACACTGACTTTATCGCTGGGGAAAATTGGAACAATTTTCTGGAAGAAAGAAAATCGGATCATCTATTGGCTGCCTTAAACTTATACTAAGATTGTGTACTAATTTTGTTATGCACTACATTCACTATTGTATGCGTATTATATTCATTATTCTTAAAGAAAGTGTGCCATGTTTGTGGATACTAGTGGAAGCAGCCATCTTGACCGATATTGGTAATTTTTTTATTTTTTTGGGGTTCATATAAATATTTTGTGCATTATATTAGTGCAGAGTTCACTAGGGTTTAGTAATGTTCTGACTGCTTGTCTAAAAGGGGTCTGGAGGCAACAATGAGACACAGGAAGCTGCAAAGCTAAACCAGTAAATTGGGGCTTCACCTACCAGACTATGCAATGTGGCAAGGACACGTAACTCACAAAAGCAGGATTACCAGAATTACAAATACTATGACAGGTAAAGCTAGTACTTTCTGATTTATGGGAGGGACAGAATACTAAATTAAAGTAGAGCTGCAGTTTGTTTTTTTCAGCAAACATGGTTTTAATATATTTGCTGTGCCATACATGCGATATAGGTACACTTCTTCCTGAGAGTTATTTATTTCTTGCTTCAGCAAGATGTGAAGAAAAACGGTTTAACAATCCGTTTGTGAGCAGCCTTGTTTACCAGGCGTGGAGGTCTCATGAGGTAAAGGCAGAGAGAGCGCGCAAGAGACGGGGGGGGGGGCGGTTTGTGGTAAATAGCTCACTTACTCCCTGATAAACTGCACGGCGTCCTCGTACTTCATTCCACATTCAATCAGCGCTAGAGCAACCAGCACAGGGGCCCTGAAAGAAAACAAATAAATAAATAGACGGCACAGAGATTAGCGTATGCATTTCTCAGACTTGATACTCGGTGCTCCCTGGAAGCACAGACACCAGGAAGAGATTATTAATTGGATTAAAACAGCTTTACATCTTCGCGCATCTATTACGAAAGCTGCCCACTATGCAATGTTCAATAACAAAGCTTTTTAAAAAACAAAATCTGGCGTCAGACAAAAATACTTCAACAACCTTCAGGCATTGGAATGCAGAAAAAAGGTTAAATTTACTTACATCCATCATCTCAGCTTAGTCAATTTTTTTTACTAAAAATGTACACAGGCTGCACTGAAAGCCATCATCCAAATCAGTACACCTTGGGCTCAGGGCACATTATCCAAAGTTCTCTTCAATCCCACTGCTCGATATTTTCTCATCTGTATCTTGCCATGCTGCCAGATTGAACTCTGCAACGTTCCCTTCTATAAACACTCACAGCCCCTTGTGCCCACAGGCAGTGCCTGCCAGCTCCATTATAATAAGTGTTGTATGCTAATTAAACAGATCCATGGCACACCAATTATCCATCACAAATACACCAGATGCTTCTTCATTTCTGTTACTGATATTATCTTGCAACCCATCCAAAAAGCACCTTGCATAAAACTATATACATACAAATTAATCAGTTTCATCTTCCTCTAGTGTGGCGATTTTCAGAAATGCACAGGGGCCACTAGAGTAAACCTGTGTACTCTGCTGCATTAGGCCTCATGCACATGGGAAAGTAATCCCCTACTATATTATAAAATCCCAGCATTTTCAGGTGCCTAGTAGGCACAGGTGCAGTGTTCAGCCAGTAGGGAGTAGGGAGTAGGACATTGTCCCAAGCAGTACTCCCATTTAGGGCCCTATGTGTTCAGGGTGTATGCACACACTTCTAAATGGAATAGCATACATAAGCTGTGTTTTTCAGCCTGTCATTTTTACAGGTTGCTGCCTGCCGACTTAATACAAAACCTGTACCTCCTGAAATTGAAGAACGCCTTGCTATAGGTGAAGCCTAACCTGAAAACTCCCAGGACATTGTTAAAGTGGAGTTCCACCCAAAAATGGAACATCCGCTTATCCCACTCCTCACCCCCTTACATGCCACATTTGGCATGTAATTTTTTTTGGGGGGGAGTGGGGGCTTCAGGAGGAGTGGGACTTCCTGTCCCACTTCCTCCTTCCGCTGAGGGGCTGGTAAGGCGATTAAGCTTAATCGCCTTATTGCAGCCCCTCCCTGTAGGCGATGGCCTAGGACACTGACAGGTCCTAGGCGATCGCCTGTCCAATAGGACGGTGCAGCGCCGGGCCGCGCATGCGCAGTGGGTGCCCAGCAGTGAAGCCCAAGGCTGGGGAGGGGGGGGGCGGAGCCCCGACGGGCGCGTTGCTGGAGCAGGTAAGTGTATGTTTATTAAAAGCCAGCAGCTACACTTTTTGTAGCTGCTGACTTTTAATAAACATAAAATTTGGCCCCTTTAAGGTGGTAGAAAACCCATGTTTCCATATTTTACCTACAGGTAAGCTGGTAATAAGGCTTACCCTTGGGTACTGTGAATATCTCCTAAACACGAATGGTTTAGGAGATATTCAGAGCGCATGCAGCCGATGACTTCACCAGTGCATGCACTCTGAAGGTCTGGCATACCGTAGTGTAATTGGTGGCTCAAACGCGCATGCGCGGGAGTGACATCACACCCCCAGCCACTCATGCCGCAAGAGGCCATGAACCTGGAAGGTAAACCGGGTGAAGATGGAAGCCCTCTCAGCCGTGACAGTGTGACACTAGAGGGCTTTGTTTTAAGTCTCTCATAATGTGCTGTTATGCATCTACAGACGCCCCTTATTTGCATATGTTTATACTTCACATTTTAGTCTGCATTCCTTTCATTGCCTCCTTTCATATCAAATACCTGGTTGATCCTGCCAGTCTCCCATTCCTTGATGCAAGCTGACCATAGCAAGCATGGGAACAGATTTGGCCCATAGGCTTGCAGTATACAAGATGCCATGCCAATGCATAGCTTGCCCGATGGCTCCACCCTTGCCCCAACTAGACCACCTCCGTTTTCTGCCAATGTGAACATTAGAAAAACAGCATGTGCATTTCTGCCGTTTCTCTAGTGTGAACAGCAGTGGAAATGGATTGGATTGCTGGTGTGCAGACTATTGGTTTGACTTACTAAAACCAGAGAGTGCACAATCTGGTGCAGCTCTGCATAGAAACCAAATCGGTTTCCATGTATTTTATTTTTTGTCAAAGCTTGGCTTTAAACAGCTAAAGTTAGAAGTCGATTGGCAAACATTCAGAGCTGCAACATATTTTGCACTCTTCAGTTTTAGGAAATCAATGGCAGCTTTTCAGTGGTGCCTCACACCAGTACACACTTTTAGGCAAGTGCATCCAGATTGAATTTAGCCTCTAGTTGGTTGCATCCCTGGAAAAGCAGGAAAAGAGGTCGCCCTTGGGACTTTAAATGAGGTGGTCACCGAGTAACAAAAATAGTAACAGTATACATTTTTATTAAAATGGATGTACATCCATGAATAATACAGCATGGTAGCTCAGCCAATGTATTTACACATAATAAAGAGTAATTAAAATTGATAAACGTTATACAACGCAGTATATACAAATGCACGCATCAGAGAACCCGACGCACGTTTCATGAGATCATTGCTCGCTCATTAGGGGTGGATGCGGATGGGATCTATCTAAAATAGAGGAGATGTGTCACAGTGGTAAATACAGGAATAGCAGAATGTTCTTGCATTTACCACTGTGACACATCGCTTATCTATTTTAGATATATCCCATCCGCATCCACCCCTGATGAGCGAGCAATGATCTCACGAAACGTGCGTCGGGTTCTCCGATGCGTGCATTTGTATATATTGCATTGTATAACGTTTGTATCAATTTTAATTACTCTTTATTATGTGTAAATACATTGGCTGAGCTACCATGGCTGAGCTACCATGCTGTATTATTCATGTATGTACATTTTAATAATAAAAAAAAAAATTATACGGTTACCATTTTTGTTACTCAGTGGCAAACAGTGACCACCTCATTTAAAGTCCCAAGGGCGACTCTTTCTGCATATGCATACAGGGATGGAGGTTTATCACCGGTGACTGCAGACCTTTTATTTTTATTTCATCCCTGGCAAAGGGTTAACCTACCTGCCCAATCCTGCCACACAGTGGACAGCAATGCAGGAACGTGGTTCTTCTCGAAATTTGTTTTTTAATAGATTCAGCCAATCTTCAACTATTTGCGTAGGGGGTGGAGCTCCATCATCAAATGGCCAGTCCTTAAATAAAAAAAATAAAAAAAAGAAGGATAGCAGAAAAATTAGGAAAAGGGGCATATTTTAGATCTTTTTCTATGATCTAAAACATTGACAAAATGTGTTTAGAGATGGTATAAATTGAGATTAAAGAAGCCCATTTTCATAGGTTTACAGCCCTTTGTGCCAAGTGCATCAGCAATAACAAGCTGACAAGTAAATCTGCACATTATTAAGCCAGCATTCAGAAGGAATTTCTAAAAGTTTTACATTTAAAAAGAAGCCGAAGCTAAACAAAGAACATAGGAAAAAAGACAACATTTAAGACAGAGGTGCAGAATTCACTCATAGAAGCTTTAACCACTTCCATACCGGGCAAATTCTGGAACTCCTCTTCTACATGTAAAAAAAAAAATCATCATTTTTTTAAGCTAGAAAATTTGTCAGAACCTCTAAACATGTTTTTTTTTTTTTTAGAAGAGCCCTAGGGAATTAAATGGCAGTCATTGCATCCTTTTATGTCACACTGTATTTGCACAGAAATGTCCAAACAAGTTTTTTTGTTACGCTGCGTGAATAGAACACCAACATGTCGCACTTTAAAAAAGCGCCAAACTTCGGTACTTAAAAATCTCCATAGGCAATGCTTTAAAATGTTTACAGGTTACCCGTTTAGAGTTGAAGAGGAGGTCTTGGGATAGATTTGTTGCTGCAAACGTTGTATGGTTTGAACGCGGTTTACATATGTGGGTGTGACGTATGCATGGGTTCTCTTCTGTGTGCAAGCATGTGGGAACAGGGAACAAGGGGCGCTTTACTTTATGGTTTCGTTTTACATTTTCCCTTAAGTTTTATTTATTTATTTTTTTTAATCACTTTTATTCCTATTACAAGGGATGTAAACATCCCTCGGAATAGGACATGACAGAACCTCTTTATGGAGAGATGTGGGGTCTATAAATCCCACATCTCTCCTCTAGGCTGAAAAGACGTATTAAAAACACAACACACACCTGATCGCAGCCTTTCTAGCCAAATACACGGCACGGTTTACAAAAGCCGGGGCCAGACAGGATGTTAAAAATGTCACGACCAGCCTCCGAAGGTCATGGGGACCATCTAGTCTGTGGCTTTCTCTATGGTGAGCATCCCCCTCCCGCTGCCTGTAAAAACAAATAAAGCAGCAGAACAGCCGCTAGGTGATCTATAGAGATTTGAATAAACAGTTTTGTACTTCCAACTGTGCCCCAGATCATCTCTTCCTAGTGGTCTCGAGCGCAGTATGCCCAACAATGCCCGGGCACAATTTGGAGTACTTGTACTACACAAACCAGCTGAACTAAGGGGGTGAACTGGGCCCAGGACATGATTAAAATACCTATCATGAGTACACCTCAAAACATTAATTACATTCAATTCCCAAACTATGGTATCAAGTTCTGAAGGGTCTATATACATGTTGGTTAATGAGGCCAATAACAGGGTCGGATTATAGGATCTGTGAAGATGTAGCAGCTGGTGCCGAAGGTTGATGTTTGTTTCATACTCCAAGCTGTGATGGCTACCTTGGGCAGGGCTAGACAAATCCTGGTCGCCACAGCGACTAGAAATAGCGTCCTGGCGAGTGGGGTCTTGACTGGGAAGGTGGACATGACCCGGGCCTCATAAGCCTTCCAGACATAGTACTACCCGTCATTGTCATTTTAGAATGCGATAAGCGGCGTCAGAGCAGTAAGAGAACAGAGCGGCAGCCACTGATTTTTTTTTGTTCCCTAGGACCGGCGCTCTGTGGACTAGGTGGAAGTCTCCAAACTTGTTTTGCTGGCTCCTAGATTCCAAGCAAATTTGTCAAACCCTACACTGAGAGGTAAGAAGTTCATTCATTCATTATGTTCCATTTATTCAACTGTAGGGTTGGTTTAGATTTTCTGATCAGCTAACTTCTAAAGTAACCGAGACTAATCAGATATCATTCTTGTTCTCTCAAATTTACAGTTACAATTCAGATTTTATGTATAAAATACCATAACACTCTGCTCCAGGCTCCTGCTATCTTTCATGTCTACACTTACTGAAAGGACAGTGTACTTTGATACGATGACCTATTTCAATAATGGTGTTATCCATTCAAATAAAACAAGCAGTTACCTTCACACTGCGGTGTTCCTGTCATGTTATCATACTGCGCACCTTTTAAGCAGATTTTTTTTCATGGTAGAACACCACGTCTATTTAACAGGAACAATGATCAGCACTTGCAATGAAGCACTTACACAGACAAAGCTCACGTATTTCTCTTGTCCAGCTCACCTTTGTATTTACATGTCTGTGTATGCAAAGCTTTTAGCAAAGAACCCTTTTCAAGTTACAGTTTCCAACTAGGTGGCACAAATGGCATCTCTGTACTAACTCTGTTTTCTTGTTCACACAGAATCTTACCTTAATACACAGTCACTACAGTAAGCTCATCCATTCAGGTCTCAAATTAAATAAGGGTACATCTGTCAAAAATTCATTCTACCAGCACGCTCCTGGCTTTAAGTACAAAAACAAAACATCCACATTTTTTGGGGATTGCAAGCATAAAGATAAACACAGCAATTATCTACCATAGGTTTTGCATTGCTGCTCATCCAGCCCTAAAATTTGAACAGTCCTGCCCTAGCTTTGTCTAACAAGGCAGGATACCCAATTTGTTTCCTGCTGCAATTGAGCAACATTTATAGTACGTGTCCCTCTGCCAACTCGCGACTGTGCAATAAAAGGAAAAAAAACGCAGTATACCAACAGGGTGGATCAATGATAAAAAAAAAAAAATGCTTTTGGAGTAAAAAAATAAAAAATAAATTAGAGTTTTTTTATTTAAGATTCATGCTGAATAAACTAAGTGATGAATGTAATGGAGCAATATTTGGTATACTCATTCAATGAATCCAAGCTCTGAAAGTGGAGATAACATGCATTGCATTGATGCATTCACACAATTTTACAGTAACCGTGAGATAAAACAAAGTTCAGGAATATTTCTTTAGCCCATTGTTTTGCAAATCTATGTACACTGCAAACTCTATGATTGCATTGGTTCTGATATTGTTTTACTAACCTGACAGCTTATACGAAATAGCAAACCTTATTTTTTTTTTGCAAATATTAAAGATTCTAACTGCCAGCAAGAATGAGTCCTTACATTTAAAGAGCACCTGTCATTTCAGATCCATTACATTGCCGCCACATCCTTCACCTTGTTGTGTCACCAGCCATTCATTAACGTGAATGGGGCCGTCAGTGAGTCAGAGGAAGAGCTGCTGTGGGACAGTTGCTCTTTAAAAATTATAATTTAAATCAAGCCTTTTTACTAGCGATTTAGGTCAAATTCACCCTGTATACTAATGAGCTCCCCTCCCTAAAGGCAGCCACACATTAATTGAAACTTGACTGGTTCAGCAGGGACCAGCTGAATTTTGATCAATGTACGGTTGTACAGAAGTCAACCTACCAATCAGAAATTTTCCAACAGGAAGGTTGTGTAGGCAGTGCTGATCAGTGAACTCTGGAGGCAGAAAAGTTTTCCCACTGTCAGAATACATTAGCTCAGTGGGGAGGATTTCTCCAACCACATTGAATGTGTGGATGGGAAATGGAGTCTTTATTGTTTCGTTCAACCCACTGGTTAAATGAAAAAAAAAAAAAAGCAAATGTATGGGCAGATCAACTCTCCTCTCTATTCCCATTTAATGCTTTTAGCACATAAGCATTGTTCCACTATGGATTGGCCCAGTGTACAGCTGGTCTTCCTAGTCTCAACTCTGCCATACAGTGAACTACACAAGGTGGGGGTGATATGAAGTCAAATTCAGGGTCCTACATAAAATAAAAATACACATGATTATGTAATAAATCTGAAGTTTAATCAGCTTATATTCTGCCTTACTTGGCTCATGCCCACCCCACACCCCACCCCATCAATATGCCAATGGCATTTTCGTAACCTCTTACCGACTGCATGATGCATACATGAGCTCGCAAAGACATGGGCTTCAACACCCAGCCATCACATATATGCGTCCACAGAGGCAGGAGGGTCTATGGTGAGTGTGCTCACTGCACACTGACTAGGCAGTCACCAACAGCTCTCGGTGGTCAAGGCTTCTGATCAGGCGTCAACTAAACAGGCTCCCCAATTATGTGAATGCTGTGGGAGCCACACACAGTGCAGTGCAGGAAAGAAGCATGTACAAGTATGCAAGGTTAAAGGTGAGGGCTCTTTCACACATGCGGTCCGTATGTCCGCTTTTTCATCCATCCGTTTATGGATATTAACCACTTAAGGACCGCCGCATGTAAATTTACGTCGGCACAATGGCACCGACAGGCACATCAACGTATATATACGTTGGTGCCTTGAGGGGATTCGGGGGTCCGATCCCCCCCCCCCCCGTACATGCAGCGTTTCCTTTAGCTCCGGGAGCGATCCGAGATGAGGGGGCGGCGATTCGTTTTCAGCCACCCCCTCACGATCGCTCCCAGCCAATGCGCGCGCCCGCCGCCGCCTCTTCCTGTGCTAAGTGTAAACACAGGAAGAGGGAAGTGCTGTGTTCCTCCTCGTGTCGGTCTTTTCGTCCGACGCCGAGGAGAGAACACATCACCAAGTAAGTTGCACCTAACAGTACACTGACACAGGTACACATAGGCAAACTTAACCCCTTCCTGTCACCGCCGATCACCCCCCCCCCAGTCCACTGTAACATTGTCACTAAATGCAGTAATCATTTTTTTTGATAACTGCATTTAGTGTCAGTGTTACAGTAAAAAGTGTCAGGGCAGTTAGTCTTAGCCCCCTTTAGGTCTAGGGTAGCCCCCTACCCCACCCTAATAAAGGTTTAACCCCTTGATCACTGCCTTAGTTAACCCTTTCACCCCCTATTGCCAGTGTCACTAAGCGATCGATTTTCTGATCGCTGTATTAGTGTCACGGTTGCCGCTAGGCAGTTCGTTTTTTTGAGGTTCGCCGCCAGGTTCTATAGCGCTAGGTACCCCCATAAATAAAGTTTTTAACCCCTGATTGCCCCTAGAGTTAACCCTTTCACCAGTGATCACCATATAAGTGTCAGTGGTGACGCAGGTTAGCAAGTTAGTTATTTAGGTTTTTAGAAAGCGTTAGGTACCCCCATATATTACCTAATAAAGATTTTAACCCCCTGATTGCCCCCTAGTTAACCCTTTCACCAGTGATCACCGTATAAGTGTTACGGTTGACGCTGGTTAGTTAGTTTGCTGTTTATAGCATCAGGGCACCCGCCGTATATAACCCAATAAAGGTTTAACCCCCTGATCGCCCGGCGGGTGATATAAATTAAATTTTTGCGTCAGTCAGGGTCTGCGTCGCCCCAGGCAGCGTTAGGTTAGTGCCAGTAACGCTTACACCCACTCGCAAAGCATACACCCCCCCCTTAGTGGTATAGTATCTGAATGGATCGATACCTGATCTGATCAGATCTATACTAGTGTACCCAGCAGTTTAGGGTACCCAAAAACGCATTGTTAGTGGAATCAGCCCAGATACCCGCTAGCACTTGCGTTTTGCCCCTCCGCCCAGCCCAACCCACCCAAGCGCAGTATCGATCGATCACTGTCACTTCAAAAACACATCACACACAACTGCAGCGTTCGCAGAGACAGGCCTGATCCCTGCGATCGCTAACAGTTTTTTTGAAGCGTTTTCTACATTTGCCTTTCTATAGCCAGGTGCT
Organism: Rana kukunoris; assembly: GCA_029574335.1. Taxonomy (NCBI): domain Eukaryota; kingdom Metazoa; phylum Chordata; class Amphibia; order Anura; family Ranidae; genus Rana; species Rana kukunoris. Next base: position 319,202,915 of record CM056050.1, on the reverse strand, counting down.
TTTTTTACCCGTGAATCTTTACCAGTCTACGACTAAATTTAGAGCCCAAAATGGCAAAGCGAATGTACACTGGTGAAGAGGCTGTTAGGATCATGTGCATGTCGTCAGATGATGATGAGGAGGTCACGCATCTGACAGATTCGGGCTCAGAATACGATCCTGTTTACGACAGCGGCTCCATGTCAGATAGCTCTGACGACGGAGTGGTGGTCCCTGCTAAGGCCAGGCGTACCCGACCCCGTTCTGAGGTTGTTGAGGAGCAAGAACCGCAGGACCCTTGTATGGAGCAGAGAGCGAGTACTAGCGCCGCTATTCCTTTTGGTGGATTGGCAAGCACCAGCGGCCTAGTACACCCTGGTCGTTCATCCAGCACTGCAGTATCACGTGGTGACGTGGCGAGTCCCATAAGTGCAGTTCAAGCTGGCGAGGTGGCAAGCACAAGTAGTGTCCCGCTGCCACCAAGAAGAAAAAGACAGGCCCGTCGTGCCCATAGTGCCCTTCCAGCAGATCTCGCCTATCCTGATTGGGTCCCCGCCACTTCTGCAGCACCTGTACTTCCCCCATTCACTGGCCAACCCGGAATTCAGGTGGATACAGCGAATTTTACGCCACTTGATTTTTATTCGCTGTATTTCACGGAAGATCTCTATATATCTATTGTGGACCAGAGTAATTTGTATGCTGGTACCTACATCGCCGCTAATCCCCAGTCCGTCCTTGCCAAAGAATGGAGACCTCTTACGGTTTCCGAATTTAAGACCTTTCTGGGCCTTACCCTCAATATGGGCATACATCCATTTCCTCAATTGCGCATGTATTGGTCCACACATCCAATTGACCAAATGCCCATATTCTCTGCTCACATGGCCAGGAAACTATACGAGATGATCCTGCGGTTCCTGCATTTCAGTGACAATGCACTCTGTCGTCCACGTGGAGACCCTGAATTTGACCGGCTCTACAAAATTCGGCCCCTCATAAACCATTTCAATGAACGTTATGCAGCCTTGTTTAATCCCCAGCAAGTTGTCTGCGTTGACGAGTCCCTGATTAAATTTGCTGGCCGCTTGTCTTTCAAGCAGTTCCTTCCCAGCAAGCGTGCCAGATACGGGGTTAAGCTCTATAAGCTTTGTGACAGGGCAACAGGCTACACATGGAGCTTTAGGGTTTATGAGGGCAAAGATAGTCACGTAGAGCCGGAAGGATGCCCAGATTACATGGGGAGCGCTGGCAAGATTGTCTGGGACTTGGTGTCACCCTTATTCGGAAAGGGGTACCACTTGTATGTGGACAATTATTACAGCAGCGTGCCACTTTTTAGTCACTTGTTTGATCAACAGATTGGAGCATGTGGCACCGTGCGACCTAATCGCCGTGGCTTCCCCCAGCGGCTTGTAGATGCCCGTCTTAAGCTGGGGGCGAGAGCCTGCTGCAGATGTAATAATTTGCTTGCTGTGAAGTGGCGGGACAATAAGAATGTTTTCATGCTTACCACCCTTCACGCAGACACGACAGTACAAATTCAAACGGCGACTGGTGTTGTGGAGAAACCCCTCGGTGTCCACAAATATAACCAAAATATGGGAGGGGTGGACCTCAACGACCAGTTGATGGCGCCGTATCATATTGCCCGTAAATCGAGACGCTGGTACAAAAAAGTGTCTCTACATTTATTCCAATTGACTTTGCTGAATGCTTTTGTCTTATACAGAACTCCTGTATCCAGGCGGTTCTGCACCTCACCATCCCCTACCAAATGCAGTAAGCCGACTGCATGAGAGGCATTTTATATATGCCCTCGAGAGTACCCCTACCCAAAAAGCCCCCCAAAGAAGATGTCGTGTCTGTAGCAAGCGCGGATTTAGGTGTGACACCCGTTATTTTTGTCCCCGATGTCCTGCCGATCCTGGTCTTTGTATTGGCAAATGTTTTGAACGCTTCCACACACTAGTGAAGTATTAGCGTAGGGCAAAACATATCACAGGCTAGGCACACGTACACAGGGTCTCCCAAGATGCTGTCGCATTTTGAGAGACCCAAACCTGGAACCAAAAAGTTGAACAGTTACAAAAAAAAAGTGTAAAAAAGGAAAAAGTAAAAAAACACAAAAAAAATATAAAATAAAAAAAACAAAAATAGTTGTCGTTTTATTGTTCTCTCCCTCTCTATTCTCACTCTATTGTTCTGCTCTTTTTTACTCTATTTTATTCCGCAAAGTTTTATTGTTATGTTTTTTCATGCTTGCTTTTCAGGTATGTAATTTACTTTACTGTTTTCAGGTACGCCATTCAGCTGTTGCGCGGACTTATTTATCTTGACAGCAACAGCGTTTGCTCCCACGATATATAAAGCCGTGACTCCAGTGCTGTAGGAGGTGATTTCACCACCACAGTTAAAAAAAGAGCATATATGCCGAAGCATGTGGGCATTAGGGGCGGAGGAGCGATTTTGCTCCTAATGCCGCGTACATACGGTTGACATTCCTACGGAGGCTTTCCCATGGAAAAGTCTGACCATGTGTACACGGCATAGAAAATTCTGACCATGTGTACACGGCATAGAAAATTCTGACCATGTGTACGCGGCATAACTTTTTTTGCGGAAGGATGCGGGAGGATGCCCCCATGCTTCGGCATATATATATTAGGCACAGGTTGCGTTAAAAAATGTTTTATTTTTTACTATGTTTTTTTTATTGGTATTTGCTTTGCAGGTATGGTATGGTAAGATCTTACTGTTATACTGTAATGTTACTTTGTTTTAATGTTAACCATCATTTGCTTAGCAGGTACGCCATTCAGTTGCAGCGCAGATTTATTTAGCGTGACAGCAGCAGCGTTTGCTCCCACGATATATATAAAGCTGCGACTCCAACACTGTAGGAGGTGATTTCACCACCACAGTCCAAAAAAGAGCATATATGCCGAAGCATGGGGGCATTAGGGGTGGAGGAGCGATTTTGTTCCTAATGCCGCGTACATACGGTTGACCCTCCTACGGAGGCCTTACCCATGGAAAAGTCTGACCATGTGTACACGGCATAGAAAAGTCTGACCGCGTGTACGCGGCATAACTTTTTTGCGGGAGGATGCCCCCATGCTTTGGCATATATAAATGGTGCATGTATGCCCATCATTAGAAGTGGGTGGATGAAGGGAGGTATTCTAATGGTGGGCATACCCACCGATCAATCCATATGTGGAATTACATCCCAAAATACATTCTGCTGCTTCTCCTGAGAACGGGGATACCACATGTGAGACTTTTTGGGAGCCTAGCCACTTACGGAACCCCAAAAACCAATCACCGCCTTCACTCTTTCTAATGGTGTAAATTTTTGATTTCACTCCTCACTACCCATCACAGTTTCGAAGGCCATAAAATGTCAAAATAGCACAAAAAAAACACAAATTACCCCATTTTGGAAAGTAGACACCCCAAGGAAACTGCTGAGAGGCATGTTGAGTCCATAGATTTTTTTTTTTTTTTGCCCCAAGTGATTGAATAATGACCAAAAAAAAAAAAAAATGTACAAAACATTGTCACTAAATGATATATTTCTCACACATGCCATGGTTATATGTGGAATTGCACCCCAAAATACATTCTGCTGCTTCTCCTGAGTACGGGGATACCACATGTGTGGGACTTTTTGGGAGCCTAGCCGCGTACGGGACCCCAAAAACCAAGCACCGCCTTCAAGATTTCTAAGGACATACATTTTTGATTTCACTCACACAAATCTTGAAGGCGGTGATTGGTTTTCGGGGCCCCATACGCGGCTAGGCTCCCAAAAAGTCCCACACATGTGGTATCCCCGTACTCAGGAGAAGCAGCGGAATGTATTTTGGGGTGCAATTCCACATATGCCCATGGCATGTGTGAGAAATATATAATTTAGTGACAAAGTTTTGTAATTTTTTTTTTTAGGTCATTATTCAATGACTTGGGGCAAAAAAATTAAATATTCCATGGACTCAACATGCCTCTCAGCAAATAGCTTGGGGTGTCTTCTTTCCAAAATGGGGTCATTTGGGGGGGTTTTGTGCTATTTTGGCATTTTATGGCCTTCGAAACTGATAGGTAGTGAGGAGTGAAATCAAAAATTTGCGCCCTTAGAAATGCTGAAGGTGGTGCTTGGTGTTTGGGGCCCCATACGTGGCTAGGCTCCCAAAAAGCCCCAAACATGTGGTATCCCCATACTCAGAAGAAGCAGCAGAATGTATTTTGGGGTGCAACTCCACATATAACCATGGCATGTGTGAGCAATATATCGTTTAGTGACAACTTTTTGTAAACTTTTTTTTTTTTTTTGTCATTATTCAATCACTTGGGACCAAAAAAAAAAATATTCAATGGACTCATCATGCCTCTCAGCAGTTTCCTTGGGGTGTCTACTTTCTAAAATGGGGTCATTTGGGGGGGTTTTGTACTACCCTGCCATTTTAGCACCTCAAGAAATGATAGGCAGTCATAAAATAAAAGCTGTTTAAATTCCAGAAAATGTACCCTAGCTTGTAGACGCTATAACTTTTGCGAAAACGAATAAATATACGCTTATTGCGATTTTTTTTACTAAAGACATGTGGCTGAATACATTTTGGCCTAAATGTTTGACTAAAATTTAGTTTATTCGATATTTTTTACTTGTTGTTATAAGAAAAATCGTTTTTTTTCAAAATTTTCAGTCTTTTTCCGTTTATATCGCAAAAAATAAAAATCGCAGAGGCAATCAAATACCATCAAAAGAAAGCTCTATTTGTGGGAAGAAAAGGACGCAAATTTTGTTTCGGTATAACATTGCATGACCGCGCAATTACCAGTTAAAGCGACGCAGTGGCAAATTGTAAAAACACCTTGGGTCTTTAGCCTGCATATTGGTCCGGGTCTTAAGTGGATAAGGGACATGTATTGATCCCTATGAGATGGCGGGTGTCAGCGGATGTTCTCCTCCGGATCCGCAATCCTCCGATTCTGCAGACGGAGGAAAATACTATTTTTCCATCCATCTGCAGATCAGATGAACATGGACAGACGGTCTGTGTTCGCTCTTCCCTATGGGGGAATCGGATAGAGATCTTACAGGGCGGTCCCTGCACAGTGTGCGGGGAACGCCCCATCATCTGTCGGCTCAGCGGAGCAATCCCCGCTGAGCAGGCGGGGGTTCACAAAGCGGATCATCACGGATCTGCCCCGTGTGAAAGACTCCCAAGGCTAGAAGTTCGGTTTTAAAGAATATAGGACAAACCCAAGTTGCTATTATCTGTCTTGAGCTGAAATTCGATTATAACCCCTCAACATTCTTTACTACAGTTCAGATAAGACATACCTGGAAAACAAGCAGAACCAAGATAAACTGCATGAAAAATCTCTTCAGGAAGTGGTTAGATTTGTCACATCATGCTTCTGGTACTCTTCTGCCAGCTGAAGAAGCTGGATATTTTCACTACCAAATTTAGGATTCGCCATAGCCTTCTCCTTACGATGACCCTTTAATGCCCTTCTGCTGCCCCTTAGGCCCCTTTCACATTGAGGCGTTTTTCATGCGGTACAGCGCTAAAAATAGCGCTGCTATACCGCATGAAAAATCATGCCCTGTAGTGTTCAATGTGAAAGCCCGAAGGCTTTCACACTGAAGCGGTGCGCTAGCAGGAACGCTCCAAAAGTCCTGCTAGCCGCATCTTTACCGCGGTATAGGAGCGGTGTGTTCACCGCTCCTATAGCGCGCCTTCCCATTGGAATCAATGGGAAACCGCGGCAATAGCGCGGTAATACCGCCCGCAACGCGGGCGGTATTAACCCTTTTTCGGCCGCTAGCGGGGGTTAAAACCTCACCGCTAGCGCCCGAATATCGCGGTAAACACGACGGTATAGCGGCGCTACAAATAGCGCGGCTATACCGTCACCGCGGCTCCACGCCTCAATGTGAAAGGGGCCTTACTGTCTCACTAGAAGCATATGATGGGGCCAAACTGGACTGGTAACAAAGCTCCCCGATCAAGCAGCATGACCAAAAATCTACAACGTTTGTGAAACTCTTAAAAGGAAATTAAACCCACCGATTTAAAGTGGAACTCAAGGATATTTATTGTAGAGGAGACATGCAATGTCTATTCTGCAATAAAATAAACCTACCTGTCCGTTTGCTGTCTCTTAGGATGTACACTGGGTTGTTTATGTGCAGCTTAGTATACATTCAGGCACTATGCCTGTGAGCCAGGATGACCGAATTCCTGCACATGCATGGGAGTGAAGTCATTCCACACTGGCTAATCAAGACGGCACCCTAAAAGAAGCGAGAGAAGATGCTGGCTAGAGATTTCATGGATGTCGGACCAACTGGCGCAAAAGTATCTTGAATTTGAATTCCAATTTAACGGTTTATGTAAACGGTTACATGCATGTCTCTGGCGATGACGGTTACATTTGTGTGCTTATGTTTGCTCAAACTTTTAAGCCAAATGGCTTAACAGCGAAAAAGGCTGGTGTCATAGATGAACATATGTGCAGCACCATGGCAACTACAGATAAAACAGAGGCTGTGATGGCAATTTTATTTAGCTGTAAAGGATAGCAGTGTTTAGTCCTGCTTTAAAGTGGTTGTAAACTCCAGACATGAAATACAAACGAAGCATACCCATCTATAGTGTGTATACTTATCTCAATCCAGAGCACTGCATGTCATGTCTCTCTGCTGCTTTGTTCCTCAGTTATCAGCAGAAATCACTTCTTACAAGTTTTCCTGACATCAAGAGAAAAGTGGCGACAGAGGAGGGAGCTCCTGCTGATGAACAGAGCCAAGACTATCACTGTGTCCCTCAAATCAGCGCTTAGAGCTCTCCTTACTGAACTCTGTAGTGTATAATTTCATCTCTTTGCCCCCTGTTTTCTGACAGCTCAGAAAAGCTTTATAAAAATTGTGTACCTTGAAGGGCTGTAGAGAAGCCTGCAGATAACAGGTACAACGTATGTAGGAGGATTTGTTTTATCTCTGTGTATCACCAGAGGCAAGTCACTTTACTGTGTATATGTAAGGGTTTACACCCACTTTAATAGACAAGTGCCAGGGCAAGTGGAGAATCGGCCACCTTACTAATCACTGAATACTTTTGTAACATCACCAAAAATTCACTTCATACAACACTTCATCCAAGCAGCAATGCTGGTCATGCAAACCTGTGCAGCCTCTAAAGGCTGACAAATTATTTTAAATAATTATCCAGATAGGACATTTTGGGAAGTGCTAGCAAATCTAGTTGGCCATCAAATATCTTCCCAGAAAGGTCCTCTGGTAAATGCAAGTTATTTCATCACTGATAACTTAACCACTTCAGACCCGCGCTACCGTCAAATGACGGCACCAGCGCGGGTCTGAATATCCAACATGCCGTCTTTTGACGGCCGCCCCTTTGGGCGTTCCCAGCGCGCGCTGTAGAGCGCGCTGCTGGGAAGCCCTGTGTTGTCAGTGTCCCTTGGACACGGGCAATCACAGATCGCGGCGAACGGCCAGTCAGAGTGGCCGCTTGCGATGCGATGCGATCTGTGGGCGAATGAGAGATGATCTCATAGATCATCTCTCATTGCCGTTTTACACAGAGACAGCGTCCTGTCTCTGGAGAGGAGGAGCACGATATGTGTTCCTTGTACATAGGGACACAGATCGGTCACCCCCCCAGTCACCCCCCCCCTCCCCCTACAGTTAGAACACACCTAGGATACACATATAACCCCTTCCTCACCCCCTAGTGTTAACCCCTTCAATGCCAGTCACATTTATACTGTAATTAGTGCATATTTATAGCACTGATCGCAGTATAGATGTGAATGGCGCCAAAAATGTGTCAAAAGTGTCCGATGTGTCCGTCATAACGTCGCAGTACCAATAAAAAAAAAAAAAATCGCAGATCGCCGCCATTTCTAGTAAAAAAAAAAAAAAAAAAAAAAAATTTCTCCCCTATTTTGTAAGCGTTATAACTTTTGCGCAAACCAGTCGCTTATTGCGATTTTTTTAATTTTTTTTTTACCAAAAATATGTAGAAGAATACGTATCGCCCTAAACTGAGAAAAAAAAAAGTGTTTTTTTTTTTAAATTGGGATATTTATTATAGCAACAAGTAAAAAGAGGGATTTTTAAATACAGCTTACCTGTAAAATCCTTTTCTTGGAGTACATCACGGGACACAGAGCGGCATATTCATTACTATATGGGTTATATGGAGTACCTTCAGGTGTGGACACTGGCAATCTCAAACAGGAAGTCCCCTCCCTATATAACCCCCTCCCCTAGAGGGAGTCCCTCAGTTTTGTAGCAAGCAGTATGCCTCCCAAAATGGTCACCCAAAAGAGGGGTGGGAGCTCTGTGTCCCGTGATGTACTCCAAGAAAAGGATTTTACAGGTAAGCTGTATTTAAAAATCCCTCTTTCTTTCTCGTACATCACGGGACACAGAGCGGCATATTCATTACTATATGGGATGTCCGAAAGCAATGCTTTAATGAGGGGAGGGAGACATCTTCCAAAGAAGGATTCAATTTAGAGGTAAACTCAAATAATAATAATAATTCCAACTTAGTCAAGAAAAAACTTTTTCTTTTTTTTTTTTTTTTTTTCTTTTTTACAACCAAGGGTGCTTCTGATCCCGAGGATCTCAAACTGCAGCCTGTAGTACTGCCTGTCCAAAGGCAGAATCTGCATTCCTTCTCACGTCTAGTTGATAAAACTTTGTAAACGTGTGGACTGATGACCACGTCGCTGCCTTGCATATCTGAGCCATAGAGATCTGATGGTGTGCTGCCCAGGAGGCGCCCATGGCCCTGGTAGAATGGGCCTTTACCGACAAAGGAGGAGGCAACCTCTTCAAACCGTAGGCTTGAATGATTAATTGTCTAATCCATCTCGAGATGGTCGATTTTGCAGCTGCCTGCCCCTTCTTGGGGCCATCTGGTAGAACGAATAACACATCTGTCTTCCGGATCTTTTCTGTAGCTTTAAGATAGGCCTTCATGGCCCGGACAATATCCAAGGTATGCAGCAACCCCTCCTTTCTAGATGTGGGTTTTGGAAAGAAGGATGGAAGTACCAAATCCTGGTTCAAGTGAAATTTGGATATAACCTTTGGTAGAAAGGAAGGATGGGGCCGGAGAACTGCCCTGTCCTTATGCAGAACGAGATATGGTTCCTTACACGATAAGGCTGCTAATTCTGACACTCTCCTGGCCGAAACTATGGCGACCAAGAAAACCAACTTTCTTGTCAGTAAGACTAAAGGAATCTCAGCCAACGGCTCAAAGGGTTGTTTCTGTAGAGTGGACAGGACAAGATTTAAGTCCCATGGACAAATTGGTGACTTGACAGGAGGATTAATACGCAAGACCCCCTGTAAGAAGGTCTTTACCAGCGAGTGGGTGGCCAGCGGCCTCTGAAACCACACTGACAGAGCTGAGATCTGTCCCTTGATTGTGCTTAGTGCCAGGCCTTTATCCACTCCTAGCTGGAGAAAACTTAACACCCTATCAATAGTATATTTGCGGGAATTCCATCTTTTGGATTCACACCAGCCTACGTAGTTCCTCCACACCCTGTAATAAATCACCCTGGAGACCGGCTTTCTAGCCCTAATCAGGGTAGGAATTACCTGCCTAGACAGACCTCTACCCCTGAGAATCAGGGATTCAGCCTCCAGGCCGTCAAATTTAGACGCTGTAATGTAGGGTGGAGGATCGGGCCTTGTGAGAGTAGGTCTGGTTGTAGAGGAAGAGTCCAAGGGTCTCCCACTGCCATCTTCAGGACTAGTGAGTACCAAGTCCTCCGGGGCCAAGCCGGAGCTACTAGAATGACTGGCTTGTGTTCCACTCTGATCTTGCGCAACAGGCGAGGGAGTAACTGTAGCGGAGGGAATGCATATAGAAGTTTGAATTGATGCCAAGGGCAAACCAACGCATCGGTTCCGCAGGCCATAGGATCCCTCGCTCGAGACACGAACCTGTCTAGTTTCTTGTTGAACCTGGATGCCATTATATCTACGTCTGGCATTCCCCACCTCTGGCAGATTGTCTGAAAGACCTGGGGATGCAGAGACCACTCCCCTGGCAACAGACTCTGGCGACTTAAGAAGTCTGCCTGCAGGTTGTCCACTCCGGGAATGAATATCGCCGAAATGCAGGGTACATGAACCTCTGCCCACTGAAAAATCAAGCTCACCTCCCTCTGAGCGGCCCGACTCCTGGTTCCCCCTTGGTGGTTTATGTATGCCACCGCCGTGGCATTGTCTGACTGGATTCTCACCGGAAACCCCTTTAATCTGGAGGTCCATGCCAGAAGGGCTAGGCGAGCAGCTCTGATCTCCAAGATATTGATGGGGAGCTGCCTCTCTGCTTTCACCCAAGTTCCCTGGCGAGAGAACCCCTCGAAGACCGCCCCCCAGCCTGCCAGGCTGGCGTCTGTGGTAACTACCTTCCAGACAACAGGGCTGAAGGATTTTCCCTTTAGAAGATTCTGGGGGTTCAACCACCAGGCCAGGCTTTGTCGGACCCTTGATGATAGCGTCAAAGGGGACTCTAAGGCATGTGCCCTCTTGCCCCAGGCTGCTAGAATGGCTGCCTGTAGGACGCGAGTGTGGATCTGAGCGTATGGTACTGCCTCGAACGTGGCCACTAGCTTGCCTAGTACTCGCATACACAGGCGAATAGTTGGTTTTTTCTTGTTTAGAACCAACTGAACCAACCCCTTGATAGCCTCGATCTTTACCAGGGGCAGGAACACCCTTTGCTGTTCTGTGTCTAACCTCATGCCGAGGTATTCCAACTGCTTTGTAGGCTGGAACGCTGACTTTCCCCGGTTTAGGACCCAGCCAAATTCTTCGAGGTACCGAACCGTGAGGTTTACTGCCTTTTGCAGACCCGGCCGTGAGTGATCTATGATTAAAAGGTCGTCCAAGTATGCTAGGACTGTGACCCCTTGGATCCTTAAATTGGCCAGAACTGGGGCTAGGATCTTCGTGAATACCCGGGGGGCCGTGGCCAGCCCGAAGGGGAGCGCCCTGAATTGGAAGTGACGCTGCCCCACCGCGAAGCGTAAAAATCTTTGATGCGACTGAAAGATTGGTACATGAAGGTAAGCATCCTTTATGTCTATGGAGGCCAGAAAATCGTCCTTCTGAAGCGCGGCGGCTGCTGACCGGATGGATTCCATCCGGAAGGAACGAACCCTTAGGTAACCGTTTAACCTCTTTAGGTCCAAGATTGGCCTGACATCGCCGTTGGGCTTTGGTATGACAAAGAGATTGGAATAGAAACCTAGCCCTTGCTCTTGGGCTGGCACCTCTATTATTACGTCCTGGCAGAGCAGGTGATCCAAAGCTGCCAGCAATGAGGCCTTCCTTGCTGGATCCCTTGGTAGCCTTGATTCTTGAAAATGAGGCGGAGGACACCTTAGAAACTCCAGTCTGTAGCCTGTGGTTACAGATGCCCGGACCCATTTGTCGGGGATCTTGGCTTCCCAAACTTCTGAGAAGAAACGAAGCCTTCCCCCCACCCGCGAGAGTGGGGGCGCCCCTTCATAAGGCAGACTTAGGGGCTGTCTTTGTCGGCTTGCGATACCATGGCCTCTTACCCCCAGGGGCCTGTCCCTGCGATCTACTGTTAACGTTGGATCGTGCAGGCGGCCGTCGATACTGCCTGGAATTTGAGGGCCCCGAGACAGGAAAGAGCTGCCTTTTAAATGTAGGACCCCGGAATGTCTTTTTGACCGGTAAAAGGGTACTCTTGCCATTTGAAATAGTCTGAATATATTTATCCAGATCCTCTCCGAAGAGTCGTCCTCCATGGAAGGGAAACCCTGCCAGAAGCTTTTTGCATGGGGGCTCCGCCGCCCAGTTCTTCAACCATAAGAGCCTTCTCATGTGCACCAAAAATAGCGATAAACGAGAGGCCTGCTGGATGGAATCTTTTATAGCATCTACAGCAAAACACAGAGCTCTGGGAATGTCAGAAAACTCTTCTGCTTGTTGGGTAGGCATGTCCTTTAACATTTCTTTTGTCTGGTCTTTTAACGCCTGACAAACACCAATCGCAGCCACAGCTGGCTGTACCACTGCTCCTGCCGTAGCAAAGGATGCTTTTAAAAGTGTCTCTAACCTTTTATCAACCGGATCTTTAAACATATGTATGTTTTCCACCGGGCAAGTTAGTGATTTATTCACACATGAGATGGCTGCATCCACTACTGGGAGCCTCCACCTCTTGGAGAATTTTTCCTCCATGGGGTAAATGACCGCAAATCTTTTCGGTGGCAGAAAAATCCTGTCCGGCCGTACCCAATCCCGAAAGATCAATTCCTCCAAGAGAGGATGGACCGGAAAACACTGCGTTGCTTAACGGAGCTTTCAAAGAGCCCAGAGAGGATACCGGAGGAACCTGAGGCTCTGGCAATGGTAAACTAAATGCCGAGCGGACCATGTCCGTCAAAGACTGTACCCACAGTCTTTCTGTCTGGGAGTCTGAAAATGGTTCCTCAGAGGCAGATCCCTCAATCCCTGAACCCTCTTGGTTCAGGTCTAGTTGATCCTCCTGTGATTCCAATTCCTCCGGAGAGAGAATCTCAGCATCTGAGGATACACCTCTTGGTGATGGGGATCTAACCCGTTTCTTACCAGGAATAGCTCTAGCGATCAATGCTGCTATTCTCTCTTCTAGCCCCCCTAGGGATACGGCTAGCATCTCCTCTGTGATAAACACAGGGCTGGGCTGATCTGGGCCAGCCTCCGCACCAGATCCCCCTAATGGCTCATCCAAGGCGCCCTTTATGTTAATAAGTTGCGGGGAAAGTATCGGCATATCATCAGAATCAGAAGGGGAACCCCTTTGTTTTTTGGTCTTTTTTATACCCTTTGACCCCGAACCTTTGGAAGCCATAATACAAAATCGAGGGACTCCGCCAACAACAACAGACTGTAGTGGCCAGGAGTACAAAACCAGAGCTTAGGGGACAATAGATCACTAATGCCCAAAAACTGATGGGATCCCGTATGTTTTTCTCTTTTTTTTTTTTTTTTTTTAAATATATATTATATATATTTTCTTTTTTTTTTTTAAAACATACAGTGACCCCAAACTTAGTTTGCCAGCCTCCAACCTGCTGCAAAAAGGGGAATTTCTTGGCTTAACAAAAAAGGCATTGGAACAAAGTCCAGCATGTACTACCCCTCTTCCGTCACCGGGAGTCACTGTTCTGCCGCTCTGCGTCCTCTCCTTCTGAAATCAGCCTCAGACTGAGCACTGACAATGCCTGCTGATCTATAACAGCAAAAGGCGCGCCCCTGTATGACGCCGCAGGCACGCCCCCCCCCCGCCCTCCTGTCTGAACGGCGCGAAAAACGTCTATAAGACGTGCGCGCGCACGCGCGTATGCCGGAACAGGAGGAACATGGAGGAGCCGCGCTGCTGGAGACCCAGGACTGCAGAAACAGGCGGCAGATTCAAACCCCCGGCCAGGTAGGACTCTCCAAAAGGCCCCTAGGGATCCTTACTAGTCCTAGGAAGAAAGCAGCAGGTTAGCTAGCAACACATTCTTAGACAGGGGAACCTAGTGATAGGGGAAAAAAGGTGTCATCCTGTCTCTCTCAGACATAGTGAGCAAGGTTGCCCATGCAGAGCATACTTAGGCTATCCCCCCTTTTAGGTTACCCCGGAGAGCCTGCTGTCGAACCAAGTCCCGCAGGCTCCCCCTTACCTGCTCCATGCTGCAGGATGTTTGTCCAGCAAAACGATCCAATCTTCTCCCATCTCCGTGGGTAGCGTAGTAGACCTTCAGGCCCTGGGGTCCTATGAAGGTACCCACTGTCCTGGACCTATATAGCACCCTGGCAAACAGGAACTTATGGTTTTTACAAACTCCAAGTCCTGGGCCCAGGGTCCAGCCCTCCAAAGAGGAGCATTATAGGCAAAACCCCACGGTTTGGGGCCCGGGTACTGTCCACTTTGGCACTGAGGCTCCTTGGACAGATCCGGTTAGCCCGCCCTTAATCCCAAGGATGTGGAGCAAAGCTATTCCGTGACCAACACCTAAGACACTGGCGAAAAAACTGAGGGACTCCCTCTAGGGGAGGGGGTTATATAGGGAGGGGACTTCCTGTTTGAGATTGCCAGTGTCCACACCTGAAGGTACTCCATATAACCCATATAGTAATGAATATGCCGCTCTGTGTCCCGTGATGTACGAGAAAGAAAATATTGTATTTTTCTTCAAAATTGTCGCTCTTTTTTGTTTATAGCTCAAAAAAAAAAACGCACAGGCGATCAAATACCACCAAAAGAAAGCTCTACTTGTGGGGAAAAAAGGACGTCAATTTTGTTTGGGAGCCACGTCGCACGACCGCGCAATTGTCAGTTAAAGCGACGCAGTGCCGGAAGCTGAAATTTCACCTGAGCAGGAGGGGGGTGTATGTGCCCAGTAAGCAAGTGGTTAAAAGGGAATTCTATCCAACTTAACCACACACTAGCAGCCGTTTAACATTGCAATCTTACCTTATCAGTTAAGACCAACATGTCTACTTTGACAGAGCCGTGTGTGGAAAATAAAAAAAAGCTTTGGAAAGGGTTCTTTTCTTCCTCTAACAGTACAGCCGGGGCTAAAAGTTTTGAGAATGACACAAATATAACATTTTCAAAATCTGCTGCCTCAGTTTATGTGATCACAATTTGCATATACTCCATAATGTTTTAAAAAGTGATCAGATGAATTGCAATTAACTGCAAAGTCCCTTTTTGCGATGAAAATGAACTTAATCCCATAAAAAAAAAAACATTGCCACTGAATTTGTGAAGGCATCAGGGCACCCAAGTCCGTCCAGCAAGTGACAGAACCGTCTCCTACAGTTAATTCAGCAGCGGGATCAGGACACCACCAGCCTAGAGCTTGCTCAGGAATGGCAGCAGGCAGGTGTGATGCACAGTGAGGCAAAAACTGAGGATGACCTGGTGTCAAGAAGGGCAGCAAAATAGCCACTTTACTGCAGGAAAAATATACCCGGACAGACTGATATTCTGCAAAAAAGTACAGGGATTGGACTGCCGAGGACTGGGGTAAAGTCATTTTGTCTGTTGAATCACCTCTGCAGTATCCGGAAAAAACCTAGTTCGGAGAAGAAAAGGCGAGTACTACCCATTAGTCAAGTGTCATGTAGTAAAGCATCCGAGACCATTCATGAGTGGGGTTTGCTTCTCAGCCAATGGAGTGGGCTCACTCGCAATTTTGCCTAAAAACACAGCTGTGAAAAAAAGAATGATACAAAAAAATCCTCCAAGAGTAACTTCTCCCAACCATGCAAGAACAACTTGGTGACAAACAATGCCTTTTCCAGGATGATGAAGCACCTTGCCATAGGGCAAAAGTGATAGCCAAGTGGTCGGCTGGAACAAAAACATCAAAATGTTGGCTTCCCTAGACCTTAATCCAATTGGGAACTTGTGGTCAATCCTCAAGAGGCAGGTAAACCAACCCCCCCCCAAATTCTGACACACTCCAAGCATTGATCATGCGAGAATGAGCTACCAGCAATCAGGATCTGGCCCAGAAGTTGATTGACAGCATGCCAGGGTGAATTGGTCTTGAAAAAGGGTCAACATTGCAAATATTGACTCTTTGCATAAACTTAACGTCATTTTCAAACAAATAAATAAAAAGCCTTTGACACTTATGAAATTCTTGTAATTATACTTCAGTATACCATATACCATAGTAACATCTGACAAAAAGATCTAACTGAAGCAGCAGACTTTCTGAAAATATACGTGTCAGTCTCAAAACATTTGGCCACGGCTGTTTTACACAAAATTTTAACATTTTGATTCAACACAGCTGGGCACAAACCACAAAGTAGTAAATCTTACAATAAGTGTTCCATGACTGCAATAAAACACACCTTGAAAATGGTCCAAAAAAAAAAAAATGCTATTAGTGTGCAACTAACTGTAAATACTCACTAACACTTGGATGCCTTCCTTTTCTACCGGAGCCTTGTCATAGGTGGCTTCACAGACCCTCACTACAGTGGTGACTCCATATTTCTTAAGCTCCTGAGAAGAAAAAAAAAAAAAGGTTAAAAGAATAAAAAATATTGAAGCATGACAAAGCATTGAAGAAAGTGCTCTCATTAAATATTCTGATTTTCCTAATAATCATACATTCAAAAATCACTTGATAAGTGACCATGTAAAATCCCAACAAGCATCTGAGAATGGAATAAAAAAAATAAACACGGTGGTGATCGCCTACTAGTACCAAGTTGCCCAACACATAACATTTTTAAGCTGTCTTTTGCAAACTATACCTTGGTTTGAGAGTAACTTGGTTTGAGAGCGTTTTGCAAGACAAGCAAAATGTGTCAATAAATTTTGCCTTGATATACAAGAGCAACGTCATGTCACAACTGAGTGTAAAAAAACAATAGGCGCCTCTAAGTGTAGCAATATTGTTACATTTAATGAAGGTATAACATTTAGCAACTTATTGCTACACTTAAAGGGCACCTCCTCTTTTATACCCTCAATGCTTTGATATACAAGTGCTTTGGATTACAAGCATGTTTCTGGAACCAATTATGCTTGCAATCCAAGGTTTTACTGTATACCACAACTGTTTGCAAGTAAACTTTCACACTGAGGCGTTGTTTTAGCAGCTCCTAACAGCCGCTAGCGGGGCGCTTTTTACCCCCGTTAGTGGGTCGAAAAAGGGTTAAAAGTGCCGCAAGGCACCGCTGCCCATCGATTTCAGTGGGCAGGGGCTCTTTAGGAGCGGTGTATACTGCTAACAAAATGAGTGCATGACCCTTTAAGAGGGATCCATTTTCTGTTCTGTTGTGCCTCCGATAGGCAGCACAAAGAACTTAACAGCTCACATCCCGAACAGGTCACATCCGACAAGTATCTGTGGCCGGATAGTGTTGATTAGGGGCAGACCTGCGCTAGCTTCCATTTCACTCCAAATCAAACTGGTGTGGATGTTGCAGATAGCCCTGAAAAAGGTCTATCTGCTTAGTTTACATTATAATGCTGCACCAAGCTTAGGCAATTCCCCAGACTGAGCCTAGTGTCATCTTGTAAAAAACATTGATCCTGCAAGTTGCGCATGCGCAGATCAGCTCCATAAGCTAGGATATGGAAGCCACCGACCCATACACACACAGCAATGTAATAATCACAGGCTTTTTTACCGTGTCACTGGTAGCCCCACCCCCTTCATAGTTAGAATCACTCCCTAGGACACACTTAACCCCTTCCTCGTCTCCTACTGTTTAACCCCTTCACTGCCATTTAAACAGTAATCCGTGCATTTTTTTTAAAGCACCGATATCTGTATAACCGACAATAGTCCCAGAATAGCGTCAAAAGCGTCCGACGCAATATCGCAGTCATGATAAACACTTCATTAACCAATATTACACTTATTGCGTTTTTTTTACCAAAAATATGTACAATATACAGTGCGGAAAATAAGTATTTGAACACCCTGCTATTTTGCAAGTTCTCCCACTTGGAAATCATGGAGGGGTCTGAAATTGTCATCGTAGGTGCATGTCCACTGTGAGAGACATAATCAAAAAAAAAAAAAAATTCCAGAAATCCAATGTATGATTTTTTAACTATTTATTTGTATGATACAGCTGCAAATAAGTATTTGAACACCTGTCTATCAGCTAGAATTCTGACCCTCAAAGACCTGTTAGTCTGCCTTTAAAATGTCCACCTCCACTCCATTTATTATCCTAAATTAGATGCACCTGTTTGAGGTCATTAGCTGCATAAAGACATCTGTCCACCCCATACAATCAGTAAGAATCCAACTACTAACATGGCCAAGACCAAAGAGCTGTCCAAAGACACTAGAGACAAAATTGTACACCTCCACAAGGCTGGAAAGTGCTACGGGGAAATTGCCAAGCAGCTTGGTGAAAAAAGGTCCACTGTTGGAGCAATCATTAGAAAATGGAAGAAGCTAAACAGGACTGTCAATCTCCCTCGGACTGGGGCTCCATGCAAAATCTCACCTCGTGGGGTCTCAATGATCCCAAGAAAGGTGAGAAATCAGCCCAGGACTACACGGGAGGAGCTGGTCAATGACCTGAAAAGAGCTGGGACCACCGTTTCCAAGGTTACTGTTGGTAATACACTAAGACGTCATGGTTTGAAATCATGCATGGCACGGAAGGTTCCCCTGCTTAAACCAGCACATGTCAAGGCCTGTCTTAAGTTTGCCAATGACCATTTGGATGATCCAGAGGAGTCATGGGAGAAAGTCATGTGGTCAGATGAGACCAAAATAGAACTTTTTGGTCATAATTCCACTAACCGTGTTTGGAGGAAGAAGAATGATGAGTACCATCCCAAGAACACCATCCCTACTGTGAAGCATGGGGGTGGTAGCATCATGCTTTGGGGGTGTTTTTCTGCACATGGGACAGGGCGACTGCACTGTATTAAGGAAAGGATGACCGGGGCCATGTATTGCGAGATTTTGGGCAACAACCTCCTTCCCTCAGTTAGAGCTTTGAAGATGGGTCGAGGCTGGGTCTTCCAACATGACAATGACCCGAAGCACACAGCCAGGATAACCAAGGAGTGGCTCTGTAAGAAGCATATCAAGGTTCTGGCGTGGCCTAGCCAGTCTCCAGACCTAAACCCAATAGAGAATCTTTGGAAGGAGCTCAAACTCTGTTTCTCAGCGACAGCCCAGAAACCTGACTGATCTAGAGAAGATCTGTGTGGAGGAGTGGGCCAAAATCCCTCCTCCAGTGTGTGCAAACCTGGTGAAAAACTACAAGAAACGTTTGACCTCTGTAATTGCAAACAAAGGCTACTGTACCAAATATTAACATTGATTTTCTCAGGTGTTCAAATACTTCTTTGCAGCTGTATCATACAAATAAATAGTTAAAAAAATCATACATTGTGATTTCTGGAATTTATTTTTTTTGATTATGTCTCTCACAGTGGACATGCACCTACGATGACAATTTCAGACCCCTCCATGATTTCCAAGTGGGAGAACTTGCAAAATAGCAGGGTGTTCAAATACTTATTTTCCACGCTGTATATTGGCCTAAACTGAGGGAAAACACATTTTTGGGCATATTTATAGCAAAAAGTAAAAAAGAATATTGCTTTCTTTCCCCAAAAACGGTCACTTTTTTTTATAGTGCAAAAAATAAAAATAAAAATGCAGAGGTGATCAAATACCAAAGGAAAGCTGTATTTGTGAGGGGGAGAAGGACGTCAATTTTGTTTGAATGCAATGTGCAACGCAGTGCCGCATCAGCATGATTGCCCTCAAATGGGCCAGTTGTATCTGTAAGGCCGCGTACACACGAGGGGATATGTCCGCTGAAAACGGTCCGATGGACCGTTTCAGCAGACATCTCCGCTCGTGTGTATGGGCTAGCGGACAGATTTCTCCACCCGACAGATTTCAAAGCATGCTTTGAAATCCATCCGGTGGAATCTGTCCGCCCGACATGTCTGCTGGTTAGTACACTTACCAGCAGACATGTCGTCCCCCGCCGCCGCCGCATGGATTCGCCGCATGCGCGGAAGTGTTTTACTTCCTGGTGCGGTGACGTGGCGGTGACGCGGCGGCGTCAACGTCACCGCGCCGTCCGGCGGCGGGGAATTTGATCCGATGGTGTGTACACGCCATCGGATCAAACTCCCGATCGGACATATCCGATGGAAATGGTCCGCGGACCGTTTTCATCGGATATGTCCGATCGTGTGTATGGGGCCTAAGATTAAATGTCCAGCGGATCCCTTACATTAGATGTCAAGAGCCACCCCTCCATCAGAAGTTGAGTCCCCAACCCTCCCTTAAATCAGTGTGCCCCCCCCTTTCCTTATGCTGCTGGATGCATTGCTTGAAAGCAGAAAGTAGGGGTCTGGAGCTCTCCTGCAGCTGCAGAAGTGGTGCGAGGGCCACATGAAATGGCCTGGAGGGCCAGATTCGGCCTGCGGGCCTTGCGTTTGACACCTGTGGGTTAGAACATTTCCCCTGTTCGGGAGTTCTGCTGTGAACTCAACATGGGGGTGTTCTACCCATCCTTACCAAAATGTTACTGCCACACAGCACTGTGATGTTTTTGATGTCTACACAAGTGAGGTTTCTGCCGGAAAAAAAAACAAAAAAAAACGCGCGCGCTTAACAGATGTTAAAAGTATAGATAATTGTACATAAGGTTGTTGAAATGGCAACAAATAGAAATAGATCACATTTCCCAGAGGACGACCCCTTCAAGCTTTACCTCAGTTCAAAACACACTAGAAATCTTATGCTTATACAACAATATACAACTTACCTCTGTGAATTTGTTGAGGGTGGCATTTGTTGGATTGTGAGTAATTAGAAAACGCATACACTCATAAGATATTTCCACTGGAGCAGGACGGTTCATTATGATAACTTTAAAAAAATAAGGTTTATTTATTTAAAAAAAAAAAAAAATCCTGAAAAAAATTCACAGCAGAAAATATTAAAAAAATTCTACAAAGAAAAATATATTTATATATTTGCAGTATTTGCAGGTGGAAAAGGTTACTCTGTTATTGCAAAGTCCCAATTGAGAGATGTTAGTTTTGTGAGCACTTTTTGTGGGATGCAGTGGAGCATCCAAGAGATATCCCTCACATTACTTCTAGTAAGGGGGAAGAGAGCTTGGGAAAAAAAATAATATATATGCGCGTCTATAGTGACCAATGGTCCCTACAGCAATGAGGCACTCATTAAAGGAGAAGATTTCCCCCGTACGATTCTTCCCTTCACAAAAGGAAAAAATAAAAAGTAGTGAAAAATATGCGGCTGTGAGGTGAAATAATAAGTTAGAACGCCCATATGCTTTTCTGCGGCTGGCGAGTGTGAGTGCAGGACATGGATGGGTGGGCTCAGGTGGGTCACCGAGAGGCCTCTCTGCTCACTTGTCTGCACCAACGCTGTGCTGAGCCTGGCAGTATTCTGGGCTTATGCGCCGAATCGCCATAAATGTGCGACGTATATTCCAAGAGGAACCCTGAAAGACAAAAAAAATAAAAAAATACAACATTAACAAAATTATTCAAAAATATCCTTTGATATGCAAAAGAAATCACTACAAAATTTATATTAATATATATATAAAAATATATATATAAAAATATAGAAAATATATATATATATATATATATATATCAGTGTGGTTCCTGCCATGACAAAAACACACACACACACACACTTATTTCTTAAATGAAAGTCTCTCACCTCTGTAGAGACAAATTCTCAGGAAATTTCCTGCTGAACTGGAAAACCCCTATTTGCATGAGCATGTGTGCACCTCCTGCTGTTTCCAGGAAGGGAGCAGCGATTATACTTCTCATACAATGCCACCTATACTAATACAATCACTGATTATACAATTCACTTGGCAAGAATACATAAACCAGAGACACTCACACTGCTATCAACACAAGCATACCGATCACCAAGATATGAACAGGCATCTATTTTCATCTGCTTCTGTGCAGGAAGTGAAATATCGCGAGTAAACAAGGCAAATTCCACCTTCGTACTCACAAAAACAGAACTGTTCTAGCACATAGCAACATACGTTTTATTAATCTGCTTACACTTGCTGTATTCCAGTAACTGTATGCGATTAATACCTGCAATTCTAGTATTCAAAATATTTATTCCTTCTTTTTTTTAATTATAAATTTTGTCTTTACCCCAACATGTAAACCAAGCTGTCCAGCAAAAGTGGCTACAAAAAAGTTGGTACAAAGCATATATACAGCAACAATGACAGGGGCTTAGTTCCACTCCAGCTCCGTTCAGACATTGCGTGGCAGGAACGAAAGTTCCTGCATGCAATTTAAAAGGCAATTTGCACAAATTTCTGCCCGTTCACTTCAATAGTCTGCCCTACGAGTGTTTGTCACCCAAAAGAAGCTCCTTTTTGGGCAACAACCCAAACACAATTTTTAAAACACGCTCTGTCATGCAATTCCGTTGCGGCAGAATCACACGCGCCACATATTTTGCCTCGAGTTGTGAGGATCCTCACCGGAGCTGGTATCCTCCAGGAGTTGGACTGCTTGAGAGGAGGTAAACATTTCTCCTTTTAATTCCACTTTAAGATTCTAAAACTATGGGCCAGATTTAGGTAGATGGGCGCATCTTTATTCTTGAGTAACGTTTCTCATTTACGTTACTCCGCCGAAACTTTAGGAGAAAGTACTGTATTCACAAAGCACTTGCTCCTAAAGTTGCGGCGGCGTAGCGAAAATGGGCCGGCGGAATTCAAATTGGGCAGGTAGGGGGCGTGTAGTATTTAAACTAGGCGCGATCCCGCGGCGAACGCACTGCGCATGCGCCGGCCGTCAATGTATCCCAGTGCGCATGCTCCACATTAGGACGGTGTTTTCTACGTGAACGTCAATGACGTCAATCCCCATTCACAGACGAGTTACGCAAACGACATGAAACTTTTTCAATTCAACGCGGTCACGACCGCCATACTTAACATAGGATACGTGTGCTTTTTGTTGCTTTATCATAACGCCGGGAAACCCCTTTACGGAAACGTCGTAAAGTCACTGCGTCGGGCCCGCGTATGTTCGTGAATTGCCGTATCTCGCCGATTTACATATTCTCGGCGTAAATCAGCGGTAACGCCCCTAGCGACCATTTTAAAATTGCAGTTCCGATACAACGGCGAAATACAATTACGCCACTCGTATCTGGACTCAATCCCGGCGTATCTTGTTTTCTGAATACAGAAAACAGATACGCCAGCATAGGTTAGAAGTTACGCGGCTTATCTAGAGATAAGCCGTGTAAATTCTACCTGAATCTGGCCCCATATGTCCATCTAAAACACCAGCTGTATCTAGGGATTTAAGGCCCTTTCACATGGATGGACCCAATCGAGTCCACCTGTCAGTTTTTCCAGGCACACTAATGGCCCATACACACGATCCGAATATCGGCTGATGGATCGTACGACTTTTTTCGCTTAATAATCGCAAGTAAAGTAAAATAGGTTATTTAACTCACGAAAATTCTCGTACGACAGAAAAAAAAAAGATCGGAAGTGACGTCACGTGTTGTAATGTATTTGTATTGTATTGTCGGACGACGGCTGTACTGACTAAACGAAAATCGTACGATCTGACATCGTACGAGGGAGGAACATGGGCAAGATTTTGACAGGTACCTGCTACCACTTAAGTTCTGGTCGTCTTAAGAGATCGCAAGGGGAAGTTCTCCCTGCCAAAGTCTTCTGGGACATACGATAGGTCCTGGAAGACTTGGAGGGCCTGTCACAGAGCTGCTCGTGAATTAGCAGTGGGCATCCAGCTGTGAAGTCGCAAGCGGTCACAGCTGGGTGCCCATTGTAGAGATTCCAGCGCCGCCACAGGAAAACTGCACAGTTGAGTGCACTGCTGGATCGTGGAACAGGCTCGGCTGTCTGTTACAAGTCTGCAGCAACAAAAACTGTATCTGCTGACTTTTAATAAACAAAAATATGACCGGAACTCCACTTTAACCACTGAGCAGTTGAACTCCAATGGACCACCCTATGTGTAAGGGGCCCTACACTTATCTACAGGCTATACCATTGTACAGCCATTAATTGGCAGCTGCATGCAGGGGTGGTGTCTGAGTGGCAATAAGTCCACAATTTAAGTTGCAAGGAAAAAAAAAGTGGCACTATTGGCAGAGTCAACAAATAAAACTGTTACAGGAAAGACATACATATAATATTTTAGAATTTGCCCACCTTGATTTTTGCACAGGGGCATGATTGACGAGCAAGGCAAATACAGTTTTGGCCAGTTTATTTTTTAACTTTCCCTATGCCTAGGTAACAAAATGTGAACTGCTATATTAAACCTTAGTTCACACTAAAGTGAACACAGACATTGGATTTGCAGGAAAATAGTGCAGGGATTTTTTTTCCCCCTCTCACCCATGCGATCAGATTCCTGTGCAATTTTACAGTTCACACTGTGAACCGATATGGGGGTGCCAAACATTGTATTGACACCCACAGTGGTTCGCAGAGAGCGGTGTGAGCAGCCTGTGGGAGAAAAGTGGTGTGGGAACCAGCACTGTAATCATGTTGGTTCCTGTATTGCTACAGTGTGAACCTAGTCTTAAAGAGACCAATTCTATTAATGCAAGCTGAGGATAGCCTGGTGACAAACATAGTGATAAGAAGGAAGGCTAAAAGTCACTCACATAAATAGCTTGTATCCCTTTCTCAACTAAGACCACAAGAGGTTTTTACACCAACTGAAAGGAACCCAATAGAACCCTCAGCAAATACCTAGAAAGAGGAGATAAGGCTCGCCAAAAGAATCTGCAGGGAAAAGATACTAGCAAGCCTCAAGTACAGTACATGTACAAAGTGATGGTTGCAGTACAGCACCAGGATTTAGTATCAGTAGTGAAAAGCGGAAGGCCTACAATATTTAATGGGTCAATGTTTGACAATGAGGTTAATGATTAAAGGCTGGTGTAAAACCGGCCTACAGCTAAGGCTCTACTAGCTTGGCCAAGCTTCATGCCGTCAGCCATGGCTCACTAAACACAACACCCCATCGTTTCTTCTGTCAATGAACTGCTGAGGTTAATGAGATCATGGTGAATTACACACACTTGTACCCAGAAGGGCAAGCCCTAAAGAAAATCTAAAGACCAGACATAAAAGGCTAATCTCTCCAAGGTAACTAAAGTGTGCCAACACACCAGCTCACTGCCAAGATAATACATCTTGTACAAATCCGAATGGGCATTCAGTGGAATACTGGAAAATAAGGCAGATGCAGTCGGTGCAACAGAACATAGTACTGAGATGAAAGAGCAAATTAATAGCAATGCCGTTTTTTCTGCTTTGTAAACCATATCAATGCAGCAGTAGTGATAGAAACTCTCCAACTATGAACCAGCTCCCTATGAGGAATAGGTAGCAAAGATACAATGTTGCATGTGCAAAGTGCATGACAAAAAAAAAAAAAAAACCTCTGTAAGGCCTCTTTCACATGGAGCAGTCCGTTTTTCGGCCCGCTACGTGTGTGTCCGTCGGATCAGCGGGGGGTCCCGCTGAGCTGTCGGCGGACAGGGCGGTCCCCGCACACTGTTCAGGGACCGCCCTGTCTCTCCTCCGCTATCCCCTATGGGGAATCGGATGAAAACGGACCGTCTGTCCGTCTTTATCCAATCCGATCCTTCAGACGGAAGAAAAATAGGGGTTTTTTTCCGTCCGAAAAAAACGGACCTTAACGGGCGCGGATCGTTGCGGACGTTAGCGGATGCATCATCCGCTAACAGACGCGATCCCATAGGGGCCCATTACAAGTCCGTAAACGGACTTGTAATAAGCGGACGAACGGTCCGCTCATGTGAAAGGGGCCTAAATTGCAAAATAATTACATTTTGCAACTGAGGAATATAAATACTAGTAAACCAATTACTTTTCAAAGCAATGCACAAGTAAAAAATTTTATACATACACACACACATACATACACACTCTAACAATTAAAATCCATAAACGGCTATTGTTATGCAAAATCACTGCCCTGTGTTTGCAAAAGTTGAAAGTCTTTTTAAAATTTACCTGGATTGCATTTTAAAATCATTTTCTCATGATCCGTTACAGCCATGCCTGGCTATGAGTGCTACAAGGCTTGACTTGCCAATTATACTCTGCTGTGCAGTATTAGCTCTTCAAAAGCCCCTCAGTACACAAAAAATACCTATACTCTGCACTGGGGGTGATAGAGGGGCAAGGAGGATTGGCTTTAACCACTTAAATACCAGGCACTTACGTCCCATCACGCTGCTGTTTAAATGACAATTGCACCGGTCATGGTACACTGTACACAAACACATGTTTTATAATTTTGGTAAAATTTGATCACCGTTTTGAAGGAAAAAAATAAAGTTGTGCCTGTTTGTTATAAAATTTTGTATATAAGTAAGCCTTCTTCACCGATGAAGCAGGCACCGATATTCAGCACTGATGGGCATTGATTAGGCGACACAGGCACTGAAAGGCTGCAAAGATTGCTACTTATTGGTGGCACTGATGGGCATTGATACGTGGCACTGACAGGCATCCCTGGTGTCACTGGCAGGTATTGTGGGTGGGCACCGAATGGCAGCTGCCTGGCCACAGATTTGCATTTCCCTGGTGTTCTAGAGGGGGCATCAGCTCTCCTCTACTTGTGTCTGTCAGACGCGAATGAGGAAAAGCTGATCAACAGTTCTTCCTGTTTGCATCATGATCAGGACGCGGCTGATCACATGGTAAAGAGCCTCCGTCGGAACCTCTTTACCCAAGATCAGTGTAGCGGTGTGACAGACCGGGTCTTTAAATGGTTAAACTTCCTTCATCTACACGCAGGAGTCTTACCTTGGTAAAATAACGAAACGATACTTTGTTTCTACTTATTCGCGTGTTGTAAAAAAAAAAAAAAACTTGTCAAACAGCCTGGATTTTGTTTTCCAGCTGTGAGAACACTCTGCACTTGTTAGAAGATCATGACATGCCGTTTTGAAGATCGGGAAGGGAAAAATCACGATTTTGATTCTTCACGCTTAATTGTGCAGATCTAGTGGCGACGTGTAAGGACAGACGAGAAGTTCTAGAGTATTTTGGCCACTTAAATACATTAGACCTCGCAGTCACCCCAGCTTGCCATGTCTGGGTCCTCTCTTTGTCGTCATCTCCACTACTAGGACATTGAACTGTATTCTGATATCAAGGAATGGGGCGGGCTTGCTGCAGATCTTTGGAACACTGCCGATAGCAACATATCTAAATTTCGTTATACTGCCGATTGTTGGTTTTTGTGCATAACCTAGCCCCCTCATCTCTTTTGCTCCCCTTCCCTCCTATTCCCCACTTCCCCTCGCATACAACTATTCCCATTTCTGCTAATGGTATTATTTGTAGGTGTCTAGCCCATGCATTTGATTTTTTCCTATATATGGCCTGTGGAAGGGCACGATTGCTAAACATTGCTACATTGTATCGTGTGCACTCCACCCTCACGACTTGTTCTATACATACATGTCATTTATTGACACAAGTCCCTGCCATCCAGAAGCTTGCAATCTAAAGTCCCTAAGGGCTCTTTCACACGTCCGTTCCGTTCATCCGTTTTTTGGACGTCCGGTAACGGACCTCAATGCTTCCCTATGGGAGCGGATCCGTTAGCGGATGATGCATCCGCTAACGTCCGCCAGATCCGCATCAGTTTTTTCGGACGGAAGAATGTCCTATTTTTCTTCCGGTCCGTTTCCATCCGATTCCCCATAGGGGATAGAGGAGGAGAGACAGGGCGGTCCCTGCACAGTGTCCGCCCGACAGCTCAGCGGAGACCCCCCCGCTGAGCTGACGGACACACGGAGCGGACCGAAAAACAGAACGCACGTGTGAAAGAGCCCTAACTCACATACACTTTAAGACAGGAGCCAATTAACCTACCAGCATGTCTAAAGGTTTAACCCTAAATGACTAGCAACCACTCCAATGTGTTTAATACGTTTAGGGGACATGCTCAAGTATTAGGTAAAATTCCAGTTCGTAGGGAATAGGTCATCAGTAACATTACAAAATGCATAAAGGGCAGAGTGTAAAAATATATATATTAATATATATATATATATATATATATATATATATATATATAAAAAAGGAGGAAGGAAAAAGTTGGATAACAAATCTATCTCAACGTTAAAGCCTTGCTTCCTACAGTATATGTACAGCAACCTTCAGAGTTACACAGTGGTAAATCAGGATATGTTCAGCACTGCTGAGAGAGATTTATGGCTATAAATTCCTGTTAATCTTACTGACAAGCTTTATCTGGATGTATTACCTTTGCGGCAATGCATGTGGGGCACAGCGCTGTGTCTCTGTGTCTCTGGGCCTTCCAGTAAAAACAGGAAGCAAAGTCCTGTCACATTACACAGTTTTTATTCTGTGGTGAAGGCAGCCTCTACCTGAATAATCAGGTTTCCTCATGTGTCATTTTATCTCTGCCATGTGAGCATTGCGATGCCAGGAATTCCAGGAGAGTAATAAAGGGCCAAAAATATGTATTGCTGGGGAACCGATACCCCCCCCCCATCCCCTGCTGCACTATGCTTCTACCTTGGAGTTCTCGAAAACGTGAAGCCTTTTGCTGACTGGCTGACTTGTCTTTTACAGACAGGAACAGCTGAGACTTTGAAAGACTTCCAAAATGCACGCACTGTCAGGAGTTTGAGATCATTTTTCAAAACAGTGGTGAACCTGAACAGGATGTTCAAGAGCTCCTCTGAAAGTTCGAAATTGTGCACCATTAAGACTTCATAGAGAAAGATTTGCGATATTGTGCTACAGATTTGAACGAAGGGAAAAAAATTCATTGAAAGAAATTGACGTAGAAGCCAAGTCTAAACTTTAAAGTGGTAGTAAAGCTTAGTAGTTGTTTTTTTTGTTTGTTTTTAAATATCATACGTCAGTCATACTTGACTCCACTGTGCAGGTTGTTGTGCAGTGTAGCCCGATCCGTGACTTCTGGGGTCCCTCGGCGGCTCCTTCCTACATCAGATAAACCCCTAGGAGAAGCACTCTCCCGAGGGGGGTTACCTTGTGAGCGCACTCCTGAGTCATTCATTCGGCGTTCATAGCCGCGAAATGTATGACTTGGCCACGCCCCCCGCATCACTGAATTTGATTGACAGCAGTGGAAGCCAATGGCTGCGCTGCTATCAATCTATCCAATCAAGAGCCGGGACACCGTGTGGGGAGGCAGAGCACATCACAGCCGAGTGAATTCCATGGCTCACATAAGTAAGAGACGGGACTTTACAGAGGCTGCCGTGCAAATAGGAAATACTCCTGCACGAACGGCACTTGTCCCGCCCTCCTCCTTGTTCCCTCTAAGGCAGCCAGCATGTACATCTTTTGTGGCCCGCCACACTGGGAGATCGTTGGGAGCCACAGAAGACATACATGGCAAAATTCCAAAGCGGGCCATCTGAAACCGGAACGCGGGCTGCAATTGGTCTGCGGGGCAGACTTTGGACTTGCCTGCCATAAGGGAATGCCCGTGAAAAAAAGGACAAGATCCTGAAACGAGTCGGGCGTAATCTCCAATTCGGAGACACCAGTGTAAATTTGGAATCATTGTAACGTTTATATTATTTTGATATTGTTCTTAAACCAGTCAATTTTAGCGTTTCTCACATTGACTTTTTTTTATAATATTTAATAAACTATACTATTACTAATTTGGTTTTGTACCTATATTTAGTTGCCTTCAAAATCCCAACCCTCTTCGGGTGACCCTTCTTTACTTATCTATGTATGGGATGGTGGCAACACTCTAGTCCACTTTTGGTGAAACACCTTTTTGAGTCAGCCTTTAACACTGCCAGACAAGGAGGACAAACAGAAGGTAATGTTAGGAATGTTGATAAACTAGTGTGGCAAAGCACTTTAAACCGAAACAATGCTTCTGATGTTTGCTGGCAGGTACTTCAACAAGTGACCTGAAAGTAAAGGTCATTTAAAGAGACGATTCAGCCAGGTTCCAAAATATTCAGCCAGTTTTGTAGCTACTGAATTTTAATTGACAGTCACTCACCTGCCTCCAGGGATGTGGGGGGGATCCCAGGGATCCTGCACTGTCCTCACCCGGGCAGATTCTTGGCCGGTCTTCAAGTGCCCGGCATATTAACTATGGGAAGTTTTTTTTCCTATTACTATTGTTTTAAAAAGGAATTTAGGCACAACTCCAGTTTTTATTACAAAACAATAAAGCACTTTGCTGCAATGCCAACTCTAAATCTATCCTTCAAGTCTGCTCCTCCACCAGATTTCACCCCTCTTCATGGCTGGGCAGCCAACATGTAACCACTTTCTGGGAGTCCTGGCTGTCCTGGACCTGTCCCCTGGGTGTGAATTGTCATACTGGCTTGAGCTCATAGTTGTGCTGCACTGCAAGTACAGATATGTCCTTCAGTGGTGTTCAATCCAGAAGTGATCATCACACACCACCAGGAAGAGAAGGAACCCACAATGTCAGACCAGGGGGTGCATCAAAGCTATGCTGGTCTCCATGGGTGCACCAGTCCAGGGACTAGTCTTCTTACTCTTCTCTCCCAAGGGCTTACAATACAGATCAGAGTGATTCTAAACGGTGATCACTTTGACCAATTGGAATCGTTCAGAACCATCCTGAAAAACCTAAATGGAAAGGTGGCGTTTTTAAAAACCCAAAACTGCTGCATCAGCTGTATGGGGAGTAATAGCAAAGGGTGGGGTGGGTGTACAAGGTTAGGTCACCTTTTACATTACAAAAAAAGAAAACATTTTTATATAACATTTTACACAAGCTAGCATCCCTACTGATAATATTGTTCATACACTTTTTAAAGGTTACTGGTTTGAACAAGGTATGACAACCTTTACATTGTTAACAAAATCAGTACAACATGTACTTGGCAAAAACGGCTGTATGTTACTAAACGATCAAAGATAAAACCTGAGGTCAAATACATTTTTTTGTACAGGCAGTGAAATATAAAAAACAAAGGGGTTTCTTCTTCCCCAATAAATAAAAAGTCCCCTGTACCAGACTCCCAAGATTGCATATATTCCCTGTAAATGGCAAGTGTGCAGATAGAAATTGCTGGGAATGGGGTTAAGACAAACTCCAGGGTTGTCATCCTTATCTTCACTTATGCATTTGGGGAGGCATAGACCCGCGGCAAGCATATCATTTGTGAAATATTTGGACCAGTTAATCAGCTACTTATTCCGGAGTCAGTGAAACAAGGATAAAAAGGACACCACCTCAGGTGGTAAAAAGGGGGGTGGACAGTGTTGGTGCGTTTTTTTTTTTTTAATAAAAGTTATGAAGAGTTAGATTTCAATAAAGCAGCTGAAAGCGAGAGGAGGAGATGCGGCTGTCAGCTGCTTTATTGTAATCTATACAGGGGGGAGAAATCGGTGCTTGTAACTCTCCCCACCACCGCACCAAACATCCCTGACTGCCCAGGTATCAAGTCATGCTTTGGAGCATTTGCCCGAGTACAAGTAATCGGACAAACGCTCGGTATCGGTGCAATCCTAATTTAATGAAAAGTTATATCCTCTCTTTAGGCTTTTGCAAGAGCTCAACTCCAAGAAAGCTAAAAACCGCCCCTCGCTGCACCAAGCTGTAGGGCCAAGATGTAACTATGGGCACAAAAAATACAAACATCAGGTAAAATAAGTCATATAACAGGTCACCATTTTTCTAGGCACATATTTCTGAAAAGGTGCTATTGACATGAAATTTCACCACGTCCGTAACAACCCACACAAAGAAACCAAAACAAATCAAATTGAGAAATGTAGTTATGTGTAATAAAAATGATGCAAAAAAAAAAAAAAGTATTGAACACGTTTACTGAAGTTTAACCCCTTATGGACCGCCGCATGTACATTTACATCGCCAGAATGGCACCGACAGGCACATCAACGTATATATACACGTTGGTGCCTTGAGGGGGTTCGGGGGTCCGATCGGGACCCCCCCCCCGTACATGCAGCGTTACGGTTACCGGGCCGAGCGATCCGTGCAGAGGGGGCGGCGGTTCATTTTTGTCCGCCCCCTCCGGATCGCTCTCAGCCAATCCACGCGCTCCCTTGCAGTGTCACTTCCTCCTCCTGTGTAAACACAGGAAGGAGGAAGTGATGTGATCTCTCCCTCGGAGGTTTTTTCAACCACCGCTGAGGAGAGATCACATCGCACAGTAAGTCTGCACAACACTACACTGACACATAGGCACATTTAACCCCCGCGATCACCCACCCCCTCCCCCTGTCACAGTGTCACTGAATGCAGTGATTATATGTATGATCACTGCAGTTAGTGTCAGTGTGACAGGCAGTTAGTGTTAAGTCCAGGGTAGCCCCCGTACCCCCCTAATAAAGTTTTAACCCCTTGATCACCGCCCTAGTTAACCCTTTCACTCCCTATTGCCAGCGTCACTAAGCGATCATTTTTCTGATCGCTGTATTAGTATCACTGTTCCCGCTAGGTAGCTTCTTTTTTTTTTATTGCAATTTTTTTTTTACTAAAGACATGTGGCTAAATACATTTTATGTATATACATTTTTTTTTGTATATAGCGCAAAAAAAAAAAAAAAAAAAAAAATCGCAGAGGCGATCAAATACCACCAAAAGAAAGCTCTATTTGTAGGAAGAAAAGGACGCAAATTTTGTTTGGGAGCCACGTTGCACGACCGCGCAATTGTCAGTTAAAGCGACACAGTGCCGAATCGCAAAAAGGGGCCTGGTAATTTACCTGCATTTTGGTCCGGGTCTTAAGTGGTTAAAAGAGAATGTTGGGGTTTTATTTATTTTTTGCATAAATCATACTTGCCTAGGTGGATGGAGCATCAGACCAATGCTGCATCTGCCCCATGCCGCCTGTTCACCGAGAACCGAGCCACCGACCACTGCTAATGGCTCAATTCTCTCAGCCCCCAGGAGAAGAGAGATGCCGACTGTCAGTCAGCATCACTCTTCCACGCTCATTGGAGTGCCGAGCTGTGGGGGGCCAGCCATCTCAGCAGCTCGCTAAAACTGCCATTAGTCAAGGTAGCTGGCGGATCCATACTTCCTAAGTCAGGATGATGCGCTACCTCGACCGATACGAGTGAAGTCAGCGGAGAGTGGATTTTACACCGCTCTCAGATTGAAAATGGGTCACAGGAGTGCAAAACGAATTGCACTCCTATGACCCTTAGGAGAAGCCCAGCCTAAAAAGCTCAGACTGGACTTCTCCTTTAATACTTCGTACAAAATCCTTTGTTGGTAATGACAGCTTCAAGACGCCTCCTGTATTTAGAAATTAGTTGCATGCATTGCTCAGGTGTGATTTTGACTCATGCTTCCAGTCTTCAAATCTTGAAAGTTCCGTGGGCCTCTTCTATGTACTCTGATCTTTAGTTCCGTCTATAGATTTTTTTTTTTTTTATTGGATTTAAGTCAGCCGATTGGATGGGCCATTTTAGCAGCTTTATTCTCTTTTTTAAAACCAATTGTGAGTTTCCTTGGCTTTGCGTTTGCGATCAATGTCTTGCTGAAATGTTCATTCTTGTGTCATCATCCTGGTAGATAGCAGCAGATTTATGAAGAAGGTATTGGCACATTTTTCCATTCATCCTTTATTAAAGGATAAAAAAAAATTGCCAGTACCGTATGCTAAAAAAGGAAAAAAAAAAAAAAAAGAAAAAAGCCCCACACCATGATGTTCCCACCTCCAAACTTCACTGTTGATATTAGGGTGTTTTTGGGGTGAAGCGGAATGCCATTTGACTTCCAAACAGTGTGTGTATTATGACAGCCAAAGAGTTCAATTTTGGTCTCATCTGACCAGACTATATCCTCCCAGTATTACACAGGCTTGTCTAAATTTTGTGCAGCAAACTTTAAACATGGCTTCAACAAACTTTTTCTTCAGAAATGGAGTCTAGCGTAATTAGCATGCAAACAGGCTATGGCGGTTGAGTGCAATACTTATTGTTTTCTATGAAACAATTTTACCTGCTAGTTCCATGTCTTTCTGAAGCTCTCCAGAAGTGCTCCCTGGCTCTTGGACAACTCTAATAATAATTTTCACTCCTGGTTGTGGTCATTTTATGGTAAAATTATGTTTTTTCCACTTCTGGATTAAGGCCCCAACAGTGCTCACTGGAACATTCAGAAGTTTAGAAACTCTTCTGTGACCAATGCCATCAGTATGTTTTGCAACAATAAGATTGTGAAGGTCTTGAAAGCTTTTTGCTTTTACTCATGAGATGTTTGTGTGACCACCTTGGTGTTAGACACCTTTTTATAAGCCATCGGTTTCACCTGAACTAGCCGATAATTTGCACTGACAAAGGGGCAGGATTGCTTTCCAACTACTAATAGATTTCAGCTGGTGTCTTGGCTTTCCATTTTTTTTCTTTCCAACCTAAGCCCGATCTAGCAAAGATTGAGTTTTGAAATTTCACTTTAAGAACGGTCATAAAGGGCTGTCAAATATTTAGCCGATCACACGTTACAATCGGATTGCATATTTTCCTTTGGATCAGGGATGAATTGGGTTCAGTCCAAACCCATAGAAAGCCATCCCAGGATTGCTTCCGCACCCAACCCAAGCAGCAGCACTAAAGGCATTACCTGTGCAGCTGCCATGTACACAAAAATGGGCAGGGATGCATGAAAAACATCCTTGACCAAAGCCTAACTGTATCTGGCTGGATACAAATTGAACGTAGTTTAGGTAGGTCTCCACGATTACTGTAAATAGTATTGGTACTTTAAAAAAAAAAGGACCTTGTACAGTCAGTTTAAGATGTATGTAAAGCTTTATACTTCCAACTGATCTGGTGACACCATCCTCGAATATATAAAATTTAGACCTTGAACACCGCATGCAGCTTGTTTCAAGACATCAACTTATCCGCGGAAAGCAAGGAAGCCATAGTTTCCATGGTGAAGATTTTTAGTATATTCATAATATAAACTGAAAAATTATTCTAGACTGCTTACTCACAGATGAATTTCAGGAAGGACATGAATTTTTAATGCAGTGACTAAGGTAAGTCAACGCAGAGCTGAACATGAAATGCACTGCTCATAAAAATGAGAAGTATTTGCTCTTCCGTCACCAGAGCAATGTACGGCACACATACCAAGCATGTGGTCTTACTTTTAGGAAGGAATAGAAATTCTAGCAACAGAGCTTTCAGGAAGAGTGCATCAACCTTACATTATGCGTCAGCCAATGTTTTGTATTACGTAAGTCAGCTAATAAACACTCCTGAGAACATTTCCATCACATCACCAGCTTTTAGAATGGTCTTTCGGCTTGTTTCCCAACAACGGCTGCCCATTTCTACACTTCACAGCAGCCTAGCCATGCACAGATACTGAACAGCAACACAAAAAGGTATGCTACAAGATTAGATCTCTTTGTGAGCCAATATTTAAGAACTTAAAAAAAAAAAAAAAAAAAATCACTGTCCCATCTTGTCAACTCAGGGGACGCTTTGCATTCATTTAGCGAATACAAAGCACTCTCAGAATTGTGGTTGTGACTAAGGCCTTATAGGCTGAGACGCATCAACCATTACTATCTGTGTTTGTTTACTGTTGCTTGTTTATAAACACTACACTTTTCTTCATTCTTAGAATTGCGCCTTAGCCGTGTTCAGAACATAGTGGAGCAGCAACTCGGCACAGTACCAGGAGATTACTGAGGTATCATTAGCTCACAGATCCCCTGCCGATTGGAACAGAAGGCTCCACTGTAAAAGGGCCATTATGGTTTACCATGTAGCTGTAACCTGGTGGTCTTCTTGCAAAGAACCCTTGTTGATCTTGCTTAGAAAAAAGGCAGCGTTGAGGCCAAGGACTTCCTTCTTTCCTAAGGTAGTTACATTCTTTCACCTCATCCAGGACATTGTTCTCCTGTTCCTCTGTCCAGTCCCATCTATTTCATCAAAAGGGAATTGTCATCCCATATCTCAAGCTTATGTTCTCAAGAATCAGGTTTCCCCCCTTCCTGTCAAGGGGTACTTTTCTAGATCCGAGTACTACTTTGCCATTTTGGCACCAAGTCTGCCAACTGTTCTGTTCACTTTAAGTTCTACCAGATGGCTGTTTAGCCTCATCGGAGGACGTTCTACCAGGAAGCTTTTGTGGTCTCAACTGATGTCAGTAACCGGTTCATTTTATTTTTTGCACTGGTTCTATGAATTTTCAGTGGTATCTTGTAAAGGGAACTGTAAAAAGGTTGCTGCAAACTGACTACTGCGGAGATGTCAACGCTGGGAGACAACCAAGTGTCTTGCAAAAAGAAGGTGCCCAGTATTTCTCAGCACAACAGGCTGGTGTCTGTCTCATGACAAGAATAGAGACTTTAGGATTACAGTATCTGATTCCTGAGCCACCAAGCTGGAGAGAGCCTAATCTTAGGCATCAACTGAATTTGCCAGCGCAGAGACAAGACCGACTTGTCCCAAAATGACAAAATGTTGCACTGCAGATGCCTGAAGTGAAATTGGGGGTTAAAAAAAAAAAAAAAGGGGGGGAGGCTACCATCAATGCCAACGCTTTCATGCAGAAGCAGAGTTGAACAACTTCTAGACTGAGGAGTCGAAACCTAAAATAGCAGAATCTGCCGTTTTTCCTGGGGAAGAAAGACTGGGATGTGATAAGTCAGCTTCAGCACTGTTTTCTGAAGGTTTAGGACAAGTTTTTGAACACACAAGGCGCAGAGGAGAGGCCAAAAGGCAGGGCCATGAAGGTAGTATAAAGGCAGGGCCATGAAGGTAGTATAGGGCCCCCAAGCTTTGCTTCGCCGCTGCAACAAAAAGTGATCCCCCTGTTGCATTCAGTACCACCAAAAAGTTGACCTAGTAAAGTTACAGTGTGCAACGGCTCCACTCTTTCAGAGATAAAACAGGTAATGAGGAGGCAATATAAATCGCCAATTCTGTAAAAAGCTGTCAACTACAGATCGCTTTTCAAATGACCCCATGGGCTTTTTAAAATCGGTGTGTGCATAGAAATGCATTATTTCTAGCATTAGACAGCTATGCTTGTCATGCATCAACGTGTGGTGCATTTGTGTGTTGACATTTTTTTTCTCATTTTGGAAAGAGGAAGGGAGGGTTAGAACACCTGTCAGATTTTTTTTTCCAGCATCTGTGCCTCATTACAGAAATGTCCCTTCACTTCCTGTCCCATAACCAAACAGGAAGGGAGTAAGAGGAAATTTCTGAAAATTAAAGGCTTTCCTGGGGGACCCCAAGATCACCCGTTGGAAAATGTACCCTCCACTACTTTTCTGGGGAAAGCTGAAAATTTGGGATTGATAATGGTAAACAGTAGGGATGAACCGATACCGGCATCGGTGCGGATATCAAGCATTTGAGCAAGTATCCATTCTTTGCAGTGTGATCTGCACCAATTCCTTTTTGTAGTAACGCAAATCACACCACAAATGTATCGGTACTCGGCATTAGCGAGTACAGGACAAAAAGATCGGTACTCATAAAAAAAATAAAAATAAAGCTTGCCTTTAGTTATACTTTAGCCAACATATGTCAATACCCCTTGCAAACACATCTAGATGAAAGTTATGCGTTTTGATGCACTACTTTTGACTGTTATGAGCCTTTCCAACATTAAAAAAAAAAAAAACACCCCACTTTGGAGTGCCGAAATGGGGCCACACATTTTTTTGGAGAAGTGCATTGCAACTCATGTACTAAGACACAACAGTATCATTGTTCCCTTAAAAAATAACTAATAATAATGCACCATACAGATAGGCTATTAAAGCGGATCTCCACCCTAAAGTGAAGATCCGCTGGTCGGAACCCTCCCCCCCTCCGGTGTCACATTTGACACCTTTCAGGGGGGAGGGGGGTGCAGATACCTGTCTAAAGACAGGTATCTGTCTAAAGACAGGTATCTGCACCCACTTCCGGCCCGCAGTCTCGGGCCA
The DNA here is from genome assembly GCA_029574335.1 of Rana kukunoris. Taxonomy (NCBI): domain Eukaryota; kingdom Metazoa; phylum Chordata; class Amphibia; order Anura; family Ranidae; genus Rana; species Rana kukunoris. The sequence continues at coordinate 319,165,340 of CM056050.1, read as the reverse complement.
AAGTCGGGTTTTTCCCGTTGTGTGCTGGGAACTCTCGGCTCCCAGCGGGAGCCAATCGGCGGGCGCAGCGTGACTCGCGCATGCGCCGTAGGGAACCGGGCAGTGAAGCCGCAGCGCCTCACTTCCTGGTTCCCTCACCGTGGATGGAGGGGGGAGCAGCAGAGAGACGAGCGAACGCTCGTCCTCTGCTGTGGACGCCGCTGGACTCCAGGACAGGTAAGTGTCCTATTTTTAAAAGTCAGCAGCTGCAGTATTTGTAGCTGCTGGCTTTTAAAAAACATTTTTAATGGGCCATCCGCTTTAAGATACTTTTGTCCATTTTACAAAAGGTATATTAGCTGAGGGCAAAAAAAAAAAAAAAAGCCACACAACAACAACAACAACAACAACATGTGGCTAGTTGGAGAAATCCCTTAGCTAACCAAAAGTACATTACAGTGTGAACGAGAATAAAGCCCCATACACACGGTCGGACTTTTTGCCAACAAACTTCAAAATCTGCAAGTTTTCAAATTTGTTCGATCGTGTGTACGCTCCATCGGACCAACTTTTTCAGGGTTTCATCGGACAAAAAGTTCGGTCTGCAAACGGACAAACTTTACTTCAACAAAAGTCCGATGGTGACTTGCTGTACACAGTCAGAAAAGGCATCGGACTTTTGTACAAAGTGCAAATACGCATGCTCAGAACCAATGTTAAAATCAACCAACAATAGCAGAAGTTAACCAAAGGGTGGTGGTAAAGAGCAGAAAAACCATGTGATGTTGGGAAAGTTTTAGAAAAGTTTGCAGAAAAGTCTGAGCGTGTGTATGCTATGGGTGTGACCGGACAACTCCCTTAGGACAAAAATCCAAGGTAAAGTTTGTTGGATGTCTGACCGTGTGTACGAGGCTTTAACCTTGAATGAGCATATACCGCATTCTAAAAGCTCTACGCTAATTATTAATTCCGAGAAAGTGTAGGTGTTGTAAGTTCGAGAACCAAAGCTATAGCACCGATCCACTGAACATCACGTAATCAGGATGAACTATTAATTAGCTTTAAGTAAAATCTGGCTTAAAAATAAAATCTAGGTTTCTTTACATATGAAAAGGCTGAATGGTCACTATGAGAAACTTAATACTCTGCCTATCTTCTGGCATCACATCCGGAGAAATGAAGAGGCTGCAATCCCAGGTCTGATCTGGGATTAAACCGGCAATAAATCGTCAGAAACAACCGCAGACATACTCTTACTGGAACTGTCAGATACAACAAGCAGACACATCCCCATATATGTACACAGTAAGCACGCTAGAATCATGCAATACAATAAAACACCTTCCGTTAGGAATGCCCAATATATTGTTAGAATGAAGCAAGCAAATCCTCTTTGAAATGGCATCCATTAATAGGAGAGGTGTGGGTCTATGTTGAGGAATAGGGTATTAGAAACAGGAGGTGGTTTGTCTCTATTCCCGCTGCTGCCTAGTTTACTTACATATCCATGAGAGTCTCATGAAACGGGTTACAATATGTTCAGAGGCCTGCTAACATTAACGTGCAAAAGGTTTCCCTGCCAAACAAACAAGGACATTCAGCTGCTTCAAAAAGGGCAAGAGGGAAGGGAGAGAAACCTGAGAAGCACTTAGTTAAAGGACTTTAAGAGCGAGAGGGGCTTGCAGAGTGTGTGGCAGGCATTTCTCTCCTCCCTGCTGCACACAGGATACATCCTGCAATGTGTCCTGATCTATGACCCCTAAATATCAGCTAAAAATGCTACCTCTTACCGGAACGCTAAATCACCTGCTAGATCCAAGTACATGGAACGGAGAATACAGAATCAAGGCACTTTTTTATTTGTATTTATTAGATGTGGGCAAGGCTAGCTTGCTATGAAATTTTCAAGGATGCTTATGAGAGATTAGCTTATGACTTGAATTCATGATCAAGAGCCAGAGTTTGTTCTTTAATGAGTAAGGAAAGTAGAACCGGTCAATGCCAACAAAGACGTTATTGGTCTTTTTGGGTTGCTCAGTTATGTTATTTGCTTGCAAATTACTGGCTGCAGATTTACACCAAATTATTTTATTTCAGTATACATTTTATAGCCCTTCACCCAGAAACATTTCAACAAACTGACAAATATGGTTTCTGGTTAACCAGGGAAAGTAGATACTGGAGCTATGGTTTGAAGACTGTTAGGCTTCATGTACAACGGACGTTTTTACAACCTCTCCTGAACGATATAACGTGACAGATAGTAACCAATGTTTAATGCCCCATGTACATGGGATGCTGCTAAACATACGTTCAGAGGCAGTTTGACACTTTTTTCAACTGCCCCTGAACTCATTCAATGTTATCCTATGTGACCACGTACACTGTCTCATTTGAGGTTTTTAGGCAGTTGTGTTTAACAGAGTTTCTTTCTATGATAATGCAGGCTGATTATTCTACACAAGTCCAATCACATGAGTATGCCTCCCCTCGGGTGGGCTGCCTAAATGTATAGACTTTAGATTCACGTAAAATCAACAGTTAAAGGTCACATGAGCTAAAGCCAGAAACAGAGTTTCTTTGAAAGCCAAAAAAATGGGTTCAGATGCAGAAGATTTCTATGTTTCAGATGCCAAACTCGACAAAACGCAGCTTAAAGCGTTTTTTATTTTTGGTCTTTTTTTAAACGCTTCTAAAAGCGCCATAAAACGTCTGTTTTGCTAATAACAGAGGAGAGTTCAGGGGCAGCTGGAAAAAAAAACTGCTCTAAACGTCAGTTTCGCAGCAGTGTACATGAAGCCTTAGAGAAATTAAGTAAAAACAGTTTTTTTGCCCATTTTTCTTTTTAAAGTTAGATTCAATCCCAGTGCATTAAAAATTGGATATTTTTTTCTAAATTGCTGTCTGGGATATTTCATTGCTCTTGGGGGCACTCTTTACACCTGGAGGAAAGCACTTACTGGGCACAAATACTCCATTCCTGCCCAGAAAAGCTCAGGTTTTAGCACACTGTCACTCTTTGAATGACTATAGCACGGTCATGCTACACTGTACCAATATGACATTTTTCATAATTTTTTTCCACACAAATAGAGCTTTCTTTTGGTAGTATTTAATCGCCACTGTTTTTTTTTTTTTTTTTGCTAAACAAAAACCTTTTCAGGAATAAGCAGCCCTGGCACAGTCTAGCAACACTACCTATGCCCTTTTCTGCTATTATGTGAAATGGTACCATCTAAGCAAAAAAGTCCCTTATGATAATGCAGGCTGATTATTCTACACAAGTCCAATCACATGAGTTTGCCTCCCCTCGGATGGGCTGCCTAAATTTATAGACTTTAGATTCACGTAAAATCAACAGTTAAAGGTCACATGAGCTAGAGCCGCTTTGTTTAAAAAACATGATAACAAAAAGCAATTGTCTTGGGTCTTTTTTTTTAACATACATACATATCTCTTTAAACGGATGCTTGTATAGCCCATTTATACAACATCTTTATTTTGCATATATGCATGTACCACATTGCACACCCATTAAACCGGGGTGACATAATATTATATATTTTGTAATGAACAGAGCAGTAACTATTTGCTTACAGACGGTTTCGCTCTACTTGAATGTCTATATGGACGATGGAGTGACACAGAGCAAAAGTCAGCAAATCTGCGACTCATTTAGTGGTTTGTGCAATTCGGGTTTGTGCGCTGTAAAGTAATTTTTTTGTTTGGCAAAACAGCTATAATTAGCCTGATCGACACATACATTCCATATTTAAGCAAAGTCTAAATACAAGAGGCATGTGTGATTGTACTCTTTTTTATTACAGATCAGTGATCTGGTGTGAAACCTTGTCTCTTTGCTCCCTTTATAATACAGACCAGTCACTGCTGCCCTCTTGGCTTGTGCATGATGACTGGTCTGGTCTTCGCCCCCTCCTGTAGTGCAGGTCCTCCCACAACTCTGCTCAGGTTACCGTGATATCACCACTTCTTTTACAAATTAATATTTGGGTTTGCAAAGGCATTTAGTACACACACACACACACATACACACACACACACACACACACACAGTGGATTCATAGAAGAAAGCTTATGTGCCCGGTTTCAGCTTTAAAGTGGTTCTAAAGCCTTAGGCCGCGTACACACGATCGGTTAACCAGAGGACAATGGTCTGATGGACCGTTTTCATCGGTCAAAACTGATCTTGTGTAGGCCCCATAGGTTATTTAACCATCAGTTTAAAAAAAGCCAACTTGCTTTAAAATGTAACCGATGGACGCCTAACCGATAGGTCAAAACCGATCGTTAGTAGGCACGACGGTCGGTTAAAAGTCCACACATGCTCAGAATCAAGTTGACGCATGCTTGGAAGCATTGAACTTCATTTTTTTTTTTAGCACGTCGTGTTTTACTTTACCGCGTTCTAACACTATCGTTTTTTTTTAACCGATTGTGTGTAGACACATCAGACCATCAGTCAGCTTCATCGGTTAACCCATGAGAATGGTCCAAAGGACCGATCGTGTGTACGAGGCTTTAAGTTTTTTTTAGCCTAAAAGTAGAAGTCCACCACAAGACTAAAATCTACAGGCATCCACAATCTAAGACCAACCTATTTAGCCCTGTAAAGAAGAAGAAATTCGCAATACATACCTTTTTTTAGCCAATCCGATCTCGCACTGAGCTTGTCAGCTTCTCTGTGGAGGCGGATGCAGACGAGGCAGCCATCAATGGAGGCCCCATAGCAACACTATGGGTGATGTGACTTTCCATTCATTTCCCAAGCATTGTCGGCCATCTCCTCTGCAGAGCGTCCGCCGCTGGAGACTGGAACATAGCAGCTTTAAAAAGAAAATGCAGCGCAATTTCCTCTTTACAGGGATAGATAGGTTAGTCTTAGATCATGGATACCTGTAGATTTCAGTATTAGGGTGGACATCTACTTTAATGCATTCTATGCATTAAATTAAAAAATAAAAATTTCTGCACTACAGGATCCCCCTCCAGCCCCGCTTTTTTCTTACCCGAGACCAATCCATTCCAGCATGAGAACAGTGGCTTCCGCTACCGTTTCCCTCATTGGGTGGACCGATAGCAGCCATTCAAATGCTGCAACGAGGAGCCGAGCCATCAATGCGTCAATAGGCGCAAACAGGGAAGCGTGAGCAAGCCAGCACAGATGTCTCCACGGAAAGCAGGTCTCCTGTGGGGGGCACTTGCTGAGTAGGGGCCTGGAACACCGGCAGGAGACCCCAGAAGAAGATCAGGGCTGTTTTGCACAAAAGAACAGAGCAGGCAAGTATGACATGTTTGTTATTTTAGTAAAAATAAAAAAGGAAGGAGAATTATTACTTTAATGGACTGACAAAAAAAAAATTGTAATTACTTTTTTTTCCCCTCCAATCCATAAAGAAAAAATTAAAAGCTTAACTTTTTTTTTTTTTGCTTTCAAAGCGAACGACAGAAATAGACACAAGCATAAATACACTGAATTCAGTTGTGTACGGCCCTTTCGGTGTCTACGTGAATGTGCCTGTAGAAAAAACACATTTAACAAAGAACACACACACATGAAATGTACTAAGGCGTTCTCTCTGTATTTTATCTCTAGCTGATCTCCAAGCTCATGTCTTACAGCCCACGTAAACAAAAAACCTGCCTCTTTGCATTGAAGAAATGTCTCAGCCCACAGCTCATTGGGGGTAAAAAAAAAAAAAAAGAAGTTCAGAGTTCAGCTAGAGAGGCGTTTGAAGAATGCCCAAGCTCATCTCTATTTGACAGATAGACAAAGTGCCGGGAGTGGTTTAAAAAAAGCCACATCTATTTAAAAATAGTAGCTCTTCAAAAGGTATCACATGGTCATCCAATCAGATCTACCTATCAGGTGGACCTAATCGGAAGGTCACATGGGCATCCAATCAGAGCCACCTATCAGTTTATCAGGTGGACCTGATCGGAAAGGTCCATTCATCCTCAGACCAGTGTAAACAGACTTTTGTCCGTTTACACCAACCCGTCTCTGGGTCAGATCAAAAAATACATAGAAGGGGGACTCTATTTATGCAGACTGGATCGGAGGGCATGTAAGTGCGATAAAAAAATCTACAGAAAATTTAGTTTCAATTTGTATGCAATCAGGCAGGCCCTTCCGCTACATGGGTTTTGGTACATCTAAAGGAAATCAGACAACAAAAGTTGTATAGTGTGAATGGGGTCTTACTCCTGGCTGTCCATAGAGCAGAGCTGGCTCTACATGTCATCTGCCCTCTCTGCTCCAATCAGCAGGGGATCTGTGAGACGATTCCCTGCTAATCAGAACGGGGTCCACTCAGAGTAAAAGGGGCCTTAGGCCTGATGTACACTGCTGCTGGTAAAACGGACGCTTAGGAGCAGTTGGGCATTTTTTCCAACTGCTCCTGGAATCTCCTCTATGTTATCCTTTCAGCACACTGGGTCGTTTACAGCCGTTTCTAAGCAGTTGAATTTAGAAGCTTTTTTTTTTAATGCAATACAAAAAAATGGGTTTAGGCAGATGTTCAGAGGCATTTGAAACGTCAATAGCCTGCAACAGCATTTAGTAGCATTACGTTTTACAGTCGTTTGTAAAAAAAATAAAACATAGTTAAATTGAAAAATGCTTCTAAACGTGGCATGTAAAACGCAGCTAAACAGACGTTTTTAGATGCCAGTTTCTATTTGTCAAGTTAGATTGTTCAGAAGAGGTTAAATAATGTCCCGCGTACACGAAGCCCAAGTGTAGCCATAAAAATAAAAAAATAAAAATAAAAATGTATAAATAAGCTGTTGCACAAGTCCCTAAAATAAACAACGGTTGCAATATTTGTACACACTCTCCTTTTTAAATAAACACACAAACTTTATTTTCTCCACAAAGCAAAAAAAAAAAAAACACTTCCCTCTGACTGAGCAGGAATAACCTGCCCAAAGCGGAAGCAGCATTTCCGAAGCATGTTACAATAACACTAAATTTCACACTGATAATGTAAGCTACGACAAAAAGTGTTTCCTGCGCATTGTGTCAACGACGATCAGACTCTAATCTGTCCTGCCCAAGTGATATAGTTAGGTTAAGTAAGGCTGAGTTCCAGCACCCTGGGACAAAGTCCGCTGGTAATCACATTTACATCACTTAAGCTCCCCAAAACATGAAATGTCGCACATGTCACTGACCTAATCTGATAGAAAGAAAAACGCAATACAAGAGCTGGCAGTAGAAATACCCCGAAAATGCAAAGCTGCAACACCTCCTAGATATAGCATGCCAAAATCATTCTACTCAACTAAATATATCCAGTCCTAAAACAGACAAATATGTTAGCCTCAATGCTGCTAAACTCAGTTTCTCTCAACTTTTTTTTTTTTTTCTTTAACTATGAAAAACCCCCTTTGCAAAAGTTTTCCGGTCTCAGGGAATCCCCACCAAAAATGTAATCCATAGCTCATGGTACATATGCATTATCAGTAGGCTATAGAGAACTTTTAAACAAATACCAAAGAATGGAATGTACCTAAAGCCCAACTCCAAGAATAGTAAAAAGTGCACCGTTGCAGTGAGACATCCACTTCCACACACATACTGCAAGGGTTTTATCATCATTATGTTTAGGGGTGCAAAGTGACGATGCCATCATTTAACCTTATACCCGCTCTGGCCAGCTCCAGCACTCTCCTCTGTCCCCCAGCGCTCTGGTCGGAGGCCTGTCATCTTCATGCACATTACAGAGCATTAATCCCTATATTGTACATTGAGTGGGCTCGAGTACACTCGGAGTAGGTTGCAGGGGACAAGTCACAGCCCTGGAGGGATTAAGCTGGAGTTCTGGTGACAACCAGGGATTCCTCTCTTTGGAGGGATTTCCTTGCATGTCCCGTTATGGACATGGCACACAAAGTGAAAGAAGAAGATCTACCCAATGGGAACACACATGGCAAAATAATTAATAAAACCAAAAAGGTGTTATATCCCTTTCTTACTCTATTCAAAATGAAAAAAACGTTTTGCCTTCAGTTCTACTTTGAAGCCAAAATAAAAACAGAAAAATCAGCACAAGGGGGAATAGTCAATAAGTTGTGCCCCTAGTGCTAATGCATCTTTTGCTAGGTAAAAGCCTCCTCTCTCCATTCCTACACCCCCCACAATCTTCTGGTGCAGACACGATAGATGGGCTTGTTCACACTTGACTAAATTCCCAACGCTCAACAAACTCTCCTATAGCGTTCGTATGGGAGACAATGAGCTTTAGTATGGGTATTAGATAGGTATTTTACAAGCATTAATGAGTTAAAAATGCTCCCCAAAACACCCAATGGGCAGTTTTGAAGCATTTGACAAGCGTTAAAACTGCTCCACAAATACCCATTCCATTACAATAAATGAACGAATCTTAACGCCTCGCAACTGCCTGCCAGAGAATTTGCTAGGCGCTACCTTAGACTTGAATGGGAGGTGCTGAAAGGCTTCAAACGCCTCCTAACTCAACATGCGGCTTTAATTTTGAAGTGACGCAACGCTAACGCTTAGTGGGCACAGCACTAAGTGTCGTCTATTGTATCTTGCGCATAGACGTTTGAGGGGCATTTTTAACGCCTGCTCATAATTCCAGTGTGAACTCAGCTTAACTGAAATGTGGGGGCTTTCACAGGTTCTCATTAAGTGTGCGCACCTATGCCTACCATTTCCACTTTGCTTGCAATTATAGAAGCAGTACTACATCTATGAGTGTGGACTGCTCTTTGCACACTACACATCCCATAGTCCATTGTTGGGAGTAACAAACAGAGGGTGGCTACATTCCTGCATACAGGGGGACCATGGAGAATGAACATAGCCACCCTCCAGGAATTCAGATCCCCAAAAAATAAAGGAATTTGAAGATTTGGACAATATAAAAACAAGTGGAATACAAAAAACTTGAGTAGAATTATTTTTAAAACCAAAAGGTCAGTGTCACTTTAACTGGATCTTGTTAGAACACTGAACAAAGTTTATATCCCCTCTTTTCTTTACACGGAAATCACTGGCGGCTCCTGTTTTCTTTCAGTCTCTATATAACATGTCAGGATCAGGGACACCAACCACTCAAAGTCTTCTCAGGGATATTACATTTAAACAGTAACCGGGAAGACACAGTGACGGTGTCACTTTTAATCACTGCAGAAGGTCAGCCTGTCCTCAGAGACAACCCGAGTCACCTAAAGTAGGGCAGACCTAGCTTCCCAGGGTGGGAGGGAGCAGCTGTCAGAGAAAGTGCTCATTGCACTAACTGGCATGTTGCTTAACCTGATAGATTTTAGAACACTACATGACAATCAGTAAATTCCAAACTAATTAATCCTCACTCTTGTCACAGATCACATAAAATGGAAGTCCTTTGGCAGGGATCGGTCTAACCTCAGGTTAAAAAAAAAAGCCAGTAACTGTTCTAAGTATTGGAGACTTGCCTGTGATAAACAGAGTTAATTAGGTGCTCAGGCAGATTATAATGACAGTGTCGGCCCCACAGGAACAAATACACAAGCCACTGACTCAATGTTCACATGACACCTGCATGCCACAACTCAGCCGGCTAGGAAGTTGTGCAACAGGTATGCCTGACAAGATGCCACCCTTTGTCCAATCCAAGTACACAAAATTAACCACTTGCCGACCAGCCGCTGTGACTGTACTGCGGCAGGTTGGCTCATTCCCGCGAATCGCCGTCGAATCGCCGAACTCTATTGTTTATGCGCGCATGCCCACTGGACAGCTGGGAAATATTTATTATAGCTAAAAAAAAAAAAAAAAAAAAAAAAAAGTTTAGGTACAGCATCGCTCACGCAATAGTCAGTTAAAGCGATACAGTGCCATATCGCAAAAAATAGTCTGGTCATTAAGGGGGGGGGGGGTAAATCCTTCTGGTGGTTAACCCATTACCAAAAAAATAAATAAAAAAGTTGCCCCAATCAAAGCCCTCTTCCCTTCACTGTTTCAGTTAAAATCCATTATTGACTACCTAATACATGTCAATCCAGAGGGCATCCTAACAGTACCTGTAATACACCCCACAAACAAGTGTTGGGGGAAAAACTGCATTGTTAGATTTCTTTCAAACAGGGGTATTTTAAATTTTCTACATGAATGCAGGAACTTTCTGGCTAAGCAGATTCCATGTAAAGTAGTAGAAACAAGTAGCACAAAAGTGTCATCATACAATTTGCGTCACAATCTAACAAGACATAGACATAGCTGAACTTATGGTATATCTACACAAGTAAAATCTAAACCATAAAAACAAATATTGTTTTGCGCCATTAGAAATTGTAATAATCATACAATAAATCGTAAAAAAAAAATATATATATGTACACGTAATAAAAATTAATCCATAAAAGCCAGGAAATAAAGTGCTTCAGCGCAGAAAAAATAAATACATTTTAGACATTTAGGTGTTGACAAAATCCAGCGTTCCAAAAGTGAGTGAAGAAATGTTGTGCAAACACAGACAGTGAACATCCCACTCACAAGGTATTAAGACCCGAAGATGGTGGTCAGGCTGCGCTGTATCCAAAAATCCCTATGGGATGGATGTCAGTATACCACAATGGACAAGACCAAGCAATCAGGATGATCCACAATCAAGTGGCGTGACCCAAGGTGGAAGTATAACTGTGCCTAAACCCAATATCCCTATGGGATGGATGGATGCCAAGAGCAAGGGCATCACCACTGTAGTTCTCTCCTGTGAGTTTCCTTTGAAAGAACGTTGTCAATGGGTAAAGAAGATTCCATGTAAAATGTTTTCATCCCACTCACACTTATGCAACTTTGATCAACGCCACAAGTCATACCCCATGTTTGCCAATGATAGCCAATCACATAGGCAAGACTTAAAGTCGCAGCAACATTAATGCAATACTTTGGTCTGACTTTAATGCAACTCGAGGGCCACACACTTCAATGTTAAAGTCATACCTGAAGGTTTTACATGCAACAGTGGGTCAGACTTTGCAGAGTTAAAACAAGTCGCATCCAAGTTGCACTCCAAAGTAGCAGGACTTTAAAGTTGTACAAGTGAGATTCGAGCCTTTAAATACACTTTTACTAATGACTTTATGGGGGGAAGATTTACTAAAACTGGTATTTTGGTGCAGATCTGCATAGTAACCAATCAGCTTCCAGGTTATATTGTCAAGTTGGAGGCTAATTGGTTACTAAGCACAGTTGCAGCAAATTCTTTGCGTACCAGTTTTAGTAAATCTCTCCCTATGCATGTATGTATAGACGCGTTTACACATGTAAAATCTACAGATGTGTACAGCCGTGATCTACATTTTGTATGCCGTCCATTGCAGTACAAATTTTCATTTTAGACACCGTCCTAATCGGTGCGACGCCGCATCTGCAGCGCTGCACTGATTTTAAGAAGTTGTTTCTGTACTATTTTTTGCGATTTCGGGTCGCGATTTACACCTTTCAGTGGGGGGGGGGGGGGGGATACCTGTCTTTGACAGGTATCTTTTCCCACTTCCAGGAGTTCGGCCGTGGCAGTGACGTCACCGCCGGGCTCCCTCCTCCTCCTCCTCCCTGCCGGGCTAATAGAGAGGAGCGGGGCCTCGCGCACGCGCAGTAGGGTTCCTGGCACAAAGCCGAAAGGCTACACTGCCGGGTTCCCTTACCCGCAATGGCGGCGGCAATGTAGCCTTTCGGCTTTACCCCAGGAATCCTACTGCCGACATCACTGGACTCCAGGACAGGTAAGTGTTCATTTATTAAAAGCCAACAGCTGCAGTATTTGTAGCTGCTGGCTTTTAATTTTTGTTTTTTTTTCACCGGACCTCCTCTTTAAGCCCAATTAGTAAAATGTCATAAGTATCTAACATTCCATAGGCATTACCGTGTTAAAAATAAAATGTCTAAAAGAATTTCTCAATCACTTTAAATCTACAGCTTTTATTCATACAAAACCAGAAGTCCCTTTTTATGAGGGTCCTAGGTTAAGCATTTCCTACCATAGGATGACAACACAGTCTCCCCCAAATGTTCTGTGTTGTCACACAGACTTCTAATAGAGACTGCAAGTGGCCAATTCAACACACACATTACACAATCATGGTAAACTGTTGTCGCCTATTGGAAACCTGCCCTGAGAAATGCCATGCACACATCATACGCAAATAGACATAATGTGCCTACAAAAGATCAACAGCTCTCCTATGCAACCAAGATTAAACAAAAGCAATTCTTCATGATACAGAGCTTTAAACTACCCATCATTCACTTCTCGTGGGCCACAGCTTTAATTCTTAGATGTCAGCCATAGGAAACCACAAAAGCTGAGCGGTGTCTGTGAATCCTCCATGCTGTCAGTATCTAAATCGCTGTCCTTATCAACCATTGAGAACAAACAATCCCCCAGGCTGTGAAGCAGAATTAGTACTCATCAACGCGTCTTACAATGCATTTGAACCCAGGGCAACCCATGCTTGATTTAGGGCTCACCTGGACAGGAACACCCGTCTAATGTCTCTACACCCACCCCTAGGGGGAAAAAAAAAAAGAAAAAAGGGGGAGGCATTTAACTGCTGTGCATGGGGTCTTTTACTGTACCATGGCACCTTAACAAAAAATCTGTAGGATGGACCCCGATCCCACAGTACCAGAGCCTTGCGATCCCCTGCTGTCAGACACCAGAAGCTGCTGCTTCACCAGTCCAGGGAATTTAACTCCCCATGAATTTCTCTCCTCACGTCAGAATAGGCTAGATATCTTCTTATTGGTCAGCATGCCACATGGACAGTGCTGACAAATAATAATGCCTCTTTTCCATACACGCTGAGAGGTACGAATAGGAGATTAAGCCACAGGAATTTCAAATCTTAATCTCTTATCAGTACCTCTCAGCATTTACAGAAGAGGCATTCTAATTGGTCAGCAATATTACATGGACGACGCTGTCCAAACAAAAGCCGTGTAGCGTTTTGTCATGAGAGAATAGCAAGTGCGAGGATTTCAAATCCCAGAATTGGATGGAGAGGCATTCCTGGTGCCCAACAGCAGGGTATCACAGGACTCTGGCACAGCAGGACCAGGGGGGAGATGGTGATGGGGAGGATGCTGTATCCTAGCCTAGGTCAACAAGGCCAAGGGCAGTATTTCCCTTTACTTCCTGCCCCATAGCCAAACAGGAAGTGAGAGGCAATCTATGCAAATTAGGGGAATCCCTTGCCACCACCCCCCAGCACTAGTGTCCCCACATGATAATGCCTTAAGGAAGGGGTGGGTCATATTTAAGTTAGGGGGTGCGCGAGTTTAGTCGGGCCTAGGTTAGCACAAAACCTAAATACACTACTGGGTCCAGTGTAAGGTCACCTTACAGATTTTCTGCAAAGCTGAACTGACAAAGCTGACCACACACACACACACAATACAATCTGATTGCACAACCTTCTTTAGATTTACCAAAACTATGCAATGGGTACAAACCTACACAACCCATGCAGAGTACAAATCAGACAGGTTCTTACACTACATGAGTGACGGTAGATCTAAAGCCAGCCCCACACTCTCCAATCTGATCACAAAATCTTTATACGATAAAATCTAACTCATGTAATATGAGGACCTAGCCAAACCATCCAATCATGCAGGCCCTTGCATTACATAGTGGTTGGTAGACCTAAAAGATTGTAACCCTTATGGTTGGCCTGAAGGAGACAGTGTGTTGTCTGGTCATCTTATAAAGGAGATTGTACCATCAGACTGTATGGTGTCTGGTCACCTGGAAGGAGATTGTAACCTGGGTGATGCGAAGATGTCAGTCACGTGATGAGAGGACAGCTGGGAAGAGTACAATGTGATCACATTGTTGTGGGTGCTGCGATAAGGCCATGTTGGTGATCTCCTGGTTCTTCCTGGGATCGTGCTTTGTAGTTGGGTGGGGAAGAAGACACAGGGGATCATCCGCTCCTGGGATCTCCTAGTATAACACATACGCCCTCTATATAGCGGATCCCAACTCCTCTGCCTCCCATGCTGCTACAAACTAGGGCCACAAACCCTCCCCCTTCCACATGAAGCCGGAGTGCACCCCGTCCAGTTACTGGGCCACAAAGCCCGCACACCCATTGGATGACATTACAGGGCCGGAAGCAATGTACGGCCCCGATACTTACAGGCGAGCTGTTCATTGAATTCGGGCTGTCAGTGCCAGTATCACCGCACACGCACGATCTCCCCTCTCTTCCTCTGACGGTTCCGGCCGCTATGACACCTCTGACACAACGCAGCGCTCTGATCCGCCCACTCTACAGCCAGGCGAATCGCAGGACACGGTCCGGGGGCGTGACACCAGCTCTCAATTGGCAGAACCCTGAAAAGGCGGGACAGGATGTATCTCCACCCACGGCTTGCAACCAATGAGAAAAGACTTATGGTCTGTGCATGGTCAGCGTGGGAAAGGAGGAGTCAGGTGGCGAAGAAGGCGGCCATGCAGCCAATCCTCGTTGGCGTAAGTGGAACGCGAGTCAGGTGTGAAAAGCGCGAGAGCAAAGCGCGAACGTGTGAGCCAATAAGAGGCGAAGAAGAGAGCAGAGCGGACTGACGTAGTCGGCGCTGGTCACGTGGCTGTGCCTTTGCCCGGCTTTACGTACGTAGGCGTCATATCCGAGTGTGCTCTGAATGAGTTCATTGTCATTTCTCGGCCGTGGTGCGGTTAAGCTGAGAGGCATGACATGTGCTTAGGAGGACCTTCCAGATAGCAGGGAGTTTCTGTATGTCACAAGGCTCTCGTATGGGTGGTGCCAGATAGTCCTCACTCCTTCACATATACGATAGTATGTTAAAGGAAGATGAACTGTGACAAGGTAGTTCTGCTAATTAGGTCAGCGGTGACTAACCTGTGGCCCAACACAAAATTGGAAACTTTTTTAACCACTTAAGCTCCAGACCAAAATGCAGCTAAAGGACCAGGCCCCTTTTTGCAAATTGGCACTGTGTCGCTTTAACTGACAATTGCGCGGTCGTGCGACGTGGCTCCCCAACAAAATTGGCGTCCTTTTTTTCCCACAAATAGAGATTTCTTTTGGTGGTATTTGATCATCTCTGCGGTTTTTATTTTTTGCACTATAAACAAAAACAGAGCGAAAATTTTGAAAAAAATGCAATGTTTTTTACTATTTGCTATAATAAATATCCCCCAAAAATATATATAAAAAAAAATGTCCTCAGTTTAGGCCGATACGTATTCTTCTACCTATTTTTGGAAAAAAATTGCAATAAGCGTTTATCGGTTGGTTTGCACAAAATTTATAGCGTTCACAAAATAGGGGATAGTTTTATTGCATTTTTATTATTTATTTATTTTTTACTACTAATGGCAGCGATCAGTGACTTATTTTCGTGACTGCGACATTATGGCGGACACTTCAGACAATTTTGACACATTTTTGGGACAATTGTCATTTTCACAGCAAAAAATGCATTTAACCACTTAAGGACCGGACCAATACGCTGGTAAATGACCCAAGGGGTTTTTACAATTCGGCACTGCGTTGCTTTAACAGACAATTGCGTGGTCGTGCGATGTGGCTCCCAAACAAAATTTGCATCCTTTTCTTCCCACAAATAGAGCTTTCTTTTGATGGTATTTGATCGCCTCTGCGATTTTTATTTTTTGCGCTATAAACAAAAATAGAGCGACGTTTTTAAAAAAAAACAATATTTTTTACTTTTTGTTATAAGAAAAATCAAATAAACTACATTTTAGTCAAACATTTAGGCCAAAATGTATTCAGCCACATGTCTTTAGTAAAAAAAAAAAAATCGCAATAAAAAAAAAAAAAATAGCTACCTAGCGGGAACAGTGACACTAATACAGCGATCAGAAAAGTGATCGCTTAGTGACACTGGCAATAGGGAGTGAAAGGGTTAACTAGGGTGGTGATCAAGGGGTTAAAACTTTATTAGGGGGGGTAGGGGGCTACCCTGGACCTAACACTAACTGCCTGTCACACTGACACTAAATGCAGTGATCAGTACTAGAGGTCGACCGATATATCGGCCGATATTTGGCCGTTTTGGAGAAATCGGCATCGGCCGATTTTTCTCCAAATTAGGCCGATATTTCTACATGCCGCTAGCGCTGCCACAGCTCCGGAGCCGCGGACATCTTGGTACACCCAGCGTTGTCGGCGGCGGCCGCCGATTGGCTGTTACAGGCGTCAGTAGATAGCAGCGAGCGGGCCCCTCCTCGTCTGTGGGTGTATACAGAGAGGAGGGGCCCGCTCGCTGCTATCTACTGACGCCTGTAACAGCCAATCGGCGGCTGCCGACATTCTACACTGTAAAGAAAAACATCCCCTGACGTGCAGCGTGCCCGGCTTCTGCCTACAAACCCCAGAATGTTACTGGCCCGCTCTGCATTCTGGGGTTTGTAGGCAGAGGCCAGGCGCACAGCACATCAGGGGACTTTCTTTTTTTTTTTACAGTGTAGAATGTCGGCAGCGGAGGCCGCCAATTGGCTGTTGCAGACAGGGGTGGATGGCACTGGTTGGCACAGGGGTGGATGGCACTGGTTGGCACAGGTGGTGCACTGGTTGGCGATGCACTGAGGTGATTGCACTGGTGGGCATTGATGAGGTGGCACTGGTGGTGGACACTGATGGGCTGCACTGGTGGGCATTGATGAGGTGGCACTGGTGGTGGACACTGATGGGCGGCACTGGTGGTGGACACTGATAGGCTGCACTGGTGGGCATTGATGAGGTGGCACTGGTGGTGGGCATTGATGAGGTGGCACTGGTGGTGGACACTGATGGGCTGCACTGGTGGGCATTGATGAGGTGGCACTGGTGGTGGACACTGATGGGCTGCACTGGTGGGCATTGATGAGGTGGACAGTGGTGGGCATTGATGAGGTGGGCATTGATGGGCTGCACTGGTGGGCATTGATGAGGTGGCACTGGTGGTGGACACTGATGGGCATTGATGAGGTGGCACTGGTGGTGGACACTGATGGGCTACACTGGTGGGCATTGATGAGGTGGCACTGACAGGCTGCACCCCACCTCTCCACCCTAAACAATTATCTCCTCTCCACCCTAGGTTTTTTGAGTTGAGGAGAAAAAAAAAAATCGGCCGCAAAAATCGGCAACACATATCGGCCATCGGCCGCCCCGATTTCCAAATATCGGCATCGGCCAGAGAAAAACCCATATCGGTCGACCTCTAATCAGTACATATATGATCACTGCATTCAGTGACACTGTGATGGGGGTGATTGCAAGGGGTTAATGTGCCTGCGTGTCCTGGTGTCAGTGTAGTGTTGTGCAGACTCACTGTGTGATGTGATCTCTCCTCAGCGGCGGTTGAAAATACTGCTGAGAGGAGAGATCACATCACTTCCCTCTTCCTTTGTTTACACTGGAGGAGGAAGTGACACGCAGGGGAGTGTGCAGATTGGCTGGGAGCGATCCGGAGGGGGCGGACTAAAACAAACAGCCGCCCCCTCATCCCGGATCGCTTCTGCAGCCTACGGAACTGCCGCATGTACCGGGGGGGTCCCGATTGGACCCCCGACCCACGTCTAGGCAGGCACGTACAGGTACGTTCATGTGCCTGTACGTGCCATTCTGCCGACGTAAATGTACATGCGGCGGTTCCGCAAGTGGTGAAATTGCATTGTTTACTGTGGAAATGACAGTTGCAGTTTGGGAGTTAACCACAAGGGGGCGCTGAAGGGGTTATGTGTTCCCTGTGTGTTTACAACTGTAGGGGGGTGTGGCTGTAAGTCTGACGTCATCGATCGCGTCCCCCCTATAAAAGGGATGACGCGATCGATGCTGACGCTACAGTGAAGGACGGGGAAGCCATATTTACACATGGCTCTCCCCGTTTTTGAGCTCCGGGGACCGATCGCCGCACTCCAGCGACGATCGGGTCAGCGGTCCCGGAGCTTCGGACCGGGTCACGGGAGCGTGCCGCGGGCGCGCGCCCGTGACCCACGGCTGGGCAGTAGTACAGGAGGTACCTGTATGTACATGTGCCCAGCCGTGCCATTCTGCCGATGTATATGTGCAGGAGGCGGTCCTTAAGTGGTTAAAGCAGAGCTTCAGGCTTAAAAGTCAGCAGGCACAAATACTATATCAAACAGAGCAGTGCAGCGCAAACCTAAATAGCATAATATTAATATTAAAACGAATATGCTCATACCAGTGAAGACATAATTGAATTAATAACAGTGAAAAAATAAAATAAAAAGAAAGTCCACATTTGCAAAGTGCAAACAAATCCTGTGATCGAAACAGTCAGAGTATCTCCACCATGTGACTTGGAAAACCAATATTTCAAATATTTCAAACGTGATCCCTTCACCAGTAAAGATGGGTACTCTCACCTCACACCAAGACCCTTGTTTTACCAAAGGTCTAAAACGCTTAGAACAAATGGCAGGAAATCCAGATGGCTCAAAGATGTGCAATTGTCAGCTGAAGGACCCGGAGATATGCAAGTATCCTCAGTGGCACCAACGAATCAATATGCAAAGAAAAAAGGCCAGATCTAAGAGCTTCCATATAAACCAGGTCTCTTTAATGAGTAAAAAATGTGCAGGGTACTCACATTCAAGTAGAAAATACAGGCATAAAACACCATATCAGGCAGCTCAAATGAAGATGTGGGACATCAAGGAGTGACATGGGATGGTTCCTGACCCCGGACGCGTATCGTAATACTACTTCCTCAGCAGGGCACAAATACTATAGCTGCTGATTTTTAATGTAAGGGCACTTACGTGTCCAGGGATCCAGCAGTGTCCTCACCCATCCTGATTCTTCACTCAGCATAGGGTGCAGGCACCACCATCTCTAGTAAGGGAAACAAGAAGTCACCCTTGCAGCTTCAGAGAGGGTTTCCTACTGTGCACGCGTGAGCCACACTGCACCTCGTCAATGGTTCCGCTTGTTTTCTGAACCTGTGGTGTGGCCCAGAAGACTGCAAGCGAATGAGGGGGAGGCAAACTTTAGTCTCAGATCGCCGTGGCGATCTGAACCGAATGGAAGCAGGTACTTGTCAAAACCAGGTACCATCCCCACCCCCAAAAAGTGCCAGATGTGGAGGGGGAGGATGAAGTTCTGCTTTAACCACTTGCCGACCTGCAGCATGTGCATGCACAATTGCGTACATGTGCATCATTGTGCCTACTTCATGATTCTGGTACCCAGGCCCCATTGGCAGCTAAGGGATCATGTGATCACAATTTAAACAAAGCTGTTATGAATTATAAATGATTCTCATTCATAACAGCTCTGCTTCCTATACCAGTGAGCTGTGATTGGCCCACATCTATCACATGGTACCTTGGCCAGTCAGCACCTTGTACCATGTGATTACATTTTGGAAGAAAGTTGACTTTATTCGATTTTTTTTTATAACCGTAGAAAATATCTTTTTTTTTTAATTATTTTTAATTTACATCTAAAAAATCCAGTGATGATCAAATATCGCCAAAAGAAAGCTCTATTTGTTTGGAACAAATTGCATATAGTGTTGCATGACCAAGCAATTACCAGTTAATGTAGTGCAGTGCTGAATATCAAAAAAAGAGGTAAAAACCTTCAATAACTCAAGTAGTTAAAAGATGCCGATTTTTGGGGGAATTTTTTAGTGAACACACATGGCCTGGGTGCAGGCACTGCAATAGTATGCATGTATGGAGAAAAACCGGGACGGCCGCACTCCAAAAAAATGGTTCCTTTTAATAAAACTGGTCACAACATGAACATATCACAGCAAAAAGTCAGGAGAAAAACTGACGCGTTTCACACTATCATACAGTGCTTATTCATAGCTAGATGTGCATGGCAGAGAAAAAGAAATGTATACTCTATTCAACATAGAAAACAATTGTGTAAATGCCCTCAAAGCCAATTGATTAATTGGCTAATGAGGTAAACAGGTAATCACAGGTGTATCACACAAGTAGGGCTGAAAGTGCTTCCCACATGTCCATAGCCACGCACCCTTTCATCCATTGGCCATAGAGATCTCTAAAAGTGCAGAACTATAACATGTAATAAGTGGATGGCAAGGCAAGTGGCAAGGAGTGGTTTAAGCGGAAGTTTCACTTTTGGGTGGAACTCCGCTTTAAGAATTGCTACTACATCCATCCAACCAGATATTGATGCATTACTTTATCAAAAAAACAGTCACACTTTTATAATAAGAAATATTACAACTTTTATTACTCAGATAGGTACATTATATATATATCGGTGATTGATATGACGCTCCAGTCATACGTGTAAAAATGAAAAGTGAGCAGCTACAAAAACTGTAGCTGCTGACTTTTAATAAACAGACACTCACCTGTCCCAGGATCCAGCACTGCGCTCACCAGAGTGGTTTTCTCCACCCGTCCCCCGGTGCCGGCAACTTAACTATGAGTACCCAGCTGTGACAGCTTGCGGCTTCACATCCTTGTGCACTCTGCACTTGACTTCCAAGTGCTTTTGTCACCACCACATACCCCATGCAGACAGGAGCTCAACAGAATTTTATGACTCGTAATATTACTATGGGTCAGTAAGCCCTTTTGGTATCAAAATACCCTGTCTTTGAATGCCACTTTCAAGATCCAAGAATCTCCAACACAACCTCTTTAATTTACTAAAGAGGCACTCCAGGCTACTTCAGAAAAAAATAAAAGTCAGCAGCTCCAAATACTGCAGCTGCTGACTTTTAATATTGGGACACTTACTTGTCCAAGCATCCAGCAGTGTCCTCACCTGAGTTGATTATTCTATCTTAACTATGGGAAGCTTTGCAGATTCACTACCAGTATCCTGCTGTGCATGCACAAAGCACACTGCCCTTTGTGAATGGGCCACCGACTTCTGGGACCTGTGAAGTGTCACAGAAGGCTGCTGGGGAAAGAGGGGGAGGGCCGAACTTCTGAGCCACAAGTGGGAGCGAGTACCTGTGGAGGGGGGAGGCAGACAAGCGGAGCTTCGGTGGAGCTCCTCTATAAGTTTATGTGTGGAAATAGAACTGCAAACAATATAGTGTACTGTAACCTGTGTTTATTTTATAAATGACACATAGACTATAAAAATAAAGATGTGCACTCACTAATTCATGTGCCATACGTCTCCATGTTTTTTTCCCACTAAAAATGCACTTCATATAACACCCTCTAGCATTTCTGGCTGTGCCCATCTTGAGGAAGGGCAGATGATTGATGTAGCATTTACTTCCTCAAATGTTCAGGCATGCAGGCAGGAGAATGTGCTATGCAGAGAAAACACATCCTCCTCTCCTGAATACTCATGGGGTGTATGACATCATTTGTCTGGGCCTGGTAACCAGGAAATAACTGAAGAAATGTGAAGGAAAAAAAAGTTTAAAATAAGTAGTTATACAATACTTTCTTATCTATTTACTAATGATGGCAACATGAAGAATAGAAAAAGTTGATTGAGAGAGGGAAGTTTGGCTTTAAAGTGTAACATGGCTTTACAGTGCAACATGTAACTTTGGGTGATGTCACTTCTCCAGGTTTTCTAGTGGTTGTTGCGTGTCCCCTCCTTTTCCTTGTTCCACTGCTGGCTGACATAGGGTTAATCACATGACCAGAGTGGCCTGAAAATAGGTAAGTATATGTAGCGCCCCCTTACTTTCAGTATAGGCACTACGCTAAAGTTAGTGGAAGAATGGGAGAGTTATTTTGCTCCCATTCATAATCTGTTAAATGTGGGCTGATGTCATTTCTGAACTGTCCTGTGGGTCAGTCTGTGCTCCAGGGGTGCTGTTCCCACCCCTGGGTGGCAGGTGGCGCCAGAGGGGTTCTGACGGAGCCACTTTTCCCCAGCAGCCAATTGGAGGAATTTTCCCTCGTGGGGCATGCTGGGGGAGGGCATATCCGTGGCAGATGCCATTTTCTTTGGTTCTTCGCGGGTTCCAGGTTCCACCTTTAGGGTGTGCGCATTCAACGGGCCCCGGCGATATGGCTTTCCAGGCCGGGGCCACATGTTACGCGGAGTTCCAGGCGGATGCTGAAAGGGGCCCCAGTGACTTATTGGGTCCCCAGCTGTATAGAGATCCTAAGCTGAGGGCTGTACGATGGGGAATCGGATCAAGGAGAACCCGGAGGCAGGTTGTCTGAGAGATTTGAGCGAACCATCGAGGATCTGGTGCCCGAGCAGTCACAGGTATATTTCAACTGTCAATCGGTGACCCAAGTCATATGACATGTCAAATTTAATGTTTCCCTATGAGAGCTGTCTCAACTGATACTACACAAGTCACACTGACTTTAGAAAAGGTTCCTGCACTACTTTGATCTGACTTATGTACAATTTCAGCCCTTGTACAGGCTCCTTAATAGCATCCAAGTCGGAAGAAAGATGCAGGGCAAAATCGTCATACGACTTTGCCTTTGCAGTAGTGTGAACCAAGCCTAAAGTCAGGATTGAGTGCAGTGAATTCACAGGTTTATTATATACCTAACAAATAAAAAAATAAAAGTATACAGACTAACTGCTGGTAGTAGTAATCTGATAGCTGAGGTGGACACAGATACCTATTCATCATAAGCGTCATATTCCACTTAATAATGTACATACGTATACACATTCTCAAATATAGACATACATTAGACAAATGGCATATGAATATTAAAAGGACATGGCCATTATCTAAGAGCATGTAAATGGTCTCATTTCTAAAGGATGGAATTTTTATATATTATGGTGCTGCTGGGGAACTCTGCAGCGGCACTTTAGGGTCAGACTCTGATCAATACCTCATCAGCCTAGTACTGATTCAGATTTATTAGAGTAGTTTGGTTTGTAAGAGGTTGTTACTTTTATTTTACCCCTGTCTATCCTAGCCCTCATTTGTCCATTTATGGACAACACACAACTGTTTGCAAGTACTTTCTTTTCATTCTCAAGATTATTGGAGACGGCTGAGATGTACAGTATGTATGTATGTAGAGCCAGCAGAAAAAATGCACAGTATCCTATGGTCATTCCAGAGACGATACACTCTCCAATGTAAATAGCATTCTGTCCATTTAATCACCAAGGCCCCGATCTTAAAATGTTGACAGTTATTTGTACAAGAAATTTGTACTTAGAGACTGACTACTACTTACTGTAAGTGCTACTCACCTGTCTATAATGTTGAACAATTGACTCCTATTTTCTGATATACTGAATTAAAACAAGTATGCAGATCAGGAGATTCAACGTCACTCTGACCCACCCTGCATACTTGCTGTAATGCCCTGTACACACGATCGGTTCGTCTGATGAAAACGGACGTTTTCATCGGACGAACCGATCGTGTGTGGGCCCCATCGTTTTTTTTTCCCCATGGGTAAAAAAAAAAATAGAACCTGTTTTAAAATTTTCTGATGGTTAAAAAACCGATAGAAAAAAAACACGCATGCTCAGAATCAAGTCGTCGCATGCTCGGAAGCATTGAACTTAATTTTTCTCTGCACGTCGTTGTGTTTTACGTTACCACGTTGGACACGATCAGATTTTTAACTGATGGTGTGTAGTCAAGACTGATGAAAGTCTGATGAAAAATAAATCGGTCCGTTTTCATCGGATGAACCGATCGTGTGTACGTGGCATTAGGGTTTCCACCTGTTTAAGATTCCCCCGGACAGTTCGGGCTTGAAATCATACGTCCGGGTTTTAGACTGTCTGAGACCCAGACACATTATTCAGACAGGTCTATGGCTTCCCGGCAGGGTTGCTGGCTGCAGTTATATAATCTGATAATGTCTGTTACACTCTCTTTCACACTGCCCAAAGCCAGCACTATCATTCCCCTCCCCCCAAACACACACACGGACTGGAAAGGAGAGAGGGCTCAATCTGCACCTCTTTCTCCCGCCCCTACCCCTCTTTGACCACACTCCAATCCCCAATGCTGTACCTCAAAAAAGGAAAGTGGGGACAGGAAATCTGAAGCCCAGCAGCCTCAGATACATCTGGATGAGAGGTGCTGACTGCCAAGGGGTGCGTGAGCTCACCATGCATCCCTGTCTGTTACTGAAGTCTCCCCCTCCCCCTTCTCTCTCCTGCCTCTAATTGAGTATGCTAAGGTAAATCAGGGTTCCGTGAGCACTCTTTACATCAGAGCTCCCCTTTACACCAGAGGCCACAGTGTTCCCCCTACATTTTGAGTCCTCTCCATACACCAGAGCATCCCTTATGTTAGAGTCCCCAGTTCTCCCTTACATCAGAATCTGCAGAGTCCCTCCCTTATAGTCAAAGGGAACTCTGCAGATTCTGATGTAAAAGGGTAACTCTGTGGACCCTGATGTAAAGGAAGAACTCTGCAGACTCTGATGTAAAGGGGAGAACTGTGGACTCTGATGTGAAGGGGGAACTCTGCGGACTCTGATGTGAAGGGGGAACTCTGTGGACTCTAATGTGAAGGGGGAACTCTGCGGGCTCTGATGTGAAGGGGAAACTCTGGACTCCGATGTGAAGGGGGACTCTTGTGATAAAAACTTCATATGATTAGAAATGTTATTTAATAGCAACATCTATGCATAGTTTATCTATGCATACCATGAAAAAGAATTACTGCGTTGAAGTGTTTGGGTTTGACTTGAAGAAATGGTGGCAACCCTACTTGCCGTAGATCAGTGAAGGCAGGCAACTAGCCTTCTGAGCAAGAAACTGGCAATGGGAATGTAGTGTTAATCCCCCCAATATGCGCTTAGTATTTTGGGTTCTCTCTTCTCCACCTCGACTCAAAGAACAGCCTCAGCCCCTCTGCCACACCAGAAAATAGACACAAGACCGTTTAGTGGTAAAAAAAACCTCAATGTATTGGTATGGGTTCGAATAATTTATAGTTTGGGCATAAATGAACACACAGACAATAGGTTTAGACACAGTCTGCTAGACAGTGTAATTACCATGCCAAGGTAACTTAGAATATAGTTCTGTACCACTAGACTAGAATTAAGTCATGAATCAGTAATAAAGAGTACATATAAGCATTAACTGCAATATAAATACTATAACTATCCTGGAGCGCAGTGGAGAATGACTAATACAATATATAGTGAAATGTCCCCTGAGAGGTACCTCTTGGCATAAGCAATAAGTAAAGGTCTCTGTGTAACAGCTGTAAAGGAACAATATTTAGTCCTAACTCTTCAGCCGGCAAGTGTTGGGGTCCAGATGTACCATTGGTAACTTAGTTGTTTGGCAATAGTTATCCACCGG
Source organism: Rana kukunoris (assembly GCA_029574335.1). Classification (NCBI taxonomy): domain Eukaryota; kingdom Metazoa; phylum Chordata; class Amphibia; order Anura; family Ranidae; genus Rana; species Rana kukunoris. The sequence goes on along the minus strand of CM056050.1, from coordinate 319,140,107 downwards.
CACCCACTGATAAGCAAGGAGAGACACAGAACAGAGCTCTGCCTATTTAAACAAGGCAGAGCTCCGTTCTGATAGGGGAAAAGTGATGGATTTTGTGTCCTGGCTTTGCTGTTAGATATTTAACCCCTTCCCAGCCAGTGTCATTACTACAGTGACAGTGCATATTTTTAGCACTGATCACTGTATTAGTGCCACTGGTTCCCACAAATTGTCAGTTAGTGTCAGATTATCCACCCCAATATCACAGTCCTGCTATAAGTCGCCGATTGCATCCATTACTAGTATAAAAAATATATAAAAAGTTCTGTATATATCCCATAGTTTGTAGATGCTATAACTTTTGCACAAACCAATTTTAGATTTTTTTTTTACAAAAAATATGTAGTAGAATACATATTGGCCTACATTTATAAAGAAAATTGATTCTTTACATTGTTTTAATGGAATATATTTTATCACAGAAATGAAAAAAAATTGTGTTTTTTTTTTTCAAAATTTTCTGTATTTTTTTGTTTATAGCGCAAAAAATAAATAAAAAGTGGTGATCAAATATCACCAAAAGAAATTTCTATTTGTGGCAAAAAATTACCGGTATTTATCGGGGTATAGCGCGCTCCCGCGTATAGCACGCACCCCTAAAGTGGCCCCCATTCCTGTGGAAAAAAAGTTTTTTCATACTTACAGTTTTGGTGTCTTGCGCAGCATTCATCGGCGGTTTCGGGTGTCCTCTTCGTCGGGTCCGGCTTTCTTCTGCGGCGTCCTCCCCGCTCGATCCTCGCTTTCACGCGCCGAGTTTGAATACTGCGCCTGCATATACCGAGCGCAGTACACTCGTGTATAGTCGGGCAGGCTCGGCTCCTCTCACGCTCACGTCCTGTACGTCCAGGACGTGAGCACGAGAGTAGCCGAGCCTGCCCGTCTATACATGAGTATACTGCGCTCGGTAAAGCTGGTATCGGCGTATATCGCGCACCCATGATTTTGCCCTGATTTTCAGGGCAAAAAAGTGCGCGGTATACGCCGATAAATACGGTACATAAATTTATTTTGGGTACAACATTGCATGTCCACGCAATTGTCAGTTAAACCAACTCAGTGTCGTATCGCAAAAAAAATCCTGGTCATGAAGGGGGGTAAATCTCCAGAGTGGTTAATGAGTTCTACTCTCAGAGTGTAACTGTTCATAACGCTCAGGGAGAAAAACATTTAAAAAAAATTTCACTGACAACATGCCTTCAAGTGTATGATCCATAGGCATATATAGAGAAAGGTAAAGCTTCTCACTGGGTTTAGTGTCTCTTAAAAAGTCTGCAGCTAGTTAAAGGAACACTAAAGGTTCGTTTTTTATCCTCTAAAATCATTGATATATTGCAGAGCATTTAGAAGTCCCTTACCTCTTCTTTTAAATTGCCCAGCAAAGTATTGAATTACATCAGTAAAAGTTCCACTTCCTGTGCCTCCTCTCATTCCTCTCCTCCTGTGTCCCAGCCGTTTCTTATGGAGGAAAGCTTCACAAGCATGACGTGCACAACGTGCTCGCCCCCCTCTCCTGCCTACAGCTCTGCGTCTGGACGTTCTGTGTCTTTCACAGCAGAGGAGACCAGCACATGCTTGGGCGTCTCTAGGACGCTGTAGCTCCGCCTCCCTCCCATTCATTGTTTTGGGAAACAAGTCACAGCCCCGCCTTCACTCCTCCCCCAGTTCTCTGACAAGTGCAAAGTGAAACTCATTTTTCCTCCCCTAGTTCTCTGGAAATTGAAACTCGATTTCTACACAGCAGGAAAACAGCAACTAAATAGAGTATTTGCTACTCAAGATAAAGTACATCTAAATAAGATCTTATAAACTAAAAATTATGCTTATAATTAAATTAAAATATAGTCAATATATTTGTATCCATTTCTTTACCATGCTTATTCAATATCATGCATTGTATGTCTTCTGTTCCCCCATGTCCAATACAAACACTCACTCCACCACCATTTTAGCCAATTTTTTACTATCCATTTTGAATGCACACCACATATACTTTTCTCCCAATTCCATCCCTCCATCCCCTGGTATGATCATCCATCCCTCACAGAGTGATGTAAGGGGGGGGGCCCCTGCTGGGGACACCTGATGTAAAGGGGGGTCTCCGCTGGGATTGGCTTATGTAAAGGGGGGGCTCCAGTAGGGACACCTGATGTAAGGGGGGCTCTGCTGGGGACAAGTAATGCAAGAAGAAGCTCTGCTGTGATTGTCTTATGTAAGGGGGGGGGGGGGGGCTTCACTGGGGACATCTGATGTAAGGGGGTCTCCGCTGGGATTGGCTTATGTAAAGGGGGGGGGCTCCGGTAGGGACACCTGATGTAAGGGGGGCTCTGCTGGGGACACGTAATGTAAGAAGAAGCTCTGCTGTGATTGTCTTATGTAAGGGGGGGGGGGGGGCTTCACTGGGGACATCTGATGTAAGGGGGTCTCCGCTGGGATTGGCTTATGTAAAGGGGGGCTCCGGTAGGGACACCTGATGTAAGAAGAAGCTCTGCTGTGATTGTCTTATGTAAGGGGGGGAGTCCGCTAGGGACACCTGATGTAAGGGGGTCTCTGCTGGGATTGGCTTATGTAAAGGGGGGTCTTCCGGTAGGGAAACCTGATGTAAGGGGGGGCTCCGCTGGGGACACCTGATGTAAGAAGAAGCTCTGCTGTGATTGTCTTATGTAAGGGGGGGGGTCCGCTAGTGACACCTGATGTAAGGGGGAGCACCGCTGGGGACACCTGATGTAAGAAGAAGCTCTGCTGTGATTGTCTTATATAAGGGGGGGGGGGCTACATAAAACAATCACAGCAGAGCTTCTTCTTACATCAGGTGTCCCCAGCAGAGCTCCCCCCTTACATCAGGTGTCCCCAGCGGAGCTCCCCCTTACATCAGGTGTCCCTAGCGGACCCCCCCCCCTTACATAAGACAATCACAGCAGAGCTTCTTCTTACATCAGGTGTCCCCAGCGGAGCCCCCCCTGCTGGGGACACCTGATGTAAGGGGGGCTCTGCTGGGGACACCTGATGTAAGAAGGGCCTCCGCTGGGGACACCTGATGTAGGAAGAAGCTCTGCTGTGATTGTCTTATGTTAGGGGGGGTCTCCTTTCAGGTGTCCCCAGCAGGGGGGGCTCCGCTGGGGACACCTGATGTAAGAAGAAGCTCTGCTGTGATTGTATTATGTAAGGGGGGGCTCCGCTGGGGACACCTGATGTAAGGGGGAGCTCCGCTGGGGACACCTGATGTAAGGGGGGAGCTCTGCTGGGGACACCTGATGTAAGAAGAAGCTCTGCTGTGATTGTTTTATGTAGCCCCCCCCCTTATATAAGACAATCACAGCAGAGCTTCTTCTTACATCAGGTGTCCCCAGCGGAGCCCCTTCTTACATCAGGTGTCCCCAGCAGAGCCACCCCTTACATCAGGTGTCCCCAGCTGAGCCACCCCTTACATCAGGTGTCCCCAGCGGAGCCCCCCTTACATCAGGTGTCCCCAGCGGAGCCCCCCCCCCTTACATAAGACAATCACAGCAGAGCTTCTTCTTACATCAGGTGTCCCCAGCGGAGGCCCCTTCTTACATCAGGTGTCCCCAAAGGAGACCCCCCCTAACATAAGACAATCACAGCAGAGCTTCTTCCTACATCAGGTGTCCCCAGCGGAGGCCCTTCTTACATCAGGTGTCCCCAGCAGAGCCCCCCTTACATCAGGTGTCCCCAGCAGGGGGGGCTCCGCTGGGGACACCTGATGTAAGAAGAAGCTCTGCTGTGATTGTCTTATGTAAGGGGGGGGGTCCGCTAGGGACACCTGATGTAAGGGGGAGCTCCGCTGGGGACACCTGATGTAAGGGGGGAGCTCTGCTGGGGACACCTGATGTAAGAAGAAGCTCTGCTGTGATTGTTTTATGTAGCCCCCCCCCCCTTATATAAGACAATCACAGCAGAGCTTCTTCTTACATCAGGTGTCCCCAGCGGTGCTCCCCCTTACATCAGGTGTCACTAGCGGACCCCCCCCTTACATAAGACAATCACAGCAGAGCTTCTTCTTACATCAGGTGTCCCCAGCGGAGCCCCCCCTGCTGGGGACACCTGATGTAAGGGGGGGCTTCGCTGGGATTGCCTGATGTAAGGGGGGCCTCTGCTGGGTATTGCAGAGTATTGCACACGGTATTGCAGAGCATTGCACACGGTATTGCAGAGCATTGCACACGGTATTGCAGAGCATTGCACACGGTTACGCAGAGCATTGCACACGGTTACGCAGAGCATTGCACGCGGTTTTGCACGCGGTATTGCAGAGCATTGCGCGCGGTTACGCAGAGCATTGCGCGCGGTTACGCAGAGCATTGCGCGCGGTTACGCAGAGCATTGCGCGCGGTTACGCAGAGCATTGCACGCGGTTACGCAGAGCATTGCACGCGGTTACACAGAGCATTGCACACGGTTACGCACACGGTATTGCAGAGTATTGCACACGGTATTGCAGAGCATTGCACGCGGTATTGCAGAGCATTGCACGCGGTATTGCAGAGCATTGCACGCGGTATTGCAGAGCATTGCACGCGGTTACGCACACGGTATTGCAGAGTATTGCACGCGGTATTGCAGAGTATTGCACGCGGTATTGCAGAGCATTGCACCCGGTTACGCAGAGCATTGCACCCGGTTACGCACACGGTATTGCAGAGCATTGCACGCGGTATTGCAGAGCATTGCACGCGGTATTGCAGAGCATTGCACGCGGTATTGCAGAGCATTGCACGCGGTTACGCACACGGTATTGCAGAGTATTGCACGCGGTATTGCAGAGCATTGCACGCGGTTACGCAGAGCATTGCGCGCGGTTACGCAGAGCATTGCACGCGGTTACGCAGAGCATTGCACGCGGTTACGCAGAGCATTGCACGCGGTTACGCAGAGCATTGCACGCGGTTACGCAGAGCATTGCACGCGGTTACACAGAGCATTGCACGCGGTTACACAGAGCATTGCACACGGTATTGCAGAGTATTGCACACGGTATTGCAGAGCATTGCACACGGTTACGCAGAGCCTGGACAGCAGGGGGTTCGGAGCAGCGGGCGTGGGGGGCAATTACAGAGGATGGGGGTGCAATTACAGAGGAGGGGGGTGCAATTACAGAGGAGGTTGCAAATACAAAGAAGGGTGCAATTACAGAGGAGGAGGGTGCAATTACAGAAGAGACAGGGCAAACACAGAGGAGGGGGGGCAAACACAGAGAGGACACAGAGAGGGGGGGCAAACACAGAGAGGATACAGAGAGGGGGGGGCAAACACAGAGAGGGGGGGCAAACACAGAGAGGGGGGGCAAACACAGAGAGGATACAGAGAGGGGGGGGGCAAACACAGAGGGGGGGGGCAAACACAGAGAGGGGGGGCAAACACAGAGAGGGGGGGCAAACACAGAGAGGATACAGAGAGGGGGGGGCAATTACAGAGGATGGGGATGCAATTACAGAGGAGGGGGGTGCAATTACAGAGGAGGGGGGGAATACAGAGGGGGTTGCAAATACAAAGAAGGGTGCAATTACAGAGGAGGAGGGTGCAATTACAGAAGAGACAGGGCAAACACAGAGGAGGGGGGGCAAACACATAGAGGACACAGAGAGGGGGGGCAAACACAGAGAGGATACAGAGAGGGGGGGGGGGCAAACACAGAGAGGGGGGGCAAACACAGAGAGGATACAGAGAGGGGGGGGGGGCAAACAGAGGAGTCAAAAAGGGAGAGAGAGAGGTGACAGGCAGCTGCTGGTACAGAAGTTTTTAATAAAATAGATGCTTATAAACAATGCACTCACTCTTCATGTCAGAGCTGTAGTAGGCATGTCAGTCTGTGAAGTCGGCTGTCCCATTCTCCCCTCTGATCCACGCTGCTCTTACCACTGAATCGCTGGAGGAAACAGAGAGCCGTGGGAAACTCATGTGAACTGTCAGCCTCTGATGATGGAGGCGTGGTTAAGCCTCCAGAACGCTCTGATTGGTCACAGTATCCCAGGCTGACAGCTCACTGCAGTTTCCCCACGGCTCTGTATCCTTGGCTTCCTCCAGCGATTCAGTAAAGCAGCAGCGTCGATCGGAGGGGAGAATGGGACAGCCGACTTCACAACTGACATGCCTACTACAGCTCTAACATGGACAGTGAGTGCATTGTTTCTAAGCATCTATTTTATTAAAATCTCCTGTACCAGCAGCTGCCTGTCGCTTCTCTCTCCCTTATGTTTCTCTCCCTTATGTATTAAACAACAGGAGGAGGCGGCAATATGTGTTGGAGGAGGGAGGAGACATGAAAGGGTATAGGCAGAGGGGCGGGAAGGGGTGTATACTGGGGGAGGTAGGGGCGGAGTGTGGCTCTTAGTTCACGAGAACATTGCTCGTTCTCGTCCGGCGTTGTAAAACGAAAAACCGCTTCTGCGCATGCGCGAACCGCTAAGCCTAATGGGAACTGTAGTTCCCATTAGGCAGTGACGTTTACACTATGAACGCGCACTGCCAAACCAGGAAGTGAGGGGAAATCAGACACAGGACTGACGGAGGGGTACATTCAAGATGCTGTTTAACAGGTATAGCAATGTTTTAAAAAAAAATCATCAGTTTTTTTATTCTTATATGCCTCAAGACTGCATTTGAAAAGGAAAAAAAATTTGACTTTACAACTTCTTTAAGTCTGAAATTCCAATTTCCATGCTTGTCTGGGTCACTGATGTTTGAAGTAGTGAAAGCATGACAGCTAGAGAACTACTGTATGTACAAACAGTTAGCAATAGCTTCTATATTTATGTCATAACAGGATCACTGTAGCAGGCTGACAGGTTAATCTCAATACATGCACAATAAAATGATACACTTCAATGCATTTGACGACTATTCTTTTGAGAATAAAATGTCTCACTTGGTCAAACTGTTTCTTTACTGCTGTAAACAATTATTAAAGTGTTTGTAAAGCCATTTTTTGTTTAGGATGGAGTGTTAGAAACCCCTCTTAGGTTTTTACTGCTGTCCTCTGTTTGTCCCGGTCACTATCATCTATTTTTAGCTGTTTCAGGAACAAAAAGTGAGGGGAAGCCTTATACGGTTGCACTGATACCGATACTAGTATCGGTGCTGATACCGAGCATGAGTACTTGCTCCGATGCTTAATCCAATACCTGGGAAAGTCACTCCTAGTAGTGGGCGGACAGGGCCTAAACAACACACTGGCAGCAGTAGCAGGTAAAATGGCCAGGGCAAGGGCATAAGGCGCAGAGCGCAGCCGATACGTTCCCAATGCCGGGTGTTCTGTCAGAATCTGCAACCCGTCACATTCGGTAATGGAAGTGACATTCCATCAGAACACCACAACGTCCATCTTAGTACACCCTGCACTGGGCCGCTGCTTAATCCATGAGTAAGCCTGCAGTCAAAAGGCGGCAGCAGACATCTTGTTACACCCATTCCATATAGCTAGTAAAATGCCACCTTCTGACTGTAGGCTTACTGCAGCTGAGTGCAATATGTACCAAGGTGGATGTCGCGGTGTTCTGACAGAACTTCACTTCCATTACCGAATATGACGGGTTGCCGATTCTAACAGGACAGGCACTTGTCTGTCTTGATATCAGAATTTAATCCATACAATTTTAGTTGTCTCATTATGCCAGTCAATTGCCAATCAGTTCATGTCTTTCAGTGCCTGCCCATCAGTGCTGTGCCGCTCATCAGTGCCACCTATCATTACCCATCAGTTCAGTGCCCATCAGGCCTGCATATTAGTGCCTCCTCATCAGTGCCGCCTTAATAGTGCCACCTAATCCTATCAGTGATACATATTAGTGCCACCTATCAGTGCTGCATATTAGTGCCTCCTCATCATTCAGTGCCTCCTCATCACTCAGTGCCACCCCATCAATGCAGCCTCATCAACGCACATTAGTGAAGGAGAAAAATTACTTTACAGAATTTTCTGATAAAAACTAAGAAAAAAGGTTCACATGACATTAAAAAAAAAGTATCAGTAATCCATATCGGCTAGTACTTGAAAAAAAGTATCGGTACTTGTACTCGGTCTTAAAAAGTGGTATCGGTGCAACCCTAGAACCTTATTTACATAGGCTGTACCCGCAGGAGCCACCATTTTTTTTTAGTCCGCTCAGAATCCACAGGCTGGGTGTTTCAATACCTCCCTCTGACTCTAGGAGAAGCTTCTGGAGATTAGGGTGAGAGGATGCAAATTCCCAGACAGAATATTTAGTAGGGCCTATCCAATCCCTGCAGAGGTGTTCCCAGAGTGTGGATGGGTTCCTATTAAATAGGCTGGAGTCCAGAGGAGAAGTTATTTTTCTAATTTCCTGTGTGGGTATGAATCTGTGAGCTCCAGGGGCTCAGGGCGCCTTGCCCTGGAGCACTCCTGGACCGGATGTTGGACTTCTCTGTTGAGGCCATGCCTATACACTGTGTACGCTTGGGACCCCCTAAGTAAGGCCTCCTTTTTTGAGCTGAAGATTTCTTGGTCTCATGAAACGTGGCACTACATTTTTGGTGCATGGTCCTCAGCTGTGCGCATATATAGACTGTCCTAGCTAATTATCATTCCTCTGGGAATAACTAGTGCTACTATCAAGATAGAAGTGTCCTCCATTATCAGTCTGTTCCATTGTGTGGTATCTTGTGTCACTCCCTGATCCCCTCCCAAGTTATACCAGCAATACATTTACAAAAATACACCCCTAGACTGTTTACTGAGCCAGATGAAAGATGGCTGTGTGTCTGGCTGCCCTGCACCAATTAGAGAAAGAACCTGTGTACATTAACAGCAGCTCCTCCGGGGATAGCGCTACAATGCCAATGGATAAGGACCTCATTCATGCAGGCACTGAGGGCATAACACAGGCCATTTTTTTGGCTTAGAGCCTTAGACTAATGTGAAAAGTGCAGATGAGCAGCCCAGAATGTAGACAGTGTGCGTTTGGGGCCTCTCACCTGCATGCACCTGTCACACTAGGAAAAAAGTCTATGGCTGGGCAAAAACTGCATATTAATACATTTAGGTGGACTGCCTAAACACAGCGCCCAGAAATAACGGCCTGATCACAATATAAGGGCCTTAACGCCTGTGTGAACAAGGCCTTAATCTGTTCTGGTGACAGCTGCTTAATAGGATTATTTTTTTTTCTTTAGCAGAGATCTCCTCTTATTCCTCCTATTTCCTGGAACGGTAAGTAAAGGGAAATGTTATTGATGGGACACAAAAGCAAAAAATACTTGATGGGTGGTAACCATTTATTACTCTATACAAAACCTTTTTTTTTTTTTAACTGTTTTATTGAAGGAGAATATACGTTACAATAAAGTATGCAATCAACAATTGAAACAGTTATGGTAAAGTATAATAAAATCAAGACATCACATGTGGTACATTCGTTATCCAATCAACAGTAAGAGCATTCAGGCAAAAAACAGATATCGTGCAATGAGAAAGTACCATATATAGGTGTTGGACCCAGGTAGCAATAGAGAGGCAAAGCAACATTGACTCTATTTTCCCAAGATGCCAGGGTAGGAGGAGTAGGGGAGGTCTACTTTATACAAAACTCAACAATAAGTTTTGGCTTTACATACACTTTAACCACATTGTGCAAATGGATGTACCTGTATGTCCTCAGGATTCCGTGGTTCTACCGGGATCATGTCTGCAGCTGCAGCTGTAAACCCACTCTCATCCTTTCTAAACTACTGCCATAGTGATGATCTAAGAGGATATAGATGTCTCCTGCATGTATCCTTACCTGTCAAATTTCTCCCCTCTGTCTGTTATAAGAACTGAAAAACTGCAGATTCTGTGAGGTGCCGTACACACGGCCGAGGTTCTCGCTGAAAATCAGCGAGAACCTCGCTGGAATGCACATTCCAGCGAGGACCTCGGCCGTGTGTACGGTCTCGGCGAGCTTCCCGTCGGGAAGCCCGTCGAGCCGAAATAGAGAGTACGCTCTCTATTTTCTCGACGGCCCGCCTGGAAGAATGGCTGGTTGCCATTCCCGACGGGCGGGTCGCCGAATTCGACGGCCGGGAGAGAACCTCGACGGGCGGAACGATGTGTTCTGCCCGTCGAGGTTCTCTGCCGTGTGTACGGCACCTGAGTTGTGATGTCAGTAGACTCCCCGCCTACCTCTACACTCCCCTTGTCAACATGCATTTTTTCCTGTGTATTCCTTACACTAAATTCTGCTATGATCACTAACATCCAGTCATCTCCCTGTTCTGCATCTCCGTGACACGATTGCGGGACACCGGCGGACATGTAGTCCACAGTTTTCATGGGCACGGACATGGAGCTTGCGGCAGTGGCGTGCGCGCCCGCACAGTGGCAGATTTAAAGGTACAGGTACGTCACTTCGCGCAGCCGTGTCATTCTGCCGACGTAAAAGTACATGCGGTGGTCGGCAAGTGGTTAAAACAAAATGCAAATTTTTACTTGTGCGTGAGAAATGTCAAAAGTGGCTTTGGCAGAAAGTGGTTAAAGTACCTTCCCCTGTAAATGAAATCCTTGTACTAAAATATAAGAAATGTTTGCATAACAGTGTTTTTTCCTATAGCAATCGCAAGAATGTGACATAGGAAATTGTACTAGAGTTCTAACATGTCCTAGCATGCTTTTGACTTATGCTCAGCAACTGACCTATACCGCATTTCAGCAGTGTGTGCCCAGTTCTGCAAATCTCCTGCCAGCTGGAAGCTCACACAGGGCAACTGGCCAGCGTGTTTGTGTGTGAGAGAGTAAGAGACAAGGAAGTGATTAGGAAAGAGAGGCAAAGAGCACACCAACTTCACAACATGGTCACATGCGTAGCAGTGGTAACCATGCACACAGCTTGTTTGCTGCCATCAGAGAAGTCAGGTACTTCATGACATGACCTGATGTACTGTAGTTTACAATCACCCAGCATCTGATAAACATTATCAAAACTTTTAATAAAAGATATCAACAGGCATTTTCTACTTTGAAAACTAATATTAAAAAAAAAAAATCAGACCAACTAAACACTGTTCTGTACATTTTTATTAATGCTCCCACTTTATTAAAATAATTTATACCTACCAAATTAGTACAGTTATTACTATTCTCAGGAAGATGTAAAGAAGCAAAGATGTAGTCTATTTGTTTTTATTTGGCTGGCAAATAAGCAGCATTTTTTTTCAGCTTGTCATTTTTTTTTGTGTGCGATCACTGCTGATGGCTATAGCCGGCAGCAGTGATCATTGTATTCTGACATTGGGAAAACATCCCGGTCAGAATACAATAGAGCAGAGGATGGGATTCCACCATCAACACACTGGGGGAAGCAAGCAGTTTCCTTTTCTTTAACCACAGGTGCATTATGTATGGCCAGCCCAACAATGATGTGACAGTATGCCTCAAATGGTGGATCTGCCCTTGATGCACTGACAGTGGGCGTGGCTTAAACAAGTTTAATTAAACAAAACCTGAGCCTAGTTTCTGTATACAAAGCACACAAATTGCACAGCCCTTGAACCCACAACATTTGCTTTATTAGTCACAGAGTCTCAGAGATATATGTATGTATATATAGATATATCTACGCACTGCAATTATTTTTTAACCACTTGCTTACTGGGCACATATACCCCCCTCCTGCCCAGGTGAAACTTCAGCTTCCGGCACTGCGTCGCTTTAACTGACAATTGCACGGTTGTGCGACGTGGCTCCCAAACAAAAATGACGTCCTTTTTTCCCCACAAGTAGAGCTTTCTTTTGGTGGTATTTGATCACCTCTGCGGTTTTTATTTTTTGCGCTATAAACAAAAAAGAGCGACAATTTTGAAAAAAAAATACAACATTTTTTACTTGTTGCTATAATAAAAAAAACAATTAAAAAAAAAAAAAATCGCAATAAGCGACTGGTTTGCGCAAAAGTTATAGCGCCTACAAAATAGGGGACAGAATTATTATTTTTTATTATTTTTTTTTTTACTAGAAATGGCTGCGATCTGCGATTTTTATTGGGACTGCGACATTATGGCGGACACATCGGACACTTTTGACACATTTTTGGCGCCATTCACATTTATACTGCGATCAGTGCTATAAATATGCACTAATTACTGTATAAATGTGACTGGCATTGAAGGGGTTAACACTAGGGGGTGAGGAAGGGGTCAAATGTGTACCCTGCATAGTGTTCTAACTGTGGGGGAGGGGGACTGACTGGGGAGGTGACCGATCTGTGTCCCTATGTACAAGGGACACAGATCAGTCTCCTCTCTCCATGACAGGACGCTGTCTCTGTGTGAGCCGGCAATGAGAGATGATCTCATATGTTTACATTTGAGATCATCTCTCATTGGCCGCACAGATCGCAAACGGCCACTCTGATTGGCCGTTCGCGGCGATCTGTAATTGGCTGTGTCCAAGGGACACGGCCAACACAGAATTTCCCCTCTGCATGCTCAGGAGCGCGCGCGGGGAACGAGCAAATGGGAGGTTGTTAATTGACATCCTCCTGGATTTTCAGGTCCGCGCTGTAGCCGTCATTCAGGTATAGTACGGGCCTCGAGTAGTTAAAACAGAAAATCTTCCATTACATATGTTTTTGTGGGAAGAAAAAAATTGCGCTAATTTAAAGTCTGATAATACACTGAATCACAATCTTGCACAGAGATATAGTTGTTTGATATAACTCCCAGTGAATAGATCATAAACGGGTATACCATCACCAATGGTATAACATGCTTACCAGATAGTAAGCTAAGTAAGCAGATGGCTTAAACTCAGCCCAGGCCTTTATCCTTACGAGCAACCACAGGGTTCCAAAGTAGGGGGTGATGACCAAGTGCAGGTACTTTCCATGGACACACCCTTTGCTGCTGCCCAGTATGTAGAAATACTGCAAGTAGCATGCTTCCTGATGTCATCAGGCAATGCCAACCCTTTCTCCTTTAATGTAGAAAGTTTTTAAATGTAATATAGAAAATGAAAAACGTTTTACCCAATTAATTGTCAATTAACAATTGTCAAATAATAGGATATTTCTAACGCACAGCATAGGCATAGGCATAGGCATACTTAGAATTACATCCCAAAACACATTCTGTTACTCCTCCCATGTATGGCGATACCGTATGTGTGAGGCTTTTTCACAGCTTAGCCACATTAAGATGTACGTTTATCAAACAGAGAGGCCCAAAATCTAAGGAGCACCTTCAGGCATTCTAAGGGGATAATTTCCTGACTACTTATTACATTTTTGGATGACCTGAAGCACCACTACAGTTAAAACTTTTTGATAAGAGAACACCCAAAGAGGCATGGTCAGTCTTTTGAAGACATAAGTTTTTTTGGCTACAAGTTTTTGGAAAGTGCAGAAAGAAATAAAAAAAAAATTGACACAAAGTTGTCAATTTAATAAGATATTTCTCACACACAGCATTGGCATACTTAGAATTACACCCAAAACACATTATTTTACCCCCTCCGAGACACCCCCTGGCGATACACTGCACTGGTGTGGTGAAACTAGGGATTTGTATGGCAGCAATCAGGAACACCGCTGCTGACTTACACTGGACGAAAGTGTCATCTCTTCTCTTCTCTCCTGCCGTGAGATACGCGGAATGGGGGGGGGGGGGTTGGTGCCAATGAACAAAACACAGTCAAGTCTTCTCTTCTCTCCCCTGCCGGAGTTGCTAAAGTCAGACGGAAAAAAAAACAGGGAGGGTGTGGGCCCCTGCCGCGAATTGCTATATATGAGGGGGTCAGATGAAAAATAAATAAATAAAAATGGGGGCGGGCCCCTGCCGTGAGTTTCTAAAGGTGGGGGGTCAAACGGAAAAAAACGGGGGACCATCGGGCCCCTTACAGGTGTAATGCCTGTACCCCCCTGATGGCAGCCCTGCATGTGACACTGGGACACCATTGCTGGCTTACACTGGTGTGGTTACACAGTCACTGTAACTGGTGTGGCAGTGACAAGGACCACTGTAACTGGTGTAGCAGTGATCAGGGACACTGTAAATTGTGTGGCTGTGATTAGAGAGAATATGACTGGTGTGACGTTGATAAGGGACACTGTAACTGGTGTGGTGGTGATAAGGGACAATATGATCAGTCTGGCGGTGATTAGAGACAAAATGACTGGTGTGGAAGTGATCAGTGAAATTGTAATTGGTCCCAGGGACACTGTGAGTACAGACCTGAGAGAAGGATTCTAGTGACTGTTGCTGCTGGTAACTCCTGGTGCAATAACATTAAGTCTTTTCTTTAGTCATGCTAGATCACTTCGGGCTGGCCCCTTTTGCCGGTATAGCTATGTAAAACATTTAAAATAAGTGCCTATACTGTTTAAAATCCAATAATTCACTGTCTCGGCCTGCTCTGCACATGCTCAGTTGCTCTCTATTTTTAGGCACTGTGCTGAATTTAGGCAATCTGCTGACAGCCTAAAGATTTACTGCTGTTCAGGGGCTCTCTGGGCTTCAGAAAAATGTCAGCCTCCAGCAAGAGACAGGAACAATGCTGGAGGCAATTTGCAGCACACACCAATTTTGGTAGCATGTGGAATGTATTTTCCTTGCTAAAGAACGTTTTTTATCAAGTTGTTATTGGAACTTCTGGAACCTATGGAACCTCTGGATGTGCCACAATACAAATATATTGATTACATGCAACATTTCTTTTAAAAATAACATTCATATGTTGATCATTATCCTTTCAATAACTTACCAACCTAGGTCATGTCCAAATAAGATGTATAAAATCTCCTGGAGCTTGTCCACATCTAGTACAATCAGGACTGTGCCAAAGACCTGCTCTAAAAACTAAATGGGGAGTTCTTTACAGCCTATGGACAATAAATATCCTACCTTCTTAGAGGCTGATAGCAAGACAGAGAGAGTCACTCTTTATATCTCTGATCGTTTATCCTCTTCAATGGTCTCCAGATCCTTGCTTTCTGCTTTTCAGGGATATTTCAGTAGATGGATTAGTATGTTGTATAAAGAGGACATAATACCCTTTGTGCAATCAGAGAACATCATTTATCACTGGGATCTCGTATGTGTTATCTTTTCCTGGAAGCATATTGCATGATGCATTGGAAATACTGATAAAAACTTTCTTTAGGTATAGAGAATTTTAAGTAGTCATTACAATACACTTGCTCAAATCCTACAATTTCCCAGCATGTCTCCTTGAACAGATCTAACAATGTAATTCTTACCTCTAACACTTGAGAGTTTTTGGTTGCCCTTTCTTAATGCACAAGTGACTTTCTTATCAGTTTGACTTTGAAAACTGTGTTAGGCTGCATTCACATCTATGCGGCAAGTAACGCCGCATACGCGGCTTTACTTGCCGCGCTTCGATTCATTTTTTTTCAGGCGACAGGCGTTCGGCGTTTCAGAGATGTGAACCATCTCTATAGACATCAATGGGATTTTTCCCCTCCAGCGGCACGAGCGTCGCACGACATGCGTTTTGTCGCCTTGATGTGAATGGAGCCTAAAGATAAATTCTTCAGTGAACAAAGTGGTGGGAACAATAGTGGAAGCAGAACCTAGCCTTCTTGGGAAGTCATGTTCCTTTCATGGAAAGGCTACCCCCTGGACCTTGAGGTAGATCTATTAGTGCAGCCTTAACCTCCACAACTCAGTACATTTTGGGTGCCAATTTTGAATACAGCACAAATTTATAAAATTGTATAATGGTATATACAGTGTAGTAGATACTTGGAAAGTAGCAATGACAGTACATTACAGTGCTGACAGTACATTTGTCATGACTCATTGTGGCTGTAGCTATGTGATCTACAATCTAATAAAACCAGTGAATTGTCATTTAGCCTAGGTTTACACTGCTGCGGGATTTAAATCGTGCAAGTTCAGCTGAACTTGCACAATTTTATTCCCACATGTCAGTCCGACTTCAGGGGCGATGTCAGAGACATCTGTGCGGGTTTCTATTAAAATCGCATCCAAAGTTACCAAAAGAAACGATTCAGACGGTGCCATTGCCGGCAATAGCCACTGATTTGACACGTGTATTGATATGCCAAATCGCATCAATGTGAATCTAGGCTTACACAAATATGGGAATCAATTTTGATAGCGATTCATAATTTAGAAAAAGACTTATTTGCATTAGTGTAGAATTCGTAGCACATCAAAGCTGTTCAAAGCATTGTACAAACCTGACACATTACATGTTCACTTATGCCTCGTTTTCACTGAGCGGATCGGTTCGGTACGGTTCAGTACGGTACGCTATTTTGGGTGTTTCCATTATGAAAGCGTGCCATAAAAGCGAACCGTACCCATTCTGGGTCCTGCTTCAGATGTGGGGCCATAAAAAATTGAACGTTTCGGTTAGGGCGGACCTACAATCAGGGGTGTATTTAGGTTTTGTGCTGCCCTAGGCCTGACTAAACTCGCGCACCCCTAATTTAAATATGACACACCCCTTCCTGACAAGGCCACGCCCTTTCTATTTAAGACCCGCCCTGGATTCCCTTAATTTGTATACATTTCCTCTTACTTCCTGTTTGGCTATGGGGTAGGAAGTGAATGGAAATACTGTATCTGCAATGGGACAGGAATGGTAAAAAATAAAATGACGGGCTATAACCCCCTCTTACTCTATCCAAAATGAAAAATAAAGTAAAGTGCCTATAGTTCTACTTTAAGCACAAATTTCTAATAATTTTATGGAGAGAATAAGATTTAACCATGCCAATGGTGCAGCAGAACCCCCCCCCCCCCTCCCACAGTTGCAGAATGCCGGACGCCTGAATACCAGAAGCAGTGCGGCCGCTTTATAGGGGCGCTAGACTAATTTTCCTCTCAGCCCAGCCTGCCCCATAAGACTGCCACTACTCTAACAGTGTAGCACAAGCCAGCGGGGGCTATTTTTGTGCTGCCCCCCTGCAAAGTGCTGGCCTAGGCCAGGATACAGCGCTGCCTACAATACATCTCACTGATTGGTGGACGTGCTAGGCATTTTTTTTAAACCTTGTATGGCCCAGGATGGTCTGATTTGCAGTGGAAACGCTCAGAATAGACCAGACCATTCTAAGCGCTCCAAACTGTACCGACCCGAACCGTTCCGTTCAGTGGAAATGAGGCATTATTGTTAAAGTAAAACTATAGGCAAACTTTTTTCTTCATTTTGGATAGAGTAAGGGAGGGTTTTAACCCCTGACAGATTTTTTTTGCAATCTGTGTCCCATTGCGAACATTTTTCCCTTCACTTCCTGTCCCATAGCCAAACAAGAATTGAGAGGAAATCCCTGAAAAATAGGGAAATTCCTTGGGGACCCCCAGGTAACCAGAACTAGAGTCCCCATTTAAATGATTTCCTTAAGCATTCCCCATGTCTTCCCTGTGTATAGGTGTGCGTAGTTACCAATGTAATTGATTTCTCGATATGCATTATTTTGCATATGGAGAAACACAACAGAGCACAGTGCACCTTATGTACGGTGTCTTTTGTGTATGAACACCAAGGCATGCATTGTAGAAATAATAGGCTGTTTCCCTAATAAGTACAAACTGGGTACCATACACATTTATCAAAATGGGCTGAATGATTTGACTATATTAGGAATAACATAGGTTGCAACAGTTATGGGTGAGGATGATGCAGTTCCTATAAAGCTGTACATGTCCCACCCCCTGCATCCATCCTGTGTGTATAAGCATTTATTGAATTCTAGAATAGGGCTAATTGAAAAATAATAGAGCTTCAAAATGTTGTCTTTGTTTTTTTATTTTATTTAGTAAAAGTAAAAATTGGTATCAAAGGCAAAAGACTCACATGTGTTACAGTATATTTCTGGAGAAAAAAAGAAGTGGCCCACCTAAACATAATGATATAAAATATTATATTCTATAACTGAATATTTTGAATTAAGAAATCTTTTTTTTGACTGTTTCAGCTGACTGTCAAGAACTGAAGGGAGAATACAAATATAGGAATGAAGAAGACCACTTTTCCAATGTGTGCTTTGATGAATTTTAGCTAAATTTGTTATGTTTTGACTTTTTAACTGACATCGTCTTTTTTCTGACTTAAGGAGTAGGGGAGTTGTTCATTGTCCAAAGGTTTAGAGTCCTAGAAGAAAGAAAATAATATTTACAATAACCTGTTCACATAATATACTGGTTGTAGTTCAGATAAAGTTCAGGAATCTTACAATTCTCTTTGTGATGGTCTCTCTTCTTTCGAGGAACATTTTCTTCCTGCACAATCTCTGCTTCTCTCTGTAGTAAATGAAGAATATTGTTTATATTATTTACTATTTTCTCTTTCTATTTTCTTTTTCTTATATTATTTACTGGATCCAATATTCTCAGACACATTAGCATTAGTTTGCATCTAGGGCATATGTACCAGTGATTGTACAGTATATGGCTGCAATAGAACTTGGTGATTAGTGTTTATGATAATATGGCTGCTGGCAGAAACAGCAGTATGAATTTTGAAGTGTATACGCGTTGGTTGTACTATGTTCTCAAATTCAGCCAAATGGTCCACAATACAGATAAACAATGACTCAAAACAGCTTGTAGGTGGGGTGCAGCGTGTTACGTAAAGGAACGATAGATCACAACAACCCGGAGGGACGCCCAGTTACACTCACAAATTCCAACGATGTACAGATGAATCAGACGGATGGACGGCACCTGTTAGAGAGGAATGAGGCCAGGCTGTCCAGTGCCCCAAACGGGAAGATGCCCAAAGGAGTTGCAAATCTACACTTTCCCTCCTCGTCAGGAACCTTTCCCTAGTGCTTGTGCTATCTTTAACAGGTGGGATAACTTTCCCAACTTGCCAAAAGCATGCCAAGCCTGGAAGCCAGGTCCTTAAGTAGGCTCTGTCTCACTAAAGATGACTTCTGGAGTCACATGGGGCATCAGCATCAAATCAAGTGCTACACCAGTGACCCAGGAAACCATAGAGGAACCGTGTAACCCTTGACTTCCTCTCCAACTGTGATGCCACCTTCAGTGGAGCAAGTAGACTGCACCTGCCTACATGCTGCATAAACAATTTAGCTTTGCTTTTAAAGACAAACTGGAATATTCTTCAATGATACCTGACCTCAAGATGTCTGAAGATGTTCCGTGAATGAATAAGGGGAGATCTTAACGTTTTCCTGCCCATCCTCTCTCCTTATCCATTCATAGAAACACTGCATTCTGTTTACAGTTTTGATTCTAACATACCTGGTCTACTGGTACTTCCACATGTGTATGAAAATCTTCCTTTACTTCTTGGGCTCCATGAAGCTCTTGTCTTACTTCCTTTACTTTAAATACCCCTCCTTCATCTGAAAAAAAAACAACATCAAAAAATCTATACACAAAAAAAACTCAAATGATCCCCAATCAGGTAACATATAGATTATTCCAGGGAAACCACTCACCCCCAGTCTCATTCTGGTTTGGCGTGTCCTTCTGGGTTTGACGTACCCTCACTGGTTTTGCATGAAAGACAGTCTCCTCTTTGCTTGGGTATTTGATATTAGAATTTGGTACTGCACCTGTTGAATGGACCCTTCTATCATCTCCCTAAACAGCGATAAAAGAATAATCATTGAAGCTTTTTGTGGGTCTGTGTAAAAAAAAAAAAAAGGGTACAATTCACATACCTGGACTGGATAGCCATGTAGAACAGAGTCACTAACTCCATCATGAGATACGCTATAGTTCTTGCCAGTCTAAAAAAATAAAATAAGACAGTCATAAATTGGTTCTTTTTCTTTATTCACACAAGAACTATGAATTCCAACTACAGTATTGGCCACCGCATTTATTAGTACTAGTGTGCCGTTTCTGACATTTCAAATTTACCAATGCTGGTGGTGATGGAGAATTCAAGGTCGTCTCACTGACCCCAAGCTGTATTGGACAGGCTGAGAAGTTAACACCAAAAGCTTTCCAGTGCCTATTAGATATTGTAAAATAATAAATACACATCAGCACTAAGAGTGTCTTTATGTTTAGAATAAACATACTGCTACAGGTGGACCCCGTGGACCAAAAGGTTTTAATTGCTTGATGTCCACAGGCTGTAAATAAATGGTCTGGTAATGATTTGACAAGCATTTTGTGACTTCTAGGTTCACAGCATATTTCCTGTTTGTGTAGAAACAGTAGGCATGCGACATGGTACTGCTCAGTTTAAAGAGGTATTAAACAAAAGCAAACAATTATTATTATATTGCAGCTTACCAGTTCTTGAATATGGTGGCTGCATTAGTTTCTCTTTTGTTTTCGTTTTATTTTTTTCACCTGGTGATCTGACCAGTAAATCTTGTCTCTCAAAAGGAAAAGCTGTTCCTGTAGCTGGAGTTCAGCTTCAATTTGTAAGTGTATTTAAATCTCTTATTGCATTTAACACTACCCCTTCCCCATCCCCCCAGACTGACAATGCTGTTGTACAGAGTTCCCTTTATGCTTATTCATCCAGAGTGGAGTTACTTTAATACAGGAGATGTGTTACTGGCCAGATCACCAGGGCAAAACAGAAGGGACAAAAACGAACAAACAATGCAGCCACCACATCTAATACAGTAAAACCTTGGATTATGAGCATAATTCATTCCAGAAACATGCTTGTAATCCAAAGCACTTGTATATCAAAACATTTTTTATACAGGGTATAAAAGAGAAGAGAGGCACCTCTAAGGCCACGTACACACAATCAGACCAAACCGATGAGACTGGTCCGACGGACCGTTTTCATCGGACCACCGCTGAAGTGGTCTGATGGTCTGATGTGCGTACACACCATCAGTCCAAAATCCCATCGGGCCAGAACGCGGTGACGTAGAACACAACGACGTGCTGAAAAATCGAAGTTCAATGCTTCCAAGCATGCGTCGACTTGATTCTGAGCATGCGCGGGTTTTTGGTCCGATGCTTTTGTGTACTAACCATCGTTTTGGTACGACGGACAGGTGTCCATCGGACAGATTTTAAAGCAAGTTTTAAAACTTTGGTCCGATGGACAACGGTCCGATGGGCCGTACACACGATTAATTTGGTCCGATGAAACTGGTCTTCAGGCCAGTTTCACCGGACCGGTCTGATCGTGTGTACGCGGCCTAAGTGTAGCAATAAGTTGCTAAATGTTGTACCTTCATTAAATGTAACCATATTGCTACACATAGAGGCTCCTCTCTTCTTTTTTATACTCAGTTGTGACATGACGCTACTCTTATATCAAGACATCGCTTGTATATCAAGGCAACATTTATTAAAACATTTTGCTCATCGTGCAAAACGCTCCCAAACCAAGTTACTCTCAAACCAAAGTTTTACTGTAATTGGTAAGCTGCAATATATTTAACTGGGGTATGCAACACTCTCTCAAGCAATTCAAAACTGTCTCTCTGCTTTGCAAAACTTTTGTTTTAACTGGGGTATGCATCTAAGTTGTTTTTAATTTGTAACTTGGCCGTTTGTTAATGATGGTTTCTCACCTCCTTTTGGGACCTAATGCCGTGTACACACGATCGGAATTTCCAACAACAAATGTTTAATGTCAGCTTTTGGTCGGAAAGTCCTTGCGTAGGCTCCATCGGACATTTGCTGTCGGTATTTCCGACAACAAATGTTTGAGAGCTGGTTCTTAATTTTTCCGACAACAAAAGTTCTTGTCGGAAATTCCGATCATTTGTATGCAATTCCGGAAGCACAAAAATCATACGCATCCTCGGAATCAATTTGCATGTTCTGAATCACTGAATTTTTCTCGGCTCGTCGTAGAGTTGTACATCACCGCGTTCTTGACGTTCAGAATTTCAGACAACATTTGTGTGACCGTGTGTATGCAATACAAGTTTGAGCCAACACCCTGTTGGAAAAAAATCCACGGTTTTGTTGTAGGAATGTCCGATTGTGTGTACGTGTGTCTCTCTGGCCATTCCTCCCCCAATTTCATGGGTTCTTTATCTGTCCCTAATTGGTGTGTGGAAGATTTCCTCATTTGATCATCTCTGTATAAAAATTGAGTTGTGCCCATGGGGGAAGTCAGAGACAGGGGGTTTAGAGTATTTTTTGCAGCCCTGAGTCATTTTTCTGCAGGAGTAATTAGCAGTTGAACACAGCAGTTTAACGAAAGCAGCAAGAAAAGATCACAAATAATTCTGCTTCACTCTGAATTGACCAGAAACCACCAGACATCCTGCAAGTCTGAATCCTACCCCACTACCCTTTAATATGTCCCATCTACTCTGCCTTTTCATACTAGTATCCTCTGCTTTCAAATTCTTACTTATTTTTCCCTTTTCTAAACCCCAAACCTTGTACATATCACCATCACTTCTACCCAGGGCCGTTTGAAGGAATTTGGGGGCCCCAAGTAAAATGGGGGGCCCCAACCACCCCCCGTATGCAAAGATTACGGTAGCACTACACTCATTTTTTTTACACCCATGTTCCTACCCCCCCCCTCTAATCCCTATGTTTTTCTATTTTCACCTCCCCTTCTTCCCTGTAGGCTGCCACTGTAGCATGGCCAAGCACGGTACAGGAGTTTCCTGTGTTCGTAGCCGGACTGAAAGGAAGTGATCACTCAGTGTGCACTTCCTGTCAGTCTGGTAAAGAAAAGGAAACTGAATCTCCTGTACCATGCTCGGTACCTGGCCAGACTGAGAGGACTCCAGGAGGGAGGAAGAGGAGCTCGGCCATGCTTTTAGCCTGGGAAGGGGAAGTTGGGGGCCCCAGACTAGTTGGGGCCCCAAGCAATTGTTTGTTTTGCCTGTCCTGTAGCGAGGGGCTTGCTTCTACCTTCTCCCTACTACTGCTCTCATCACCTCCTGCTAATACTTAACCCACCTGCTTACCCACACAAAAAGACAGGAAAGTACATGCACTCATACACCTCCCACTCCCATCTTACGTACCTCACACTCCTTCTGCTAACCTCTGGAGATATCTCTCCTAATCCTGGTCCTCCAGTAACTCACCCTGACACCCGGCACCATCCCTCCTCCAGCATCAGCCACAATCTTTGCAATCTTATCTCGATCCCCCTGCTCCCAAAAACCACCCGCCCCTTGCCATGTGCCCTCTGGAATGCCCTCTCTGTCTGCAATAAGCTCAGTTCTGTCCATGAACTTTTTGTCTCCCACTCAATTAACCTTCTTGCAATCACGTAAACATGGTTTCAACCATCCCCTCGTAAGGAACTTTTTGCTTACCACAACTTTAGGAATCCTGCGCTTAACACCAGCACGGTTTCTAAAGAAAAAAGATATGATCCAAAGAAAATGTAACTTGCTATTTAAAATGCATACAACATTTTGTAAAAAACGCTATTAAAAAAATGTACAATGTACAATGAACTTCATACTTGTTTGCTCCAGATGGTGTTAGAAGTTCCTCATAGGGGAGGCATTTAAACCTCTCTGATCCCATTGCAACATAATATTCACCAGATACCAGCTCAGTTCCATAGGAAATAGAGACTCCATCCAGCGTGCAGATCCTGGAGGAGAGAAAATGTTAACTAAGCCATACATACTCAGACATAACAGTAAAATATTTTTTTACAAATACTTTCTAGCAAAAGTTCAGCCCCTACTACCACAGGATAAGTGTTATGAAATTTAACACTGGAATGTGCTATTGGAGGTGGCTACCTGTGCAGAGTTGCCAAAAGAAACCTGCAACCAAGGCCATAACTATGTGTAATCGGGCCCATAGCAAAAAAATTATAAAACCCCATTAAAAAGATACTAAATAATAAATAATTTACAATTTCTGTATTTTCGATGATGGCACTGTAATTATTTAAATAAAAAATAAATAAAAAAACATCTAAGTACCTTTTTCCTAATCAATATACAGCTGCCACATGACCCAGCTCTTTCCCAGCCTGTCTGCATGGAACCATAAGCAGGGAGAGCTTCTAGTCCTCTGCTGATAGCCACATGTTCAAAATAAAATAAATAAATAACCTTTGGTATACAGAGTAAAATTAAATAATTATAGTTATAAATATCAATAAACTGTTTTAAATTGTCATACAAATATATATTTTAAATCAAATCTTTATTATTTTTGGCAATAACATGTGTGTGGACAGATTGTCTGCCAGTCACAGACTGTGTCACACCCCTCTAGTCTGTGTCTTAGGCCTCGTACACACGATCAAATCTGTCTGCTGGAAACGGTCTGCTAGACGGTCCCAGCAAACAGATTTGACCGTGTGTACGGGCGAGCCGACGGATTTGGCCAGCCGACAGATTTGAAAGCATGCTTACCAATCTGTCAGCTGGGAACCCGTCAGCCCGACATGTCTGCTGGTTAGTACGCTAACCAGCAGACATGTCTTCTCGCACACGCACCGAATGATTTCGACGCATGCGCGGAAGTGTTTTACTTCCTGGTGCGGTGACGTGGCGGCGTCAACGTCACCGCCACATCACCGACACGTCAGCGCGCTGTCTGCTGGCGGGGATTTTGGTTTGCTCGTGTGTACACGCGAGCAAACCAAAATCCTAGCAGACAGATTTGTTCAAATCGGTCGGTCCGACCGATTTGAACAAATAGATTGCCTCGTGTGTACGAGGCCTTAGAATAATAGGGAAGTGAAGCCTCCATTAATCTACATGTGTATAGTGGTCATGGAGGAGGAGGGAGTGGGCTGTCATGTACCACTGTGTATATGCCTACATGTGTGACTCAGATGTGAAAGGGAGGGAATTCTTAGCATAGAAACTCACTGAAAACTGAGCATTTGCAGACTTGCCACCACAGTTGTAAAATTTCTAGCTGATTAGGGAACATGGACAGAAGGGGGAGATAGAGAGCAGCCGTATCTTTTTTGCAGAATATAGAAAACAAGTCTCATAGTGAGTGAGTATGAACCGCATTCAATACACTATTTATTGATATTTTTACGATGTATGTTTAGTGACACTGTGATAGATTATTCTAAAATTCCTATTTAAAATGTTTTCTCTTTTTATATTCTTTTAATCTATTTTATATTCTTTTGATGTGTTGTTATATTCATTTTATGCATGTGTGAAAAATATGTATTGCAATAAGTGTCTATTTTCCTAGAGAATTTTATATCAGATATGTTTTAAAGAAATTATAACTCAACATTGGAAAAGGGACAAACAAGAGTTGTTTGGTTGCCACTGTTTTTTCCCCACTGCATTCCTAAATGGCTTCAATTCCAAACCCCCCCCTTGCCTCTTGACTTTGGATCTGAAGAAACTTTGAATATTGTGACAAGGGAGCTCTTTCCAAATCTGGACTTTCATCCTTTGCTCCTCCCTGCCTATCCCTCACATAGCCCCCCCCCCCCACCGTCTGTAAGCAAAATGGCCCCTAAAGAAGATTGGAATGTCTACCATGTGCTACAGTCATCACAGATGGGCGTGTAAAATGGGAGTGGACTCTATGAACTAACTAATTAAATGTATGTATTTGAAATTTCATGTTGTTAATAAAAGAGCAGTGAAAGCTCCACCCCTGTCTCTTTTGGCACAGAAGTGGTCTGTCATCTCTCTCACTCATTAATTTGGCCTCAGCAGGCAGATTAGCAGTACTCTAGAGTTGGCCTAGAGATTTCCATAACAACACTTTAAGGGGACCTCTTGTCTTTCAAATCTATTCACTGCTTCAGTAGCAATTGTATGGAGGATTCTAAACTACGCTGTGCATAAATGTTATCCAAATGTGTTTGCCAAATGCTAGTACTACCAGCACAAACCACTTTCTGGCATGTTCAAAGAATAGTTATTATGACTTTAAAGGGGTTGTAAAGGTAAAAAAAAAAAAAAAAATCCCTAAATAGTTTCCTTTACCTTTGTGCAGTCCTCCTTCACTTACCTCATCCTTCGATTTTGTTTTTTAATGTCCTTATTTCTTCTGAGAAATCCTCACTTCCTGTTCTTCGGTCTGTAACTCCACACACTAATGCAAGGCTTTCTCCCTGGTGTGGAGTGTCGTGCACGCCCACTCCCTTGAGGGGGGAGTAGGCGAGCAGGAGAGTCAGGACGCTCTCTATGTTGCAGATAGAGAAAGGAGCTGTGTGTTAGTGGGCGTGCTGACTCTCCTGTAGTCCAAGGGAGGGGGCGAGCACGACACTCCACACCAGGGAGAAAGCCTTGCATTACTGTATGGAGTTACAGAGAGAAGAACATGAAGTGGGGATTTCTCAGAAGAAATAAGGACATTTAAAAGCAAAATCGAAGGATGAGGTATGTGAAGGAGGACTGCACTAAGGTAAAGGAACCTATTTGGGGAAACATTTTTTTTTTTTATGATTTATAACAGAGAAACTGATCCACAGGGACCATGACAACAGAAGTAATATACCAGCATCGATACATTCAAAGGTACATTGATACAGATTTCTCAACAATGCAATACAGTGAAGTGGAGTCTGTGTGCGGGTTCCTACGCAAGTGAGAGCCCTGTGCGGGCCCATGGCATCTCCACTTGTGTAAAGCGGGAAACATTTTTTTACCTTTACAACCCCTTTAACATTACAGCATCAAATGCCAATATATAATATTCAAATCTGCCTTTTGTAATAAAAAAATAAAAATAGCAAAAATTATGCAAAAATGCTGGAGAAAAGACCAACCATATTACCAAAGACAGCTGTCTAAAATTAAATCTGACTAGTTTCTACTTTTGCTCCCCTGCCTTGCTAAAGGTTCACATGGATATCATTAGAAGGCGATTACCAAGCTGGTTGGGAAGGATGTACCAAGTTCAATTGTGAAGATTCATTAGGCACTGCACTGATTAGAACACTACATGCAGCATTTGGGATGCGTTAAGCAATACATTCTATAGATACAAGATAAATTAAAGTACTGGTCAATCAACACAAGCTCTGTGTTCTGTTTTCATGTGAACTTAGCCCCAGTTTGTGTATATTGTGCTACAGTTTATGATAATTTGGAGAATGGCCAATGTTGCACAATCTGTCAGTATGTACCTAGCAAAGTACATGAATTATGAAAAAAACACACTTTTCTTTGACCGTGAACTTGTTCTGCATACACACGGCACAACATTTTCAACCAACATTCACCAAACCACTATGTTTGTCAGCTCTTTACCGCCACCCTTTGGTAGCGGTAAAGACTTACAGATCTTTTCTTTGAAATACAGCTTTTTATCAGGTCCCAATATATATATATTTTTTTAAGACACTGTAACTGTGTGATTTGGGGACATACTGTTAAATTGTTTAAATATTGTATAACCTTTTTTTTTATTTCAGTGTTTAGTGTCTTGTGCTGCCCAGCATTGTGTATGGTTAGACATTTAAGAGATAAAGCCGGTACACACAATCCAATTTTATGGCCATAATTGTCTGATGGACGCGTTGTGTCGGATAATTCGACCGTGTGTATGTTCCATCAGACAATTGTTGGCTGAATTAATGACAACAAATGTTGGCTGTTCATGCTCACCAATTGTCTGGCAATAAATCTGTTGGTTGGTTGGTACGTTGGTTTATCCGATCGTGTGTACACAAGTCCATCCAACTAAAATTCAAATTCAATAGCAGAAGTTGCCCAAAGGGTGGCGGTAAAGAGCTGAAAAACCAAGTGGTTTGGTGAATGTTGCTGAAAACGTTGTGCCGTGTGTATGCAGAATAAGTTCACGGCCAACGCCCATCAGATCAAAATCCATGGAAAAGTCAGATGGAAGTCTGATCGTGTATGAGACTTTAGAATAATGGCATTTTACTTTCCTGGATTTTCAGTGTTTATTTGTGTGCTCTTACAAAGCCAGTCATCATTCATACTTTGTGAATTGCTTTACAGTTCTGATTTAATGATTGATCTCCTATACAAGAGAACAGAGACAAACAGACACCGTTCTTCATTGCACATTCATATTGTATTTACCTTCTTACAGCTCCATTGTACAGGTTGGTCTTTTCAGTTAGCAGAGTTAAAACCAGCTCCCATTCTTTCAGAATACTTGGCGGTATGAGAACACGGATAGGAGGTGTCATAAGATCACCATTACGAAAAACACTGTCAAAAACAGACAATTATTATATAGCAAATACAAAATACTGTACACAAATGTCTAATTGTTTGTCACTAAAAATTCACAAATGTTCTCACTACTGGGGGTATTAAAGTATAACTAAAGGCAACATTTTTTATTTATTTTTTGTAGACATAATGCAGAGGGATTAGAATGCTTGTCAGTTTTTATTGCTGTCTTTGCCCCAGTTAGGGAGATTCACCCTCCCTATTTGTTCTGTTTATCAATATCATTAAAAGATGCATGGTGAATCATCACTCCTATACCCTTGATAAAGTCACGTGCGGTGGGACGCAACGCTTCGGGAGGATGAGCTTTGTGAAATCACTTCTGGCCACGCTCGTGACCGGAAGTCCTTGAACACCTTTTTGTTTTGGCATTTTTAGCCTGTTTTTACTGTTATGCCGTTTTAAAATAAACGTGGAATTTTTTTTTATATACTTTATCACACTATGGGGATTCTTTTTGCTTGTTCCTAAATTCGTGGCCTCTGGAGATCATATTCTTAAGAAGAAAAGTTGGAGGGATTGGATGTACAGCCGCAGAGATCCTTTTACCTGAAACCTGGAGGAGCAATTATTTGCAAATGTAAAAAAATGCAAAATAACTATCAATCATCCTCGTTCTCGAGCTCTATGCAAGATTTTGCCTTATGGGGTAAGGATGACCATGAGAAAAATTAGGAATCAGCCCAGAACTACATGGGAGGAGCTTGTGAATGATCTCAAGGCAATTGGGTTCACAGTCACCAAACAAACTATTGGTAACACAATACGCTCCCATGGACTGAAATCAGTTTCCAATGGACAGGGCCATGTACTGTAAAATCTAGGATGAGAACCTTCTTCCCTCAGCCAGAACACTGATGATGGGTTGTGGATGGGTCTTCCAGCATGACAATGACCCAAAACATACCGCCAATGCAACAAAGGAGTGGCTCTATAAGCACTTTAATGTCATGGAGTGGCCTAGCCAGTAGGCAGATCTTAATCGTATAGAAAATGTATGGAGTGAGCTGAAGCTTTGAGTTGCCAAGCGACAGCCAAGAAACCTTAAGGATTTAGAGAAGCTCTGTAATGAAGAATAGACCAAAATCCCTCCTGATATGTGTGTAAACCTGGTAATCAACTACAAGAAACGGATTACCTCTGTGTTTGCTAACAAGGGTTTCTACACCAACTATCAAGTCATGTTTTGCTTGGGGATCAAAAACGTATTTTACTCACTGAACGGCAACTCAATTTATAACATTTGTATTGTGTTTATTCTGGATTTTTATCTATCTAGGTCAGTGTTTCTCAACCTTTCTAGTGCCGTGACCCCTTGATAAAATTTCCCAAGTGGTTGGGACCCCTAACAGTAAAATTATTTTCGTAGCGTGGGTTGTCAGCACCCAAGGCAAGACAAGTAATTTGCGCCCCTAACCCACGAGCATTTAGCACTTTCCGGGACCCTTTCACTCGTACAGTATTAAAACCCGCATGGTACATTTTAGGCTGTACCACTCTCTTTGGTCTCCTTTCTTTCCCTTTTATCTCTCTCTAGTCTAATTTCTTTTTTTTTTTTATTCCCATCCCTCTCTTGCTCTTTCTTGCTCTTTTTCTCCCTTTTTATTTGTTCCTCCCCCTCTTTTCCTGTCCCTTTTAATGTATTCTATATTTTATTTTCTTCTCTTACTCCTTGGTGGGTAGGTGGGGGGTTTGGGATGAGTGGCAGTGCTGGCGGGGGGGTTTGGGATGAGTGGCAGTGCTGGTGGGGGGGGGGGTTGGGATGAGTGGCAGTGCTGTGAGGAGTTCTGATTGGCCAACTTAGGTGTTCCTGATCATGGTCATCTGCTGATCTGAGTACTGTAGTGGGGACGTTTAATGGCAACTCTAATCACAGGTAGTGTTACTCACTGTCTCCGGCTTCACTGTGTCTCTGACTTTGTGGTGTCTCGTAGCAGTGACACCTATGTCTAAATCAGGAGATAGGATCTCCTCCAGTCCCTCCCACTTCACATTCCTCACCAGTCAGCTGACCTGTAGTCTCTGCTCCCCAGCCATGTCGTGAACTGAATGGACGGCTGCAAAAACAGTGAGTTGGCAGCCGCAAAAAGGCTGGGAGAGAGAGTGGTGCGGGCTTCAGTAACAGCCCAGGATCTGGTGACCCCTGGCAAATCATCATTTGACCCCAGAGGGGGTCCTGACCCCTAGGTTGAGAACCACTGATATAGGTGAATACATAACAGGGCACAAAAAACATATACATATACTTTTTTCCATTTATTTTATTTAAAGGTCATCCAGCAGTTACAGCCTGAAGGGAGTTAGTTTTGTTACCCCTAATAACCTTGGGTTTTAGGACGATGAGGGGGTGGTGAAGGTAGGTTTTGAGGTGGGTAGGGTAGTGGGGATTGTTTTTGTGTTGAAAATGTATTTACCACACACTACAATTGCTGTTAAAGCACAATATGCCTTTTTACACCAACATGGCTTTATCTTGCTGCTACCCCTAGTTAGTGTCTTGATCAAGATGGATCGTGCTACTGAAATGAGGTGTATGTTCTTTTTCTTTAATGCCATGTGCTTCAATTGTGCTTAAATTAAAACGACTGTACATACTGTATAAATTGTTTGTGTTTTTATGAACCACCATTTCTTATTGGTAAAAAGTACACACCATTCTTATACAGTATACATAAGGTTAGGTTTCACTTCATATCTCTACACATCTGTCAGAATTTCTATGAATGAAGAGATTAACAGTAATTTCTTGAAGTGTTGCCAAACTAGTTAAAGCAGACAGTATGAGTAAATACTCACTGAATGATACAGGGAAGGTGAGATTCCTCCCTCCAGCGGCCTGTGACTTTTGGCTTGCGGGAGATCTGGAAAGAACAACATTAGGGTGGAAAAATATCTCTGCCAACATTAATTATATTGTCCTATGCTTAGTAAATGCCCTTCCTAAATGTTGAAGTCGTTTACCTCTGAACACAGAGGGACCAGATCAACACCCTTCCTGCTGACCTATTTCACACACCTCTCCCTCCTGAACTGTTGACTCATTGAAACTGAGAGAACTACCAAAGGTCTGCTACAAAAAAATTCAAAGTCTAGAAAACTGATGATAGAGTATGTTTAGCTACTGGATCTCTAAGCTTTATTAACCCTTCATGCAATACTGGAACATCAATCTTTATTAAGCTAATTCTGATCTGTAATGTATTGATGCTTAATATTAAGTGATAGATACCGTTTATGACATTATCTTCCTGCACTACACACCAACTGGCAAGAAAAATTACACTATACCGCGTGTGACTATTTAGAATCTAGTAGGAGTGTGTGGTGCATGCTTGGACATGCTTTTTGAGCCTAATGCCGCGTACACACGGTCGTTTTTTGCGATAAAAAAAACGTTGTTTTTTAAAACGTCATTTAAATAGATCGTGTGGGCAAAACATCGTTTTTTGTCTTCAAAAAAAAAATCCAACATGCTTGAATTTTTTGTGTCGTTTTTCAAAACGTTGTTTTTTGTTTCACAAAAAGTCACCGTGTGTAGCAAAAACGTCGTTTAAAACGACGTTTTTCAACCCGCGCATGCCCAGAAGCTAGTTATGAAGCGAGCTTCAATGGAAAAGAGTGGTGAACGTAACCTCGCTTTTTGTGAAAAAAACAATGGTGTGTATGCAACATCGTCTTTGAAAAGTGACGTTTCAAAAACGTCGTTTTTACTTCACAGAAAACGTTGTTTTTTTTTCATCACAAAAAATGATCGTGTGTACGCGACATTAGGACGGCTTCACACTGCCCCACTGCGCTTTTTCTGAAGCGCTGCTAACTCGCAGTTTTTGTGTGCATTAGCTGCACTTTCCTATAGACTTCAATGAGGACCTACACTTTGGTGCAGTTTCAGAAAGCGCACCAGAACTCCTGCATGCTGAATCTTTGGTGAACTTTCTGAAACTGCACCAAAAACAAAAGTCTATGGGAAAGTGCAGATATGAAAAAAAAAAAAACATTGGTTGGCAAAAGGACAGCGGGGCAATGTGAAGCCACCCTTGAAGAGGAGTTCCAGTCATTTTTGTAAAAAATTTAAGTCAGCAGCTACAAGATCAATACCTGCTGACTTTTTATAAACAGACACTCACCTGTCCCAGGATCCAGCGAGGTGCTCACCCGAGCCCTTTTTTCCACCTGCTTTCCGTTCCCAGCACCGCAGTCTAGAGTGGGGTTCTAGGCTCTTTCAGCAAAAATTAAAAGCTAGCAGCTACGAATACTGTAGCTGCTAACTTTTATGATTAGGGCACTTACCTGTCCGAGCATCCAGCTATTTATTCAATCAGCTATTGGGTGCTGGCGCCGCCATCTTGACTAAGGGAAACTGGCATTGAAGACTTGCGTCTTCACAGCCAATTTCTTACAGTGCATGCGCAAAGCACGCTGTGCTTTGTAAATGGCTGCAGTCCTCTAGGACCTGTGAAGTGTCCCAAAAG
This sequence comes from Rana kukunoris, assembly GCA_029574335.1. Taxonomy (NCBI): domain Eukaryota; kingdom Metazoa; phylum Chordata; class Amphibia; order Anura; family Ranidae; genus Rana; species Rana kukunoris. The sequence goes on along the minus strand of CM056050.1, from coordinate 319,107,565 downwards.
GCTGCAGGGAAAGGAGGGGGCCAACCTCCTGGGAGGTACCTGGTTTGCCGGGAGGTACCAAAACCAGGTACCCGCTCCCAGGGCTGGACTGGGACAAAAATTTGTTCCTGGACTTCATCCAGACCGACCCACTTTAATTTTGCAAACACACACAAAAACAGTATATAAACTATATGCAATTGCGCCAAAAAAGCCCCCAGAGAGCCGCCCCCACTTACATCAGGGTGCTCAGAGAGCCTCCCCTTACATCAAAGTCCCCAGAAAGCCACCCCCACTTACATCCAAGTCCCCAGAAAGTCCATCCTTATATCAGGGTCCCCAGAGAGCCCCCCTCTTACATCAGAGTCCCCAGAGAGCCTCCCTTCACATCAGAGTCCCCAGAGAGCCTCCCCTTACATCAGGGTCCCAGAGAGCCCCCCCCCTTACATCAGGGTCCCCAGAGACCCTCCCTTACATCAGGGTCCCCAGACAGCCTCCCTTTACATCAGAGTCCCCAGAGAGCCCCCTTACATCAAAGTCCCCAGAGAGCTCCCAGGGCTGGACTGGGACAAAAATTTGTTCCTGGACTTCATCCAGACTGACCCACTTTAATTTTACAAACACACACAAAAACAGTATATAAACTATATGCAATTGCGCCAAAAAAGCCCCCAGAGAGCCGCCCCCACTTACATCAGGGTCCTCAGAGAGCCTCCCCTTACATCAAAGTCCCCAGAGAGCCACCCCCACTTACATTAGAGTCCCCAGAAAGTCCATCCTTATATCAGGGTCCATAGAGAGCCCCCCTCTTACATTAGAGTCCCCAGAGAGCCTCCCTTCACATCAGAGTCCCCAGAGAGCCTCTCCTTTTTTTTCCATTAAACAAGTTTATTGGGTGAATTTGCATACATTAAACAATCAACGTTTCATGGTTACATACAAAAACAAAGGGGGGTTTACACAGTCAATGCCGACATTAAACATGAGCATTTCAATTAGAGCTAGTCTAGCAACTGTAGCATAAGGGGACACCTGTCTTTGCCTGGGGGCATGAAGGTCACCAATTAGAATAAAAAGCTTGGGGACAATAGGCGGGGTGTAGTTCGGGTATTTATAAGCATTATGAGTTTAATTGCAGGATTCAGATTCATTCAACCATCTGCCCCATATTGTATAGTATTTGTCTGGGCAGGCTCTGTTTATATATACACATTTTTTGTAGGGCAGGGTCACATTAATTTCGGCTTTCCATTCTGAAAAGGTGGGGGGAAGTTGCCTCATCCATTTGCGGGCTATGACCTTTCTGACAGAGAACAACGTCTCGTGCAGGAAAATCTTGGTATATTTATCCAGACCTGTGGGGAAAATCCCCAGCAGGCATTGTCTGGGATCTAACACGATAGGGGCTCCCATTGTGTCATGGAGGAATGTTATGATTTGTTTCCAGAGGTCTTGAATTTTCGGGCATGCCCAAATAAGATGAAAAAACGTCCCTGTCTCTTGAGTGCACAACACACACAGGGTAGATTGGGTACGTTTGTATCTGGCCACGCGTATTGGGGTCAGATATGCCCTGTGGGTGATGTATATTTGTGTAAGGCGGTCTGAAAGTTTAGGGGACACAAGTTTGCAAGTCTCTAGAGCTTCCTCCCACTCCTCATCTTCCAAGATCCCCACCTCCCTTTCCCAGCGACATTTTACAGCAGATGTTATCCTGGCGGCTGGAGGGGCAGATAGCATATTATAAAACGCGGATATGAGTTTGTTGGGATCCCTACTTTTAACTATAGCCATTATGGGGTGCAATGTAGATTGTGGGTAATTGCGTGAGAACTGTACCTGGGCTGCGTGTCTTAACTGATAAAACCTAAACAGCATGTTGTCACGTAGTGTGAATTCTTCTTTAAGTGTTTGGTAGGTTTTCAAGTTTCCATTGGATAATAGGTGATGTAAGTAAAAGACTCCCTGTGCAGCCCACAGTTCAGATCCTTGAACATTGGAGAGCTCCCGTAGGGTTCTATTATGCCAGAGTGGCGTGTAGTCATTGTACCCGGGTATTCCCAGTTTGGTGGATGCGAGGTCCCATATTCTTCTATAATGTCCTAGGAGGGACTTTGTCTCCCTCCTTGACATAGTGTCTCCGGAACCCACTGATACCGCGTAAAGTGCATCTCTGGTGAGCTGAGCCTCGCGTGGGCACAGCAAAGTCAGAAATCGCTGGCTGTCAGTTTTGTCTACATGATATAGCTGTGATAATTGCGCAGCTATATAATACAGATTGAGATCCGGCAGAGCCATGCCCCCCATGTCCGTCGGGTTCTTTAGTGTTTGCCACGCTAGTTTGTGTCTGCCTGTCTGCCATATGAAGGGCTTAAGGAGGGCTTCCATAGATTTAAAGAATTTTAAGGGGATGTACACTGGGGTATGCCAAAAGGTGTAGAGCAGTTTAGGGAGGAGGACCATCTTCACGAGATTTATGCGACCCCAGACCCCCAGTGGTAAGAGAGACCACGTTCTGATTTTAGTCTTGACCAGGTCAAAAAGTGGCTCTGTATTGAGTGTAGTGTAGTCGGCTGGGTGTCTAGAGATGTGTACTCCCAGATATTTAATGACGTCCACCCTCTGGAGTGGCATGGTGGACTGGGATTCAGACGGTGGGAAGCAATCAATCGGAAGGATTTGCGACTTCCCCCAATTAATCTTGAGTCCAGAGAAAATTCCAAACTGTTCGATCGTCTGAAGTGCCGCGTGTAGGGAGGGGCCTGAATCTGCCAGATATAGTAAAGTGTCATCTGCGTACATACTAATTTTCTCTATCAGTGAGCCTGATCGGCATCCCTCTATCTCTGGGTTGGCGCGTATGGATATTGCAAGGGGTTCTGCAGCAAGGGCGTACAGAAGTGGAGAGAGAGGGCAGCCTTGTCTCGTGCCCCTGCTCAAGGCAAAGGGGGGAGACGGCCAGCCATTCGCCACCACCTTGGCCGTGGGGTCCTGGTAGAGAAGGCTAACCCATTTGCGAAATTTGGGGCCGAAGCCATAAGCCTCAAGACAGCGCCACAAGTATCTCCATTCCACGGAGTCAAAGGCCTTGGCCGTATCCAGTGTCACCAGTACTCTGGACCCCACATTATCATGTGTGGCCTGCAAGTTTATGTAGAGCCTTCGAAGATTAAAGGAAGTATTACGCCCGGGCATGAACCCCGCCTGGTCTGTATGTATTAGAGATAGGATAACGTTATTAAGTCTATTTGCTAGTACTTTTGCGAGGATTTTAACATCTACTTGCAATAGAGATATGGGGCGATAGGACTCTGGATAGCCGGGGTCCTTACCCGATTTTGGGATAAGGACAATGGTCGCCTCTCTCATGGTCGGAGGAAGGGTATGCGTTTTAAACATGTGGTTGTACAACTGTAGCAGTTTTGGGGAGAGGATGTGGCCATAGTGAGAGTAAAATTCAATTGGAAGTCCGTCCGAGCCTGGGGCTTTGGAACGAGCGAATGCGGCAATAGCCTCAGCTATTTCCTCAGAAGTCAAAGGCGACTCAAGGAGGGCAATCTGTTCAGTTTTTAGGGTGGGGAGGGTGATGGTGGTGAAGAATGAATCCATAAGGCTGTCATCTGCCGGGCTCATGGATTTATACAGATCAGTGAAGAAATCCTTGAATTTGGAGGACACAGACGACGGATCCGTCACCCGTTGTCCATCCGGCCCCTGCAGGGAAATGACCACTGGTGGTCTGTCCTCGCTATGAACCAAATAGGCTAAAAGTTTACCAGCTCGTTCCCCATGTTCAAACAGCTTTTGTTTGGCGAAGAATAACTGTCGTCTAGCCCTTTCAAACTGTAGGTGGTTCACTACTCTAGTCTGGAGTTTAAGCGCCTTCGCCGCTTCCGGCAGTGGGTCTGTTACATAGCTTTGGTCTACGCGGGATAACTCCAGCAGCGCCTCATCAAAGGCTTCTGCTGAGTCTGATTTAATCTTGTTAATGCGGGAGATTAGAGACATGCGGGCATGAATTTTAAATGATTCCCATACCACGGCCACAGGGGCAGAGCCATCGTTATTCCTAAAGAAAGACTCCCACTCATCCGAGAGGTCATCTCCCTCCGGGAGCAGCGAAAGCCAAAAAGGGTTCAGGCGCCAAGTCCTCCTCGGCTTGTCAATGGGGACACTCAGTGTGATCCAATATGGGCTGTGGTCAGACAGTAGCCTCGGGCCAAACCTAGCCTCCGACAGCCTGGGAGTAAGCACTTGAGAAATGAGGATAAAGTCTATTCTGGACATAGAGCTATGTGTGGCAGAGAAACAGGAGTACATTCTTTTGTGTGGGAATTTATGTCTCAGGGAATCTATTAAATGCAGGGAGGAGATCAGTTTGGAGAATTTAGTGTCAGTCCTCACATCCGGGGTAAGGGGGGGTGCACCTCCCAGCCTATCCAGGGCGGGGTTGAAAACAGTATTGAAGTCCCCCAGCCAGACTGCCTGGACCGTGGGGTAATTTGCCATGAAGGCGATCCCCTCAATTATTATAGACATGGAAAAGGGAGGGGGGACATAAAACGCCATTATGAGGAATGGCTCACCATATAGTTTTGCATATAGAAACACATATCGGCCCTGAGGGTCCGTGGAGACCTTGCCCAGCTCGAAATGTACCGACTTGGCTACCAGTACCGAGACTCCTCGGGAATGGGACGTGTGGGTCGAGTGAAATACCCAACCGATCCATGGCCTACGGAGTGCCATCTGTAGCCTACCCTCTATGTGCGTCTCAACTAGGACTACTATGTCTGCCCTCTGTTTTTTGAGGAACATTAAGATCGCTGATCGCTTGACCTTCTCGCGCATGCCCCTAACATTCCAGGTAAGGAATTTTAAAGATGCCATGGTCCGTGCTCTGCTAAATAGCCGGGCTCAACTGCATTGGACAGCCTCGCGTGAGGATCAACGATCAGAGACAACAGATGTGGTATTAAAGATGCATACACAGGTATATATTCACATTGCACAAAAAAGGCCCATAGCAGTGTATTGATCAGTACAGAGAACCATTCCCACACCGTAATAAACAACAATTCACTCAACTTAAACTGAAACTTTCCCCCTCCCCCCACCCCCCACCCCGCCTTACACCCCAAGAACTTGGTGTAGGCATCATCCCAGAACATAGGAATAAATCCTAACTGTGGAAACACATGCTTTGCACGAAATAGGCACATAAGGATATACTGATGGAGCTGCAGAGTATCATAAAAGCTACACATGAGGCCTCCAATAATGAGGGCGGTGAAAATCGCAGCAATGCTGCAGCTCCAAATGCTATAGTCATACTTCCTTTCCACAGGGGGGGAAAAGTCTCGCTGCACCTTGTGCTAGGTGGGTAGGACCACCAGTCTCCTGAGGCTCCGACCTCTTGTGCAACAACACGGGCCCCACTGGACCCCAGGGGTATATACAAAGGCAATAAGGTGACTATCGAACTGACCCCAGAACGTGTGGGGGGTATAACTGGGTGAGGTAGGTAGAGAGGAATCACTGCAGGGGGACATGGGGAGGAGGGGGGACAGGCCGTTCTGGCAGCAAAGGTATACACAACATTATGAAGAGTATGAGAGGAATAAAAAGTAAAAAAAAAGGGGGGGGAAGGAGAAGAGAAAAAAAATAAAAATAAAATTTTTTTCCCACAGTGCGTGCACTGGCCATCATCCACATGTCCAGGATAAAGGAACCCCACAGAGAGGGCTGGTGCTTGAGGGGGGACAACACTGATGGGGGGTAAGAACGGCCTGGGAGCATCTGGATTCTCAGTCTGTAGCATTACCTCACCGAGTATTGCCAAAGTGAACGCGGGTAAAGTGGGGAGGTATGGGACAGAGGAGGAAGGATTGTGTCATGGCAGTACTCACTACGGGTGTCAGTCCTCCTCTCTGGGCCTTGCTCTTCGCTCCAACCAGGTGATCACCTCCTCCGGGTCCTCAAAGAAAATTGCCCGATCCTCATGCTCGATCCTGAGGCGAGCCGGGAAGAGCATGGCGTATTTGATGTGGCGGGTACGCAATTGGCGCTTAGCCTCCATAAAGCCCTGTCGCCGGCGTTGAATCTCAGCAGAGAAATCCGGGAAAACAGCAACCCGAACATTTCCCATGGGGATGTTGCCCTTCTCCCTGGCGAGGCGCAGTGCAGCATCCCGGTCCTTGTAATTTAGGAGCTTGGCTATAAATGTACGCGGGGGGGCTCCCTGCGGTGGTGGTCTTGCAGGCATACGGTGGGCCCTTTCAACAGCAAACATGGGGGAGAAGTTCTCCCTACCGTATGTTTTGGTCAGCAGGTCTTCTAGGAACGCGGTGGGGTCTCTCCCTTCGGCTCCCTCAGGCAGCCCAATGAGGCGCAGATTACACCTCCTTAATCTGTTCTCCATGTCATCTTGCTTTGTAAATAGTTGTTGTATCTGCCGCTGCATGCGATCGGATGTATCTTGTAGAGGAGGGACCGCGTCCTCCACCGCGCTGATCCGGGTTTCTGCCGTCTTGACACGGTCGCGCAATTTGTGTAAATCCTGCCGAATCAGAGATATATCAGTCCTGACCTCCTCTATCTGTGTAGTGAGCGAGGTCCGACAGAGGGTAATAGCCTCAAGTAGACGGGCCGTGTCTCCTGCCGGCCTGCCCCCCCCCGCATCCGCCGGGGCGCCATCTTCCTCGGCCTCATCCATGCGGCGATATTGATCTAGCTTCGCCAGGGCTGCAGATTTCGCCGCTTTCGGTGGCGACATGGTCCCAAGTGTTCCCGGTGCCAGAGGGGTCAGTTCCTTAGTAAATGGGGTCCCAGGTGAGGCTCAGGATAATCAGGTACAGGAGTAACGGACGGAGCTACTCTGAAGAGCGTCCTACTCCATGCGGTGCTAGGCCACGCCCCCCCAGAGAGCCTCTCCTTACATCAGGGTCTCAGAGAGCCCCCCCTTACATCAGGGCCCCCAGAGAGCCTCCCCTTACATCAGAGTCCCCAGAGAGCCCTCTTACATCAAAGTCCCCATAGAGCCACCCCCACTTACATCAGGGTCCCTAGAGAGCCTCCCCCACTTACATCAGGGTCCCCAGAGAGTCCATCCTTATTTCAGGGTCCCCAGAGAGCCCCCTCTTACATTAGAGTCCCCAGAGAGTCTCCCCTTACATCGGGGTCCCAAAGAGCCCCCCTCTTACATCAGGGTCCCCAGAGAGCCTCCCTTACATCAGGGTTCCCAGAAAGCCGCCCCCCTTACATCAGGGCCCCTAGAGAGCCCCCTTATATCAGAGCCCCCTTACACCAGAGTCCCCAGAGAGCCTCCTCCTTACATCAGGATCCTCAGAGAGCCCCCCCCCCCTACACTCACTACTTTAAATTGTAGCAAAGTGTAATTTCTTCTATCTTGAAAAGATATAATAAAGTATAACAAAAATGTGAGGGGTGTACTCACTTTTGTGAGATACTGTATTTTTGAGTTGACCAAACTGTTAAAAGGAATCTGATGCTTTACCAGATATCAACTCAGTAGAATTCTATGGAAAAATAAGTGATTAGAGTCCCCAAAACAATAACAAACAAGGTTTGGGGCCATTGAACACGACTAACAGATTTATGGAACTATAACATAAAAAGGCACACCACTTTTGATCTACAACACAATCACCACTGCAGATTTCATTTCCTGTCATGCTACTTTCAGAGATCTTTTGGGCCTGGTTTTTATTCCTAATGTTTTATGTATTTGCTCATGACATAATGTTAATGTTCTATATCCTATGTGTCCTTACTATGTACAGCAGCAAAGAAAGATTTTTTTAGGACACATCAATAGCACAAGGGCAACCATACATTTTATTTACTTACCTGATGAATGTCTTTGAGTTTAATGTTCGCAGGCGGCTTAACTTCAGTGTGAAGGTAACTGTGATGATATATTAGATAATTGAGGTTAGATATGTAACAAGCTCTTCTATGTAGAATAGAAAGCCTCCTGCTGACTAACACAAAGTGAAAGAGAAATACAAAGCCACCTACTGAAGCTTAGATCATTTACACCTCGCATTTTGCAAAGTGCCATAAAAGTGGTAAAAAAAGTGGTAAAAAAAAAAGAAAAAAGAGAGACCTCCAAATTGTCATGAGGAATTGGTCATACAAAGCAAATTCACTTTGATGTAAACGTCGATGTTGTCTAAAAGCAACATGTGCAGCTGTAATGAGCATACAAAGGACAGGGGCTGAAATATAGCATTCTACAACATATGAGTGAGGCCTGAAAAGTAAAGAGGAAATGTGTTATTTCAAATTCTGTAGCTATTGATTGAAAGCCACTGGTTACAATCTGAGCACTATATAAAATAGGGGAAAGGGACAGGGGTTTTCAGTACAAATATACAGTGGGTAAAGAAAAATATCACCACCCTTTAAAAATATTCACATTTTGCTGCTTTGTAGGCCGAAATCAGGACAGACACAGTTTTTGTTTTATCCAACTGTATTTACTCAGTGCAACTTATAACATCCAAGTGAAAGATAAAACGCCAACATTTCAGATTTTTTTTTAAATAAAACTGGTTCTCAAATTTTCTGCTGGGAAAAGTTCTTGTCGGCTATTCCGATTGTCTGTATGCAATTCTGACTGAGAAAAATCCTACGCATGCTCGGATTCAAGTTGGCGCATGCTCGGAAGCACTGAACTTCATTTTTTCTCAGCTTGTCATAGTGTTGTACGTCACCGCGTTCTTAATGGTCGGAATTTGGTGTGTGTATGCAAGAAAAGTTTGAGCCAAGAGTCAGTTGGAATTTCCGATTGTGTGTACGTGACATGAGTTGGAAAAAAGATCATCACCCCCATGTGTCAGTATTGTTTTGAACTACCTTTTGCTTTAATTACAGCCTTTAGTCTGTTAGGATGTGTCTCTATGAACAGTGCACATCTAGATTTTGCAATATTTGCCCACTGTTCTTTGCAGAACTGCTCAAGTTCAGTTAAAATGGATGGTGGCCGTTTGTGGACTGCAGACTTCAAGTCATTCCACAGATTTTCAATGGGGTTTAAAGTTGTTGTTAACCCACTGTAAGGACGTTATATAATCCACTCTGTCTCCTAAGGATCTGTGCTCCTGTGTGTGTTTTATAAATACTATACTATACTATATTATTATATCTAATTTCAGAGCCCCGATCGATCCGCACTCATGTGACCTCCCGGCTCTCTTCTCTCCCCATCTGACAGATGCAGCGGATGGGGCCAAGATTCCCCCGCTGAAGTCAGTCTGGAAGAGAGAGCCAGCGGGTCACGTGAGCGCTCTGAAATTAGGTATTATCATATTTTTGTTTATAAAACACACACCGGAGCATAGATCCTTAGGAGACAAGGTGGATTATATAAAGTATTAAATGTTATTTCAGCAGCAGGAGAGGAGAGGGAGGGCCCTGACACAGGACCCGACAGGCAGGGAGGGAGAGGGAGAGGAGGAGGACAGGAGAGCTGTGGCTGACAGAGGCATGTAAACTGACCACAGTGTCAGGGTTCAGCAGCCATAATATGCAGTGGCCAGTTTACAAAGGGGAGGGCAGAAACTGGCAGGATCAGCCAAGTTTTTTAGGTGTTACAGGGGGCCAAATTACACAGCACAAGCACTGTGCTGTATAACATGCTTTAAGGGAACAGGATCCAAATTTTTTCCATTTTTTTAGGTTAATATACAGTGCCTTGCGAAAGTATTTGGCCGCCTTGAAATTTGCGAACTTTTGCCACATTTCAGGCTACAAACATAAGGATATAAAACTGTAATTTTTTATGAAGAATCAACAACAAGTGGGACACAATCATGAAGTGGGACAAAATTTATTGGATATTTCAAACTTTTTTTAACAAATAAAAAACTGAAAAATTGGGCGTGCAAAATTATTCAGCCCCTTTACTTACATTGCAGCAAACTCTCTCCAGAAGTTCAGTGAGGATCTCTGAATGATCCAATGTTGACCTAAATGACTAATGATGATAAATAGAATCCACCTGTGTGTAATCAAGTCTCCATATAAATGCTCCTGCACTGTGATAGTCTCAGAGGTCCATTTAAAGCGCAGAGAGCAAGGAACACATCAGGCAGGTCCAAGATACTGTTGTGGAGAAGTTTAAAGCCGGATTTGGATACAAAAAGATTTCCCAAGCTTTAAACATCCCAAGGAGCACTGTGCAAGCGATAATATTGAAATGGAGGGAGTATCAGACCACTGCAAATCTACGAAGAACTGGCTGTCCCTCTAAACTTTCAGCTCATACAAGGAGAAGACTGATCAGAGATGCAGCCAAGAGGCCCATGATCACTCTGGATGAACTGCAGAGATCTACAGCTGAGTTGGGAGACTCTGTCCATAGGACAACAATCAGTGGCACACTGCACAAATCTGGCCTTTATGGAAGAGTGGCAAGAAGAAAGCCATTTCTTAAAGATATCCATAAAAAGTGTAGTTTAAAGTTTGCCACAAGCCACCTGGGAGAGACACCAAACATGTGGAAGAAGGTGCTCTGGTCAGATGAAACCAAAATCAAACTTTTTGGCAACAATGCAAAACGTTATGTTTGGCGTAAAAGCAACACAGCTCATCACCCTGAACACACCATCCCCACTGTCAAACATGGTGGTGGCAGCATCATGGTTTGGGCCTGCTTTTCTTCAGCAGGGACAGGGAAGATGGTTAAAATTGATGGGAAGATGGATGGAGCCAAATACAGGACCATTCTGGAAGAAAACCTGATGAAGTCTGCAAAAGACCTGAGACAGGGACAGAGATTTGTCTTCCAACAAGACAATGATCCAAAACATAAAGCAAAATCTACAATGGAATGGTTCACAAATAAACATATCCAGGTGTTAGAATGGCCAAGTCAAAGTCCAGACCTGAATCCAATCGAGAATCTGTGGAAAGAACTGAAAACTGCTGTTCACAAACGCTCTCCATCCAACCTCACTGAGCTCGAGCTGTTTTGCAAGGAGGAATGGGCAAGAAGTGCAAAACTGATAGAGACATACCTCAAGCGACTTACAGCTGTAATCACAGCAAAAGGTGGCGTTACAAAGTATTAACTTAAGGGGGCTGAATAATTTTGCACGCCCAATTTTTCATTTTTTTATCTGTTAAAAAAGTTTGAAATATCCAATAAATTTCATTCCACTTCATGATTGTGTCCCACTTGTTGTTGATTCTTCACAAAAAATTACAGTTTTATATCTTTGAAGCCTGAAATCTGGCAAAAGGTCTCAAGGTTCAAGGGGGCCGAATACTTTCGCAAGGCACTGTATGCTTTAGGTCTGGGCTCTGACTAGGCCATGCAAGGACATCTTTTTTTTTCCTCCAACTACTGTGTGGTCTGGGTCATTGTCATTCTGGCAAAGTGCAGCAGATTTTCCGTAAGAATTTGATGGTGTTTTGCCCCATCCATTTTTCTTCTATTCTGACAAGTGCTCCAGTCCCTGCTGCAGAGAACCACCACCATACCAGGATATTACCACCTCCATGCTGTACTGTAGGAATGGTGTTATTTGGATAGTGAGCTGTATTGGATAATTGCCAGATGGCCAAATAATTACATTTTAGTCTCATCTGACCATAGCACCTTTTTCCATGTGGCCTCAGAATCCTCAAGGTATATTTTGGCAAAGCGTGACTGCATGTGCCCTTTATTGAAGAGTGACTTTTTTTTGGAACCCCCCCATACAAGCCACAGAATTTGTGATATTGTTGTCACAAGCACACAATAACCACTCTTTGCCATAAATTGCTGAAACTGCTTCAGAGTTGCTGTAAGCCTCGTTTGCCCCGTACACACGATCGGAATTTCCTTTTGGATAAACTCTGACGGATTTTTCTGACGGAATTCCGTTCAAGCTGTCTTGCATACACACTGTCACACCAAATTCCGACAATCCAAAACAGGGTGACATACAATACTACGACGAGCCAAGAAAATTAAGTTCAATGCTTCCAAGCATGTGTCGACTTGATTCTAAGCATGCATGTTTTTTTTCTCCGTCGGAGTTCCATACAGAAGAACGGAATTTCCGATGGAATTTTATTTCATCAGAAAAAAAGAGAACATGTTCTCTTTCTAAGTCCGTCGGAATTTCCGATGGAAAAACTCTGTTGAAGCACACACACAGTCGGGAATTTGCAATGGGGCATACACACGGTCGGAATATCCAATGAAAAAATTCTGTCTGACTTTCCATCGGAAATTCCGATCGTGTGTACAGGGCATTAGTAGCCACCATGGCCAGTTTTCTCCTTGCTCTTTCATCCAGTTTGGAGCGTCGCGCTGATCCAGCGAGGGACTGAGTTCTACCAAATACCTTCCTCTTCTTAATAGTAGACTTCGCTGTGCTTCTAGGCATTGATAAAGCATTTGACATTTTTCGTATCCATTTCCTGACTTGTGCCTGTCCATAACTTTATCCCAGAGATCTTTTGACAGTGCCTTGCCACCCATAGTTGATTGTTTGCTTCAATTAAACTACCAGGGACTGAAATGGTCCGGGAAAGCTCTTTTCATGCTGAGCTTATCAAAATGACCCCAGCTGATCATAGTTGAAAGACAAAAGGTTTTGTGTGTCATTGAGAAGGGAAGGTGATTAGCAACACCTGACTGAGTCATGACCACTCTTTTTTTGTCTTTATGAGTTTACAAAGGGGGGGATCCTTTTTCCAACTTAGTGATTCTGTTTTTGATTTTTTTTTTCTGACATGTTGGTGACATATCTTTCCTTTGGATGTTATAAGTCACACTAAAAAAATACGGCTGGATAAAACAAAAACTGTGTCTGTATTAATTTCAGGCTGCAAAGCAACTGTGGCTTTTTTTTTTTTTTTTTTTATATATATAAAAAAAAAAAAGCCAACTTTGAATTGTGTGATTTTTGTACATATTTTAGCCTTGGACATTCGGATGTTTTCAGTTGTGTGGCACTATTCTTAAAACAGGAAGTAGTAATTTAGATAAGCCGCACTTACTGTGCCATTTGGAGAAGATTACACTATCAAGTTAAAGCATGCAGAGATGTTGGCAGTACAATAGATGTGCATGTAAAATTAGCAGTGCAGTAGTTAGTAGTATGTAATATACAAGGCAATATAGGAGTACAGTGTTCTGCAGTATATACCAGCAATGGGATATACACACGCTTGCTCCCTGCTCTTGATGCTTAAGTAGCAAAAGCCAGACCTGACCAATGTCACATGGGATGTTCAGTTTTTTTTTTTTAAATAGATCTTTTAACAGGGATAAACAAAACAGCAGCAAAGAATTTTTTCTGCAAAGTTTTGCAGAATGTTTTGTGATAACACTGTGTCCAAAGCAAGTACGGAAATAAAAATGTTAACAACACCGAATTAAAAGAGTGTAGAAAAAAGTGTGGCTTTTAATGTTCTCTCTTTCCTTGCATTCTAAAAGCTGAGTTTTAAGAAATGTAATTTTCTTAAATATATTTGGATGTATTGTCCATACTGATACTTTTATATAATAAAGGAGTAGAACGTGTGGATCCACTAGTTTCTCCACTTTTATCTACTGACGCAGCCTTGGTTTCCACCCTGGCTGAGCTTCAAATATGTCTACCTTTGTTCATCAACATTACACGATGGATTAATAGGATTATGGGTTTACAAAAGAAACGTAAGATTGATTTTGCTATCTTTTCAGCCTGCAGGAAGTGACAAAGACAATGCATTTCTGTCACATTCATCAGGTGTGTTTGCACTTTCTAAAAATGTTGTTAGCTTGAGAAAAGAAAACTAATGCAGCCACTGCTCTAAGGACTGATAACGTGCAATATATACACTATGTTACCAAAAGTATTGGGACACCTGCATTTACACGCACATGAACTTTAATGGCGTCTTAGTCTGTGGAGTTCAATAGTGAGTTGGCCCACCCTTTGCAGCTTTAACAGCTTCAACTCTTCAGAGAAGGCTGTCCACAAGGTTTAGGAGTGTGTCTCTGGGAATGTTTGACCATTCTTCCAGAAGGGCATTTGTGAGATCAGGCACTGATGTTGGACAAGTAGACCTGGCACGTAGTCTCCACTCTAATTCATCTCAAAGGTGTTCTATTGGGTTGAGGTCAGGACTCTGTGCAGGCCAGTCAAGTTCCTCCACCCCAAACTCACTCATCTGTGTCTTCATGGACCTTGCTTTGTGCACTGGTCCAAATCATTTGGTGGAGGGGGGATTATGGTGTGGGATTGTTTTTTAGGGGTTAGGCTTGGCCCCTTAGTTCCAATGAAGGGAAGTCTTAAGGCATCAGCATACCAAGACATTTTGGACAATTTCATGCTCCTAACTTTGTGGGAACAATTTGGGGATGGCCCCTTCCTGTTCCAACATGACTGTGCAGCAGTGCACAAAGGTTCATAAAGACTTGAATGAGCGAGTTTGGGGTGGAGGAACTTGACTGGCCTGCACAGAGCCCTTAACCTGGCAGAACACCTTTGGGATGAATTAGAATAGAGACTGCGAGCCAGACCTCATCCACATCAGTGCCTGAACTCAAAAAAGGAAATTCTGGAAGAATGGTCAAACATTCCCATAGACACACTCCTAAACCTTGTGGACAGCCTTCCCAGAAGAGTTGAAACTGTTAAAGCTGCAAAGGGTGGGCCAACTCAATATGGAACCCTACGGACTAAGACTAGGATACCATTAAACTGGGATATTAATGTGTGTGTGTAGCATCCCAATACTTTTGGTAATATAGTGTATATTATAATTTCAATTTTGGGTTTAATGTTGTGAGTTTTTTTAACTTTTTAAAAGTGGTCTCTGCGGCAGATTCGCCGCAAGATCACTTTTATCGGTGGTGGGAGAGGCCCTCCCCCCTCTCTCCGATGCCCTCTGCCGCTTACCGGAAGCGTCAGCAGCGGGGGAAGCGATCGGATGTTGTCCCTGGCTGGGTATGGAGACGAGTGAGGGGAAGATGGTCCCCACCTGTCTCCATGTGATTGCATTGCTCTTAAAGAGACATTTTTTTTAAATGACATTTTCACAAAAAATGGTTTTGTTTTTATTGCATTTTAGTCTTATTATGAGATCTGAGTTCTTTTAGACCCCAGATCTCATATTTAAGAGGTCCCGTCATGCTTTTTTTTTCTACAGGATGTTTATATTCCTTGTAATAGGAATCCAAGTGACACAATTGTATTTATTTGTTAAAAAGACCTCCTCTGTAAATCAAACATGCAACCTGTATATTTTTTTTAAACGACGCCTATGGAGGTTTTTAAGGGTAAAAGTTTGTCGCCATTCCACGGTTTCCACCCGTCTGGATTTCACGGATAGGATCGGATCGGATACCGGCAGGTGTCAGCGGACATATCACCGTTGACATCCGCCCCTCCAAAAGGAGGTGAATGAAGCGTCTGATCATATCCATCTGAAAAACTGACAGGCGGACCTGATCGGAAAGCCCGTATGAAAGGGGTCTTAGGCTGCATCAAAGCCTTAACCACATGCCGACCCATATACGTCGGCACAATGGCACGGCTGGGCAAATGGGCGTACTGGTACGTCCCCTTTAAATTTGCGGCATTGTGAGCGCGCGCTCTCTAGGACACACTTAACCCCTTCATCGCCCCTAGTGTTTAACCCCTTCCCTGCCAGTGTCATTTACACAGTAATCAATGCTGATCGCTGTATAAAGGACAATGGTCCTAAAATAGTGTTAAAAGTGTCCGATGTGTCCACCATAATGTCGCAGTCACGATAAAAATTGCACATTACTAATAAAGAAATACAAATAAAAAAATGCTATAAATCTATCCCCTATTTTGTAGACGCTATAACTTTTGCGCAAACCAATCAATATACACTTATTGCAATTTTTTTACCAAAAATATGTAGAATACGTATCGGCCTAAACTGAGGAAAATGTATTTTTTTTATATATTTTAGGGGATATTTATTATAGCAAAACGTAAATAATATTGCTTTTTTTTTAAATTATTTTTTGTTTATAGCGCAAAAAATAAAAACCGCAGAGATGATCAAATACCACCAAAAGAAAGCTCTATTTGTGGGGAAAAAAGGACGTCAATTTTGTTTGGGAGACACATCGCACGACCCCGTAATTGTCAGTTAAAGCGACGCAGTGCCGAATCGCAAAAAGTGGCCTGGTCTTTGGCCAGCCAAATGGTCCGGGGCCTAAGTGGTTAAAACGATTCCTGAAATACTCATGTAAATTGTTCAGCATTGTACTAGTACATGGACATCATATCTAAGTTATATTTCTCCCGCCTCTTTAAATTATTGATAAGCCTGGCGTATCATTACACAAGCTTTGTTCTGGAATAGTGCTACAGGAATGAGAGTGAGAGAATGATGTTTGATTTCAGAGCTAGCTGGTGTGTACAGTATAAAAAAGTTATGCAAGTAAAATATATACTCACTCAAGCTTGCGGAATTTTTCAGTTCCTGCAGCCACATACTGTCCCCGATTCATGAGGTCGCCGAGCTGTGTCACCCGGTGCCCATTGCGTGGTGTATAGATCGTTCGCACCGCAGTTGGGGCTTGGATACTTGTAGTCACCTCATTTAAGAAGGCCTCAAAAGTCACAAATTGCCTTTCGTTGACCACCATCCGGCGACCATTGTGGAAAGGATCCCCATTTCGGTACACCAAGACATTTTTTCCATGTGGGAGCACGTTTAGCCCCAAAGGGGAGCTCATCCTTGGGTAGTGGCGTGATAATAAAATTGAGAACACAGCAAAAGCAGATGATCACTTTGAAAATGCACTTACTATAGATCAGTGAGCACATATGACAGTTCTAATCCTGTACACAATGCACACTTCTCACACAGCCCTGTGTCCTACATGTCTATCATTCGGTTGCTGCGACTCTTTCTTGTTGCCAGGTGACAATTAGTTACCACTGTGTATAGGAGAAAGGTGGAGATCGCCGAGTTACAGGAGACACGCCTCCTAAACAAGAACTGCCGATCATTTTACTAATTCTACACATGTATCTACAAACAGCTGACACTTTACACCTCATCTAATCACATATTGAAAAGTGCAATGATGTGCACATAGTGTGACCATACACGTCAACTCTCATGAGAACACGGCCTGCTGGGAGATCTTCCCATGTCACTTTGCAATGCATCACCGCTTGGTCTTTTTCTTGTCACTCTTTCTTTACCTGATTAGGCTAATTTTCCCTTGCAGCATGTATACTTGTGAAAGGTTCTTCTGTCTTCTACTATGAAAAGGGGTATTATTCCGCCCACTGACACCAAGTATGGGGCACTAATCCTTCCACCGACACCAAGGATGGGGGACTTATCCTCCCACTGACACCAATGATGGGGCACTTATCCTCCTACTGACACCAAGGATGGGGCACTTATCCTCCCACTGACACCAAGGATGGGGCACTTATCCTCCCACTGACACCAAGGATGGGGCACTTATCCTCCCACTGACACCAAGGATGGGGCACTTATCCTCCCACTGACACCAAGGATGGGGCACTTATCCTTCCACTTACACCAAGTATGGGGCACATATGCTTTCACCGACACCAAGGATGGGGGACTTATCCTTCCACTGACACCAAGGATGGGGCACTTATCCTCCCACTGACATCAAGGATGGGGCACTTAGCCTCCCACTGACACCAAGGATGGGGCACTTATCCTCCCACCGACACCAAGGATGGGGCACTTATCTTTTCACCGACACCAAGTATGGGGCACTTATCCTTTCACCGATACCAAGGATGGGGCACTATTCCTCCCACTGACACCAAAGATGGGGCACTATTTCTCCCACTGACACCAAAGATGGGGCACTTATCCTTTCAACGATACCAAGGATGGGGCACTTATCCTTCCACCGACACCAAGGATGGGGCATTTATCCTTCCACCGACACCAAGGACGGGGTACTTATCCTCCCACCGACACCAAGGATGGGGTACTTATCCTCCCACCGACACCAAGGATGGAGCACTTATCCTTCCACAACACCAAGGATAGAGCAAGGATGGAGCATTTATCCTTCCACCGACACCAAGGATGGGGCACTTATCCTTCCACTGACACCAAGGATGGAGCAATATTCCTCCCACTGACATCAATGATATGGCACTATTGCTCCCACTAACACCACAGATGGGCCACTATTCCCCCCCCTCCCTCCCTTCCCCCAGTAGACCTGAAAGCCACTGCCTGGGAAGGCCTGTGTGAGATCCGGAATTACTCCCAGTGGGAGCGGTAAAGCTGGCCACATGTCAAATTTCAGTTAATTCCTGATGAATCGGCCAATATTCATTAAGTGGCTGGCCCTGTAGAAGGAGCTGGTGAAAATTTTCAAATAGCAGTTGTATCCAATCAGATGCATGCACCGCTTGGGTATTCTGACAACCATGCACTGCATATTCATTCAGACTAGATTGGGGAATTCTCTCATTAAGGCCGTGTTCACACTATTGCAAATTGGATGTGAGATTTGTGCATCCAATCCGCAATAGCAGAAGAATGTGACTGGCGCTCTATGGAGCCGGTTCACGTATCTCTGTTGTGGATTTGCACAGGAGCCATGTGCATCTTTTGGTCCATTTCTGCCCAAAATTTCAGGCTGAAATCGGCCCTGAAACGGGGAACCAGGATGCACAGGACACGCGTCGGCATCCAGTGTGCTTGAGTGAACAGCTTCCAACACTCTGCACAGTTTCCAACGAGTACAGCAAAATGGCTTTGCAATTTCAGATAATTTACATAGACTTAATTCAGTTTTGGAAATTATATCATTGTGAAGTAATTTTGGAGTTGCTATGAGAACACACACCGCAAGTGTTGCACAGCCATGAGATTGCATGTGCACCACAAGTGTGATAATCTCTACGGCTGCTGCCTTCAACACAGAACATGGTGGGGGCAGCAGCATATCAGTGCAGAATCATGACAGGTACATGACAATTAGGGATTTGTATTAACAGTTTGTCTCAATGGCATCAGTTTGAGATGCTTTGAAGATCATGGAGAATTCATTGACCAGTGTATTTGACCTGCAGATGACACCCTTCCGACCTGCTTAAAGTGAACAAAAGTCAAGGCTACACTGGCAAATGAAGCTCTTTCTTATGGGGAGATTTGACAGCTTGTTGATAATCACCTCATTTGTAGCACACTAAGCTCAATGGGATACTAATGAGAGGACTAAGCAGTTACTGAAAAATTTAACAAAACACACTTAATCGCTATTGTAGCTCCAGCCTATATTAAACTAGCACATATGGATGACCAATTCTTTAACATATTGGGCCTGATGTATAAAACACGTGCATACGTTATCTCTTCTTTCCAAAATTAGCAACCAACTTCTAACAGCTATCTTTAGGTCTCATTCAAACAAGCACTGCTACCCTTGCAGCACACTGAGCTGCTATTTTCTACATCTGCAAACAGGTAGTCAATAGAAGTGGATGCAGACACAGCAGCTGCAAGGACACAGCCACATGGTAAAATTTGCCATGCATGCAGGTGCGGATGCACGGACCAGACGGTCCGTTTCCATCCGATTCCCCATAGGGGATAGCGGAGGAGAGACAGGGCGGTCCCTGCACAGTGTGCGGGGACCGCCCTGTCCGCCGACAGCTGAGCGGGACCCCCCGCTGAGCCGACGGACACACACGGAGCGGACCAAAAAACGGACCGCTCCGTGTGAAAGAGGCCTAAGGTAGATGCAGAAAACTTCTCAGCGCGCTGGACGAGTGTGAGCACCCTCTGGATAAGCCCTTACAGTCCCTGGCATGAAAATAAGTCAATCAAGCTGTCGGTTGCTAGGTAAAACAAAAAATGTAATCTTTGCACACTTTACATACATCAGGACTAGTGAGCCTTATTTTTAGAAGAAAAAAAAATGTATTCCCCCAAAAAATTTGATCAAATTTTTATGAACTTTATAAAGAGTTCATTTTAAAAAAATACAGCATTTCTGGCTCACCCGTGCTGTAATTCGTCACAGCAGGTTTACTGGGTCCCGGACAGTGATTGACCGACAGCACCCAACAATTGGCTCTGAGTCTCACGATACACAGCCCTCTGAGTGTAAACAGCGCAGAGCTGTTCAACGACAGAGGATCTAGTTGGTTTTTCATTCCCTGCTAAGCAAGGAATGAAAACTAGAAACCCAGTAAAACACTTATTAGGCATGTTGCCCTATATGTTAGCCCCTTCCTGCCCAGTGTCATTAGTAGTCACTGTGCAAATTATTAGCACTGATCACTGTAATAATGGCACTGATGTCAGTGGCAGTTAGTTCAAGTGTCAAATTTCCCACCTCACTATTGCAGTTACCAGGGCCGATCCGCCCTATACGCAGACTACGCAAGCTGCGTAGGGCCCCCGGATTTACTCAGGGCCCCGCTGGGAAGCGTTGCTAACCAAAACAATGGCCGCCGCCGCGGCTGTCCGAATCTCAGTGAGTCTGACCGACGTCAGGTGACGTCATTACGGCCGCCGCTAATGCTCATGGGAGCTGTAGTCCGCCGCGAGCGACTATGTGCTGAAGCTCGCTCCCTCCTCCTCCTTGGAGGGGGGGAGGGAGGATGTGGAGTCAGTCAGTCACTCTGAGGAGAGCATAGCGGCACAGCGGTGGTTGACTGTCATTTTCCCTGTCAGTGGCACAGTGCCTTTTGGAAAACGGTAGGACTAGGAGATGTGTAAAAAAAAAAAAAAAATAATGTTATTTGAAAAGAAAAAAAACCCTTAATGTTATGTGGGGGAAAAAAAAAACCTGAATGGTATGTGGAAAAAAAAACCCTGAATGTTATGTGGAAAAAAAAACCTGAATGTTATGTGGAAAAAAAAAACCTGAATGTTATGTGAAAAAAAAAAACCTGAATGGTATGTGGAAAAAAAAACCCTGAATGTTATGTGGAAAAAAAAACCTGAATGTTATGTGGAAAAAAAACCCTGAATGTTATGTGGAAAAAAAACCCTGAATGTTATGTGGGGGGGAAAAAAACTGAATGTTATGTGGGGGGGAAAAAAACCTGAATTTTATGTGGAAAAAAAAAACCTGAATGTTATGTGGAAAAAAAACCCTGAATGTTATGTGGGGGGAAACCTGAATGTTATGTGGAAAAAAAAAACCTGAATTTTATGTGGGAAAAAAAACCTGAATTTTATGTTGAATTTATGTGGGGGAAAAAAACCCTGAATGGGGAAAAAACCTGAATGTTATGTGTTATGTGGGGAAAAAAACCTGAATTTTATGTGGAAAAAAAAACCTGAATGTTATGTGGTGGAAAAAAACCCTGAATGTTATGTAGGGGGGAAAAAACCTGAATGTTATGTGGGGGAAAAAAAAAAACCCTGAATTTTATGTGGGAAAAAAAACCCTGAATTTTATGTGGGAAAAAAAACCCTGAATTTTATGTGGGAAAAAAAACCCTGAATGTTATGTGGAAGAAAAAACCCTGAATGTTATGTGGAAAAGAAAAACCCTGAATGTTATGTGGAAAAAAAACCCTGAATGTTATGTGGGGGGGGGGGGGGGGGAACCTGAATTGTATGTGGGGAAAAAAAAAACCTGAATGTTATGTGGAAAAAAAAACCTGAATGTTATGTGGAAAAAAACCCTGAATGTTATGTAGGGGGAAAAAAAACCTGAATGTTATGTGGGGGAAAAAAAACCTGAATGTTATGTGGGGGAAAAAAAAAAACCCTGAATTTTATGTGGGAAAAAAAAACCTGAATTTTATGTGGGAAAAAAAAAACCTGAATTTTATGTGGGAAAAAAAAACCCCTGAATTTTATGTGGGAAAAAAAAACCCTGAATTTTATGTGGGAAAAAAAAACCCTGAATTTTATGTGGGAAAAAAAAACCCTGAATTTTATGTGGGAAAAAAAACCCTGAATGTTATGTGGAAAAAAAAAAAAAACCTGAATTTTATGTGGGAAAAAAAAACCCTGAATTTTATGTGGGGAAAAAAAAACCCTGAATTTTATGTGGGAAAAAAAAACCCTGAATTTTATGTGGGAAAAAAAAACCCTGAATTTTATGTGGGAAAAAAAAACCCTGAATTTTATGTGGGGGAAAAAAAAACCCTGAATTTTATGTGGGAAAAAAAACCCTGAATGTTATGTGGAAAAAAAACCCTGAATGTTATGTGGAAAAAAAACCCTGAATGTTATGTGGAAAAAAAACCCTGAATGTTATGTGGGGGGGAAAAAAACCTGAATTTTATGTGGGAAAAAAAAAACCTGAGTTTTAGTTGGAAAAAAAAACCCTGAATGTTATGTGGGGGAAAAAAAACTGAATTTTATGTGAAAAAAAAAAATGAAAAAAATGAATGTTATGTGGGGGGAAAAAAAAACCTGAATGTTATGTGGAAAAAAAAAACCTGAATGTTTCCCCTTTAAGACCTGAATGTTATGTGGAAAAAAAACCCTGAATGTTATGTGGAAAAAAAAAACCCTGAATGTTATGTGGAAAAAAAAAACCCTGAATTTTATGTGGAAAAAAACCCCCCTGAATGTTATGTGGAAAAAAAACCCTGAATGTTATGTGGAAAAAAAACCCTGAATGTTATGTGGAAAAAAAAAACCCTGAATTTTATGTGGAAAAAAAAAACCTGCATTTTATGTGGAAAAAACCCCCCCTGAATTTTATGTGGAAAAAAAAACCCCTGAATGTTATGTGGAAGAAAAAACCCTGAATGTTATGTGGAAGAAAAAACCCTGAATTTTATGTGGGAAAAAAAAACCCTGAATTTTATGTGGGGGAAAAAAAAACCCTGAATTTTATGTGGGAAAAAAAACCCCTGAATGTTATGTGGAAAAAAAACCCCTGAATGTTATGTGGAAAAAAAACCCTGAATGTTATGTGGAAAAAAAACCCTGAATGTTATGTGGAAAAAAAACCCTGAATGTTATGTGGGGGGGAAAAAAACCTGAATTTTATGTGGGAAAAAAAAACCTGAGTTTTAGTTGGAAAAAAAAAACCCTGAATGTTATGTGGGGGAAAAAAAACTGAATTTTATGTGGAAAAAAAAAATGAAAAAAAGAAAAGAAAAAAAACCTGAATGTTATGTGGGGGGAAAAAAAAACCTGAATGTTATGTGGAAAAAAAAACCTGAATGTTTCCCCTTTAAGACCTGAATGTTATGTGGAAAAAAAACCCTGAATGTTATGTGGAAAAAAAAAACCCTGAATGTTATGTGGAAAAAAAAAACCCTGAATTTTATGTGGAAAAAAAACCCCCTGAATGTTATGTGGAAAAAAAAAACCTGAATGTTATGTGGAAAAAAAACCCTGAATGTTATGTGGAAAAAAAAAACCCTGAATTTTATGTGGAAAAAAAAAACCTGCATTTTATGTGGAAAAAAAACCCCCTGAATTTTATGTGGAAAAAAAAACCCTGAATGTTATGTGGAAAAAAAAAACCTGAATGTTATGTGGAAAAAAAAAACCTGAATGTTATGTGGAAAAAAAAAAACCTGAATGTTATGTGGAAAAAAAAAAACCCTGAATGTTATGTGGAAAAAAAACCCTGAATGTTATGTGGGGGGGAAAAAAACCTGAATTTTATGTGGGAAAAAAAAAACCTGAGTTTTAGTTGAAAAAAAAAAACCCTGAATGTTATGTGGGGGGAAAAAAACTGAATTTTATGTGAAAAAAAAAAGAAAAAAAGAAAAAAAAACCTGAATGTTATGTGGGGGAAAAGAAAAACCCTGAATGTTATGTGGAAAAAAAAAAACCCTGAATGTTATGTGGGGGGAAAAAAAAAACCTGAATGTTATGTTGTGGGGGGGGGGGGGGACCCTGAATGTTATGTGTGTAAAAAATTGTCACCACTGTGCAATGCCATCAATTGTCACCACTGTGCCATGCCAATCGCAGCCATTGTGCCCATCAATTGTCGCCACTGTACCATGCCAATCGCAGCCACTGTGCCATGCTATTGTGCCCATCAATTGTCACCACTGTGCCATGCCATTGTCGCCACTGTGCCATGCCAATGGCAGTCACTGTGCCATGCCATTGTGCCCATCAATTGCCACCACTGTGCCATGCCATCAAACACAGCTACTGTGCCCATCAATTGTCACCACTGTGCCCATCAATTGTCACCACTGTGCCCATCAATTGTCACCACTGTGCCCATCAATTGTCACCACTGTGCCATGTCATCAATTGTCGACCACTGTGCCATGCCATTGTTGCCACTGTGCCATGCCAAATGCAGCCACTGTGCCATGCCACTGTGCCCATCAATTGTTGTCACTGTGCCATACCAAACGCAGCCACTGTGCCATGCCACTGTGCCCATCAAGTCGCCACTGACGCTGTGCCATGCCATCAATTGTCGACCACTGTGCCATGCCAAATGCAGCCACTGTGCCATGCCACTGTGCCCATCAATTGTTGCCACTGTGCCATACCAAATGCAGCCACTGTGCCATGCCACTGTGCCCATCAATTGTTGCCACTGTGCCATACCAAATGCAGCCACTGTGCCATGCCACTGTGCCCATCAATTGTCACCACTGGCACTGTGCCATGCCATCAATTGTCGCCACTGTGCCATGCTATTGTCGCCACTGTGCCCATCAATTGTCGCCACTGTGCCATGCCAAACACAGCCACTGTGCCCATTAATTGTCACCACTGTGCAATGCCATCAAACGCAGCCACTGTGCCATCAATTGTCGTCACTGTGACATGCCATTGTCGCCACTGTGCCATGCCATTGTTGCCACTGTGCCCATCAATTGCCGTGTGTTGACGGGGGAAAAAAACGTGCATGCTCAGAAGCAAGTTATGAGAAGGGAAATTTGCATAATCAGCCCAAAGGGTGGCACCAATCGAATGGAACTTCCCCTTAATAGTGCCGTTGTACGTGTTATACGTCACCGCACTTTGCTCAAGCATTTTTTTATCACGATCGTGTGTATGCAAGGCAGGCTTGAGAGGAATCGCGTTGAGAAAAACTTATTTTTTTCCCATGACATGAAAAATGATTGTGTACGTGGCTTAAGGTTTTGCTGCAATTTTTTCACTTCACTATTATTTCTAACACATAGTGACATTTGTTTACATTTAGCGCGAACGACACTATTACACTAATGTTTACAACATCCATGACAAAATGAAGCGAAACTATCCTTCTGGTCATGAAAAGAGAAAAAGGAAACACCATGAGAGTGAATTGCGGGAACAACAATCAGGTAAACTTGTGTTCTATCCTCTCCAATTTGATGTCAGCAAAGTAGAGTTATGTTTATGTGCATTTCTATAGTTTTTTTCGGTCTTGCTAACCTAGCTGGTCAGGCAGGCAGTGCATCCCTTGGTCTGTGTCTAGCTGCCAATGCCAGTCACTTCCAGGGCTGTGTTTTGTAATTTTGTGCCTGACAAAAGTGAGAGTAAAATACAATTATTTATTAAGTTTGGTAAACGACAAAGTGCAATGGTGTTTGTTTACTGCAGCTCGGAAAAGATAGCCGTGTCGGGTGTGTTATCAGGCTGTAGGCATTTTTGATTTCAAGAATTAATTTTTTTTTAACTATTTGCAATGTGAATTCTAGATTATTTTGACTAGTAGGGCCCCTTAGTTAATTTTTATGTACCGATGTTTATTTTTGATATCAGGAATTACATATTCACTTGTACAAGTTAATTCTTGATATCACTCACAGGGATTCTTGATATCTGCATCACTAGTTCACTATTTAAATATTACAAAAGCCAAGCCATAGTATAATAAATAGTATTATTTTTATATTTGAAAATGTATAAAAGGAAATTGAGAGATAGTTTATTTGGGTCTGATGCAGCTTATAAAAATTAGTTATCTATAATTTGCAGGTGCTATGCTTAAGTTTGTCAGTAGAGGAGATGCTGGAGGATCATCAGCCAGTACAAGCACAGACTCAGTTGTTACACATCCAGCCTCAACAGCCAGTACTAGAACAGACCCAGTACAGCCAGCTTCAGCAAAAACGGCACAACAGGCTTCAGCAAGTACTAGCAACACAGACCCAGGTGAAGTACAGGCAGTCTCAGCAAGTACTAGCAACACAGACGCAGGTGAAGTACAGGCAGCCTCAGGCAGTACTAGCAGCACAACCAGAGGTGTACAGCCAGCAGTAGATACAAGCAGCTCAGACCCAAATAGAACAGTTTCCGCTCCACCAAATGATCCAGCAGATTGGCCCCCAGTCTTAACAGACTTTATGAGGACGGAGATAGTGCGCAGAGGTCCATTCAAACCAGGACTGGATTTTTCTTTCCCTAAAGACAAGTCTAGAAGAGCTTTCCATTCAGGCTTATTACAGAGACAACTATTAAATGGGGAAAAGATGAAAAGGAGCTGGCTTACATACTCAATCAAAAACAATGCTGTTTGTTGTTTTTGCTGTAAGCTCTTTTCTACAAAAGACAACAAAATTATAAAAGAAGGTGTGAAAGGTATTGGTATTGAAACACCATGAAAGTAGTACTGAACACAACAAAAATATGATTAGGTGGAGAGAACTTGACCTGCGCCTAAGTCAGGGACAGACTTTTGACCAGATACAAATGACCATTTATGAGGCTGAAAGAAAGAGATGGCGGGATGTCCTTACACGTTTAATAAGTATCACCCAGTCTCTGGCTGAACGAAACCTAGCATTCAGGGGTTCGTCAGAAAAACTCTTCCAGCCAGATAATGGAAATTTCCTAAAAGAGGTTGAACTACTGGCAAAATTTGACCCCATTATGGAAAACCATCTCAACAAAATTAAAGATGGAGAGACACATGCTCATTACCTTGGGCAGCACACACAGAATGAGCTAATACAGATCGTGAGTGGCAAAATTCTGGAAGCAATAGTGACTCAAATAAGAGACTCAAAGTACTACTCCATTATCTTGGACTGTACACCTGACATTAGTCACCAAGAGCAAATGTCCATTATTCTGAGAAGCGTGGCTTTAAAGGGAAAGCCAGAGATCAAGGAGCACTTTCTGGGCTTTGTGAATGTTGAGGCTACAACAGGTTTAAATCTGTCCACTGTCATCTTAAATAAGCTGAATGAGCTGAAGATTTCATTTGAAGATTGCAGAGGGCAATCTTTTGATAATGGGGCCAACATGAAAGGCAAGAACCAAGGAGTACAAGCCAGACTGCTCAGAAAAAACCCCAGAGCCGTGTTTGTGCCATGTGGAGCACATACTCTAAACCTTGTAATTGCAGATGCTGCCAAATCTTCAAAAGATGCAGTAGGGTTCTTTGGACATGTACAAAAGCTCTTCAACTTCTTTTCAGCTGGCACACAAAGATGGAGTATTTTAAAGAAACACGTGAAGATAACCGTGAAGTCATGGAGTGACACAAGATGGGAGAGTAGGCTCAAAAGCGTTTATGCAATAAGGCACCAGGCATCTGAGGTTCGGGAGGCATTACTGGAAGCCAGACAGACAATCAATGATCCTGTGGCCAAAGTGGAGGCACAAGCACTTGCAGAGGAAGTTGGGTCTTACCGCTTCTTGATTTGCTGTATCGTATGGTGTGAGATACTGACTATTGCAAACATGGTGAACAAGCTCCTCCAATCTGCCTCAATGCAGTTGGATATAGCAGTTACTTTAATCTCAAATGCAAAGGCTTCCCTCACTACATACCGGGAAACTGGATTCTCTGAGGCCCAGACAACAGCCAAAAGCATTTGCGAAGTAATGAATGTGGAGGCTGTTCTGAAAGAGAAGAGACTAAGAAACAGCAAGAGGCTTTTCAGCTATGAGGCTCCTGATGAACCAGTGACTGATGCACTGAAAAACCTAGAAGTCAACTTCTTTAACATGGTGGTCGACTCTGCTGTGACATCCATGGATGAGAGATTTGAAACACTCAACCAGGTGAAATCCAAATATGGAGTGTTGCTAAACTTCAGCACTACCTCACAGATGTCTAGTGAATCTTTAAAGGCTCACTGCATGGAAGTTCAAAATACTCTAACCTTCAGAGATGACTATGACATCAGTGGAATGGATCTGGCACACGAGATTCAGAATATACCTGATCTGCCATCAGATAAGATGACTGCATTTGAGTTGCTTTCATTTCTCTGTGAGAAAAATATGGAGGAAATCTATCCTAATCTTTGGATAGCCCTAAGAATTGCAGTCACACTGCCTGTAACAGTAGCATCATCAGAGAGGAGCTTTTCAAAATTAAAGCTCATCAAAAGCTACCTGAGGTCTTCTATGTCACAGGAACGTTTGAGTGGCTTGGCCATAATGAGCATAAATCATGATGTGGGAAAACACCTGTCCTATGATGACATCATTGATGATTTTGCCTCAAGAAAGTGCAGAAAAGGGATATTTTGATGGTAAGATTTTAATTCAAACATTCAAATGTAACGAGTAGTGTAAATTACTGCTTAACCAACTAAGTAATATTCTTCTCAGTTTCTTCTAGACAGTCCAAATAGTCTGGTGGTGCCCATACTGATGCCAAAAATGCCAAGTTTGTGGAGAGAACCAAAGTTAATCCCAAAAGTCAAAGTTCAGGGTTATAATTTATTAGTTTCTTCTTATTTATGTTTACATTAATATTCACTTATTTAATAAGATTCACTTGTTATCTTAAAGTGGAGGTTCAGCGGCCATTCGTTTTTTTTTTTCATTACATTCTTTTCCCCATTGCAGATAAATACTCACGGTTTTGTTTTTTAAAATCATCGGCTGTCTGTTTTCCTTAGAAAGAATGTATAAATAGCGTAAGGCAGTTTCCATTTTGTTTGTGGGCATGTGAAGCCCACAAGCACTCATTTGGATGCAGTGATATGTGTTATCTCTGAGCAGCGCCATGAACTTTCGGTTTTGCCGTCACAACGTGCAGCGTCATTGAAAGTCCCCGCCCCATTGTGATGGGAACCACAACGGTGCGTGCGTTCCCCTTGTCTCAATGAGCAAATACACTTAGCTCCCATGAGACAGTAGCAATCAAAAGGAAAATAACTAGGTATTTAAACTGCAATTTATTTTTATGCAGCATTAGAAGATGTATGCTATTCCCAGAAGGCTATAAGATATACTTGTCATTTTGGGTGAACCTCTGCTTTAATATTATAGAAAATACTATATTCAATAAATATTGTTTGTTGGAACCTCATTCTGTTCTATATTGTTGTACTTATTCTTTGATTGTTTTGTTTAAAGGAGGGAGGATTGTATTGGGAGCACTGAAGTGTTAGGTGTGATTGTGTGGCAATGGCAAATGGTTTACATAGCTCACGGTATCACGGGTCAGATAGAGGGCCCCTTAGCAGAATTGTGCTTAGGGCCCCAGAGAGGTCAGGATCGGCACTGGCAGTTACATTAAAAAGGCACTGATCACCGTCATTACTAATATTAAAAAAAAAAAAAGGGATTTTTAAATACAGCTTACCTGTAAAATCCTTTTCTTGGAGTACATCACGGGACACAGAGCGGCATATTCATTACTATATGGGTTATATGGAGTACCTTCAGGTGTGGACACTGGCAATCTCAAACAGGAAGTCCCCTCCCTATATAACCCCCTCCCCTAGAGGGAGTCCCTCAGTTTTGTAGCAAGCAGTATGCCTCCCAAAAATGTTCCCCAAAAGAGGGGTGGGAGCTCTGTGTCCCGTGATGTACTCCAAGAAAAGGATTTTACAGGTAAGCTGTATTTAAAAATCCCTTTTTCTTTCTCGTACATCACGGGACACAGAGCGGCATATTCATTACTATATGGGATGTCCGAAAGCAATGCTTTAATGAGGGGAGGGAGACATCTTCTCAAAAGAGATTTAATTTAGAGGTATACTCAAATAATAATAATAAATCCAACTTAGTCAAGAAAAAACTTTTTTTTTTTTTTTACAACCAAGGGTGCCCCTGATCCCGAGGATCTTAAACTGCAGCCTGTAGTACTGCCTGCCCAAAGGCTGAATCCGCATTCCTTCTCACGTCTAGTTGATAAAACCTTGTAAACGTGTGGACTGATGACCACGTCGCCGCCTTGCATATCTGAGCCATAGAGATCTGATGGTGTGCTGCCCAGGAGGCGCCCATGGCCCTGGTAGAATGGGCCTTTACCGACAAAGGAGGAGGCAACCTCTTCAAACCGTAGGCCTGAATGATTAATTGTCTAATCCATCTCGAGATGGTGGATTTTGCAGCTGCCTGCCCCTTCTTGGGGCCATCTGGTAGAACGAACAACACATCTGTTTTCCGGATCTTTTCTGTAGCTTTAAGATAGGCCTTCATGGCCCGGACAATATCCAAGGTATGCAGCAACCCCTCCTTTCTAGATGTGGGTTTCGGAAAGAAGGATGGAAGTACCAAATCCTGGTTCAAGTGAAAATTGGATATAACCTTTGGTAGAAAGGCAGGATGGGGCCGGAGAACTGCCCTGTCCTTATGTAGAATGAGATATGGTTCCTTACATGATAAGGCTGCCAACTCCGACACTCTCCTGGCCGAAACTATGGCGACCAAGAATACCACTTTCTTGTCAGTAAAACTAAAGGAATCTCAGCCAACGGCTCAAAGGGTTGTTTCTGTAGAGTGGACAGGACAAGATTTAAGTCCCATGGACAAACTGGTGACTTGACAGGAGGATTAATATGCAAGACCCCTGTATGAAGGTCTTTACCAGCGAGTGGGTGGCCAGCGGCCTCTGAAACCACACTGACAGAGCTGAAATCTGTCCCTTGATTGTGCTTAATGCCAGGCCTTTATCCACTCCTAGTTGGAGAAAACTTAACACCCTATCAATGGTATATTTGCGGGAATTCCATCTTTTGGATTCACACCAGCCTACGTAGTTCCTCCACACCCTGTAATAAATCACCCTGGAGGCCGGCTTTCTAGCCCTAATCAGGGTAGGAATTACCTGCCTAGACAGACCTCTACCCCTGAGAATCAGGGATTCAGCCTCCAGGCCGTCAAATTTAGACGCTGTAATGTAGGGTGGAGGATCGGGCCTTGTGAGAGTAGGTCTGGTCGTAGAGGAAGAGTCCAAGGGTCTCCCACTGCCATCTTCAGGACTAGTGAGTACCATGTCCTCCGGGGCCAAGCTGGAGCTACTAGAATGACTGGCTTGTGCTCCACTCTGATCCTGCGCAACAGGCGCGGAAGTAACTGTAGCGGAGGGAATGCATATAGAAGTTTGAATTGATGCCAAGGGCAAACCAACGCATCGGTTCCGCAGGCCATAGGGTCCCTCGCTCGAGACACGAACCTGTCTAGTTTCTTGTTGAACCTGGATGCCATTATATCTACGTCTGGCATTCCCCACTTCTGGCAGATTGTCTGAAAGACCTGGGGATGCAGAGACCACTCCCCCGGCGACAGAATCTGGCGACTTAAGAAGTCTGCCTGCAGGTTGTCCACTCCGGGAATGAATATCGCCGAAATGCAGGGTACATAAACCTCTGCCCACTGAAAAATCAAGCTCACCTCCCTCTGAGCGGCCTGACTCCTGGTTCCCCCTTGGTGGTTTATGTATGCCACCGCTGTGGCATTGTCTGACTGGATTCTCACCGGGGACCCCTGTAATCTGGAAGTCCATGCCAGGAGGGCTAGGCGAGCAGCTCTGATCTCCAAGACATTGATGGGTAGCTGCCCCTCTGCTTCCGCCCAAGTTCCCTGGCGAGAGAACCCCTCCAAGACCGCCCCCCAGCCTGCCAGGCTGGCGTCTGTGGTAACTACCTTCCAGACAACGGGGCTGAAGGACCTTCCCTTTAGAAGATTCTGAGGGTTCAACCACCAGGCCAGGCTTTGTCGGACCCTTGATGATAGCGTCAAAGGGGACTCCAAGGCATGTGCTCTCTTGCCCCAGGCTGCTAGAATGGCTGCCTGTAGGACGCGAGTGTGGATCTGAGCGTATGGTACTGCCTCGAACGTGGCCACTAGCTTGCCTAGTAATCGCATACACAGGCGAATAGTTGTTTTTTTCTTGCTTAGAACCAACTGAACCAACCCCTTGATAGCCTCGACCTTTACAAGGGGCAGGAACACCCTTTGCTGTTCTGTGTCTAACCTCATGCCGAGGTATTCCAACTGCTTTGTAGGCTGGAACGCTGACTTTTCCCGGTTTAGGACCCAGCCGAACCTTTCGAGGTACTGAACCGTGAGGTTTACTGCCTGTTGCAGACACGACCGTGAGTGATCTATGATTAAAAGGTCGTCCAAGTATGCTAGGACTGTGACCCCTTGGATCCTTAGATTGGCCAGAACTGGGGCTAGGATCTTCGTGAATACCCGGGGGGCCGTGGCTAGCCCGAAGGGGAGCGCCCTGAATTGGAAGTGTCGCTGCCCCACTGCGAAGCGTAAAAATCTTTGATGCGACTGAAAGATTGGTACATGAAGGTAAGCATCCTTTATGTCTATGGAAGCCAGAAAATCGTCCCTCTGGAGCGTGGCGACTGCTGACCGGATGGATTCCATCCGGAAGGAACGAACCCTTAGGTAAACGTTTAAACTCTTTAGGCCCAAGATTGGCCTGACATCGCCGTTGGGCTTTGGTATGACAAAGAGATTGGAATAGAAACCTAGCCCCTGCTCTTGGGCTGGCACCTTTATTATCACGCCCTGGCAAAGCAGGTGATCCAAAGCTGCCAGCATCGAGGCCTTCTTTGCTGGATCCTTTGGTAGCCTTGACTCTTGAAAATGAGGCGGAGGAAACTTTAGAAACTCCAGTCTGTAGCCTGTGGTTACAGACGCCCGGACCCATTTGTCGGGGATCTTGGCTTCCCAAACTTCTGAGAAGAAACGAAGCCTTCCCCCCACCCGCGAGAGTGGGGGCGCTCCTTCATAAGGCAGACTTAGGGGCTGGTTTTGTCGGCTTGCGATACCATGGTCTCTTACCCCCAGGGGCCTGTCCCTGCGATCTACTGTTAAAGTTGGATCGCGCAGGCGGCCGTCGATACTGCCTGGAATTTGAGGGCCCCGAGACAGGAAAGAGCTGCCTTTTGAATGTAGGACCCCGGAAATGTCTTTTTGACTGGTAAAAGGGTACTTTTGCCACTTGAAATAGTCTGAATGTATTTATCCAGATCCTCTCCGAAGAGTCGTCCTCCATGGAAGGGAAACCCTGCCAGAAGCTTTTTGCATGGGGGCTCCGCCGCCCAGTTCTTCAACCATAAGAGCCTTCTCATGTGCACCAAAAATAGTGATAAACGAGAGGCCTGCTGGATGGAATCCTTTATAGCATCTACCGCAAAACATAGAGCTCTGGGAATGTCAGAAAACTCTTCTGCCTGTTGGGTAGGCATGTCTTTTAGCATTTCTTTTGTCTGGTCCTTTAACGCCTGACAAACTCCAATTGCAGCCACAGCTGGCTGTACCACTGCTCCTGCCGTAGCAAAGGATGCTTTTAAAAGTGTCTCTAACCGTTTATCAACCGGATCTTTAAACATTTGTATGTTTTCCACCGGGCAAGTTAGTGATTTATTCACACATGAGATGGCTGCATCCACCACTGGGAGCTTCCACCTCTTCGAGAATTTTTCCTCCATAGGGTAAATGACCGCAAATCTCTTCGGCGGCAGAAAAATCCTGTCCGGTCGTACCCAATCCTGTAAGATCAATTCCTCCAAGAGAGGATGGACCGGAAAAGGAGCTTTCAAAGAGCCCAGAGAGGATACCGCAGGAACCTGAGGCTCTGGCAATGGTAAATTAAATGTCCGTCAAAGACTGCACCCACAGTCTCTCTGTCTGGGAGTCTGAAAATGGTTCCTCAGAGGTAGATCCCTCAATCCCTGAACCCTCTTGGTTCAGGTCTAGTTGATCCTCCTGCGATTCCAATTCCTCCGGAGAGAGAATTTCAGCATCTGAGGATACACCTTACTCTCCGATAAAGAGACGTACGAAAAACTTAGAAATGATCCATTACCAAAATTTGTTCTAGAGTCCAATGACCTTGTCAAACAAGCCCTTGCTGATGGTATTTTAACCAAATTAGAAGCTGCTTTTTTCCTAAAACCCTTCTTTCAGGTTCCCTATTTATACCATTTACCTAAAATCCATAAAAATATAAACAATCCGCCTGGTCGCCCTATTGTAGCCTCTATGGATAGTATCACCACAAGCTACTCACTATATATTGATCATTTTCTACAACCCTTGGCCCAAGCATTACCGTCTTATATTCGAGATGGCACCCATTTAATCGAACTACTGTCCCCTTATTCTTGGGAGCATACTTACCACTGGTTATCTCTGGATGTATGCTCGCTTTATACATCAATTCCACATCAGATAGGACTAGAAGCAGTTTCCCATTTCCTTAAAGAAGATTCAAATCTTCATCATCAACAAATTGAATTCATCCTTCTGGCCACTCGTTTTTGTTTAGAACATAATTATTTTCAATTCGATAATGACTTTTATTTACAAAAGAAAGGCACAGCTATGGGCGCTAATTTTGCACCTAGCTATGCAAACCTCACCATGGGCCTTTGGGAAGCCACTTTCATTAATCAAAATAACCCTTTTTCAGCTAATCTGGTCTTTTATGGTCGTTATATCGATGACATCGTTATAATATGGGATGGGCCTCTTGACTCCATCATCAATTTTGTGACTTATTGTAATAATAACAACTTTGGGCTCAGTTTTACTTCCGTCCAGGATCCGGAGTCCTTAAGCTTTCTAGATTTGGAATTATTCCATAGTAATGGCACTATTAGTGCAAGAAATTTTACTAAACCAACAGCGGTCAATTCATACTTGCATTATTCCAGCTGTCACCATCCTAGGTGGATTAATAATGTCCCAAAGAGCCAATTCCATCGACTTCGACGAAATTGTACAAAAATTGATGACTACAAAGCCCAAGGTACTGATCTTAAAAATAAGTTCATTGCCAAAGGCTATCCTTCTAACATTGTTCAAGAAGCCCATGATTTATATGTACAAGATCAGCTTCCGCAGTCCAAAAAGGGTGACTCAGTCCCCACTACTCGGTTTATTACCCAATACCACATTAAACATAAGAAAATGGAGAAGATTTTTGAAAAACATTGGCCTATATTGATTCAGGACCCTCACCTTGCCTCTTCTTTAACTAAGTCACCAAAATTTGCTTACCGAAGGGCTCCAAATATTAAAAGCAAAATTGCTCCAAGCAAAATTAAACCATCAAATAATTTTAAGGGAAAAATGCTTAAACAACTCACCCTCATTCCATTGGTGGGTATGTTCCAGTGCAAAAAAACAAAATGCCTAGCCTGTGTTAATGTCCCTCACGGTAAAAAGAACTTTGTAGCCAACAAAATGACATATAATCTGAATGCTTTCTATAATTGCTCCACTACGTACGTTATTTATTGCATTTCCTGTCCCTGTGGCCTGTTATACATTGGCCGAACTATTAGAGCCCTTCGCACAAGATTTGGCAAACACAGACGGGCTGTACAAGCAGCCAACCCAAAGTATAGTGTAGCACGTCATTTTGTTACACATCATCATCAGGATACGTCCCTATTGCAGGTATGGGTAATTGAAGCCATACCGGAGACTCCTACTGCTGTGGAAAGGTTTCAACGGTTATGCAAACAAGAAACCTACTGGATCTATTCTTTAAATACGATGTCACCCCATGGATTGAATGAAGAAATTGAGACCAATAATATAATATAATATAATACAATATAATTTAATTTAGTTATCCAAAAATCCTAGTCCTGACCTATCTTGTCCTTTTGTAATGACCGTTTGATAGATATTTATGTACACATATATATATATATACATGTGTTGCTGTGTTGTCAAACACTGGCTGTTTATTAGTTTTTATTATTATTAGCATTAGTTGTTATTCTAATTTCTGTATAGTATCTAGGTCTCTCTCTATATATATATACACATAGTTGTGGGTATGTGTGTGCATGTATGCACACTCATGCTCTAAACTAAACAATTCTGTGTGTATAATTAGTCCTTATATATATGCACATATATTTTATATGTGTTTGTATATTTGATTCCTGGTGTATTATATCATTTTTAATATATACACATGTTTGTAATATATACACAGTTGTTTTTATGAATGGCCATAATAGTTTACATTTTTTACATTTTTAATAGTATTTTCAATATATTTTTAAATATTCCAACATATCTAGTTTTAAATAATTTTTAGTGTTATGACAGACGGAGATTTTACATTTTTTCTATTTCCAGTACTGTCAGGATTTATATATTTGTTTATTTATTCCCTTTCAAATGTCTCCGGATTGCCATCTCTTTTCTGTTATTTGTTAATTGCGATCAAATCTTTTTATTAATAGTAATGTCTCTCCATGGCCTGTAGCTGTTATTTGTTGTCAATTTGTTTGTTTTTGTTTAGTGTGCCATTTCCAACCAATCACGTTTATCCTGCTCGTATAACTCACGTCCGTTCCATACGGACGCCATGGATCTGACGAAACAGCTGACGCTGTGAAACGCGTAATCCGATTGGCTGGCCGGGTCCCTCGCGTCACTTCCGGGGCGACGACGATACGCCGCGCTCCACGGTGGAACGCACGCCACATCAGACGGCTCTTCCTGGTTTCCTGTGTCCACTATACCACACTTGCGGCTCACAAGCCTGGGACGAAGAAACCTTTTCCGGAGGAACCTCTTATGATGACCCCGGCCTCATAGCCACACCAATGCCTATATTACTCCATGTTTGTGAGTAGTTACTTTATTGTACCAATTTACTACTGATTAAAAACGACATACTGCACTTAGTTTGGCGCATCTTTCTCTTGTATTTTTTTGGCTCTTCTAGAGGCTTGCTTCTGCTTCAGGTGCTGCCGCTAAGTTCCCACATCTATCTAACTGCTGAAACTGGACTGTCCGGAGTATTTTGTTACCATATGGACTTATACTGATTGATGTTTATTTCAACTTTTATTTTTAGACTAGGTTGCTTGCTCAAACTGATTGTGCGCCACAAATTTATTTTTTCTATATACCTTTTGGTGATGGGGATCTAGCCCGTTTCTTGCCAGGAATAGATCTAGCGATCAACGCTGCTAATCTCTCTTCTAGCCCCCCTAGGTATACAGCTAGCATCTCCTCTGTGATAAACACAGGACTGGGCTGATCTGGGCCAGCCTCAGCACCAGACTCCCCCAATGGCTCATCCAAGGCGACCTTCATGGGAATAAGCTGCGGGGAAAGTATCGGCATATCATCAGAATCAGAGGGGGAACCCCTTTGTTTTTTGGTCTTTTTTGTACCCTTTGACCCCGAACTTTTGGAAGCCATAATACAAAATCGAGGGACTTCGCCTACAACAGCAGACTGTAGTGGCCAGGAGTACAAAACTAGGGTTTAGGGGACAATAGATCACTAATGCCCAAAAACTGATGGGGCCCCGTATGTTTTTTTTTTTTTTTTTTTTTTTAAATATATGTCTTTTTTTTTTTTTTGTAAAACATACAGCGACCCCAAACTTAGTTTGCCAGCCTCCAACCTGTTGCAAAAAGGGGGATTTTTTGGCTTAACAGAAAAGCATTGGAACCAAGTCCAGCATGTACTACCCCTCTTCCGCCACCGGGAGTCACTGTTCTGCCGCTCTGCGTCCTCTCCCTTTCAGATCAGCCTCAGACTGAGCACTGACTATAGCCTGCTGATCTATAACAGCACACAAGGCGCACCCCTGATGACGCTGCAGGCACGCACCCCCCCCCTCCCCTCCGAACGGCGCGAAAAACGTCTATAAGACGTGCGCGCGCGCGTATGCCGGATAAGGAAGTACATGGAGGAGCCGCGCTGCTGGAGCCCCAGGACTGCAGTACCAGGCGGCAGAATCAAACCCCCGGCCAGGTAGGACTCTCCAAAAGGCCCCATAGGGGTCCTTACTAGCCCTAGGAAGAAAGCAGCAGGTAGCTAGCAAACACAATTGTTTCTTAGACAGGGGAACCTAGTGATGGGGGAATGAGATCATCCTGTCTTCTCAGACATAGTGAGCAAGGTTGCCAATGCAGAGCATACTTAGGCTACCCCCCTTTTAGGTTACCCCGGAGAGCCTGCTGTCGAACCAAGTCCCGCAGGCTCCCCTCTTACCTGCTCCATGCTGCAGGATGTTTGTCTAGCAAAACGATCCAATCTTCTCCCATCTCCGTGGGTAGCGTAATAGACCTTCAGGCCCTGGGGTCCTATGAAGGTACCCACTGTCCTGGACCTATATAGCACCCTGGCAAACAGGAACTTATGGTCTTTACGAACTCCAAGTCCTGGGCCCAGGGTCCAGCCCTCCAAAGAGGAGCATTATAGGCAAAACCCCACGGTTTGGGGCCCGGGTACTGTCCACTTTGGCACTGAGGCTCCTTGGACAGATCCGGTTAGCCCGCCCTTAATCCCAAGGATGTGGAGCAAAGCTATTCCGTGACCAACACATAAGACACTGGCGAAAAAACTGAGGGACTCTCTCTAGGGGAGGGGGTTATATAGGGAGGGGACTTCCTGTTTGAGATTGCCAGTGTCCACACCTGAAGGTACTCCATATAACCCATATAGTAATGAATATGCCGCTCTGTGTCCCGTGATGTACTAGAAAGAAAAATAATAGAATCACTGTACAAAACATGACTAACAGCCATTTCTACAGCGCAGAAACATGTAAGAATCTGCAAAAACGTTTGTTAAGATTCTTGCAATGCACATTGATCACCCAGTAGGGTTGTTTTTTTCCTCAACAAAATGGAAATTACTCTTTAAAAATTGCAGCATTTCAGAATTTAGATAAAACTTGTGTTTCTCTGACACCCTTGGAAGAGTTATGCTCGGGCACAGAAGCTCTACCACATGCCCTATCCATCCTGTATACCACACTCATAACACCACCAGACGACTACCTAATTCCATGTATAGTTAAATGGGAACAAGAACTACGCTGCTCATTCTCAGCAGGACAAAAACAACACATACTGACCTTCGCACACAAATCCTCCATCTGCACAAAAGTTCAGGAAACTAATTATAAAATCATGACGCGCTGGTATCGCACGCCAGCTCTCCTCAGTAAGATATTTCAGACGACGTCGGAATTGTGCTGGCGCTGCCAGAGCGAGACAGGTACATTACTCCATATCTTTTGGTCCTGCCCAAAACTGAAACCCTTCTGGTCGGAGGTCAAGAAGATCTCCCAGAAGTTTACGGATGGACAACTCCCTGACGACCCAGCATTCTATCTGCTACACGCTAATGACATCCCAACCCGTGTGTACAAGAAGTCAATCCTTCGACACCTTTTTGACGCTGCCAAAGCATGCATTCCACTTTGTTGGAAATCCCCCGACCGTGGCAATGTGGCTGCGGAAGGTGGATGCCGTTGGAAGACTGGAAGACCTGACTCTTACAAACCAGGACAGACAGGAAGCTTACAAAAATACATGGCAGCTGTGGAACGTACACAAATACTCAGATGAGGGACAGTCCCTCAGAGACCCGCCCTAGACCTAATTAAAGCTGACCGTTACCCCAACTTAGATAAAACAGATGTGACGATCCAGACCTGTTACAGATAGGCCCGCAGGGCATGTAAGACCGGATGTGTGTGTCCATGCTCGTGGGTCCTCCCCCCCCCCCCCCCTTACCCTTCCTGATACTCTTCTATTTCCTTTCTCTTTCCCTTACATTAAACTTCCTGGGGGGACTTATCCTACAGGATGTCACCCCCCCCTCTACTCCTACCCCCGAACTATCCCTCTGGAATGGTTGCTGTCCACTAGTTCCCTTTCTACCTCTGCTTGCTATCTCTTAGAAAACAGGAAAATATAGGCGTGCCCGCGGGTCATGATTATACGACTCGGATGAGTATAACTGTTTAACTGACATGCACTTTGCTCACAGGTTTGAGCTTACCACTGTATGTTGCACTTTTGTTGTGATCCGTGCGGGACTGCCCGTTGTATTGTATAAATAAAGAATTTTGAAGAAAAAAAAAATTGTGTTTCTATTGTTGAATGGATTGTTACAGTCCAGAGTATCTATAATAATGTATAGTGGAGGTTTAAAGGGGTTGTAAAGTAATTTTTTTTTCCCCTAAATAGATTCCTTTACCTTAGTGCAGTCCTCCTTCACTTACCTCATCCTTCCATTTTGCTTTTAAAAGTCCTTGTTTCTTCAAAGAAATCCTCACTTCCTGTTCTGTCTAACTCCACACAGTAATGCAAGACTTTCTCCCTGGTGTGGAGTGTCATGCTTGCCCCCTCCCTTGAGGGGACGAGCAGGACGCCCACGAACACACAGCTCCTTTCTCTATCTGCAACCTAGAGAGCGTCCTGTCTCTCCTGCTCGCCCCCTCAAGGGAGGGGGCGAGCACGACACTCCACACCAGGCAGAAAGCCTCACATTACTGTATAGAGTTACAGACGGAAGAAGAACAGGAAGTGAGGATTTCTCAGAAGAAATAAGGACATTTAAAAGCAAAATGGAAGGATGAGGTAAGTGAAGGAGGACTGCACTAGGGTAAAGGAAGCCATTAAGGGATTTTTTTTTTTTTACCTTTACAACCCCTTTAAAGCGGATCTCCACCCTAAAGTGAAGATCCGCTGATCGGAAACCCTCCCCCCCCTCCGGCGTCACATTTGACACCTTTCAGGGGGGAGGGGGGTGCAGATACCTGTCTAAAGACAGGTATTTGCACCCACTTCCGGCCCGCAGTCTCGGGCAAAAGACGGGCTTTTCCCGTTGTGTGCTGGGAACTCTCGGCTCCCAGCACACAGTGGGAGCCAATCGCCGGGCGCAGCGCGTTTTGCGCATGCGCCGTAGCGAACCGGGCAGTGAAGCCGGAGCACTTCACTTCCTGGTTCCCTCACCGTGGATGGAGGGGGGAGCAGCAGGGAGACGAGCGATCGCTCGTCCTCTGCTGCGGACATCGCTGGACTCCAGGACAGGTAAGTGTCCTAATATTAAAAGTCAGCAGCTGCAGTATTTGTTGCTGCTGGCTTTTAATATTTTTTTTGGGT
Source organism: Rana kukunoris (assembly GCA_029574335.1). Taxonomy (NCBI): domain Eukaryota; kingdom Metazoa; phylum Chordata; class Amphibia; order Anura; family Ranidae; genus Rana; species Rana kukunoris. Next base: position 319,066,589 of record CM056050.1, on the reverse strand, counting down.
GAACCATCCGCTTTAAGGCTTGTTAAAGGGTAAGTTCACCTTTTGTAACATGTTACACCCATATTCAGGATGTAACATGTTACGAACGGACCAGCCTCCGCAGCTCACATATGTAACAGATATTGGGGGGGGGGGGGGGGGGATCTTCTCTCCCCCCACTATGTCACAATAAAAAAAAAAAATAAAAAAAAAATGCACCACCAAACGAGGCTCTGCTCACCTGGCTGCGTCACATTCAGTGTCCTATGAATGGAAAACTACAAGGCCTTTGCAACTGTCGGATTGTTTTTTTTTTAATTAACTACCACAGCGCCGTGGTAGTTCATTCTCTCTTCCTGTCAGATTGTATCTGTGTGCCCGTACGGAATGTACGGGCACACAGATACACTGACAGATCTGCAGAAGACCTGCATGACACCAGTGATCTAGTGCAATGCTTTAGAGCAGGGGTCTCCAAACTACGGCCCGCGGGCCACATCCGGCCCGCCAGGCCATTTCTTTCGGCCCGCAGCTTGAATCCTTAGTTCCCCTGTTAGTTGTGGAACCTGTGCTGCATAATCGCCACAAGCAATGTGCATCGCAGGTCCTGTAATCCCTCCCGGCGTCTCACTGTGTTGGCTGCTGGGACCACGGCACAAATGTGGGGGGGGGGCTGACTCTTATAGCTCTGATGGGGACACAAATATGTGGGGGCTTATGACTGATGCGGGCACACGTGGAGGGGGGGTTGTAGACTGATGGGGACACAAATGTGTGGGGGGGTGATCACTCTGATGGGGACACAAATATCAGTGGGGTCTGATGGGGACACAAATATCAGTGGGGTCTGATGGGGACACAAATGTGGGGGTGCTGGTGGCTCTTATGGGGACACAAACATGTGAGGAGGGGGGCTGATGGCTCTAATGGTGACACATATGCGGAAGGGGAGGGGATGGCTCTGATGGGGACACAAATATGCAGGGAGACTCGGATGAATGATGAAGGGGGCTCTAATGGGGACACCAATTTGTGGGGATAGCCTGATGAGTGATGGGGTCACAGATGATGGGGACACAGACAAATGGGGAGACTGGGGCCACAGACGGATGCACGCTGGAATTTTAGCCCCACTGCATGATGCTCCAGCATTTAGGTGCCAGCAAAGAATATAGGAGCACCATTTAGTCCTGCTTGCAGCAGTAAGTCAAATTCTATTCTTCTTCTACTGTGGATTTATTTATAAATTATTTTTCCGGCCCGCGAATATGTGTAAAATATAGAATGTGGCTTTTGAAGTAAAAAGTTTGGAGACCCCTGCTTTAGAGGCTCCAGAAACACAAAATACATTTTTTAACAGGTAAAACAATGTTTATTAATTTATTATTTTTTGTTAAAAGGTGAACTTATGCTTCAGGAGTATCTAACATAGGCCTAACGAATGTATTAGTCTTATTAATAGAGGTTTCTTTTTATATATGGACTGGTTTCGCTGTGATGATATTCATCATTTAGAAAACATAATGGTGGATTGTAAATGATTTTTCAAACTTTTATATAATAATTTAGAAATTATACAGCGCTGCACTAAAAAGAAAAAAATTAAATATATATTTTAATATATAAAAATATTTCTCACCAACAAATTGATTAACATGTGATATTCCCTCACCACAATACACATACGCTCCTCCCAATTTGTGATACTATCCATCTGTTGTATGTAACATACACAAATATCTCAATAAAAATTATGTTTTGAAAATATATTACATTTTTACCAGTAAACAGCACCAGTGAAAAAGCGCTGTAATGTAGTGGCAATAGTAAAGTAATCTCTTGCAGATTAAAACATGAGCGGATATACAATATAAATGTCTAATGCATAGCCCAACAGAAATTCATTGTAGTCCAACTTGTATTACAGGGAATAAATAAAAACTCAGGTGGGGAAAATGCAGTGCCATGTCTTTCTTTCAAGGTGTGACGTATATATCCCGATCAGCTCTCGATTCCCATTTTCTGCCTTACCATTAGATACTGTGAAAGAAAACATAGGTTAGACAAACATAACTCCAGTGTTAATTTTGGCAGCAAATTTAGATTTAGTTTTAGTCTTGAGACTTAAATGGCATTTTAGTCCCATTTTAGTCTTCTGCAATGGTTTTAGTCGACTAAAACCACCAGTACATTTTAGTTGTCTAAAATCCAATGGGTGTAATTAAATTGTGATGCATTAGTAAACATTTCTCTACAACTTCCATACTGCTGGAATGAAAAATCTCATGTTATTATTTTAGGTATTGGAGGTATGAACATGCACTACAGACCAGTGATAATTTAAAAGTAAAATTTCTATTTAGTCCTAGTCTTGACTAAAATGCCATTTTAGTTTTAGTCAAATTTTAGTTATCTCAATTGTTTTAGTTGTATTTTAGTCGACTAAAGTGTTTAAGTTGTTTTAGTCGACAAAATGAACACTGCATAACTCATACTAATAAGTACTGAAACCACTGCATCATAAATTATGCAAATTTACATTTTTAGAAATAAAGGTCAACATAATGTTTCCTTTAAAACCTCAGAGCTAATAAAAGCAATATTTTAACATTATTAAGGAAATATCTATGGATTAACTGCCCTGCCATTGCAAGAAAGATAAAGGATGCATATTTAGTCATTTTTGCTTCCCATGAAGTACACATTTTGATTAGACTCGATCAACCAAAACCTGTAAACAGCAGAAAAGCGAGTCTTCTGTTTTTCTAGACAGTGCTGTTCTGTGTGGTAGAGATGTGCAAGTTTCAAGTCTGGATAGATTGAAATGCAAATCCTTAGGCAGCCAAAATAGCTCCCCTACAAGTATTTTATCTGTGTATTTAACAGTTTGCTTAGCGTTCAGCTTTAAAAGAGAAGTATGAGAAATTATATATATATTTTTTTAAACATACCTACCTAGGTAGATGCAGCATCAATGCATCTGTCACCTGCCGTCTCTAAGGCTGAGAATTAAACAAAGACCTTTGATCGCTCAGTCCCCCCCCCCCCCCATCGCTCTGAGCAGAGAACTATGAATGTCAGTCTCCAGCTCTTTTATCTGCCCCTCCAGCACTCACTGGAGCACTGGGCTGTGAAGATGATGGGAGCGGCTGTCTTAAGCCTCGTACACACGATCGGATTTTCCGCAGATAAAGGCATAGGACTTTTATTCCGAAGGACGTTGGCCTGGAAATTTGTCTTGCATACAAAAACAGCACACAATTGTTTGCCAACAAACATGAAACAGCGTGGTTTTTCAGCTCTTTAGTACCACCCTGTAGGCACCTTCTGCTAATGTTGTGTTTGGCGAGCATTGCTTCTGAGCATGCATGTTTGCACTTTGGACTTTTGTACACACGATCGGAAAATCTGACAACAGACAATTGTTCACGTAAAATTTAAAAAGCATGCTATTCAACATTTGTCCAGGGAAAATCTGACAATTGTCCGATGAAGCACACAAAACGGTCGGATTTACCACCAACAGCCTTTCATCACACAAATCCCATTGGAAAATCCGATCGTGTGTACAAGGCTTTAGGCTCTCAGTGGCTTGCTGAGAAGCTGAGCCGGGGCTAGTTTAGGGTCCTGGGTGGATCTCAACTATATGGTCACAACCTTTCCCCAGCCTGGACCAGATCTGCAAGATCATATGACAGCAGGCTTTGGCTCACTTTTGGCTGAAAACAGGACACAGGAGTGAAGAAGAATGAACTGCACCCCTGTTAACCACAGGAGAAGTACAGCCAAATGAGCTTTGGCTGTACTTCTCCTTTAATCGTTTATAACTAGCATAGCGAAGACAAAAGGCAATATGTTGGCAAACAGGACTTACATTTTTTCTACTGGTTATTGCTTGCTGTACCCACAGTATCTCCATGGCCAAGTGACTTCTAAGCATGTGCAGCTCATTCGGATTCTTCAAAGAGAGATCTAAATTAGAGAAACATCAGTCATTTATGGAGAAACAATGTAAAACACTGTCCAATGCAGAAACTAAAAGAAAACTCAAGAATATTCAAATACAGATCAAAAGTCAACTTGATACCAGATTACACATTAAATATGGGTGTAAAAAGTAACATGGCAATAAAATATATTATATTTGTGATTGACAAATTAAATAAACAAACAGACATGTTTTATCACACACACACTTCTGTTGATATATAAACAAGTATAAAACATTTGTATGAAATATTTTATGGTGTACCCAAACTAGGGAGATGAGGGGGAAGGAAGGAGGATATTATAAAGCCTCTTCTAATGCAAAAATATAGACTGCCATTACAGAAATCTCCTTCTGAAAATAGTAGTTGCATGTATACCATGCTAATCCAATGGCTTTGATACATTAAATTACTGACTTCACCTGTTGGCGTTTTGAGCTAGGGAGGGTCTCCTAAAACATACGTTAACCCATTATTTTAATTGTTATATATAACACACACTAGCCCCTCTATTAGAGGCTGGCATAGCACACCGTTTCACTAGTTTTACAAAACTGAGGGAGGGGCCGTGATCTTCCTCTGGCGTCAGCCGGGGAGATCACGTGACTGCTCGTCTCCTCCACGGAAGCCCTGTCTCGGAGCTGTAAAGCAGCCTTGAGTGATGCGACCGGCCTGATGACAGCTGATAGTAGATATTTACAGCGCTCCTTTTGCAAAACCAATGATCTAGTATGCTATACAAGCTTCTAATAGAGAGTCTGGCAGTGAAAAATGTTATGAGGGGACAGCGTATGATGGGGGAACGCACATAGACCACGGTCATCAGGGCAGAGCTACTCTTGTTGTTGTGGTCTAATTAGAGAGGGCATACAGGAAGTGCAATATTCAGGTTGTTTTTTTGTTTTGTTTTTTACAGTTTAGAGGGGGGCAGATTACACAGCACAAGCGCTGTGCTGTGTAATCTGCTTTGAGGGACCAGAATCAACATTTCTTAGGGGGTTAACAAACACTTAACACCAAACAGACAGGCAATCAGAATTGTCCTAAAGAGGTCAGCATTGGCAACCAACCCATTTCTTTCAGGGCAGGTTTAATTTAAAGACTGGAGAATGAAATGCAAGTCAGGAAAGCACAAAAAAAGAGATTTTTTAATACAGCTTACCTGTAAAAACTTTTTCTTGGAGTACATCACGGGACACAGAGCAGCATATTCATTACTATATGGGTTATATGGAGTACCTTTGGGTGTGGACACTGGCAATCTCAAACAGGAAGTCCCCTCCCTATATAACCCCCTCCCATAGAGGAAGTACCTCAGTTTTGTAGCAAGCAGTATGCCTCCCAAAATGTTCCCCAAAAGAGGGGTGGGAGCTCTGTGTCCCGTGATGTACTCCAAGAAAAAGATTTTACAGGTAAGCTGTATTAAAAAATCTCTTTTTCTTTCTCGTACATCACGGGACACAGAGCGGCATATTCATTACTATATGGGATGTCCGAAAGCAATGCTTTAATGAGGGGAGGGAGACATCTTCCAAAAAAGGATTTAATTTAGAGGTATACTCAAATACTAGTAAATCCAACTTAAACAAGAAATGTAAATCTCAAATCAAATCAAGGGAGCCCCCTCAGATCCTGAGGAGCTTGAATCGCGGCCTGTAGTACTGACTACCCAAAGGCTGTATCCGCATTCCTTCTTACGTCCGATTGATAACATTTTGTAAACATGTGGACTGACGACCACGTTGTTGCCTTGCATATTCGAGCCATAGAGATCTGATGATGTGCTGCCCATGGCCCTGGTAGAATGGGCCTTTACCGACAAAGGAGGAGGCAACCTCTTCAAACCGCAGGCCTGAACGATTAATTGTTTAATCCATCTTGCGATGGTGGATCAAGCAGCTGCCTGACCCATCTTGGGCCCTTCCGGTAAAACGAACACCACATCTGTTTTCCGAACCTTCTCTGTAGCTTTAAGATAGGCCTTTATGGCCTTGACAATATCCAACGTATGCAGCAACCCCTCCTTTCTAGAGGTGGGTTTTGGAAGAAGGATGGAAGTACCACATCCTGGTTCAGGTGGAAACTGGATATAACCTTTGGTAGAAAGGAAGAATGAGGACGGAACCCCGCCCTATCCTTATGTAAAATGATATATGGTTCCTTACAAGATAAGGCTGCCAATTCCGATACTCTCCTGGCCGAAACTATGGTGATCAGAAATACCGACTTTCTAGTCAGTAAAACCAAAGGTACCTCAGCCAACGGCTCAAGGGGTTGTTTCTGTAGAGTTGACAGAACAAGATTTAAGTCCCATGGACAAAGTGGTGATTTGACCGGAGGATTAACACGTAAGACTCCCTGTACGAAGATCTTAACCAGCGAGTGGGCGGCCAGCGGCCTCTGAAACCACACTGATAAGGCTGAAATCTGTCCCTAGATCGTGCTTAATGCCAGGCCTTTATCCACTCCTAGCTGGAGAAAACTTAATACTCTATCAATGGTATACTTGCGGGAAATCCATCTCTTAGACTCACACCAGCCTACGTAGGCCCTCCAAACCCTGTAACAAAATTACCCTGGAGGCCGGCTTTCTAGCCTTAATGAGGGTAGGGATTACCTGCCTAGACAGACCTCTACCCCTGAGAATCAGGGATTCAGCCGCCAGGCCGTCAAATTTAGACGCCGTAATGCAGGGTGGAGGATCGGGCCTTGTGAGAGTAGGTCTGGCCATAGAGGAAGAGTCCAAGGGCCTTCCGCTGCCAATTTCAGGACTAGTGAGTACCATGCCCTCCGGCACCAAGCTGGGGCTACCAGGATAACCGGCCTGTGCTATGATCCTGCGCCACAGGCGGGGTAGTAACTGCAGCGGGGGAAATGCATATAGAAGTTATGATTGATGCCAAGGGCAAACCAACACATCGGTTCCGCAGGCCATAGGGTCCCTCGTTCGAGACATGAACCTGTCTAGCTTCTTGTTGAATCCTGATGCCATGACCTCCACGTCTGGCAATCCCCACTTCTGGCAGATTGTCTGAAAAGACTTGTGGATACAGAGACCACTCCCCCGGCGACAGGGTTTGGCGACATAGGAAGTACGCCTGCAGGTTGTCCACCTCGGGAATAAATGTCGCCGATATGCAGGGTACATAAACCTCTGCCCACCGAAAAACCAAGCTCCTCTCACTCAGTGGCTTGACTCTTGGTTCCCCCTTGGTGGTTCACATATATGCCACCGCTGTGGCATTGTCTGAATGACTTCTCACCGAGGACCCCTGTAATCTGGATGTCTATGCCAGGAGGGCTAGCCGAGCCGCTCTGATCTCCCAGACCTTGATGGGCAGCTGCCTCTCCGCCTCTGCCCAAGTTCCTTGGCGAGTGAACCCGTTCAAGACCGCTCTCCAGCCTTCCAGACCACTGGGCAGAACCAAGCTGCTAGAATTGCTGTCTGTAGGACACGAGTGTGGAAGCGTGTGGTATCGCCTCGAACATGGCCATTAGTTTGCCTAGTAATCGCATACATAGGCGAATAGTTGGTTCTCTTTTGCTTAGAACCAACTGAATCAATCTTTTGATAGCCTCGACCTTTACCAGGGGCAGGAACACCCATCTTCTGTTCTGTGTCTAATCTCATGCCGAGATATTCCAACTGCTTTGTAGGTTGAAATGCTGATCTTTCCCCGGTTTAGGACTCAGCCGAACCTCTCGAGGTACTGAACCATGAGGGCTACTACGCATTCCACCAAGGAAGCGAGTGATCTATGATTAAGAGGTTGTCCAGGTATGCTAGGACCGAGATCCCTTGGATCCTTTAGACTGACTAGAATTGGAGCTAGGACCTTCGTGAATACCCGGGGGCCGTAGCCAGCCCGAAGGGGGGCGCCACGAATTGGAAGTGACGCTGTATCACTGCGAAGCGTAACAACAAAAATATTTGATGTGGCTGAAAGATTGGTACATGAAGGTAACCATCCTTTATGTCTATAGAAGCCAGATCCTTCTGGAGTGTGGCGGCTGCTGACCGAACGGATTCTGTCCGGAAAGAGCGAACCCTTAGGTAAGCATTTAAACCTTTAGGTCCAAAATTGGTCTGACATCGCCGATGGGCCTTGGTATGACAAACAGATTGGAATAGAAACCTAGCCCCTGTTCTTGGGCTGGTACCTCTACCATTATGCCCTGGTAAGCAGATGATCCAACGCCGCCCGCATTGAGGCCTTCCTTGTGGAGGAAATTTTAGAACTTCTAATCTGTAGCCTGCGGCCACAGATGATCGGACCCCCTCTGTCGGGGATTGATCCCCAGAGGCCTGTCCTTGCGATCCATTGTTAAAAGTTTGATCGCGCAGGAGGTCCGTACTGCCTGGAATTTGAGGGCCCCGGAACAGGGGGGAGCTGCCTTTTAAACGCAGGACCCCGGAACTTCTTTTGACTGGTAAAAGGGTACTTTTGCCACTTAAAACAGTCTGAATGTATTTATCCAGATCTTTCCATGGAAGGGCAAACCTGCCAGCAGTCTTTTACATGGGCTCGGCCGCCCAGTTCTTCAACCATAAGAGCCTTCTCATATGCACTAAAAATAGTGACAACGAGACGCCTGCTGGATGGAGTCTTTTTATAACCTCTATCGCAAAGCACAGAGCTCTGGGAATATCCAATAACTCCTCTGCCTATTGGGCAGGGATGTCTTAAGCATCTGTTTTGTCTGATTCTTTAACGCCTGACAAAACTCCAATTGCAGCCACTGCTGGCTGTAGCCAAGGATGCTGGAAAAAGTGTCTCTAAACGTTTATCGACCGGGACCTTAAACATTTGTATGTTTCCCCTTAGGCCAGTTAATGATTTATTCACCCATGAGATGGCTGCGTCCACAGTTGGGAGCGCCCCCTTTCTTAGAAAAATGTATTTTCCATAGGGTAAATAACAGAAAACCTTCCAGGTGGTCTCCCATCCAGGCACTAACCAGGCCCGACCCTGCTTAGCCTTCGAGATCAGACGAGATCGGGCGCTTTCCGGGAGATGTGGCCTCAAGGACCTCACGGGTAGTTGAAAAGCAGTGCCCGAACCGGGACCTGAACCCTGGACCCTCAGACCAAAAGTCCGATGCTCTACCGACTGAGCCATCCGGGCCCCTTTTAAAGAGCAATTGGTCAGGGGAAAGAGTGCCTGCAAGCACAAATATTTCCTGGCAGACGTGCATAAAGACTACCCTCTCGTCAGCTTTAGGCGGCAGAAAAAAAGAACCCAAAGAGGATACCGCAGGAACCTGAGGCTCTGGAAATGGCAAATTAAATGCCGAGCGGACCATGTCTGTCAAAGACTGGACCCACAGACTCTCCGTCTGGGAGGCTGAAAACGATTCTTCAGTGGTAGATCCTTCCTCTAGGTTCTGTCCCTTTTGGCGATGGGGATCTAGTCCGCTTCTTGCCAGAAAAAGAGCCAGCGATCATAGCTGTTAACTTTTTTCTCCAGCCCCCCTAGGGTGACGGCTAGCATCTCCTCTGTGATAACACAGGGTTGGGCCGACCTGGGCCAGCCTCAGCACCAGACCCCCTTAATGGCTTATCCAGGGTGACCCCTATAGGAATAACCTGTGGGGAAAGTATTGGCATATCATCAGAACCAGAGGAGGAACCCCTTTGTCTTTGCCTTTTTTTTTTTTTTTTTTTGTTTTGATCCTGAACCCTTGGAAGCCATAATACAAAACCGAGGGACTCCGCTTACAACAACAGACTGTTATAGCCAGGAGTACAAAAAAATAAGGTTTAGGGGACAATAGGATCACTAATGCCCAAAGACGGTGGGGCTCAGTATGTTTTCCTTTATAATATTATTCACAACATACAGCCCCACCCCAACATGTTTGCCAGCATTCAACCTGTTGCCAAGGGGATTTTGGCTTAACAAAAAGTATTGGAGCTGACTCCAGCATGTAGTACCCCTTCTCGCCACCGGGAGTCACTGTGCTGCCACTCTACGTCCTCTCTCTCCAGCTCAGCTCTGAACTGAGCTAAGAATGCGCCTGCTGTGTATAACAGCAATTGAAGGCACGCCCACTCTACACTGCAGTCATGCTCCCCGCCCCCCCCTCCCGAACGGCGCGAACATTTTCTATATGCATGCGCGCGTGCACGCGCGCGCGACTGTCGGGGGAGGAGAGCCCAGGAGGAGACGCACTCTGGAGCCCAGGAATGCAGGTTGGAGGACGCATCAGGCGGCAGATTTTGAATCCCGGCAAGGTAAGGCTAAAACAGGCCCCTAAGGAGTCCCTTTAGCCTAGAGACAGATCTGTTTTTTTTTTTTTCTAAAAAGATCTTCAACCAGCGAGCAGCAGGTAGCTAGCAAACATACATAGATAGGGGTATCAAGTGATGGGGGGGGAAACATTTTAGGGCATCCTGTCCATCAGACATAGTGACCATGGTGCCAATGCAGAGCATACTCAGGCTACCCCCCTTAAGATCTCCCCTGGAGAGCCTGCTGTCGAACCAAGTCCCGCAGGCTCCCCCTTACCTGCTCCATGCCGCAGGACGTTTTGCAAAACGGTCCAATCTTCTCCCATCTCCGTGGGTAGCGTAGTAGACCTTCAGGCACTGGGTTCCTGGAAGGAGCCGCTGTCCTGGACCTATACAGCACCCTGGCAAACAGGATCTTTTGGTTTAGAAAATTCCAAGTCCTGGGCCCAGGGTCCAGCCCTCTAGAGAGGAGCATTATAGGCAAAACCCCACGGTTTGGGGCCCGGGTACTGTCCACTTTGGCACTGAGGCTCCTTGGACAGATCCGGTTAGCCCGCCCTTAATCCCAAGGATGTGGAGCAAAGCTATTCCGTGACCAACACCTAAGACACTGGCGAAAAAACTGAGGTACTTCCTCTATGGGAGGGGGTTATATAGGGAGGGGACTTCCTGTTTGAGATTGCCAGTGTCCACACCTGAAGGTACTCCATATAACCCATATAGTAATGAATATGCTGCTCTGTGTCCCGTGATGTACGAGAAAGAAACTAGGTGTTCTCAGAAGTCACCACTAAGACATAAAAGTAAAATGCTTAGAAGCCATATTTAAGGCATCCCCTGTAATTACAAATGCAATAATCCCGAATGCATTTCTATTAAAGAGAATGCGAAGACCACAGCTTTCCTTATCAGAAAACTGGGATTAGCTCAGGTAGGTATAATTGACGCCGACACTCCCATTCAGTAATTAGTAAGGAAAGGAGATAGAAAAACCAACAGCTATTTCTTCAAAAACAAAAAAGATAGAAAGCTGCAACAAATGTTAAAATTCCTCATATACACACACATGATTTCCCATAGTTGACTGAGTTGTTCCTCACCTGCATCCATGGATTTGTCACTCCACACAGAGCTGCTTCTTGTCCATTCTAAGCTCTCATACCTTGGATTTGTGTTACTTATGTTGGAATGATAGGGGAAGGTTTGTCCTTGTGTTACTGGCAAAGTGTCTGTCTCTCCTGAAACCCTTGTCCCTTGATGGAGACCATCCCTGTCTGGGCTCTCAGGCCGTAAGGCATGCATCTCCGACAGAGGGCTCTCCATCTTCCTGCCAGTAGTCTCTGACACTTCGTACTCTCTTGTGGGGACATCCTGAAGCCGACTCTGTTTTCCTGACAGGTGCACACTTTCTGAGGCAGCTTCAGGCAGTTGGCACTCTGCTGGCACTTCAGTCTCTGATGGTTGGTAATGGTTGTACCCTTTCTCTGGGATACGCGGTTCATGTCCTGGTTCTTGTTCAGCTTCCTTTCTATCACTACATAATAGGATGGGGTCTGTGTTTCTGGTCATGGTGGAGGCAGACATACCATTCTCTTTACAAGCTCCGAGTCCAGTTGTACCTCTATGCTGAACCTGGATGGGGAAAGACACTTTGGGGTTCATTTACTTAAGACAATAGTCTGTTCACTTGGCAGGGAAATTTTCCCCAGAGCTTAGGGAAGGAGGTGACACACCATCACCCAATCATGTACATGAAAAAAAAATATATATATATATATATAATATTTTTTTTTTTTTCTTCATGTACATGATTGGGTGATGGTGTGTCACCTCCTTCCCTAAGCTCTGGGGAAAATTTCCCTGCAAAGTGAACAGACTATTGTTATATATATATATGCGCAGTTTGTGGTGTAAATGGACCCTTAAGACCAGGAAGATTTGCATACATACATACACACACTTTGTGTAATGGTTTTGCACATAGCAGCCCAAATGTCCTTTTCTGGGTTCCGTCACTCTCGGCTCCTCCTTATCCCCCATAGCGGATCACTTGCTACAGTGGCACTTATACAGGTGCACATGGGGTGGGCTGTGTGCATCCACAGAAATACACAGTGCTGCTTGGTCCCACCCCTGCTCTCTCCTCCCTGGTTTTAACTGACAGCAGCAGGAGACAATGGCTCCTGCTGCTATCAGAAAAGCTAGAGAGAGGAGAAAGGGGAGAGGAGCTGCAGTACACAGGCACTGCACTGGACTGATACAGAAGTTGGGTAAGTGTTTAAAGTGCAAGTTCACCTTTACAGAAAATCTGTAAGGAGATCTTACACTGGACCCCCTCCCCCCGGTCTTGCTGTACCAGTGTCCCACGATCCCCCACTATCAAGCACCAGGATGAAATCCTCCTGGCTTTCTCTCCTCGCATTGATGACAGAATAGGCCACACAGATTCTGAATTGGTCAATGCTGTCCATTTCTGTACACGCTGAAAGGTATGGACAGAAGAAGATTAAGACGGCAGGGATTTCAAAGTGACATTCTGATGCCTGCCACCTTTAGATTGCGGGACACTGGTACAGAAAGGGGCTACTGCAACTTTTTTTTTACCTTAAAAAGTAGTTGCAAAGTACATTAAATATCAGAAACCTTTTTTGAAAAGATAAAATTATGTTTCATTAATGCTCCCTTATATTAAAAAATAAAGGACTAGTCCATTTATTTTTCCAAGCTTCAAAATGTGCAGGTCATCTGATAGCCCTTTATTCCTGTGTAATTTACAGACCTGCAGGTTGGCATGTACAAAGCAGGGCGACATGTCTTCAAAAGGAAGTGTTTACCACTGAGCATGGGTAATGAAATGCATTCATACCCAGCGGCTTTTTGCCTTTTTAGTGACGCAATTTAGTGAGGTCAATCAGTAAAGATTTGGGAAGGGGCATGGTTTTAACCTTCGCCCTTCCTTCAGAGATGTGCTGCCTCACTCTCTACTGCCGTCACTCAATGGAATGCCATCCAACCTGGCAGGTTGGATGGCAGGTTGCCATTGGATGACAAAGGATGTAAACTGACAAGCTACCATGGATCAGCTTTCATGATTAGCATGGTCAGTTTATTCCCTGGAAGTTGGGAACTAGCAGGATCAACCAGGTAATCCAGGTGCACTGCCTCCACAAAAATTTGTGACAAAAAATATATATATACCTACCTTGAACAGACAGAAGCATGTTTTTTATTATTATTATTAAGTTTACAAACACTTGAATGCAGAGAACGCTTTGCCCCTCATCTACACCTCAGCAGACTCACCATAGCGTTGAAGAGTGGGGGGGATAGGAGCCGTGCCCCCCATTGTACAGCGATGTCCTCTCCTTCTATGTCTCTCACCACAGCCTCATACTCCTGCAGCACCCTCCGGAGTCTCCGGCGGGTCAGCACACCGCGGGCGTGAGCCTACAACACACAGAGAACACTGTATATACCATGCTGACCGCCCGCACCTCTCTCTGTATTCTGCATCCCTCACCTGTAACACTATGGCAGCAGCTTCCTCCTCCTCCATCATTCAACTGTAACCGCTAGAGGGACCGGAAGGGATGTCAGCAGAGGGATGGGGGAGTGGGCGGGCCGTACACAACAAGCGCTCAGCCAGAATGTGTAACGGAAGTGACGTTTCGTCGCCGCCATCTTGCTACACCCCGCACAGTAAGTATACACTGAGAAGGGAGCAAGCGGACATATGGTTACACCCACCGAAGTTTTGCATTTTACACTACAGTAACCTGATGCCAGTGTCACTGTCACCACCAGGGAGCAGGAGAAGGGATCTAGTTGCAGCATTATAGGCTGTCAGAGAGGTCAGTCTTGTGAGGTAAGGGTTATTGTTAGAGTGTGAGTGGAGTTAGCTGACAAGGATGCTCTGTTAGAGCTCATTCACACCAGATGCAATGAGAACTTTTTGACTGCACTCCAACTGCATAGACAGTCCAAAATCCAGGCTATCCTATTGGCTTAGTTAACACCATTACAGTGAGAAAAGGGCAGCAAGATGCACACAACTGCTCTGCAATACACATACATAAAAGCACAAAGAATGAAGGAGTAAGTAGCTTCGAAGGACAAAAACACAGCTCAGCTACATGTAAAAAATACACATCAAATGTATGCAAATCAACATTAAAAAAAAAAACGTAGAAGCAGTTTGTGGTGTAAATGGACCCTTAGGACCAGGAAGATGGCAGGGGAGTACAATGTTGGTGCTACAAGGTGACAGGAGGGGGGCTGGGTGGCATGCAGTTGCAGTAACAGTGTTAGGCCCCTTTCACGCAGGCTGTCCAATCAGGTTCAGCTGCTATTTTTTCAGAGCGGGAGCTGGTGGCGCTGCAGCACCCTCTATAGACGGCCGCCAGAACTGCGGTTAAAATGTCAAAATTACATTTTAGCCGAATAAAAGTTCTTAAAGGGCCCATTTTTTTTGTGTGACTGCGGGAGGGGGGCGGCGCCCGTGCGCCTCTATGGACGGGCTACCACTGGACACACGGTTCATTTTCCACCCAAACTCCCCATAGAAGAGAGCGGGACTGTGTCCGCTCTGGACAGCGGAGCAGACATGACCTGTCACCTGCCTGCTCCCTCACTGAGCAAGCAAATTCCATTAGGCAGAGGTGCCCATGTGAAAGGGGCATAATAAGCCAATATTCAGGATATGGTTGAAAGGAGTGGAATAATAGGATAGTGCCCCCCGGCCAGATTCCATGGAAGTACAAGGTGAGTGGATCTGGGTGATAGGACATGCAGTGGCAGTGCTGCAGGGAGATATGCAGTTACTGGATGAGGTTGCAATGTGGGGGAACCTGGCTGATAGTGGGCTGAACCAGCAAAGTTAAAACCTCTTCATAAGGCAGCTGTAAATAGTGCATGCTGTTAAATAACACTATTGTGGTGTATGCAAAACTCATTCTTATAATATATCTTTGATTTCTATTTATTTTTGGCTTTCTTTTAGTATCTAAATCTTTCAATCCAAAACAAAAGAACAGAGAGGATTTTATAAACACAAGAAATTCCTTTTTTCATATCTTAACCACTTGAGACCCGCGCTATAGACGAAAGACGTCCACAGTGTGGCTCTCAAGTGCAGCTGGGGGGCGAGCAGCGGGTAAACACTGTGCCAGTGCATCGCTGAGGAGCCGATGCGTGTGCCTGTTGGCCGCGATGTCTGCCAGGTACCCACTATCGGCGGTGACAACAGGGACATGGAGCTCTCTGTGTAAACACAGAGCTCCACGTCCTGTCAGGGAGAGAGGATACCGATCTGTGTCCCTTGTACATAGGGACACAGCATCGGTCACCTCCCCCAGTCAGTGCCCTCCCCCCACACAGTTAGAACACACCCAGGGAATACATGTAACCCCTTCCTCACTCCCTAGTGTTAACCCCTTCCCTGCCAGTCACATTTATACAGTAATTAGTGCATTTTTATAGCACTGATCGCTGTATAAATGTAAATGGTCCCAAAATTTGGTCAAAAGTGTCCGATGTGTCCGTCGCAATATCACAGGCCTGACAAAAAGAAAAAAAAAACAGATCGCCGCCATTACTAGTAAAAAAAAAAATCATAAATCTATCCCCTATTTTGTAGGCGCTATAACTTTTGTGCAAAACAATCAATATACGCTTAATAAAATTTTTTTGTAGAAGAATACGTATCGGCCTAAACCGAGGAATTTAAAAAAAAAAATTGGGATATTATTATAACAAAAAGTAAAAAATTGTGAAAAGGGTAGTGCTGCGCTATAAAATGGGAGATGGGAAAAAAACGTGTGGAGGAAGTAAACATGTGAAGGTAGTCTGTCTAGTGATTAAATCAAAAACATGTGGCATCAAAAATGAACATATTACAGTAAACTAGCTGACAAAGGTGTAACAAATCCAAACACCAGTGCTATTAAGTATATCTTCATAATGTCTTCATAATAAAGTGAAATGCAATGATAAAGTATATTGTACTACTGCAAATAAAGATATACACAACACACAAGTGACTGAGATAGACTGAAGTAAAAGTCCATGCGGCGAAGCCTATGAGCATAAAAAAAGAGATAAATAAATAAACAGGAGTCCAAAAAATGAAGGTGCTGGTGTAGATCCCAAAAAAACACAGCGTGAAGAGCGGATGAATATTCAGTGGTCTCTTCAGAGTGAGTGAGGGTGTCCCCTTACCTTACTGCTGTAAGGTAACAGCATATAAACCCAAACACACTTCCTAATCGTGTCCGCATAGGATGTTATCCAGATGGACTGTAATTCAAAACAGAGGTCCCTCTCAGTAGTCGTGTCTCAGGATTGGCAATGGGTTTTAATTCACAAAGCTTTATTTTCAGATTGCGAGTGTTATTTTAACGATTTTGCACGTTATTGAAGCTAGTTCAATTCACTAAACGATTTAACGCTTTGAAAAATCATCAAATAACGTTTCACTACACAGAACCGATATTTTAAGGTGTGGATCCTTATTAAAGAGTCAAATCGTTATTTTAAAGAGTCAAATCGTTAAATATGTACAGAAGTGCAATTCACAAAGATTTTTTTGACAGTTATCGATCGTTAAGCAATCGTTAAATTAACACCTCCCTCAGGGTGGCGTTATGACATTTCCCAGGCGATATTTTGTTGTTAGAGGAAGCTTTTGGCGATTTTTGTAGTGTAGTGTAGTGTTGGGCAAGCTAGAACCGTGCTCTATTTGAACTTAAAATTATCCAGAGGCGAAAAAGAACACGTTAGAATGTTCAGATTTATAAACGTGTATTCCATTCACGTACTATTTTGGATGACTTTTCTGAAACCCAGGTGATAGCTAAATTCCGATTATCATCTCCCATGATTTATTCTCTGTATGAGGAAATACACATGGCTTTAGAAAAGCACACACTAGAAGTTTTGCACATCACATGCTCAATCTCCATGTGTATTGCTTGTCTCTCTCTCTCTCTCTCTCTCTCTCTCTCTCTCTCTGTATCTGTCTTTTCCACATGCAGCTGTTCTCCTCCCCTTCTGCTCCCAGAATGCATCTCTCCAGCATTATTTAACGATCTTAAGAGTTATTTTAACGTCCCAAATGTTAATAATAACGTCTGAGTAGTTAGCATAACTTTTGGATAAAGAGTCAGTTGAAAACCATAACGACTATGTTAAATAACGATTATAGCTTTCGTGAATACCATGTTTGCTAGCGTTAAATAGGAGTGCTAATTTAACACCTGAAGAAAACCAATAACGTTTCTCTTTGTGAATTGTCCCCAATGTCTCGCACCCAGAGAGATAAAGTACCAATAGTGTAGTATCGTTTAAAAAGGTTTATTCAACAGAAAGACTACATAAGGGTACTCACATAGCTATGATAAAATCAAGCATGTGAAAAAGGAAAGTGTGTTCGCCAACGTCACCTCTGGTACCTCTTGGTAGGCTCTTTATAACACTCTTACGCGTATTTGTCACTTCTTGTGACTTCCTCAGGAGTGACTCCTGAGGAAGTCACGAGAAGTGACACACTTTCCTATGCTGAATCTTTTATATGCTGTTATTATCGTGATTGCTGTAAGTGCGCACAATCTTTTTACTTGATTAAAATCCTTATGTTTTTACACTATGTGAGCTTTCCTGATTGTTTTTCATATTCTGGATCGGTACTCGCATAAGAGTTTGACTACTTATACTGCATTGAACGGATACTATCATTTCCCATTGTGGACGGTGGATGTCTCCTGATATATGCTGTTCTTGATCTCTGTGAGATCTTTGACTCTGGTAAGGGTCAGTGTTTGTCGTGGGTGGAGGTTCTTGTCTGTCATCAAGTCACACTGTGCATGAATTTATTTCACAATTGGGACTTTCTTCTTTGATCCATACTCATCATTTGGACTTTGCCTGTAACATATATTATACATTCATATGTATTTCTATTTTTATTTGCATTTTTTTGATGGTTATTGTTACTATCCAGATATGTATATAAAAACTGATGGAAATAAACATGTAGCTTTAACATAGAACATTTAGCATAGAATATTTAGGCCTCATTTACACACGGGCAGATAACTGCATTTTCTGGACTAAAAAAATGCTGGTCTCTTGAAGGGTACACAGAAAACAGATAGATATACTTGGCGGGCCACAGATGTGTGTGTGTGTGTGTGTGTAATATATATATGCAAATTCCAAGCGGGGGCCACATCAAACCAGAACGCAGGTCGCAAATGGCCCACGGGCCGAACTTTGGACATGTCTGCCCTAAGGGCTCATGCACATTACAGCTCACAATAATCTGCTTTTAAGGGCGTTTGAGCTTTTATTTCTCTGAAGGTTAAGGCCAGAGCAGCAGCACTACCAGGATAAGTAATGTTGTTTATTTTTGGATGAAAAAGAAATGCTGAAAACCTCTGCAAGGGAAACTCATTGATTTTGATTCCTGAAAGTTGTGTTTTTAATAAAATTCCTTAAAAATATGAAATATGAGTGGCTTTGTCCTTAAAGCGGAGGTTCACCCTAAAAACATGTATATACCATTCCATCCAGCATACTGCCGACATGTACATTATGCTGTTTTTTTTTTGGTTTTTTTTTCGGTTTACATACCGTAGTATAGGTATTCCCCCCCCGCCGGCTTCCGGGTAGTGGCTCCCGCGGGACTGGGCATTCCTATTCAGAGACTAAGTGATTGACGTGATGACAAAAGCATAAGGCGCGTCACCAGTTTCCGAAAAAAGCCAAACGTCGGTGCGCAGGCGCCGCATAGAGCCGACTGGCAGTTCGGCTTCTTTCGGAAACTGGTGACGCGCCTTATGCGCCGGAGGGAAGCTTTTGTCATCATGTCAATCACCTAGTCTCTGAATAGGAACACCCAGTCCTGCGGGATCCACTACCCGGAAGCCGGGGGGAAAATAGCTATACAGCGGTATGTACAGCGGAAAAAATAAATAAATAAACAGCATACTGTACATGTCGGCAGTATGCTGGATGGAGTGGTATATACATGTTTTTAGGGTGAACCTCCGCTTTAAAACTTTACCGTTAGACGCTAGTTCTCACATACAGTCATAGGTATACCCTCTGACCACGCATGCTGATTTATAGATTTGTTTTTTTATGTCTTTATCCTGGTGATGGAATGTATCATTCTGTTCCAAAATGCATTGAAATAGAGGCAGCTGACTAGTCCTTTGTATACACTTGTGAATGCTAATATCCGTGTGCTTCACACCCACTGGACCATTTTCTGTATCTCACTGAGAAGCAATACTGGTGAACCTTCTATTCTTATCTTAATGTGTCATTTTGCTCAATGGCATATGTTTACATGGGGTGGTGAGGATACAAAGAATAAAATGGTTTTTGTATATTGGCTTCTATCAAAGCAAGCTGAGGAGTGTGACAGATACTCAAACCTACCGTAGTAGCCATAATGCAGTATTTACTTTTAAATTCCTTAACCAGAAAAAAAAAATATGAATGTTGGCCACTAGATGGCAATCGTATTAAATAGTTACAGAATACGTTTTGTTGAAGCTGTGTGGATGTGTGTTACATTCGTTCAATTACCTTTTTATTCATACTGTGCTTTGAAAAAGTATTCACACCCTTGACCTATAAGCAGCAAAGTGAGTCAGTGAGGCCTTGGACTAGCAGCAGGAGCTCCACGCGGCGCACGTTCCTAGAGTAGGAGCGTGTGTGCTATAGCTCCAGGCAGGTTTAGGAGGTAGTCAGGTAGATAGGCCTGACGGGGTCTAATTCAGCCCTGCTCAGCCCAGCTACAGCTCCACCATCAGCCTCTGCACGGACCGACCTGAACCCGGCCAGCTTTTTCTCCTGTCTCCCCCAGCACTCCTCCTCCCCTCCTGAAGGTGAGTCCCCCCGGGACTGAGGGCGGCCGTCCTTTTCAGGACAAGCCGCGGCATCGGATCCCGGGAGACAGGCGTTAAGACCTGTAATCATCTCCCCCTTTACAGGCTCGAGGCACCCCTTCCACATCCCCTCGCCCCCCACCCACCGCCGTCGATTCCAGGCCGTTTTTTTTCGATGCTCCGCGCCAACCTTGCTAGGTCCGCGGCAGCCGCGGCTTAGGAAAGGCCGCGGCTTCATCCGCGGCCTAGCGGCGCATCACATCCAGGCCCAGCATCTGCCCAGTACACCCCCCCTCACCCCTGGAGGACCCCATCCACCCCTAAATAGCCACCTCTGCTGCCAATCCTCCCCACAGATAGCCCCCCGGCCTGGGTTTTTGTGCCAGGCCGGCGGCTGTCTTAGTACACCCCCCCTAGCAATCAGAGACATCTCCTACCCCAAGTCCCCCAAACCATAATAGTATTTGATCCAGGGTCGGACCGATCGCCTTTCAGGGATCAGGAAGGAATTTTTTTCCCTGCCCCAGCATATTGGCGTAGCTTGGCCAGGGTTTTTTTTGCCTTCCTCTGGACCAAAGCCAGGAGAGAGGATTCAGTTGAATCCCCCCTCCATCACCATCCAACCACCGCCGCCCCCCCCCCCCCCTGATGACGGGCATCATGGCGAGGCTGCGGTATTCAGCAGAAACCATTTGGGGTCTGAGGCGATTTTCCGCAGTGCTACCAGCCGTCACCAAAAAGGCCCTAAGATCTGAGAAAATTTTGAGAATTGATCGACGATCGACTATCAAAAAATTTAGTCATCCATCCCAACCGAAGCACATATCCTGTGCTTTGATCAATACAAGATCGGCAGTAAAACACCGATTAGAAATCCATGATTTTATACTACAATACGATTTAGACTGCCTCTTCATTACAGAGAGCTGGCTTACAGCCGACTGTAACACCATTCTAGGAGAACTGGTGCCAGAAAACTACCGTATTATAACGGAAAACAGAATAGGGCAAAGAGGAGGGGGCCTGGCGGTGATTTACAAGACTCAGCTTGCAATCACCAAACCAATCCTTCAAAATCCTCTTCCATTCATGGAAACCCTTACGCTACAACTGCAAACAATTTCAAAGGAGACCATCCACATTCTGCTCTGCTATAGGCCACCTGGCCCAAAATCGCAGCTGCTACCATCATGGACGGATTTCTTCTCCACTTATACCCTCAACAGCAAACATTTTTTGCTGCTCGGGGATTTCAACCTTTGGGCCAATTCCGCACAAGACCCCATTGCCGATGCCTGTATTAACCACCTGGTAGATTTAGGGTCACAGCAACTAGTATGTGGACCCACACATGCTTCAGGTCACACACTTGATCTTATTTTCAGACAAGCTCTGGAAATAAAAATTTGGGAAAATGAAAAGTTGCCATGGACAGACCACCATGCAATTAAATTCATTATATCCACAATTCCCCCAGCAACAAAAACATCAAATCCAGTGACAACTCACTGGACTAGATGTCAGAAGAAGCTCCATTCGGAACTCTTCAAAACTACGTTAAGGGAAAAAATAGAAACAATTCAGCCGCATCAAACAGCTGTTGAAACGCTGGATGCCATAAATTCGGCCATGCTACAGTCAGCCGACTTGGTAGCGCCGAAACGAAAGACTCACATCCGGAAAAATAACCGCAGCTGGTTTAACAACCAGCTGTCGTTACTGAAGCAAGAACGCAGAAGGGCAGAATCTGCCTGGAAAAGATGTTCTTCAGAGCTAAACCTATCCATCTACAAGGCGGCGACAAGAAAATACCACAAAGAAATTTTCCAAGCCAAGAAAAATTATTTTTCGGAAGCTATCAACAGTGCCATAAACCGCCCCCGCGAACTCTTCAAGATGGTCACTCAGACCATGAAACCAGGATGTATTGAAGCCCCCAATACAGACACACAAGAATTTTGCAATGAACTATCGGATTGCTTCATTAATAAAATTGAGGCAATCCGTGAAAGCATTCAGCAGAACAATCCCCCCCTCAGCCCCCCCTGCAGCCTCTCACACTACACCCATAGTAATTCCCCTATATCAGGTAAGTTCACCCTGGAACCCATCTCCATCGAGGCCACTAAGAATATCATTGGGGCTTTGCGAAATGGCACAGCACCTAATGACATTATCCCCACAAAACTGCTGAAGGAGTGCGCCTACATCCTGGCTCCTCCCATCACGCAGCTTATCAACCAGTCTTTCTTGGAGGGCATAGTGCCCTCACAGTTGAAAGAGGGTATAATCCAGCCCATCCTGAAGAAACCCTCCCTGGACCCCAAGGACCCACTCCACCGCCGTCCCATAACAAGCCTCAATGTACTCTCTAAGATAATGGAAAAAGTAGTGGTACAACAGCTGCAACAGCATCTAGATACCTACAAGCTACTTGACCCATTGCAATCAGGCTTCCGTCCCGGACATGGGACGGAAACAGCATTGCTGAAAGTATGGGACGATGTTCTCAAGGCCGCAGACGAAGGAGAATCTTGTCTCCTGGTTCTGTTGGACCTAAGTGCAGCTTTCGACACTGTAGACCATAATCTGTTACTGACTCGGCTTGCTGAAGTAGCCAGAGTCGCAGAAAGCGATTTATCTTGGTTCTCCTCTTTTTTGGAAAACCGATCGCAAACAGTGAAGTTAGGCCCTTTTATGTCTGAAAAACGCACAATAACATGCGGAGTCCCTCAAGGATCGCCTCTGTCACCAGTGCTGTTTAACATTTATCTCCGTCCTCTTTTTGAGATTATCAGCAGCCAAAAACTGCTCTATCACTCATACGCAGACGACACGCAACTTTATTTCCGCATTTGCAACAGACAGGATCACCACCTCAATCTAGAGACATGCCTCTCTTTGATAGAAGACTGGATGACAAAGAGTTATCTTAAACTCAACGGAGCGAAAACAGAACTTCTTCTGTTTCACGCCAAGCACAGGAATCAACTTTCAACAGTGTGGACCCCCCCGCCTATTTTGGGCAAAACCATCACCCCTAGCGCCAAAGTCAAAAGCCTAGGGGTCATTTTTGACTCCTTTATGACAATGGACGCACAAATAGGATCAGTAGTCAGCGGATCTCACCATCTACTGCGCCTACTACGTAGACTCACTCCGTTCATCCCCAAAGAAGATTTAGCGGTCGTGGTGGGAGCTATTGTAAACTCCAGGCTGGATTATGCAAATGCCCTTTACCTCGGCCTCCCCAAGTACCAAATCGCTCGTCTGCAAGTCGTTCAGAATACGGCCGCCAGACTTGTGACTGGGAAAAAACCCTGGGAATCTATCTCACCTTCACTGAGAGCCCTTCATTGGCTGCCAGTTAAAGACAGAATTGCTTTCAAAGCTCTATGTCTTACGCATAGATGTGTCCATGGGAATGCCCCCCAATATCTATGCGAAATAATAAAAGCTCATAACCCCAATCGCGTTTTGCGATCCACGAATCAGAACCTGCTCCAGGTTCCGAAAGCCAACTTCAAGTCCAAAGGAGAAAGAAGATTCGCGATCCAAGGTCCCAGACTATGGAACGCTTTACCAACCAGCATTCGGTTGGAGGAGAACCACCTAGCATTTAGGAAAAAGGTCAAGACTTTTCTCTTTTGATATCAAAGGAGACAGGAACAACAAGCGCCCAGAGGCGATTCAGTTCGCATGTGCCGCGCTATACAAGTTTTCATTCATTCATTCATTCATTCATTCAAGTTTTTTTCATTCATTGACATTTTCCACATGTTATCATGTTACAACCAAAAAACTTAAATGTATTTTATTGGGGTTTTATGTGATAGACCACCACAAAGTGGCACATAATTGTGAAGGGGAAGAAAAATGATAAATGGTTTTTATTTTTTTTAATCAAATAAATATCTGAAAAATGTCACCTGCATTTGTATTCAGCCCCCTTTTACCTTGATACCCCTAACTAAAATATAGTGGAATCAATTTCCCTCAAAAGTCACCTAATTAGTAAATAGAGTCAACTTGTGTGTAATTTGATCTCAGTATAAATACAGCTGCTCTGTAAAGCCCTCAGAAGTTTGAGAAACTTAGTGAACAAACAGCATCATGAAGTCCAAGAGAAACACCAGACAGGTCAGGGATCAAGTTGTGGAAAAGTTTAAAGCAGGCTCAGGTTATTAAAAAAAAAAAAGAAGAATATCCCAGCTTTGAACATCTCACAGAGCACTGTTCAATCTATCATCGGAAAAATAGAAAGAGTATGGCACAACTGCAACATCTACCAAAACAAGGCTGTCCACCTAAACTGATAGACCGGGCAAGAGGAGCATTATTCAGAGAAGCAGTCTCTTGGCCCATGGTAACTCTGGAGGAGCTGCAGAGATCCACAGATCAGGTGGCAAAAAGAAAGCCATTGTTGAAAGAAAGCCATAACAAGTCCTGTTTGCAGTTTGTGAGAAGCCATGTGGGAGACACAGCAAACATGTGAAAGAAGGGGCTCTGGTCAGATGAGACCAAAATTGAACTTTTTGGCCTAAAGGCAAAACGCTATGTGTGGCGGAAAACTAACACTGCACATCACCCTAACACACCATTCCCACTGTGAAACATTGTGGTGGCAGCATTATGTTGTGGGGATGCTTTTCTTCAGCAGGGACAGGGAAGCTGGTCAGAGTTGATGGGGAGATGGATGGAGCCAAATACAGTCTTATGCCGCGTAAACACGGTCGTTTTTTGCGATGAAAAAAAACGACGTTTTCTGTGAAGTAAAAAACGACGTTTTTGAAACGTCACTTTTCAAAGACAATTTTGCATACACACCATCGTTTTTTCACAAAATAGCGAGGTTACGTTCACCACTCTTTTCCATTGAAGCTCGCTTCATAACTAGCTTCTGGGCATGCGCGGGTTGAAAAACGTCGTTTCGAACGACGTTTTTGCTACACACGGTGACTTTTTGTGAAACAAAAAACGACGTTTGGAAAACGACACAAAAAATTCAAGCATGTTGGAATTTTTTTTTGGTCGTTTTTTTGAAGAAAAAAAACAACGTTTTGCCCACACACGATCAATTTAAATGACATTTTAAAAAACGTCGTTTTTTTTCATCGCAAAAAACTACCGTGTGTACGCGGCATTAGACTAAAACCTGTTTGAGTTTGCAAAAGACTTGAGACTGGGGCAGAGGTTCGCCTTCCAGCAGGACTACAAAAATAATCATACAGCCAGAGCTACAATGGAGTGGCCCAAATCAAAGTATATTCATGTGTTAGAATGGCCCAGTCAAAGTCCAAACCTAAATCCAAATGAGAATCTGTGGAAAGATTTGCTGGTCAGACGCTCTTCCTCCAATCTGACAGACCTTGAGCTATTTTGCAAAGGCTGTGCAAAGTTGGTAGAGACATACCCAAAAAGACTTTAAGCTGTAATTGCAGCAAAAGGTGGTTTTACAAAGTATTGACTCAGGGGGACAGAATACAAATACATGCCACACTCTTCGCTAATGTGTAAAAAAAAAAATTGAAAACCATTTATCATTTTCCTTCACAATTATGTGCCACTTTTGTGTTGGTCTATCACATAAATTTCAAATAAAATCCTTTTATTATTTTTGGTTGTAACATGACAAAATTTGGAACATTTTCAAGGGGTATGAATACTTTTTCAAGGCACTGTAAACCCCTAAGGCCTCGTACACACGATCAAATCTGTCTGCTGGAAACGGTCTGCTAGACCGTCCCAGCAGACAGATTCGATCGTGTGTACGCCCGAGCCGACGGATTTGGCCACCTGACAGATTTCAAAGCATGCTTTGAAATCTATCGGGTGGGAATCCGTCTGCCCGACATGTCTGCTGGTTAGTACACTTACCAGCAGACATGTCGCCTCGCACCGCCGCCGAATGGATTCGGCGCATGCGCGGAAGTGTTTTACTTCCTGGTGCGGTGACGTGGCAGCATCAACGTCACCGCCACGTCACCGACACGTCAGCGCGCCGTCTGCTGGCGGGGATTTTGGTTTGCTCGTGTGTACACGCGAGCAAACCAAAATCCAAACAGAGAGATTTGTTCAAATCGGTCGGACAGACCGTTTTGAACAAATCTATTGCCTCGTGTGTACGAGGCCTAAGTGTTGTCTCGGAGGTAGATTTAGATGGCCTAGTCTCAAGGATGAGGCTTGTGGGAATCTTCTCAGGCTTCCTGAAGAAGTTGTACGTAAAAACACATTTAAGTTGGCAATCTCTACTTCACTTAAAGTAGAACTATGGGGAAAACCTTTTTTTTAAATTTTGGATAGAGTAAGGGAGGGTTGTAACCCTTGTCAGATTTTTTTTCATCATCTGTGCCCCTTTGCGGAGATTTTCCTGCACTTCCTGTCCCATAGCCAAAAAGGAAGTGAGAGGAAATCCCTGCAAATGAAGGAAATTCCTTGGGGACCCCAGGTAACCAGAACTAGTGTCAGCTTTGGAAGATTTCCCCTCTATTCATTTTCTGGGGACAACCCAAAATGTGAGATTTGCTTTTACTTTCACTGATAATGGTAAACAGGTCAAATAGAGAGGATGAATCTCACTAATGGGGGCCCAGACAGCAATAAAACACTGACAGCTGTTCTAATCCCTCTCCACTCCAAAACGAAAAAAAAATATATTTGACTTTACTTATACTTTACCGGTCTACAATGAGATACAGCATACTGAACCAAGAATAGTCCCTGCATAACCTGTATTCATAAAATCGTACATATGTAAATGTTGCACAGGTTACACATGAAGTAGTGTTCAGGCATTAGGGCTATTAAAATGCTATCCAAACTTGGAAGTTCATCGCAATAGAAGAAATCTTAATTCATATGAACGCCTTCTTATTTTAACAATTAGTATATATATATATATATTTGTACAGTAAAGTACCATTATTTGAATCACATAAAATGTAGTTGCTCTTCAGTTCCTAGGCACTGATAAAGCCCCATATACAATACCCATTTGATTCTCTATTGAAATAAGAAATGTTGTGCCCTGAGTACACATCGGTCAATTTATAAACATTGATCAAAGAATAAGCTGACCTTTTACTAGTCTCAGCACAGCTTCTTAATGCCAGAATGGAAAGTCTATTCCATACAAAAAAAACAAAACATTTTTTTCATACAATTTAACTGGTTGCCGACCAGCCGCCGCAGGTCGGCTCCCCTGCGTGAGAGCCTGTAGCTCTACGTCGCCTCTAGAAGTGGCCTGATGCAGGATGCCCACTAACACACAGCTCCTTTCTCTATCTGCAAAGTAGAGAGCGTCCTGACTTTCCTGCTCGCCCCCTCCCCCCTCAAGAGGCTTTCTCCACACCAGGGAGAAAGCCTCACATTACTGTGTGTAGTTACAGACAGAAGAACAGGAAGTGAGGATTTCTCAGAAGAAATAAGGACATTTAAAAGCAAAATCAAAGGAATGAGGTAAGTGAAGGAGGACTGCACTAAGGTAAAGGAAGCTATTTAGGGAAAACATTTTTTTCCTTTACAACCCCTTTAAGCTGCATTTTTGGTTCACTTACCTTTTCCTTCGATTTCTCTCCTAAATGTTTTTTTTTCTCAATTCCATAACACATCCCATAAACAGTTAGCAACCTTAAAGGGGCTGTAAAGGTCAGTTTTTTTATTTTCTAAATGGGTTCCTTTAGGCTAGTGCATTGTTGGTTCACTTACCTGTTCCTCCTCAGTAAGCTTGCCCCATCATTCGAGCCATTCTGGCTGGGGGTTAGTCAGCCTGCTCGCCCCCTCCCTTGGGACTACATCCCTACGGGGAGACGATGTGTTCACAAGGGTCCCAAGAGAGGGGGCGAGCACGCTGACTAACCCCCAGCCAGAATGGCTCGGATAATGGGGGCAAGCTTACTGAGGAGGAACAGGAAGTGAGAAATTCAGACAAAGAAAAAAACATTTAGAAGGGAAATGGAAGGAAAAGGTAAGTGAACCAACAATGCACTAGCTTAAAGGAACCAATTTAGAAAATAAAAAACAAACCTTTACAACCCCTTTAAGGTTGCTAACTGTTTATGGGATGTGTTATGGAATTGAGATATCTGATCCTTGTACCATTACAGGATTAAAGCAACTGGATGAACATGACAGTCAGTAAGTTAGTATTTTCAGAAGGAGAGATGAGCATTGGCAGCCTTCGCTCAGTATAGATTGTTTCATAGTTGGTAAGGTTGAATAAAGACACAAGTCCATCCAGTCCAACCTGTGTGATTGGTGTATGTGTGTTGGTGTCCATAATCATTTCCCAGATGTACTTTAAAGCGGATCTCCACCCTAATTATATCATTTCTTTAAATACACTGCCGCTGTATGACATTAGAAAAACGGATCTTATTTGTAAGTAAATCTGTACAGTACCTGTACAGTAGTGAGCCTTCCGGTCGGGCTCACTGCGGGAATTTTCCGGGCATTGAGTCACTTCCTTGTCGATGCAGTGCACTCTGGGAGCTTCTCTCCATAGCTCCCTGTGTTCACTGCGCAGCCGTGTGATGAAATATCGCGCTATTTCCTCTGCAGGAAGTGACGCGCGGCATAAACAAAGCAAGGAGGGCGGGGTTTACAAAATTCGCCATTACAACAAGGATAAAGCTATCGTTGCTCGTGCGCATGCGCGAGATCGAGCGGTGGATGCTGGGACATCAGCATCCACCGGAAGAAGGAAGTGCCGGGTTGTGGGCTTATGCCCACAGTTAAAATGGAAACCGAAACGGAAGCTACAATATGTTATTATTTAATACAGAATGGCAGCGGAGCGGCCGCGGGAGACAGAAACCGTGAGTTTTGCTAATTAGTGGCATTAACCGTTTAGCTAGCCCCTAAGAAAAAAATGTGTTTTGCGTGGGAGATCCGCTTTAAATAATAATTATAACACGCTGGGCTTTTATACAGTAAATTGTTTTATTATAAACTAATAAATACATGCATTTTTAAATTTGCTTTGCAACATTCCATATTTTGAGTTTCTTGCTTTCCTGAGTTCACATTCTTATTTTTTTTATATAAAATTGTAGGGATTTTCAATGCATACCAAACAACTCTTAAGAAGATTACCTATACAGTTACTGTTTGTGCTTAGAGTACACACTGTCACTATCTATACATTTTGTCCAGTTCAGTAACATCCATTACATTTTGTCCAGTTCAGTAGCATCCATTACCGCTTTCTTGTATCACTAAGCCTACACTAGAAGTTCCAACTTTCAACTTTTCTATATTTGTGAGTTTCATTTCTCCGACACACGCCTTGGCGTAGGCTTTATTCTGCCAGCTCCTATTGTAAACTGTCTGTCCCCTCTTCAGCAGGAGAAGGAGGTGTATCCTGGTTTTCTGCCAAATGTAGCTTTTGTCTTAGCCAGTTGTTAAGGAAACTGTTGCATAATTAAAAACATAACACAGGCCCATTTCAACTCAAGCGTTTAAGGGGAAAAAATGCATTTTACATGTGTTTTCTTATCTTTTTCAAGTGTTGTGCTTTACCAAGCTATTTGCATGCACATTATAAAAATCAGTTCCTTGTCCCATGACCAGAGCTATAGAATGACAATGTAGTGGTATAATGTCAGTTTATTTTTATCATTGCATAACTGAAACACGCCATGTAGAAGGACACTGTACCGTTGAAAATAATGTTAGAAAATTTGCCTAGCATTCTCTGTAAAGTTTAAGTTGCTGTGAATAGTATTTTAAACACTAAGGGCCAGATTCTCATATGAGATACGACGGCGTATCTCCATATACGCCGTCGTATCTCTGTTTTTTTTTGCTGGGTATCTATGCGACTGATTCTTCGAATCAGTTACGCATTGATTTTGCTTAGATCTGACTTGCGTAAGTCACTTACACCGTCAGATCTAAGTTGCAATGTTACGCTGGCCGCTAGCTGGCGTTCCCGTCGATTTCTGCGTTAAATATGCAAATGAGCCTGATACGCCGATTCCCGAACGTTTTTGCGCGCCGTCGTCGTAGTTTACGTCATTTGCAAAAGCATAAGGTTACCCCTGCTATATGAGGGGTAACCTTGCGTAGATCCGGCGTACGCCATGTTAAGTATGGACGTCGGGACAGCGTCGTGTTTTTACGTCGTTCAGGTAAGTCGTCGCGAATAGGGCTGTGCATTAATTACGTAGACGTCGAAACAAATGTATTTGCGGCGTACTATGGAGCATGCGCACTGGGCTACGTTTACGGCTGGCACATGCGCAGTTCGTTTGGCGGGGGAGCGCGTAATTTAAATACAAGCCGCCCCTTTGAATTATGCGGGGATACGCCGGGCCATTTACACTACGCCGCCGCAAAGTACAGAGCAAGTGCTTGGAGAATACGGCACTTGCTCCTGTAAGTTGCGACAGCGTAGTGTAAATAGCATACGCTACGCTACACCGCCAGATATGAGAATCTGGCCCTAAAAGTGGAAATACGGCCTAAAGTGATGTTTATCAGCTTAAACGAAAATTATCCTGGCTGATGTTGAAAGAATGATTGGCGGCACTGGTCCAGGATAAAATGAAGTTATTCCATGGAGTATGGGACCCATGGCTTAGATATCTTACTAATGATTTAAGGACGTTGGCAACAGAGTTATGGTGGTATTAGATGGATTTTGGGGCACTGGACGGATGCTCTTCTGTTTCTTTCTCTTTCTCTCTTTCCTTTTTTCTGTTCTTCTTTCTCAAGAATTCTCAAACACTGGTCCTCATGCTGAGGTTATAGTTCTGACAGTAAGATGGGCCTATGTTTTTTTGCCTGCCAATCCTCAGCCTGTAAGGCTTGGGGACCATGGGGTGAGCACTGTTTATTTGTTATTTTCATTTGGATGCACTTTGGCTCATGCCCTGTAGTTTTTCTGTCGATTTTGTTGATACTTCTGTTGGACTATATGTTGTATTTATTAATTGCTGTATGGGCCTTTGATTGCGTTTGCTAACGCATGCTAATGTCTTGGGATGCTTTTGTACTATTTTTTATAAATCTTTTCAATACACATAATTGAAACATAAAGTAATGTTTAACCACTTCAATACTGGGCATTTTCACCCCCTTCCTGCCCAGACCAATTTTTAGTTTTCAGCGCTGTCGCACTTTGAATGACAATTGCACGGTCATGCAACACTGTACCCAAATGAAATCTTTGTTTTTTTTTCCCACAAATAGAGCTTTATTTTGGTGGTATTTGATCACCTCTGCGGTTTTTATTTTTTGCGCTATAAACAAAAAAAAAGAGCTACAATTTTGAAAAAAAAACACAATATTTTTTACTTTTTGATTTAATAAATATCACAATTTGAATTTTTCTTTCCTTTCTTCTACATATTTTTGGTAAAAAAAAAAAACAATAAGCGTATATTGATTGGTTTGCGCAAAAGTTATAGCATCTACAAAATGGGATAGATTTATGGCTTTTTTTTTTATGGCGGCGATCTGCGTTTTTTTTTTTTTATTGTGACCGTGACATTTCGGCGGACATATCGGACACTTTTGACACGTTTTTGGGACCATTCACATTTATACAGCGATTAGTGCTATAAAACTGTAAATGTGACTAGCAGGGAAGGGGTTAACATTAGGGGGCGATCAAGGGGTTAATATGTTCCCTAGGGAGTGATTCTAACTGTAGGGGGTGGGGACTCACAATGGGAGGAGACCGAACTGTGTTCATCTGTACTGGGAACACACATCGGTCTCCTCACCTCTGACAGGACGTGGATCTGTGTTTACACACACAGATCAACGGTCCTGCTGTGATTGTGAGTGCCCAGTGGACATTGCGACCACCGGGCACGTGCACCGGATCCTTAGCGATGCGGCGGGCATGCGCCCCCTAGATGGCCTGGGAAACCCAGGACGTCGTATGATGTCCACCCGGAGGGAGGGAAGGTTCCTGCCAGCATCATTTTACAATGAATTAGTGAGGAACTGGTTAATGGTACAAAGACACGTTGAAGGATCAGTGATGACTAGGATTGCCACCTCATCCCTTTAAACCCAAACACATATGAATTACACAGGTTCTGAGGCTAATTTAATGCAGATAAAACACCAAGTGAGTTGAATTACCACCTTAATCAGCCACAGAACCTGTGAAATTCATGTGTTTGAGTATGAAGGGATGAGGTGGCAACTCTAGTGATAACTGATACTGACTTTTTGAGACTTCATCAGGAAAACCCTTCTGCGCTTGAGTTCTCAGGTCTGCACATTAGCATTGGCCTCTACAAGGGAAAACAATTTTCCCTGTCTGAATTATGTGCTTTACATTATGGAAAATTCAAAAGGAGGAGTGGGAATTCCAAAGTGGGCAGAACAGGAATTATGGCAAGGAGAACCCACTTCTTGCAGTCCCCAAGAAGATATATAAGAAGCCAGTTGATGACTCCTTGCACCTCAGTCATAAAATATAATATTTGGTTTGGCTGGACCTTTAAAGGCTAGTTGCAATCACCCAAAGGCACTAAATCGGCATCAGGCAGCCAAAGGCTGCTTTGTAAACAGAAAATAAGTGCTTGTCTCCTATGGAATGGTGCTTTTTATTCTCTGCACCCTGTGTACATTGTTGACAACCTCCCACACGATTGCTGCCATAGGACCTCAATGTGTCTGCAAACACCAGACGAGTGGGTAAAACCTTGGGGTGGGCAATGTTTTCTATGAGACAGACCCCACCTACTTTTCTGCAGTTTGCACACACAGCTGGCCATTATAATACAAGGTAGGAGAAGAAGCGTAGGAGGCAATCAACACTGTGATGAGGCTGATGCTGGATGAACACAGCAATTATTTTCTGTTTGCAAGGCAGCCACTGCGGTTTAACGTTCATTACGTTTTTTTAATTGTATGGCTTTACTTTAAAATACTAACAGTGACAGAGTATATGCTGCAAAAGTACTATTGTGGCCACAAGCTAGCAGAAATACAAATATTATTAAAAATAGGAGTATTAAGTAGGTAGAGCTTACCCAACATTAAAAAGGGTTTAGCATTGTCCTCATTTTTTTTTACATACACTATGTTACCAAAAGTATTGGGACACCTGCCTTTACACGCACACAAACTTTATTGGCATTCCAGTCTTAGTCCGTAAGGTTCCATACTGAGTTGGCCCACCCTTTGCATATATAACAGCTTCCACTCTTCTGGGAAGGCTGTCCAGAAGGTTTAGGAGAGTATCTATGGGAATGTTTGACCATTCTTCCAGAAGCGCATTTGTGAGTTCAGGCACTGATGTGGACGAGAATGCCTGGCTTGCAGTCTCTGTTCTAATTCATCCCAGAGGTGTTCTATCGGGTTCGAGGTCAGGACTCTGTGCAGGCCAGTCCAGGGCTGGACTGGGACAAAAATTTGGCACTGGACTTCATCCAGACTGGCCCACTTTGACAGGTCTCTCCCACAGTGGCCGGACAACTCCCGCACCCCCTGGCCACCAAAGCTCCCTCTCCCCCTTCACTAACCGCTAGCCGTTCTACTTTATTAGAGTAGAACGGCTGGTGCTGGTACTCTTATAGGCAGTACTAGTGGGGAAGCTAGACATTATTTCACCCGGGGCAAAGAATCAGTTTGGTGCCCTCCCTTATGGGACAAGATTAGGCAAAAGTGAGCAACTACAGGCCATAGCTGTTGGGTCACCTGTCTGTCCCCTCCCCCATGCTCCTCTGTCGTCCCCCCTGCTCCTCTGGTCCTCCTCCTGCTTCTTTGTTCTCCTCGGGTGAGCACTGTGGGCAGGGAGAGGAGGTGAGTGCTGCAGGAAGGGAGAGACAGAGGAGCAGAGGGGGGCAGCGGTTCGCTGTCACTGAAGCCGGCCCACTGAGCCATCGGCCCACCGGGAAACTCCCTGTAGTCCCAATGGCCAGTCCATCCCTGGGCCAGTCAAGTTCCTCCACCCTAAACTTGCTCATCCATGTCTTTATGGACTTTGCTTTGTGCACTGGTCCAAATCATTTGCTGGAGGGGGGATTATGGTATGGGGTTGTTTTTTCAGGGGTTGGGCTTGGTCTCTTAGTTCCAGTGAAGGGAACTCTAATGCCGCGTACACACGATCATTTTTTGTGATGAAAAAAAACGACGTTTTCTGTGAAGTAAAAAACGACGTTTTTGAAACGTCACTTTTCAAAGACGATCGTTTTTTTTCACAAAAAGCGAGGTTACGTTCACCACTCTTTTCCATTGAAGCTCGCTTAATAACTAGCTTCTGGGCATGCGCGGGTTGAAAAACGTCGTTTTAAACTACGTTTTTGCTACACACTGTGACTTTTTGTGAAACAAAAAACGACGTTCAAGCATGTTGGAATTTTTTTTGGTCGTTTTTTTGAAGACAAAAAACGACGTTTTGCCCACACACGATCAATTTAAATGACGTTTTAAAAAACGTGTGTACACGGCATAAGGCCCCTTTCACACTTGGGCGGGAGTCGCGGTGGCAGTATAGCGCCGCTAAAAATAGCGGCGCTATACCGTCGGAATTGCAGCGGGATTCGGCCACTAGCGGTGTGGTAATAACCCCCACTAGCGGCAGATAAAGGGTTAATACCACCCGCAATGCGCCTCCGCAGAGGTGCATTTCGGGCGGTAAGAATGTGGTTTCCCATTGTTTTAAATGCAAAGGAGTGGTATATACACAGCTCCTCTCACCGCTCCAAAGATTCTGCTTGCAGGAGATTTTTTTTCTCTCCTGCCAGCGCATCGCATCAGTGTGAAAGCCCTTATTTTTGGTGTCAGTGGCAGGAATAGTGCCTTATTTTTGGTGTCAGTGGCAGGAATAGTGCCTTATTTTTGGTGACAGTGGCAGGAATAGTGCCTTATTTTTGGTGACAGTGGCAGGAATAGTGCCTTATTTTTGGTGTCAGTGGCAGGAATAGTGCCTTATTTTTGGTGTCAGTGGTAGGAATAGTGCCTTATTTTTGGTGTCAGTGGCAGGAATAGTGCCTTATTTTTGGTGACAGTGGCAGGAATAGTACCTCAAGGGCTGGATAAACACAAGCAAAGTGCCACATCTGGGCCAAAGTTTGGAGACCACTGGTTTTCTGTATAGATTCTGTACTTTTTACCCTTTTATAACTTAGTTTACATGGCAGTGTACTAGACTGCCACTTTAAAAAAAAAAAAAACAGTAACACTTACGAAGGGTGGAAATGGACATTTCAATTGTTATTAAAAAAACAATACTATTCTGACCGTTTTTTACTAATTTATAAAACTGGTCTGAGTATTTTCCGCTCTCATTTTATAATATTTCAGTAAAAGTTAAGATAATCCAGCAAAATTTTGGAGATACTACTAGATATTACAAAAGTAATTAGGCAAATATAAGATTCTGGATTATAATAATAATGGCCTGGCCAATGAAGATGGCTGAAGATCCTGAAGCTGGTGAGATGTTGGCACTGGCAGAGCAGCCTGGGGGTGGAGCTAAATGTAGTTCTCATTATTATTAAAGTGTATGTAAATTCCTACGATAAACTTCTCCTGTTTGCTTCCTTTTGGTCTGTTAAAGGAACACTAAAGGTTCGTTTTTTATTAGATCAATTGATTGCTGTAAGCTGAAGCATTTATATATGACTTACCTCATTTTTCCTTTTAACCTCCAAAATACAGTAATCCAGGTTTGAAAATGCCATTTCCTGTCTCTCCTCTTCTTACTTTCCACCAACATCTGAGCAGTTTTGCATGGTGGAAAGCAGAATGTGCTCACCCCCTCCCTATGACTACAGCCCTGCATGAAGATGCTCTCTTATCCCTTTACAGGCATGGAGGCTAAGCCTAATGGGAACTGTAGTTCCTATTAGGCTGTGATGTAGCAAGAATGAATGCGCACCGCAAACCAGGAAGTCAGTGAGAATAACGATTCAGGAGTGACGGAGGTGAATAAAACAGCTCGATTTTAACAGGTATCAAACTAGTTATAATGCAAAACATTACTTTTTACTTTATCAGCTACTGTCAGACTTTAATTTAGGAGGAAAATATTTTTGTCTTTACAACCCCTTTAAATATACCACAGGAAGCATTTTATTCTAGATAGGGATTTTTATTTTATTTTTTATAATTGTCAATGTTATTTTAAAGAGCTCTCGTAGTTCTTATCCCAGACTACAGAAAGATTAGTCTTTATGTTGTAGAAATCTGAGCATGGGAGTGGTTTAGTAAAAGAAACTGGGAAGGAATCCTACCACTCAGTCCACAAAAAATGCTTTGTGTTGCTAGCCCACAACAGGACTTAGGAGCTGAGCATTTATGGCAGGACAAAATGTACTTTTTAAGTTAAAAAAAAAATGGAACTACAGCTAGTTCATTTTAATTTGTAAAAAAGCTTAGAACAGTATTTTAGTTTATGCAATGTTGACAGCAGATGGCGCTGTGTTACTTTACAAATCTGTCACGTTTGAAGCAACGCCACCATGTACAATATTGGGACAAATTCAGACGCATGGAAATATCTGTTACTTCTTAAATGTATTCAGCCATTGCTGAGCTGCCAGATGTGAAAAGTCAGTAGTGCCATTACCTATCCAACATTTCTGAAGAGAGTTGATAGAGTGAACGTGCACAACACAGCTCACTGCCTGAACACCTGAAGCATAGCGTCACCCATAAGCAGAGGCGTATCTAGTGATAATGACGCCTATGGCAAGCACTGAAACTGCACCCCTGTCAAAACATTTGAAACTCATCTTTCAGATAACCGGGGACAGAGAGGGACACTGGGGACCACTGGCGGCTGGTGCTGAACGTTTTTGGGGGGGCGCAATCGCACATGATAAAAGTTTTAAGTCATCATCATGTGCAATTGTGCGTGTGTTCCAGGCATCAAATATAGTGCTCAATAAGGAATAAATAAATGATAAATATGCATAGCCATAGAAATCATTAATAAAGTGTAATAAAGTGATTTGTGCAACAGCTGTTCACAAATCACGTTATTACAGTTTATTTATGATATGGCTATGCATATTTATTTAATCCACTGAGCATTATATTTTGCTGCTTGCTTCTGGTTGGCACACATGAATATAGTGACATGTTGGCAGTTGGCACACATGAATATGGTGCTGGGGCTGGGGATGCCCATCGGGCCGCCATACATTCCTTCTCTCCTGTCCTCTCTTCTCCTCACCTCACGTCCCATTTCCCACTCTGGGGATAAGATGATAGGGTAGACGAAGCATTAGGATCTGCCCCTGCCACTGACACACTACCCTATGTGGATCCAGTCTGGCCAATCATCAGCCGTCATGGGGGCACCTGTCACTCCCCTCCCCAGGTAGAGGGAGAAATATTAGCAATTGCTATGCTGGCGCCACGCTCTAGCAGGGAGGCCGTGGCGCCAGGAGATTAGTGCAGGAGGCGGCCGCGGGAGGACGGGTGTTTTTTTTTCATGCGGGGGTGGCTTTTTGCCGCCCCCTCCCTATGGCGCCCATGGCACTTGCCATGGCTGCCATACCCTAGATACGCCACTGCCCATAAGCAAACTATAAGGGCCCATTCCCACCTATGTGTGTGCATTACCACGTGACACCTACATAGGTGTGAATGGGCCCCAGACGTGTTTTAGGTTACCTGAGATGCATATATGTTATAATGTAACCTCTTCTGTAAATTATTAGAATTTATGGATTTACTTTCAGATGCATTCTGTTTGCATTTGGTGTCTGTCTAAGATGCTTCTAAGATCTTTCACAATCCATTGACAGGTACATTTTACCTGCAGTTGGCCTTCTCATTGACCCGCTGTGGAAATCTTTTTAAAATGTTTGTAAAACCCAATCTTTTGATTTTGATAAAGTGGGAAATGCACAAGGCCGGAAGTGAGAAGAGATCTAAATAAAGCAGGGGTATGTCCCATCTTAGTTGTCAC
Source organism: Rana kukunoris (assembly GCA_029574335.1). NCBI lineage: Eukaryota > Metazoa > Chordata > Amphibia > Anura > Ranidae > Rana > Rana kukunoris. The sequence goes on along the minus strand of CM056050.1, from coordinate 319,028,609 downwards.
CACAATAGGTTTTCCAATTTGAAGATTTCTCCTCAGCTGTTAAAGGGGTGTTCCACCCAAAAAAATGACCCCTTCTCAATCCACTCCTCACCCCCATACATGCCACATTTGGCATGTAATTTTTTTGGGGGGGGAGTGGGGGCTTCAGTAGGAGTGGGACTTCCTGTCCCACTTCCTGCTTCCGCCGAGGGGCTGGTTAGGCGATTAAGCTTAATCGCCTACACCAGCCCCCTCCCTGTAGGCGATCACATGGGACACTGACAGGTCCCATGCGATCGCCTCTCCAATCAGCGGCGAGCCGCGCCGCACACGCATGCGCAGTACGGCTCGCGCATGCGCAGTGGGTGCCCGGCCGTGAAGCCGAAGGCTGTCACGGCTGGGTGCCCACAGTCAGGATGGAGACGCCGGCCGGGGAGGGGGGCAGAGGAGCGGAGCCCCGGTCGGCGCGTCGCTGGAACGCAGGAGCAGGTAAGTGAGTGTTTATTAAAAGCCAGCAGCTACACTTTTTGTAGCTGCTGACTTTTAATAAACACAACTTAGGGCTGGAACACCCCTTTAAGTGACAACTTAAAAAAATGTGGACTTTCCATCACTTTCTGTACTGGATACAATGGTCAACAACAGGGAAAATAGTGGGATGAACCTTTCCAGTGTGAACATACACAGAGCAAAAACACCTTTGCATTACCTTTCACGTGTATAAAGACGCACTATATTGTCAAAAGTATTGGGACACCTGCCTTCACTCACACATAAACTTTAGTAGGTAGGGTTCAATATTAGGTTGGCCCACCCTTTGCAGCTATACCAGCTTTAACTCTTCTGGGAAGGCTGTCCACAAGGTTTTGGAGTGTGTCTAATTCATACCAAAGGTGTTTTATCAAGTCGAGGTCAGGACTCTGTGTAGGCCAGTCAGGTTGCTCCACCCCAAACTCACTCATCCATGTATTATGGACCATGCTTTGTGCACTTTTGACAATATAGTGTGTAGATGAAGTTGTGATGTTAAAGAAGTGCAGCCCAAGCTCGTTTGGCTGGGATTTTCCTATGGGTCACAGGAGTGCAATACATTTTTCGCTCCTGTGACTTATTTTCAGCAGAGAGTGGACCTCAGTCCGCTCTCTGCTGACGTCATAGGAATCTCTCCAGGCACCGCATCATCCTGACAATGGGAGTCTGGATCCGCCAGGTGCCTGGACTGATGGCCATCTCGGCCTCTCATCGAGCCACTGAGAGGCTGAGACAGCTGTTCCCCGCCCCTCTACAGCTCAGCGCTCCAATGAGTGAGGAGGGAGCAGAGCGGAGAGCTGCTGATTGACAGTTATCAGCTCTCTGCTCAGGGAGTTGTGAAAACCGAGCCATCCGCGATGTACTATCTCTTGGTTCTCATTGTAGAGACGGCGGGGATCAGATGCAGCATAGGACCGATGCTGCGTCCACCTAGGTTAGTATGATGGGGGAAAAAAAACACCAAATCCATACTTCTCTTTTAACACAAGCTTGTCAACACATGTGTTTCTGGTTCTTTTAAGAACTGGGCACCTAACACGTTAAAAGGATACATTGAATTACTCAATTCTTCCAGCTGAAAGACACAAAATGGAGAAAAAATATTAGCTGAGTAAATCCTACATACCTTTTTTTAAAGCTGTGGTTAACAAAGCACTGAAAAGTGGCTGTGCAGGATTCACTGGAGAGGAACTTCGCTGTATTAATGCATCCAGATTGAACACTGGCATAAGAGCAATACTGAGTCATAGATGTTGGCGGCATAGCATATGCAAGGGCTGCTGCCAGTCTCTGAGTGTGTTTTTGTTGTGCAGTACTTTGATATAAATGTAAACTTCAAGAATTTTTTGCAGCTGTGATATGTGGTCATTACCTGATCACTTGCCTATGTTTTATGCTGGTCATACACAGCTTTAATTATCTGAACCAATTTCTGTTAAATTATCTGAAATTTCAGCTGTGGGCGACACTGTCAGCACCACCTGCCTCTTCAAACTGAAAATTGGAGGACCTAGGTGAAAAATTGTTGACTAAGAGTGTCTGGCTGTCTGCCTATAAGCTGCAGTCCCCATTTAGGTATTCTGACAGCCACTGATCCCACAGTATTCCTCCATCCACACTGTTTAGCATGGATGGGGGAATCTACTGAATCTTAAAGTGTGTAACTAGCCATATTTCCCTCTTCTTCCTTTGCCGGTGTTACTAGGTCTCCTGCTGATTGCTGTACTAATCACCAGTCACTGCTGCTCTTGTTGTCCCCTTCTGACAGCCAATGTCTCCAATGTTATTTGTCGCCACCATCATTTTGCTCAACTGATTTCTGGTACCTGGTAGCTCTTCATCTGCCTTGACCACCCTTCTACCCCAGACCTCCGTATGGTTGTCTGCTCTTAACCTACAACTTATTAAACTTCCATGGATCTGGGCACTAGCTTGCATCCTGGCATGATGCACTCTGCTTCTGCGGCTGTACACGACTCATCAGGCTTTGTCCTTCCCTTTGTTTAAGACCTTATCCTGTCTAATCCTTTTTGTACTGTTTAATCCCTTTTGCCTTTGCACAGAATGACAGGGGCAGTTTTTAAATTTGTAATATTTTTTTTTTCTACACTGTTGCTTTATTTAAATTTTTTGTCACTTTTATTTCTGCCACAAGGAATGTGAACATCCTTGCGACATCAATAGGCATGTGACAGGTCGTCTTTACCACCTCAATACTTTAACCACCTCAATACTGGGCACTTTCGCCCCCTTCCTTCCCAGACCAATTTTTAACTTTCAGCACATGTCATGCAACACTGTACCCAAATTATTTTTTTACCATTTTGTTCACACAAATAGAGCTTTCTTTTGGTGGTATTTATTCACAACTTCGGTTTTTATTTTCTGCAATATAAGTGAAAAAAGAGTGGAAATTTGGAAAAAAATATATATATTTTCTTTATTTTATTTTAAAAGAAATCCAATAAAATCAAATTTTGTCATAAATTTAAGCCAAAATTAACTCAGCCAGCCACATACCTGCATGCTCTGCAGCCTTACCAGCCTTACGGCACTGGCGTAGCGGGGGGGGGCAGGGGGGGCTGTCGCACCGGGCGAAAAATGGGGGGGGGCGAATTCATCCACCGGCTCCACGGAGCGCTCCGGAGCCTCGGCCTAGGAAAGTCCCCGACTTCGGCCTAGCTCCGGAGCGGCGGCCATCTTGGTACACCCGGCGGCGGCCCTCCTCTCTGTTCACACCCACAGAGGAGGAGGAGCCCGCACTTGAGGGAAACCACACACGCCGCTGTCTGAGGTCTGCACTACTGGGGGTTACTGTCTGAGGTCTGCACTACTGGGGGTTATTGTCTGAGGTCTGCACTACTGGGGGTTATTGTCTGAGGTCTGCACTACTGGGGGTTATTGTCTGAGGTCTGCACTACTGGGGGTTATTGTCTGAGGTCTGCACTATTGGGGGTTAATGTCTGAGGTCTGCACTATTGGGGGTTAATGTCTGAGGTCTGCACTATTGGGGGTTACTGTCTGAGGTCTGCACTACTGGGGGTTAATGTCTGAGGTCTGCACTATTGGGGGTTAATGTCTGAGGTCTGCACTATTGGGGGTTAATGTCTGAGGTCTGCACTATTGGGGGTTAATGTCTGAGGTCTGCACTATTGGGGGTTACTGTCTGAGGTCTGCACTACTGGGGGTTACTGTCTGAGGTCTGCACTACTGGGGGTTACTGTCTGAGGTCTGCACTACTGGGGGTTACTGTCTGAGGTCTGCACTATTGTGGGGGTTACTGTCTGAGGTCTGCACTATTGTGGGGGTTACTGTCTGAGGTCTGCACTACTGGGGGTTACTGTCTGAGGTCTGCACTATTGTGGGGGTTACTGTCTGAGGTCTGCACTATTGTGGGGGTTACTGTCTGAGGTCTGCACTACTGGGGGTTACTGTCTGAGGTCTGCACTATTGTGGGGGTTACTGTCTGAGGTCTGCACTATTGTGGGGGTTACTGTCTGAGGTCTGCACTATTGTGGGGGTTACTGTCTGAGGTCTGCACTAGTGTGGGGGTTACTGTCTGAGGTCTGCACTACTGGGGGTTACTGTCTGAGGTCTGCACTACTGGAGGTTAATGTCTGAGGTCTGCACTATTGGGGGTTACTGTCTGAGGTCTGCACTATTGGGGGTTACTGTCTGAGGTCTGCACTATTATGGAGGTTACTCTCTGAGGTCTGCACTACTGGGGGTTACTGTCTGAGGTCTGCACTATTATGGGGGTTACTGTCTGAGGTCTGCACTATTATGGGGGTTACTGTCTGAGGTCTGCACTATTATGGGGGTTACTGTCTGAGGTCTGCACTATTATGGGGGTTACTGTCTGAGGTCTGCTCTATTATGGGGGTTACTGTCTGAGGTCTGCACTATTATGGGGGTTACTGTCTGAGGTCTGCACTATTATGGGGGTTACTGTCTGAGGTCTGCACTATTATGGGGGTTACTGTCTGAGGTCTGCACTATTATGGGGGTTACTGTCTGAGGTCTGCACTATTATGGGGGTTACTGTCTGAGGTCTGCACTATTATGGGGGTTTACTGTCTGAGGTCTGCACTACTGGGGGTTACTGTCTGAGGTCTGCACTACTGGGGGTTACTGTCTGAGGTCTGCACTACTGGGGGTTACTGTCTGAGGTCTGCACTACTGGGGGTTACTGTCTGAGGTCTGCACTATTGTGGGGGTTACTGTCTGAGGTCTGCACTATTGTGGGGGTTACTGTCTGAGGTCTGCACTACTGGGGGTTACTGTCTGAGGTCTGCACTATTGTGGGGGTTACTGTCTGAGGTCTGCACTATTGTGGGGGTTACTGTCTGAGGTCTGCACTATTGTGGGGGTTACTGTCTGAGGTCTGCACTACTGGGGGTTAATGTCTGAGGTCTGCACTATTGGGGGTTAATGTCTGAGGTCTGCACTATTGGGGGTTACTGTCTGAGGTCTGCACTATTGGGGGTTACTGTCTGAGGTCTGCACTATTATGGAGGTTACTCTCTGAGGTCTGCACTACTGGGGGTTACTGTCTGAGGTCTGCACTATTATGGGGGTTACTGTCTGAGGTCTGCACTATTATGGGGGTTACTGTCTGAGGTCTGCACTATTATGGGGGTTACTGTCTGAGGTCTGCACTATTATGGGGGTTACTGTCTGAGGTCTGCACTATTATGGGGGTTACTGTCTGAGGTCTGCACTATTGTGGGGGTATACTGTCTGAGGTCTGCACTATTGTGGGGGTATACTGTCTGAGGTCTGCACTATTGTGGGGGTTACTGTCTGAGGTCTGAACTATTGTGGGGGTTACTGTCTGAGGTCTGCACTATTGTGGGGGTTACTGTCTGAGGTCTGCACTATGGTGGGGGTTACTGTCTGAGGTCTGTTAAATAGGGGGTCTGTGATTGTGGGGATCCATCTGTGATGAGAGGTCTGTTATTTAGGGGGTCAGTCTGTGATGGGGGATCTGTGATTGTGGGGGGGTCAGTCTGTGATGGGGGATCTGTGATTGTGGGGGGGGGTTCAGTCTATGATGGGGGATCTGTGGTTGTGGGGGGGGGTCAGTCTGTTAATCCCTTACAGTAAGGGGTTAAATGATTAATCCTGCAATAATTTACCCCTTACATGCTGAAAGCCCTGAGAGGGATACATTACAGATCCTTATAACCAGAGTGGATGATTATACAAGGGGGGGGGGGGCGGAAAAAAAAATTCTGCCCTGGGCGCCCATAACTCTGGTTACGCCACTGCTTACGGTGATCCTTTGGAGGTATGTATGGGTTTATGACAAGCTTTGATCCACCTTTAACTAGTGCGGGCATTTTTATCGTCTTATTCTTTTTAATAAATCACTACACCTAGATGGAAGCACCCTCTTTTGTTTGTTTTTATACGTGCATTAGGATCTCAAGACAAAATCTGAGAGGAGCGGCATCCACTTTACCTCTTGGCCCTCTTTTGTGCCCTGTTAAATGACGTTTGTGTTCTAGTCCGCATAGTAGCGTATTAATTTTCTTTAATGTTCCTAAACACCCCAATACCAAATGGAACATTTCCCTGCATGCATAAGAGATGTGATACCTGCACATATATCCACAGTACTGAAAACAATACCTGTTTTTTTTTTTTTTAAAAAGCCTGTGGTATGTGAACACACTCCAAAAACACCAAAAAAAAGAGCACACCAAAAAGTGAGACATAAAAAGTGCACAGAGTGTACATATGGTCCTCCTCCAAAGAGAAGGGACCTTTGCCCTGATCCCCAGGGCGTTAGGCTCCAGATAGGGGCTAGGGTACTTCACATGGTCCATCTGGCCCGTAACCAGATGGACCACGTTCTCTGGGAGGTCTGACAAAACAGACCACCCCAAGTACTAGGTGGGGCTCCCCCGAATAGAGACCCCATGAGAGAAGGCGAACCAAGCCATGTCCACCCCCTCCCAAGATGTTCAGGCAGGCCAGAGGACCTATACCCTACTAATAAAACATGAAACATGTAAAAACCCAACAACCAAAAAAAGGACATGTAGTGACAAACACGACAAAGAACATAAAGGTGGGGAAAATGGAAGTGGAGAACGTGCAATGGTGCCATTGTTATGGTGCAATGGCAGACCCTAAGGCCAGAAATAAAAATTCCTTTGGTCCTGGCCAAAAGGCCCTGCCCAAGAGGCAGGTGCAGAAAAAAGTGTGATGGTGCAGTGGCCAAGGTGCCAGTAAAACTGAAAGTACCCCTACTCACAGTGAGTAATTACGGCAACCGTGGACTGCCACTCCAGGGGCACATACACAATGAGCTTCTTTCGGGACCTGGCCTTCGGCCAGACCCAGTGCCTCTCCATCCCCATCAGCAGGGTAAGCCTTTCAGCTTTCTCTAAAGGAGATCTATTAATGGCCCTCACTTTGTTGAGCAGTCCAGTTTGGAATCTCCCCAATACTATCCGTCCAGGTTACCATTACACCAAGTGGATTTGCATAGCCACCGCCACCCTTGGTGGTTGTAAAGGCTGATTTTTTTTTACCTTAATGCATTCTCTGTATTAAGCTAAAAAAAAAAACTTTTGGGTGCAGCTCCCCCACTCCCCCCTAAATACTTACATGAGCCTGATTCAGGTCCAGCGCTGCTCTCTCTCCCTCCTCCTGGACTCAGTGAGAGCAATGAGCTCCATCTGCTGTAAATCAAATAAAGTGACGTGGGCAGGGGGTGCCGCACTGTCTGTGTCAATAGATGCACTTAGGACTTAGGAGCGAGCCTGAACGAGTACCTCCCCTAGCAAGCAGCTTGCTAGGGGAGATACTCAAGGGTATGGGTGGAAGGAGCCAGGAAAGCTGACGGGGGACTCCAGAATAGGAGGATCTGGGCTGCTCTTTGCAATGGTTTTGCAGGCAAATTGACCATGTTTGTCATTTAAAAAAAACAAGACTTTAATATCACTTTAAGTTAGCCAGTAAAAGGAGCACTTGCTATAGAACCACTGCAAAAAGTTCAAGGCAATGTTTATCTTTTATCTTAAGCTGTGTTTGCAGTGTGCTGCTTTAGAGAATATAATGCTTAAGAGCTGTAAGAATATATGATCTCTTACATTATTTAGTAGCTGCTCCAAGTTCCTCTCCGCATGGGTCTCTTCTCTTAGTTCTTCTGCACACACATCTAGACTGAAGTGAAGACGAGCTAACTGTTCTTGCATTTCTCTTACACGTTCCAGTTGATCAAATGTGCATACCCGCCCTGTGGCAAAAATGGAAGAGTATAGAAAATATGTTCACAGAGTAATGGTAAGACAGTGTGGCAGGTCTGAGCCAAGAAATTAAAATGCATGATGTAATCTGCCATAAGGCCATGCAGCCTGGGGTCTCGGGCAGCACAAGTTAGAGAACAGGCTACCCTCATTTTATAAGCTTTTCTTTAATGAAAAAGTCTTCAGGGAAAAAATAGGACATTAATATAACATTGCATGCCAAAATGCAGCTATTTAATATGGAAGATGTATAGAACCATGCAATCACATACATTTGTGGTCATAGATGGCAGCACAATAAAACGCACTGGGTGCACATAACTGAATTCTATTTTTTAAATAAGGAGGAAAAAAAAGTATATTTTGATGCAACATATATTTGTTCCTATTTATAACAATAAATACAGGATGTAAATTTGCCCATTTCCTTTATACAATACACTGTACATTTCTCTGTGTTCACTTATTCTTTAAAGCGGAGTTCCACCCAAAAATGAAACATCCGCATTTCTGAAGGCCCCCCCCCCTTCCGGTGTCACATTTGGCACCTTTCAGAGGGAGGGGGAGCAGATACCTGTATAACATAGGTATTTTGCTCCTACTTCCGATCCAGGACATGTAAATGTCCTTATTTTAAAAGTCAGCATTTGCAGTATTTGTAGCTGCTGACTTTTAAAAAAAAAAACATTCAGCAAAACTTGGCTTTAAGGCTCCATTCACACCTGAGCAAAACGCAGCGACACCTGTTGTAGCACGTTTTATTTTAAACTTTTTTTTTTGTAGTGTTTTGCCTAGTCTTGCCTAGGGCACAAAATAGACTAACACTGGCGCCAAGTATAGGAGACTTTAAAACACAGCATTCTGGGATTAATATACACATATCTTCAATCGATTGGTTAAAATTGCTTGGTGCGTTAAGCAAAGACATATCATGTCTAAAGCCCGCTATTGGCTAACGTCACTCACTCAGCCAGTCCAGGCTGGGGAAAGATGCCTAGAGCAGCAGTTGGTTGCTAGGAAACTGAGCCATTACCTTCCTCCCCTCCCCAGCCAAGCGCTGGAGGGACAGAACAAAGAGCCAGTGACTGACAGTCACCTATCTCTGCTCAGAGCAGAGAAGAGAACTGATCGTTCAGCTGTGTTTGATTGCTTAGTTCTTAGGCCTCTTACACACAGATCAGTTTTTCTTCAGGTTTTTCTTTTCAGTTTACCAAAACTATGTAGTACAAGGGCCTGCCTGATTGCATACAAATTGAGACTCTTGAGGTTTGACCTCATATTAGATGGATTTGGTAAACTGAAAAGAAAAACCTGAAGAAAAACTGATCTGTGTGTAAGAGGCCTAAGTGCAGAGGTAGCGGTGGACAGCTAGATGAGTATAAGTTTTTTTTTTAATACCCCATACTCCTCATTTAATATTGGTATGACCATCTAGACTGGTCAATGCATTTCACAGCTACATCCACTTCATCAGGACCAATGGGGGTTAAAGAAGCATGAATGATCACAAATATTGTAGTGGTCAGATGTTAAAGCCTGGTGAACTGGCCAAAATTTGTTCCAAGGGGGGCCCTATCAGAACCCTCCTGCCCAACATCCATTCATTGAATAATCAAAGGAGTCAGGCAGAAAACTGTCAGCCAAACAGTGGATGCAACCAATCAAATACAAACACATGTTCAGGTATTCTGATAACCTCCAGCGCATGCTGTTAGCATACTAATATACATTAACATACATAATAACCTCTGTGGGACATTTCCGCATCCATGTTGTATAGTGTGGATGGAGAAATCCTAAGGCCGGCAAATTTCTTTCCTGCAACCACGGTTTTGCCTGAAAGAAATATGCTTGATTTTCCCATCAACACAGACCATGTTGATACGGGAATCCTCCCTGCTGGATCATTGTCTTCCCTGGCAGGGTTGGCGGGGGAAGCCGTCCCCACCAGTAGAAGACCGTAATTGTTGATAGTGACTATAGCAGCTGCTAGTAATAACTGCAAGACAATCCAGCAGGCTGGTTGTACCCAAGTTGATCGATCGTAAAACTTGGTACATTCAGCCTGCCCATTAATGGTTCGAATCTCGGCTGTTTACTGCTGAACCGGCCGAGATTTGAACCATGTAAGTCCAGCCTTAGTCTAAAACTGTAGCAAACATAATCAAATGCAAACTGTTGTATTTGTTGCCCATAGAAATATGACTAACAGAGGCTCAGTACACACTACGCATGCACTGAAGGCATCTGTAAACCCTTAAGCACGCTTGCACAGCCATCAGAGGCCTGAAAAATAAGCAAGAGAACACGGAAAGGGAAAAAAGACATAATGATGCCCAAGGTGGGCAGAATGAGGAATCTGTAAACAAACTGAAGGTTCTGCTATGTGCAAAAAACGAACCTCCAGGAAAACACCTTACCACTCCTAATGCCGCATACACATGACCCTTTTTAATGACGAGAAAAATGCAATTTTTTTTAATTGGTCATTAAAAACTATCGTGTGTAGGCTTCAGAGCAATAAAAATTTAGAACCTGCTCTATTTTTTCTCTACGTTTTTCTCATCGTAAAAAACGGTCATGTGTAGGCTTTAACGATGGGGAAAAAAACGTGTATGCTCAGAAGCAAGTTATGAGAAGGGAAATTTGCATAATTAGCCCAAAGGGTGGCGCCCTTCAAATGGAGCTTTCCCTTTATAGTGCCGTCGTACATGTTGTACATCACCGCGCTTTGCTCAAGTATTTTTTAAGGCAGGCTTGAGAGGAATCCCATAGAGAAAAACGTCTTTTTTTTTCATGACATGAAAAACGGTTGTGTGTACGCAGCATTAGAATTATTTCTAATTAAAAAAACATCTTTGGCTACCCAAGGTGTGGGACTGTGCACAGGAGAGGCTGAACCCAGACGGACCTCAAAATATTTGGTAAGTAAGGGACATTGACACACTGGTCTACAGTCTATGTCTTGAGGAGAAAAAGTTGTACTATGCTGGGGTCACCCTTTCACTCTTTTATAGGGTTAAACTGGTCCTGTAGGTAAGGATAGGGGTGGAGCTCTATTGCTAGTAGTATGCTACCATATAGGCACCAAGAAAAATGTTTTTAAATATAAACTGTGATAATAATTCAATACAACCTCACACTTATTCTACAGCTATCCTCCTGCCATTTTTACCAAATGCCTGAAGTTTTCCAGAGTGAAAATCGTTGAGAAGGCTTAGAAGACCACCCTCCATCTCACAGACGTGGGAAACATCAGTCAGGAAAGAGTGTTGAAGGCTGGGTGCAGAAGTCACCACTTCACAGGGTGCAGGGGGTCGAGGACGCTCTTTAATGCCCCTGAGAAAAGTACAAACAAGAGATTTTCACATTAATATTACGTCCTACTAAACACTTGGGTACACATAAATTGCAGAATGAAGTATGTAGCACAATAATTATTATATCTTAAAGTTTAATTCCTGTGTCACAAACAATGGACGTTCAGGTTCCTTCCCACTCTCTGTACCCCATGTTTCATTTTTTTTAAAGCACTGCAAAGCTAACTACAGAGAATAGTGCTTTAGTTGTATCCAGGTAGGTTGCCTACTGTACTGTGTGTTTTAGACGTTACTTGGCTGCCCAGGTCAGGGGGAAGGGGTTAATATTTTTGCCGCCTTCCCTGATTATGATCGCTGGCTTTTTCTCTGGTTTGTTCTCCCCTCCTGTGTGATATAAAAAGCAAGAGGTTCGGGTCCCAAGGGGGCTGGAGAATGGGAATCTTGTTGAGACTTGTGGTCCACCATCTGAGCACCAACTCATTACGAACCATGTCACCATGGACACCTCTATTTGAGTTCTTCCAAACATGGACATTATTTGAAAGGACTTTAACTATGCAGGTATGCTGGGGCAGCCACAGATAGGTGTAGTTAGGAAAAGACTGTTTGTTTATGTTATACATGTTCTGTAGAATTTTCAGTAAAGTTTGTTCCAACTGTTTTGAACCTGGTATGAAGTTATTCCAAAGAGGTGTATGTTAGGTCTTGATGTATTCCTAAAGAACTTGGGTCTGTAAAAGCACTATGTGGTACGTGTAACACCACTACAGAAGGTTAATTCACAAGGCAAGGAAGAGGAGGTAGTTGATATGGGTAACTGAAAGGAGGAACAGCTACAGCAACCAGTTGTTTGGCATAGTACCTGGTTAGGTGACAGGTTCTCCTGGAGTGAGGGGGTCTGAGCTCTAAATCCCTCCCTAGCTGTTCATCTCCTCAGGTCACCAGGAGCAGACTAGCATTACGAAGATTTAAGGCCATCTGGCACGGGAAGGAAGGAGTTAGGAAGGAGTTAACGTAGGAGTCGGACATGTGTCTGGCGGGGGTTTGATTCCATTACTGGGAGTGGGGTAATGGATCTATGCTGGACTGTGGGCAATGGCTTTGCATGTCCCTCAGATTGCAACAGATACATTAGTCACAAGTGTGTAGTTATTTGGTATGAAACATCTTATGGAGGAACTCTGTACCGTAGCGCTTCACACAAGTGGCTCATCTCTGAGTCGGGGACTGCCTTAATGTTTGATTCATCACATGACCACAGTCTCTGCCTGGTCCTGGGCATTGGTGAGCACATCTTCACGCGTGGTGTTACCTCACAATCACAGGCTCAGCTAATACCCACTCACATACAAGCATTCCCAAGAACATATTTTAGGCTATATATGCAGGATGAAGATGGTTACCTCTTGACCTTACTCCTCTGCTTTGGGGAGGGTGGGAGTGGGAGTCCCAGGCTGAATGTGGCACTTTTACAGGGAGGTGCAATGGGTTTTCTCAAGGGTGCAGGTGGAAGTGTCTGGGTTACGCACACCTTGGGACTTCGTTTTTTCCTTTTGTCCTCCATTTCCAGTACTCTGTATGAAATAAAGCAAAAAGTGGATTGTCCTTATATAAATCTATCCCAGAAGTTTATTTATACCATCCCATAAAATCCCTGCCATCCCTAAGGAAGTCCCGTGACGCAACACATCGGGCGGAGCCAGTGACATCACTTACGGATGTCTCCAAGACAAGGAAGTTTTATAAAGGAGGATCGCTGCCGACAGTTTTATAGTCTTTTTTTATGCTTTGTCCAAGAAACTTTACATGTGAGTGCATATTTTACTTTTAAATAAACTAGCTGGAAGTAAACAATTTTGCGCTATGAATGGTTTCTGTTTATATATTTAAGCCATGCCCATGAACTAAAGGGGAACAAATATGTTTGGCATTGGTATTATGAACTGCGTGGTGGATGAACTTAACCAGCTTTTCAATCTGCGCATACTGACCTTCATGGTCAAATCCTAAGGTGAGCGAGCATTGTATCTAGAGGTGTTTGGTGACTGGAAGCACGTTTTGGATTATTCAGGTTTTTTCGTTATATCTGGAATGTGGACTATATTTGAAGCACTAACTATCACATAAATGGACACTTATTATGTTTAAGAGCACATTGTTCAGTGGATGAATTTGTAAATGAAAATGATTATATAAATAATTGCTGTATGCTATAGAAAAGGGGTTATACCTCAGCAAAGTACTTTCATATTTCTTTATGAAACAGTATATCACTATTAATCCTTCTCATTTATAATCCAATGCATTATGGTTATTTAAAGGAACAGCGCACCACTTTGTAAAATATTTATCTGATAAATATTAGCTGTTAAGTGTATCTAAAGCCAAAGCTTCTTTGTATTTTTTTTTTTCTTTTACGTATAAGAAAAGAAAAACCTCTTTCAAGTTTGTGTCTTATTGGGAGATTTTTCTTTACATTCTGTATCAAGGGACACAACAGGAGGTGAGAGAAGTACTCACCCAAGGAAGCTAATCCCTCTTTTAGACAGCTTTAGAAGAACAACTGTCCCTATTGAAAGCTTTCCCCCTATTTACTCTTATTTTAAAAGGAAGACACACAATGAAAATGTAACATGCATGAGGGTTGTTAAAAGGCTACAGTCACAGAGAGTAGCTTGTATAGATTTCCAAGCACACACTGCAGTTCTAAACATCAGACAATCAACCAGGGCCGGTGCTACTACTATTAAAACAGCAACAGATACATTTACATTTATATACTTCTTGCATATTTAAAGTTATTTTAAATCAAAGAACCAACAAATAATTTAGTACAGCTTAGAAGTCCTTGGATGCGTTGGCTCTATTCAATTTTTTAACCTGGTGGTCCTGCCAGTAACACACATTCTGTCCAAGTGTGACAATGCTCACTCTCTGCATTTTATATAGGGAGTATTAACGTTCTCACCCTCAGACATGTAGTGTGCTAGGACTACAGGATACCTATAACAAAGAGGGGGGGGGGTGTAGTTCACAAAGGTGGGAAGGGATAATAACAATGCCTGAAGTGACACTGTAAAGTGCACAGAAAAGATCTGGATTAATGGCAGAATTAAAGTGGTTGTAAAGCCTTAAAGTGATATTAAAGTCTTGTTTTTTTAGTTTAAATTAATAAATATGTTATACTCACCCTTTCTGGGAAGTGGTTTTTGCACAGAGCAGCCTAGATCCTCCCCTTCTCAGGTCCCTCTTTATTGCTCCTGGCCCCTCCCTCTTGTTGAATGCCCTCACAGAAAGCAGCTTGCTATGGGGGCACCCAAACCGAGCCGCAGCTCCCTGTGTCAATTCAAACACAGAGTCGGGGCCCAGCTCTGCCCCCTTTATCTTATTAATGGCTCACCGAGTTTAATTGACAGCAGCGGGAGCCAATGGCTGCTGTTTTGGCCAATGAGGAGGGGAGTCCAGGACGGCTGAGTCTCTTGTGTAACATCGCTGGATCTAGATGGACCTCGGGTAAGTATTAGGGTAGATGAGGGGGGCTGCTGCACACGGAAGGTTTTTTATTTTAATGCATAGAATGCATTAAGGTAAAAAAAATCTGCCTTTACAACCACTTTAGATGGGATGTAAACCCTCAAGGTTTTTCACCTTAATGCATTCTATGCATTAAGGTGAAAAACCTCCTGTCATGCAGCAGCCCCCTTGAGCCCCCCTTTTACTTACTTGAGCCCTGTAATTCCCGCGAGGGGAACAAGCACACCAGCTCCAGCCAGTGTCTCGTGTCCTGATTGGATAGATTGATAGAAGCACAGCCATTGGCTCCCACTGCTGTGAATCAAATCCAATGACCCAGGTCCGGGGTCATTGGTCCATTTTGCTTGGGGCCCCCAAATTCCTTCAAACGGCCCTGGTCCACGCCACAAATCGGGCCTTTATGGATGAGTGGCAAGAAGAAAACCATTGTTGAGAGAAAGCCATAAGAAGTCCCATTTGCAGTTTGTGAGAAGCGATGTGGGAAACACACCAAACATGTGGAGAAAGGGGCTCTGGTCAGATGAGACCAAAATTTTACTTTATGACCTAAAAGCAAAATGCTATGTGTGGTGGAAAACTAGCACTGCATGTCACCCTGAACACACCATCCCCACCGTAAAAAATGGCAGTGACATCATATTGTGGGGATTATTTTCTTCAGCAAGGACAGGGAAGCTGGTCAGAGTTGATGAGAAGATGAATGGAGCCAAGTACAGGGCAGTCTTAGATTAAAAAAAAAAAACTGAGACTGCAAAAAAACTTGAGACTGGGGCAGAGGTTCACCTTCCAGCAGGACAATCACCCTAAACATACAGCCAGAGCTACAATGGAATGGTTGGTTTAGATCAAAGCATATTTATGTGTTAGAATGGCCCAGTGAAAGTCCAGAACTAAGTCCAATTCAGAATTTGTGACAAGACTTGAACGTTGCTGTTCACAGATGCTCTCCATCCAATCTGACAGAGCTTGATCTATTTTTAAAAGAAGAAGGGGCAAAAATGCCCCTCTCTAGATATGCCAAGCTGGTAGAGACATCCCCAAAAGACTTGCAACTATAATTGCACAGAAAGGTGGTTCTACAAAGTATTGACTCGGGAGGGCTGAATACAAATGCACACCACACTTTTCACATATTTATTTATAAAAAAATTGGAAAACCATTTATCATTTTCCTTCCAATTAACAATTATGTGCCACTTTGTGTTGGTCTATCACATAAAATCCCAATAAAATATATTTATGTTTTTGGTTGTAACATGACAAAATTTGGAAAAATTCAAGGGATATGAATACTTTTTCAAGACACTGTACATATACTTAAAATAGGAAGCAACTCTGTTTCACTTGTCTGCAATCCGTCTGTAAACATGTGATGGAACAATCCCTCTAACAAGATCAGTTCAGCTAAATAAGTTAGTGATATCAGATCTAGGGACAGTAAAAAGTAGCCTGGCTGCATTCATTACTGGGTTCATAGACGCCTGGGTCTATTTATTAGTGTGATATCACCCAGCAGACATCAGGAGAGATCAAATGCTATTTTAACAATATTACTGCAACACTGATCCACAGCTTATACTACTATAATGCAGAGTAGATGGATTGGGAACCCAAATGATAAGTAAATACACATCCATCTTTACTTATTTCCACTATTTATACATCACTAACATACAACACTTAATTTTATAGAGTACAACTATTCACACCAGTTCCTGCACCTCAAAGGAGATCGCAAAAACTAATGTCAGTACTAAAGTTTTCCCTACTAGAGTCGTTTTTGCAGGTGTAGTGCCCTAATGTTTGGGCAGGGTTGCTCTTAAATTTACCTGCCAGGTATAGTTGCCTTGGCCAATTTTATAGAAGATCAATTGATTCCACCCTAATTCAGGAATTGCTGCACTTCTCTCTTCTTGGGTCCCTTGGCCTGCTGGAAGAGACTATTTATTTGGGTGAGGTCAGGTGATCACCCGGACGGCTGTCTGGGTGGACGTGTGTTGTGCTGCCCCAGGCTGCTAGGCCAGAGTCTGAGGCCCATTCCGGGCACATCTGGCTGCTAGGCTGTCTGAGGCCTACCCAGAAGCAAAAGAGCAGCGTAGGGTTGGAATTGTGGCTTGCAGTCCAACCAGAAGTGACAGTTCTGCCGGACGGAGAACCTGTCGTGGTCGGTGGTAGAGTGGAAGCTGTCACCACAAGTGCAATAAATTGTAGCACCCTCCTAGGTAGGTGCTAGAAGAAAGTATCGTTTTTGATCTAAGTAAAACTTAGAGTGATCTCTGCCTACCAGGGAGCAGGATCTATTGGTTAGGTCTGCTCATTGTGGTCAGGTGCAGCTCAGCTTGTTTGACTGTCCCTCACTGGTCCAATAGGGAGGCATATTGGACAGTGGGAGGGGACCTGACAAGTGAATCCACAGGCTTTGTTACAGTTCTGGCTATTGGCAGAGGAAAAGTTCTGCATTGCATGCTGGGATACTGTATTTAAAGCTCAGGCACATATGCTCAGAGTTAGTTGAGCCGGGGAACAGAGTCCAGGAGGGAGGGGGCAGCTGCCCTCTCCTCCAGGGAGGTGGCCGTGCTGCCCTGGGTGGTCGACCCAGGGGCCTAGAGAGAGAAAGAAGCTGAACCCAGAGGTCCTGCAGAGCTGACTGGAAGGGAGACACCAGGAGGCATCTGATTTTGCCTACTGTGAGTACAGATCTGTGTTTTGGGGCCTGTCGAGTGAGGGCCATCTCCTTCAGCTAGAAGAGTCAGTAGACGGGTGTCAGTAAAGGGATGCTAAAAGAGAATCCTGAAGATAATGTAGTGCATCAAGTCTGCTGCTAGTGAGAGTAAGAAGACTTAATTCCTCCATACATGTGGCTGTATGGTTAAAGCGTGTGACTGCTTCCATAGGTACTCTGTTGAGGTCAAGTGAGAGCTGTCCTTATCCAATGTGAATAGTTCCAGTTGGAGTATCCCACTAATCCCTTCTCCCATCCAAGTTCCAAAATAAAATACAAAAACACAAATACCCTGGACTGGTGATTGAGTAGCGAGCAAGCAGGAGAAGCATAGGACAAGCGGGAACCCCTAACAACCAAGTGGGGAGCCTCGGCAACCAAGTGGGAACCCTTTGCCCCCTATTGGTAATCAGTTTAGCATCACAGAGAACATCTGGTGCTAGAAATATTGTTCTCATTCTGGTGTGTACAGCAATATGTAAGATGTTTATCGCAATCAGCGTTTTCATGCAAAGGCACCCCGTCCCATGCATTTACGTTTGTACGTGTGTATATGTGGGGGTGCAATACATTCTTTCCTGGCCATGCTGGCTGGGGACACTGAGAGGCGGGCCCGGAAGTGACGTCAAACACGTTGCTTTCCAGTTCAGCCACAGGGATTGAAACAGAGCGGATGTGTGTCCGCTCTGCTCCCTCCCCTTTACCCAGCAGCACCTGCTATGTAGGTCCCAGACCCAAAAATAGACAAGCGAAGGATACACGGCCGAGCCGCGTGGTGGGGCATCGTTACCAGCAGGGTCACCGATTGCCTAGTCCTAGTTACCTAGCCCTGTTGTACTGGGCCCAATCAGCTCAACAGAGGGCACAGGCAGCTTTGTAGTTCCTTTCTTCAAAATAAAAAAATAGGGCTTACTTAATTATACCCCTGCTCCTATTTGCTTAGCGGGGTGTATAATAAAATTTACCTGGCTGCCATCAGGTCAACAGAGGAACCCAGGAGGCCTAAGAATTGCAGGGACTTTTTCTTAATTTTCAGGTTATGTACCTATGCCACGCCACATGCTCAATAGTTCTGGCCAGCTGCTCTCTTCCTTCCCTGGTGCCTGGCGGAGTGATCTGTAATACATTGTACCTGCTCTGCTCTCCCAGGCCCTGGGACTGATGTGAGGCAGCTGACAGGATGGGAGCAGTAAAAGTAATTGTGGTTGTGGCAGGGAGCGTGACAGGCAATGGCATAACACAGCGAGTCATTTATTGTAATATCTTTCTTAATAAAATCCTCACTGTGCCTTAGGATCTCTAGTATATTAATTGACACAGCGCAGCATGTGCTCGACTCTGTCACAGTGTGTCAAATGGCTGCTGGGTGCTCACTTTGTTACAGTCACAGTAGAGTCATACCAAAGTCAGGACCCAGCAGCCATGTGACACACTGTGAGAGTCGAGCACCTGCTCCGCTGTATGAATAAATATCTTAATGCTAAAGATCATACACCAGAGTGAGATGTTACTTTACCCTTGCATTTGGGGGTGGGGGTAGTAAAAATGAGCAGCTGAGCTTCTGTTCTTCATATTTGCACACAATCCTGGTGGCTGCAGTGTAAAACCCTCCTCTGTCAGGTCCATACGATGAATGTACCTGGCAGCAAAAGGGTTAAAGCTTGGCACACACAGATTGAATTTCGCCTCTTCGCACCACCAGCTTCTACAAACTTCTTTAAGCCCTGGTTCACACTGGGCTGCGGGAGTGAAATCGCGCGATTTCACTCCCTCTGGCAGTCCCGATTTTGGCACGATTTACCAGACATCTGTGCAGGTTTCTGCACAGATGTCAATGTAAATCGCGTCCTGAAATTGCAAAAAGTAGTACAGGAACTACTTTTTGAAATCGGTGCAGCGCCGCAGATGCGGCGTCGCACCGATTAGGACGGTGTCATTGCCGGCAATTGCCGCCGATTTGGGATGCGATTTCACATGTGAAATCGCATCTCAAATCAAACTAAATCGTACCCAGTGTGAACCTGTCAGCTGTCACTGTTCAGGAATTCAAATAACCGCAGGTGCTGCTGTTGTCTAAATACAACATATAGCAAGGAAAATTCCTCCATCCATGCTATTTAGATATCTATGGGGCTGTGTCCAGTGGCCAGAGACAAAGGTATATGAGCCCCATAGAAGTCTATGGGGCTATAATGAGCAGGCACAGCCATGACAGAAATGACTTGCGCTGGATGTAAACAATTTTCAAAGGCCGTGTCCATTGGATCTCGATAAATATGCATCTGTGGAGATGGAAGCTGGGGTTGGTTATGCTGGGTAAAGAGACAAAAAGGATGAATGTACTTTGTTTGAGGCCGCGTACACACGATCAGTCCATCCCATGTGAACGGTCCGAAGGACCGTTTTCATCGGTTAACCGATGAAGCTGACTGATGGTCTGATGTGCCTACACACCATCAGTTAAAAAAACGATCGTGTTAGAACGCGGTGACGTTTACGTGTTTTAACACAACGACGTGCTGAAAAAACGAAGTTCAATGCTTCCAAGCATGCGTTGACTTGATTCTGAGCATGCGCGGCCTTTTAACCGATGCTTTTGCATACTACCGATCGGTTTTGACCCATCGGTCAGGCATCCATCGGTCAAATTTTACCCACTTAAGACCCGGACCAAAATGCAGGTAAAGGACCTTGCCTCTTTTTGCGATTCGGCACTGCGTCGCTTTAACTGACAATTGCGCGGTCGTGCGACGTGGCTCCCAAATGAAATTGGCGTCCTTTTTTCCCCACAAATAGAGCTTTCTTTTGGTGGTATTTGATCACCTCTGCGGTTTTTATTTTTTGCGCTATAAACAAAAATAGAGCGACAATTTTTAAAAAAATTCAATATTTTTAACTTTTTGCTATAATAAATATCCCCCAAAAATCTATAAAAAAACATTTTTTTTTCTCAGTTTAGGCCGATACGTATTCTTCTACCTATTTTTGGTAAAAAAAATCGCAATAAGCGTTTAGCGTTTACAAAATAAGGGATAGTTTTATTGCATTTTTATTAATTATTTTTTTTTTACTACTAATAGCGGCGATCAGCGATTTTTTTCGTGACTGCGGCAATATGGCGGACACTTCGGACAATTTTGACACATTTTTGGGACAATTGTAATTTTCACAGCAAAAAATGCATTTAAATTTGCATTGTTTACTGTGGAAATGACAGTTGCAGTTTGGGAGTTAACCACAGGTGGCGCTGTAGGGGATGTGTGCCTATGTGTTGTGTTTACAACTGTAGGGGGGTGTGGCTGTAGGTGTGACGTCATCGATCGCGTCCCTCTATTACAGGGATGACGCGATCGATGCTACGGCCACAGAGAAGCATGGGGAAGCCGTGTGTACACACGGCTCTCCCTGTTCTTCTGCTCCAGGGACGGATCGCCGCACTGCAGCGGCGATCGGGTCAGCGAATCCCGCGGTCCCGGTCCTGGAGCTTCGGACCGGGTCGCGGGCGCGCGCCCGCGACCGGGTACTAAAATCAACGTATATATACGTTGATGTGCCCAGCCGTGCCATTCTGCCGACGTAAATGTGCAGTAGGCGGTCCTTAAGTGGTTAAAGCAAGTTCTCTTTGATCGGTCCTTCAGTCCGTTTTCATCGGTTTTGACCGATCGTGTGTACGCGGCCTGAGAGTGTACTTATCCTTTTATCTTGGTTGTCACTTTGGCTCATCTGCTGCATCACAAATTTTGGGGACTGGTGTGCGCTGCAAGACTGATCCCGGGCCATCACGCTATTTACTTTTTTTTTGTACAAACTATATTGGATTATCACAAAGTATGCTGAAAAACAGTCCATGTCTCACTAAAGCCCCATTAGGAAGACACTTTACATTTTCTGTTACAACATTGGATGCTATTATCCTGGAACTATACTGGACTTTTGTTTAAAGTGGTTGTGAAGCCACTTGTCATGTCCCTACAATCCACTGTGTTAGGTAACAATATGTGCCCCACTGTATGGCCTCTATTTAAAAAAAGCTGATTTCTACCTTATTTCAAAGTGTCTCCCAGCACTCACGTGACTGGCCGCCTCTCTCCTCTCCCAGTCTGATAGCTACAGCGGGAGGGGCTGAAAACTCCCGCTGACTTCAGCCGGGAGGAGAGAAGGAGAGAAGGAGAGAGGTGGGTGGTCACATGAGCGCTGGGAGGCACTCTGAAATAAGGTATAAATCTGATTTTTTAAATAAAGGATATACAGTGGGGCACATATTGTTACCTAACAGGGTGGATTGTAGGGACGTGACACTGTTATGATAGAAGCAGGAGGAGCGGATCAGGGAGCAGATTGGAGCCGACAGGCAGGGAGGAGGGGATCAGAGAGGAGAGACAGTGGATGATGGAGGCACGTAACTGACCATGGTGTCAGGGCTCAGCAGCCACGATAAACAGTGGTCAGTTTACAAGGGGAGGGCAGAACCAGGCAAGATCAGACAGGTATTTCAGGTGATACAAAGGGCTAAATTACACAGGACAAGCACTGTTCTGTATAACATGCTTTAAAGCAGTGTTTTTCAACTCCAGTCCTCAAGGCACACCAACAGGTCATGTTTTCAGGCTTTCCATTATTTTGCACAGGTGATTTGATCAGTTTCACTGCCTTAGTAATCACCACAGCCATTTCATCTGAGGGAAATCCTGAAAACTTGACCTGTTGGTGTGCCTTGAGGACTGGAGTTGAAAAACACTGCTCTAAAGGAACAGAATCCATTATTTTTTTTAGGGTTGCAAACACTTTAAGCTAGCTGAAGACACAAAACACAAGGACTCATTTGTTCTCCGCCACACACACACTAAAGAGATGTTGGTTACAATACCTGTCCATATTATTAAGGAACTTATTTCAGGGACCAGGATCATATACAGTATATTGCGTATAATCTGTTAAAACATTTTTGAACATCTTTGTTTATGTGGGGTTGTGGCATCAAGGGGCAAAAGGGAGTTGTCTGACATAATAACCACATAATTGGCTATGTCACTCCTTCTTGATTTGTTTTAAAGGGAAGTTCCACCCAAAAGTGGAACTTCCGCTTTAAGCACTCTTCGCCCCCTTACATGCCACATTTGGCATTTTTTTTTGGGGGGGGGGGGGTGGGGGCTTTGTTAGGAGTGGGAATTCCCACTTCCTCCTTCTGCCTAGGGACCACCTAGGTGACTCCTCCTCTCCACCTAGGCAGTCCCTCCCTCAATGCGATCTCCAGGGACACGTGACAGGTCCCAGAAGATCGCCTGTCTACTCGAATGCACGCATGCAAAGTGCATGCCCGGCATGAAGCCGAAAGCGGTCACACCTGGGTGCCCAGAGTGGCAATGGAGGCACCAGCGGAGAGGAGGGGGAGAGGAACGACGCTCCAGGCGGCCGCAGCGCTGGACCATGAAACAGGTAAGTGTCTGTTTATTAAAAGTCAGTAGCTACACTTTTTATAGCTGCTGACTTTTAATAAACATAAAAAGCCTGGAACTTCACTTTAAATGCAGAACTCTAAGTAAAGAACCAATTCATTACTGTCATAACTTGGTGTTTGCATAATTGCCTTAAAAATGTCAAAACCTAGGGTGTCAGAGGTGTTGGGAGACTTGCAAGGTCAGGGCAATCATTGGAGTCATATATTTTTAAGCGACACTCACAGGGGTAGTGCTACATATTTTTTCACAGCTCTTGCAATAAAGAGCCCTTTCTGCATGCAGTGGCAAAGATCACTCTGGTTTCTTTTGTATTGACCCTAAAGCGAACAACTGTCCACTGAGTGGCAGAAGTCTGTAATAGTGACCCATTGTAGATTGCAAACTCAGGGTTCCCCGGGGTGCAGAACCTAAGCCCCAGCCTGATTCTTCACCAGGGTCTCTGATGATGGGAATGGACTTGCAGCAGGCTGGAGCAAGGTCGCGGCCCCCAGGAATGTCCAGCTGAGGCTGCGGAGACCACTAGCGTGTGCAGAGTACAGTGGCAGGAGGCAGAAGGAAATCCAGGAAACAAGCCGAGGTCAGGGCAGTTAGCAGGGACCTGGGAAGTCAAGCACAGAATACACATAATAGTAAGGAAACAGGAGTTTAGAGAACTGTGAAGTTGCGCAGGCATTGTGAACTGCACTGAGAACATGTGTGTATATATAGGGAAACATACTGGGAGGCAGGCCAGGAAGTGATGGAAGGGAAATATAAACCCAAAGAATAACAGCTGACCCTCTCAGGTGAGTGCAGAAGCCAAACACATGTGAAAGGAATCAGAGGACTAGGAGAAGCACTGCAGCAAAAAGGTTAGCATTACACAGGCAGGAAAACTGCAAGATAAATTGTTACAGTACCCTATCCGACACCCCTCCTACAAGGCCTCCATGTAGGTTTAGTGCCAGGCTTGAGAGGAAACTTCTGATTAAAAAGTTTCACCAAACCAGCCTTTCTTACCTTGGCCATGTCTCTGAGTATTGCACACCTTGTGCTTTTGGGCACTCCAGTGATGTTGCAGCTCTGAAATATGGCCAAACTGGTGGCAAGTGGCATCTTGGCAGCTGCACGCTTGACTTTTCTCAGTTCATGGGCAGTTATTTTGCGCCTTGGTTTTTCCACACGCTTTAGGTTTAGTGCCAGGCTTGAGAGGAAACTTCTGATTAAAAAGTTTCACCAAACGGGGGAAAGAAACATCAGTAGAAAGAATTAAACACCTCTTTGTTAGGATCATATCCCTTCCAGTCAATTAGATATAAAGGCTTCCCTCTGGAGTATTTGGAATCCAAGAATTGCTTGACTTCATACTGAGCTGTGGTATTGACTGTTGGAGAAGGGTGACGAAGAGGACGGGAAAGCCTATTGATGCTGTATGGTCTCAGGAGAGAAACATAGAAAACATTAGGAATCCTTAAATGTAGAAGGAAACAGAACTTGAAATTGACAGGATTAACCTGGCAAAGGATAGTAAAGGGACCAATGAAACAAGGAGAAAATTTCAAAGAGGGTACTCAGAAATGGATATTCTTAGTAGAGAGCCAAACCTTTTCATGAGGTAGGAATTTGGCATTCACGACGATCTGCAGCTACTTTGTATTTGAAAAGTACAAGCATACCGCAGAAGAGATGGTACATACACCATGAAAATGGGTAACTCACCAATACTGGCATTCACGTGGTTATTGAGGGCAAACTCTGCCTAGGGCAAAAGTTCTACTCAATCATCATGATGTTTAGAAATGTAAGCACGAAGATACTGTTCAACATTCTGGTTGATCCTTTCAGGGTTTGTTTCTAACTATGCCCCTGACGTGTCATATTCGGCTCCCTCATCACAGACTGCTCCGGAAGTGCTGTGGCGGCCAACTGCGCATGCGCGATGCATTCCAAACGCATCTGCGATGCGTTCCAAAGCATTTATGACACTGAACACCAGCGAAGCCTCCTGGCTCTTTTTTTAACATCCTCCAATTCACGGGGATGTTAAGGAAAGAGCCTGGATGCCGAACGAGGTTTCGCTGGTATGCACTGCCGTAAATGCATTGGAACGCATCGCAGATGCGTTTGGAACGCATTGCGCATGCGCAGATGGCCGCCCAGCACTTCCGGAGCAGTCTATGATGGGGAGCGGAATATGACGATACACCCCAGCCACTTGCACCTAATCTCCCAGTGCAGTTTCCTGGAACTTCTAGTTGGGGAGAGTGCGCACTATAAACGTTACACAAATATCACATGACTGTCCAAGGTGGGACTACATGTCCCATCATCCTTAGCATCATGAATGCAAAGCACATGAGTGACCAGCATAGAATTTAAGCTGGACCCTCAGCCTACAGCTGACAATTCCTGCATGAAATACTGGGGAGTAAGCCAGTAAGTCATTCTTGGAAGTTCTGAGCTGCCTGTGCATTTTGGCACACAGAGCGCTAGCACACTGGGCTAAAATACAGGGTGGAAGTACGTATGTGGCTAAAGCTGGGGTTTTAAAGGTACTCTGCAAGGCAACATAGCCACCCTAAAAACAGAAATTGCAGAAAGGTGACAGGCTGAAAACAGTAGCATAGTAAGTGCAGAAGTACCCTCCTGCATGTCATTATTTGGAAGGTTTAAAACACTTTAATTACCTCTTGTCAATGGATAATAAATTCAGTGGAGTTAATCTTTTCAAACACAATGAAATGAAGAAATACAAATCTCCAAAACAATGTGAATTCATTATTTTTGTTTTCCTGACTATAGCTGAGGATATAATAAGCATATTAGCAACTCTCTTACTTCCTACACCCTGTTGTGCCCAATCTATGTCGCAACGCATCTGACTGTAGTTCAGTGAAGCACATGCAGATCGCAGGTGAACAAATAACAAATCTGCCAATATTTAATGGAGTGTCACCTGTCAGAGCTTTAAAAAATGTTTGTTTTTGGCAACTTCAAGTGTTGAGTAAAAGACCAACTTCTTATGGCTCTATCTCCTGTACCCAACCTTTGCCTGTCCTCCAGTTTTACACTGTCACCTCACTGGCCCCACTTTCTGGTTCTAGAGTGGATCCTTTCCATAGAAGAGTCCTATGCAGCCAGCCTTGCGTGTGTTCTCTTGGCAGAGACTATAGCTGAATATACTGTATATGCTATGCTCTGTGTGCATCCATACAAAGATGTAGCCCCACAGCAACCCACTCAACTGCTCCCTCCTAGTCGGGACATAGATGTGATTTTCATTCTTGCAACCATGGGTTGATTCCTCCATCAACACAGTCAGTGTTGTTGGGGGAGTCCCTCCCATAGAGCTATTGTGGATTGTGGATCAACTTGGGCAGAAGTTGTGCTGAGGGACCCAGAGCCTGCAGACGTGAATAGGATCTTAAAGGAAAACATTTTTTTTGCCTAAAATGAATGTCTGCAAGGTACAGACAGAATAGTGTAATGATTCTGTTAACAAACGAGTAAATACCTATTAAATTCCTTCATCGATATCACCTCCAGCTTTCTAGTTTCTGTTCTCTCGTTCACTTCCTAGTTTGCGGCGCTCGTTCATGTAAGAACTACATTTCCCAGTATTCATTGGAGCACGCCCAGTAATTCACGCCTCCTTGAAGTCTCTAAGGCCCTGTACACACGATCAGACATGTCCGAGGAAACTTGTCGGATGGACCGTTTTCATCAGACCACGCTGAAGTGGTCTGTTGGTCTGATGTACATACACACCATCGGACCAAAATCCCCTCGGACCAGAACGCGGTGACGCAGAACACAAGGACGTGATGAAAAAAAACGAAGTTCAATGCTTCTGTCTGTGGAAAGCAGTAAGGCAATACACTTTAATACAATCCCTTACATTTCCAACCTACTAAAGCTATCCTGCCACACAGATGTAGTTCCCAGGAGGGGGCGAGCACGTCACTGACCACCGCAGTAAAGCCTCCCTTCACGGTGGTGAGTAACAATCAAACAAGCAGGAAGTGAACAGAACAGAGAAGAAATAGAGCAATTTCTGAGCAAAAACGAACAATGAGGAAGTGAAAAGAGGAATGTCTGCAGGTAAAGGATGCTTATTATGAAAAAATAAGTAAAGTAAATGTTTCTGCCCACATATCTAATCAAATGATGTAGTAGGGAATGTTAACTAGTCTATTTACAATGCTTTCTTTTAAAAAGAAATTAGGAGCATTTAATACTATTTTAAGTATGCCATATATGAATTTGTTTCTAAATAATTTTTGTTGCATGACCGATGTATATTTTAATGTATGTTTCAAAGATTGCTAGTGTATTTCAGAAAGCACTGGCAGCTTAAAAAGTATCTAAGGTGAGGGGGTTTGAATCAGATAAAGAGCTCACTCTTGTGGTGGTGCAGGTGGACAGTAACAACTGGGCTTATCTTAGCAACATCCAGTGCCATCTTAATAGCATCATGGGCCCCTGGGAAAAGTAATGCTCTGGGGCCCCTACAATTGAGACAGTGCAGGTAAACAGAAATCAAGTAGGTAGGAGGTAGGGGATATCTGGGGCGTAGAGGGGTCAGAGTGCTGGGGGGATATCTGGGGTGTAGAGGGGCCAGAGTGCTGGAGAGATATCTGGGGTGTTGAGGGGTCAGAGTGCTGGGGGGATAGCTGGGGTGTAGAGGGGTCAGAGTGCTGGGGGGATATCTAGGGTGTAGAGGGGTCAGAGTGCTGGAGAGATATCTGGGGTGTTGAGGGGTCAGAGTGCTGGGGGGATAGCTGGGGTGTAGAGGGGTCAGAGTGCTGGGGGGATATCTAGGGTGTAGAGGGGTCAGAGTGCTGGGGGGGATATCTGGGGTGTAGAGGGGTCAGAGTGCTGGGGGATATCTGGGGTGTTGAGGGGTCAGAGTGCTGGGGGGATATCTGGGTTGTAGAGGGGTCAGAGTCCTGGGGGGCATATCTGGGGTGTAGAGGGGTCAGAGTGCTGGGGGGATATCCGGGGTGTAGAGGGGCAGCCCCAATTCAGGGCAGCCCGGGCTCAAGGACCAGCTGCTTTGGGGAAAGGGCAGGGGCCCCCTATGCAGCTGGGGCCCCTGGGCAGTGCCTAGGTGTGCCCTCTTATTAAGACAGCCCTGGCAACATCCTAGCAACAGATGCCCCTTATCTAAATAGGCAGTTTTCTGGTAAAGGTGATCTATCCCTTTAAACAAAATACACTCAACATGAAGCTTGCACATTAAACTTGTTTAGTCTGACATCCAACGTTTGGTCACCCCAAGCAATGAATCAACGTAGAGGAAGAGGAAGACTGCTTAACCCATTTTACACAAAGCCTAAGAAAACCTATGAATAGCTATTTAAACGAAATTGTTGAACTCAATTCAAGGAGCTCAGACAGAGTTGTTCTTGTGTGAACTGCGAACAAGCAAAAGCTCCATAAAAAGACTTTTGGAATCACTTCATGCTCACTGCATACCAAGTAGCAAATGCTTGTTCTCACAGGCCGTTTATTCACACAAAACTGCATTTAAAGTAATGTCTGTAAGAGCGTTTATAAACGGTAATGTTTTATGTCATAGATGTCTATGGGAACGCAAAATCTACTTGAAGCAGGTCAACAGTAGGTTAGAAGGAGGTCAACTGCAGATCATATGTAGGTCATTGAACTATAAACTATATCAGAAGAGTCTCAAACCGATGCCCTTGACACAAGACCAAAGCCTGTCGACCCAGGTCCTTAAACTGTTTTATTGTTAACACTATAGTATATGTGGTGCTAATGTTATTAATTAAATGGCTTCTGATCACATAGGAAACTTCCCTCAATTTACAATAAACAATATAATATATATCTATAACCAAAACTTTATTTTTAATTTTGATGGAGCAGGCAGGGGCTAATAATCATTGTCAGTTTTTTTGTCAGTTGGGTCTCTTAAAGAAGTATGGGCAAAGCTAGGGCCTTACTTCTTCTATGGATTACAGGAGAGCATGTTGTTTCTGCACTTCTGTGACCCATTTTCAGCTGACACCCGGTCTACACTCTTGAAAGGTCCCAACATTCGGAATTCATCCTGAAGCCTGGACCGGCATCTGGCGCAGGTTCTCAGCGATCCGCTAGGACATGGGTCTTCAAACTACGGCCCTCCAGTTGTTTAGGAACTACATTTCCCATCATGCCTAGTCATGTCTGTGAATGTCAGTGTGTTACAATGCCTCATGGGATGTGTAGTTCTAAAACACCTGGGAGGATCCCTGCCGCTCTTGCCCCCTGCACAGCTCGGTGCTCCAGTGAGGGCTGGAAGGGCAGAGCAGAGAGCCAGTGACTGACACTCACCAGTTCTCTGCAGATTGAATACTGAGAACTGAGTGATCGGCAGTTTTTGATCACTCAGTTCTAAGGGTAGAGCCAGCGGAAGACAGCTGTAGCTGGCATTGGTGTTGCAGCCATCTAGGTGAGTAAGAATGTTTATTTTTTTGTATTCTCAAACTTCTCTTTTAGCCCTGGTTCACACTGGTGCGCTTTGACATGCGATTTGACATGTCAAATCCGCAGCAATTGCCGGCAACGGCACCATCCTAATCTGTTGCTGCACTGATTTTGAAAAGTAGTTTCTGTACTACTTTATCGATTTATATTGACATCTCTGCAGAAACCTGTTCAGTTCAGCTGAACTCGCACAGCTTCATTCCCGCAGCCCAGTGTGAACCTGGGCATAAGGTGAGTTCCCTTCACTTCCTGTCCTGTAGACTCACGGGAAGTGAGAGAATATTTTTCCACCATGAGGGAAATTCTGTCTTAGCCAGCTGTCATGGCAACAAGTATCCTCTTATTCCCCTCTATTCCTATTCTGGTGGTAACTCAGCCTGTTTACCATGACACCTGGGGGCAAAGAAGGCTGCAAGGGGCTCTCTCTTTGGCGATTTCTGCACACACTTGTCTAATAAGCCTTGGAATAAACACTGATTGCAGAATGGTGACATTTCAAGCTTTCATATATCAATTGAAACACAAGAACACTCAAACACTGAAAATCCAAGCTCGGCTATCAAATCCTGCAGGCCAGTTCTGTCTGTGGAAAGCAGTAGGGCAATACACTTTAATACAACCCCTTATATTTCCAACCTACTTAAGCTATGTGCAGAATTACAAATCCTTATGACCAATAAGATTTATGTTTCTATAAGCTACCAGATTGCTCCCTTAATTTTATGAAGGGGGCCTTTGCCAGTGTCCTATTGGCTGATGCCTTCAACGGTTACATCTGGGCGTTGTTAGTCCACTTATCGGCATTCACACCTGGAAAGAGGGCTTGTCTGACAAAGCTGTCAGAACTTAGGGACCATTCCTCCCTGCCACTATGGTCAGCCACACATTTCTTTAGCAAATTTCAGTGATGCCGACTGGTGCCCACCACCACCACCAAAATGGCATGTACTGTATGAGCAAAGCCACTACTATCTACAGCTTCCCCAAGTGATGAGCCCTATTGATTTAAAAACACCCTGTCCACTGTGCTGTATATTATTTACTCCACACTGCCATATACTGCTTACTGTGCTGTTTGTTCTATATATCACACTGCCCCACTCTGTATTAGTTGCTGTATGTTCTATACACCAGACTGCTTTACTCACACTGTGCTGTATGTTCTTTACACCAGACTGCTCCACTCTATACACTGTGTTGTATGCTCTATACTCCACACTTCTCCACCCTATACACTGTGCCATATATTCTGTACTCCACACTTTTCACATTGTGCTGCGTGTTCTTTACTCCATACTTCTCCAATCTGTACACCGTGCTGTACATTGTACTGTACATAACTTTCTGAATACTGTGCTGTGTAAACTATTTTCCACACTGCACCACTCTACACACTGTGCTGTATGCGCTATACATCACAATTCACTCTATACACAGTTTTTCTTATTAAGGATTCTATGGAACCTAGCAATACTCTAGTGAAGGTTAAGGGTTCAATGAGCGGTGAGCCAAACAGCTTGACCTCCCATCTTATGGTGCCTGCTTAGCTTCTGCACACATTTGGCATGGGACTAATGGAGCTTCTTCCGTCATTTCTCAGGTAAGTAACCACTGAAATGAATGACCAACCAACATTTTAGCTTTGTGATGGGAGAATATTTCCCACTGACTATCAGTAAAATAGCACACTACAATGGCCATTAATGTAGGGGCATTCTTTCAATGGTTCTCCCGTGTAACAGGGGATTCTTTCCACTGACTATTAGAGTAAGGGAGTCCTCCCATTTACCACCAATAATAAAAGGGATGCTACAATTTTCACTGTCTGTGTCTTTTCCAGGCTTATGATTTGTTTCATTTGCTTCAAAATCATCACTAAAAATAATTTTGTTCCATAGAGCATGAGTGTTAAATGATCTGCATATGCTATCATATACAACATATGCTAAGGGATCTATTTATGAATGATTTCACCCAAGATTTACACAGCTATTACCTAAGATTCACACATTTTCTAGTTGGATTCAAGTAATACTGGGTGTAGATTGGGTGAAATCATTTGTAAACAGACCTCTAAGTATGCTACTATCTTTATTTAAAAGGGAACTAAACCCTTCTATCCTTTTGAGCCAAAGGATGTTGCTATCTTATGCCTCGTACACACAGTTTGACTTTTGCACAAGTCCGCCGTAAGTCCGTCGGACAGAAAGAGAACAGGTTCTCTATCTAAGGTCCATCAGACTTCCGACAAAAAAAAGTCAGTCGGAGGCTACACACGACCAGACTTTCCGAGAAAACAAGCCATCTGACTTTTTTTCTTGGAAAGTCCGGCCGTCTGTATGAGGCATAAGCCTCTGTTTGATTTGCAATTGCCATGTTGCTATACATGTGATCAGTTATGAAACCAGCCATTTGATGGTCTGACAGATGGTTGAGATAACAAGCAAATGTGACCGTTAGAATTCTCAGCATGCAGGTTTTTTTTAAACTGTTAAATCTATAGGTTTAGTTATAGTTTGAGCCCTGGTTCACACATATGCGATGCGGGAACCAGCACGATTCCAGTGCCAGTTCCTGCATCGCATTCTCCCTCGCAGGCAGTTTACATTGCCCTCTGTGAACCGCTGCGGGTGTCAGATGAAAAAAAAGGTTCCTGCACTATTTCTGTGCGAATCCAATGCGAGTTCAGCCATACGACGGTATGGCTGGACTCGCATTGCACAGACATTGAATGTGATCAGAACAGAAATACGGTGCGAATAACATGCAATGTCTGACATTGCATTTGTGTGAACCCAGGCTGAAGCCCAACTCTGGGCAAAGCAGGAACCCCCTTTTCACCTCCTCACCTGATCGCTGGCATGAAAAAAACCTTAAAAACGTTAAATGCTCTTCGTATTTACCTGAAGCCGAATTCAAGTGGCACTGCAATCCTGAGTCTTCTCTTCTGTTTACATGAGGTGGGGTCCTTCTTCAGGTGTTCATCTCACTGCCTGTGTTGACTGTCCAGCAGGGGTGACCCTCTCAGGATCTAGAAGAGGAGTGATGTCATTGTGAGGGGTCTAACAGGGACCAGAAAATACAGACACATCTACAGAGCTAAATCAGCAGTCCCCACTCTAGAAATGGAGTTGCTAAGGGATGTGGATAGTGGACTTAGAGGGGTATAACTTGCTTGAGCGTTAATATTATTATATCTATTTGTACTGTGAGTAGTAGCTGTAATAATGTTTGATAGAGATTTCCTAAAAGCTGAACGTTATTTTAAGGGATCCTCCATGGCAAAATGATTAAAAAAAAGCCTGTGTAACATATCTCACAATCTACTCTGTACATTCACGCTATTGTATCTACTCCTATTCAATATATATACCCCGTCACCGTCTGTTGTACCCCTTTCTACTTCACCAAACAATGGGATGCATTCATCACCACAAAAGTGTCCCCAATTGGTCACTTTTTACTAGTCCGTTGTGAGATAAGCCACCAGAACGTGACGTCTGAGAAGCACAGGAAAATACTGTCAATGTATTCATGATACATTCCTTATCGTAATGCCTACAATCGAGCACAGAATTGTCTGTTATAAAGTGCACAATAAGCCCAGGCATAAAAGTTGTCCATTTTGTAACGTGAGAAGAGGGGGATAGAAGACCATGAGTAATGAATACACAGAGAGGGATGCAAGAAAATGAGTAACGTGTACAAAGAGAGGGATAGAAGACAATGAATAATGAGTACACAGAGAAGGATGGAAGACAATGAGTAATAAGTACACAGAGAGGGATAGAAGAATAAGGGAACGCAGAGAGGGATGCCCAGGGAGTGGCTAGAAAACAACAACAGGCACAGATGATGGGATGCAAGCATAATGAGAAGACTCGGAACAGGAGGCTGGTGATGCTGCACATACTACACCTACCTCAGGAAGAAGAAAGTACCGAAAATGACTGGTCGGGGATGATGTGGAGGAAGTTTTCTGGGAAAAGCACACAGAGAATCCCCTCCTTTCCACACTGCCCTGTCTGCCCACTTTCTGGAAGGCTCACTCCTCCATGATCCCAGTATCTCCACAACTCCCCCCACCCCCCCTTGTCACATCAACCCTCCTCTGCTAATGTCTGTCTCCTCCTTCCTGTCCCAATGTCCTCTGCACATGAATACTACAGCTCATAAAATAATCCCCCCTCCCTCCGCCATTCTCTCCATCATCACCTCACTTCCCCCGCCCTCCTCCCTCCCCATAAACATCCATTGCTGTGCCTCTGACAGCCGTGTACTTTAGCTGATTCTGGTCAATACAACGCCTGACTGAAATAAATGATACATTGTTCAAATCGTTATACTGATTACCAGGCAAAGATATGTCGGTTCTTGTGACAAAAAATGGCCCCTCATTAGCCTTATTAATTCATGTTTTTTTTCACATAGCAAATAAATAAGTAAATAAAAAGAGACAGAAAAATAAAGAATTATAACACAGAGCAGCAGAGGACCATAACGGGTCATTCATACCAACACTCATGTTAAAACGTGTTTGGGCAGGTGTGCAATGTGTAGGAGCAGTGTGATGCCTGGGTAAAATACATTGCACGGTTTACCTTTTTTTCTTTTTTTGTAACTTTATGCAAGTGTCACAGAATGATATTTCCTGTAAGGCTGGGTTCACTCCTATGTGAATTGGATGTGGATTTCCCTGCATCCAATTCACATGACAGGAGATTGTGACTGGCTCTCTATGGAGCCGTTTCACACATCTCAGTTGTGGCCGCGGTGCAGCTTGCACAGAAACGCCTTTGGCGCTGTTTCAGGGCCGAATTCAGGCAAAAATTTGTCCATGAGCCTAGGTTCAGACCTGTGCGATCTCAGACATCGCGCCGCAGGTGCTGATCACATGCATTGTCTGAGCAATGCAAGTTCAGCCATACAGTCACATGGCTAAACCTGCATTGGATTCGCACAGAAAAACGTGCAGGGACTTGTCCGCCCCCCCCTGGAATTGGATTGCATGGGTGTTCTCACCTGTACGAATCCACAGTTCGCACTGCAATCTGTGAACCGATCTGGGAGTATCATTAACTTTATAATGACACCTGCAGCGGTTCGCAGAAGAACTGCCTGAAGGAAGTATGCCATGCGGGAACCAGCTCTCAGGTCCCGCATCGCATCTGCAATCACGCTGGTTCCCGCATCGCACAAGTATACCTAGGCTCAGACCTGTGATATGTGGGAACCAGCACGATTCCAGTGGGCAGTACACACAGTTCTGTACTAAACGCTGTGGGTGTCAATACAATGTTAATGACACCTGCAGATCGGTCCACAGATTGCAGCGCGAACTGTGGATTTGTACAGGAATCGGAGCGCATGGGTGAGAACACCCATGTGATCCAATTCCGGGGCAAGGAAAAACAAGTCCCTGCACCTTTTTCTGTGCAAATCCAATGTGAGTCCAGCCATACAATTGTATGGCTGAACTTGCATTGCTCAGACATCGCATTTGATCAGCACCTGCGGTGCAGGTGCGAATCACATGTGATGTCTGAGATCACACTAGTCTAAACCTAGTCTTAACCTGGACTAAAAAGGAGAACAGGGATGCACCGGACCCTGGCTGTGAGACGCATCTGTCAGAGGTGTGAACCCAGCCTTATGCCACGTACACACGATCATTTATTGTGATGAAAAAAAACGACGTTTTCTGTGAAGTAAAAAAACGACGTGTTTGAAACGTCACTTTTCAAAGACGATGTTGCATACACACCATCGTTTTTTTCACAAAAAGCGAGGTTACGTTCACCACTCTTTTCCATTGAAGCTCGCTTCATAACTAGCTTCTGGGCATGCGCGGGTTGAAAAACTTTGTTTTAAACAACGTTTTTGCTACACACGGTGACTTTTTGTGAAACAAAAAACGACGTTTTGAAAAACGACACAAAAAATTCAAGCATGTTGGAATTTTTTTGGGGTCGTTTTTTTGAAGACAAAAAACGACGTTTTGCCCACACACGATCAATTTAAATGACGTTTTAAAAAACGTCGTTTTTTTTCATCGCAAAAAATTATCGTGTGTATGCGGCATTAGTCTGCGCCTGCATTTTTACACAGTGCATGGTAATCAACCTCAAAGCATTATGGTGTGAACATGGCATATGAAAAACAGTTGTGACTGAGTTGAACCTGTATAGGGATCGTTTACACCGTCATCCTCGTGTTCAGTGTGCGGTTCTGTATGCGGGTTTCCATGCATTTGTAATAAGTTTATGGTGCTTTTGTAATTTTTTTTGCCATTTTTCTTTTTTTTTTCACTCATTTGCATTGCAATTGTGTAAATTAGGCTGATAGATTTCTAAAACACTGCTGGAGTAACAGTATGATAATGACATTATATATTGTGCACAAATAATACCAATGGAGGATAGTGATTAGTGGAATGTACCTGGGTTCAGTTCAGGGCAGGTTTGGCAAACACTACTAAAGATCAGATGCTGAATCTGAGCCCCATTGAAGTCAACGGGACACAAATGTTAAAAACCAGTAATGGCCATTTTCTGGGCTAATAGACAAGGGATTGCCAAACAAATGGCATGCGGGGCTGCGCACTTCCATGGGAAACAACCAAAAAAATAAATAAGTTCAGTAATACTTAAAGTGGTTCTTTTTATGCTTGAAGGTAAAAAAAAAACTTCTGTGTGCCGCAGCCCCCCTCCCTCTCAACATATAACTGAGCTCCCTCTCAATCCAGCGATGTGCAGGAGAGCATCGGCTCTCTGGGGACTCTTCCTCCTCATTGTCAGAAACAGCAGCGGGAGCCATTTGCTAAGCCAATGTGGAGAGAGAGAGGGAGGGGCCATGTCTGAATGGACAGGCAAAGCAGTGGCTCGGATACACACCTGCTTGTGTCCATTTATTGCAAGCTGCTTTCTCTGGGGCAATCGGCAAAAGGAAGGAACCAGAAGCACTGGCAGGGGACCCAAGAAGAGGAGGGTCGGGGCTGCTCTGTGCAAAATCAACTACACAGAGTAGGCAAGTATGACAGGTTTGTTATTTTTTGTATTTACATTTTTGCCTTTAATATCACTTTAAAGTGAAACAGTTGGGTTAAATAACATGTCTGAGGAATGCCATGACCAGGTTTGTGAAGTAGCACATGTGTGTGATGTATACATCCTACTACAGCTTAACTGAAATTTACATAGAAAAAAAAGTGTGTTTAAATTGCCCACAAAATGGCACATTCCTTCCTTATCCTAGATGAGGGCCTGAAACAGCTTAATAGGAGACTCTCACACAAAAATAAAAATACAGTGTAAGGTTCCCCACAAAATCGATACCTGACATTATTCCCTGCCAGGCTGCAAGCTGGGATAGGTCTGGCATGGATTTTTAATGGGGAACCCTAGTTAAAATCAAGAAAATATGTGAGGTTCCCCTCAAAAATCCACATCAGACCATTAACCAAGCATCCAGCCTAGCAGGCCATGAAATACATTCTCCAAACTGTAAGCTCTAACGAGCAGGGCCCTCTGATCCCTCTTGTATTGATTTGTATTGTGACTGTACTGTCTTCCCTGATGTAAAGCGCTGCGCAAACTGTTGGCGCTATATAAATCCTGTATAATAATAATAACTGACAAACTGGTTCAAAGTCGCACTGTCCACTCTTTCCTGTAAAACATGGAAAGTTTAGGGAAGCAACACTGAGAGAACAGGAGATCCATGAGTGCCTCTGCTACTTATTATTGATCTCACATAGACTGTCACTGCAGAGACTTCTGGGGTATTTTGATTGATTGATGTGTTATATACAGTACCTCACAAAAGTGAGTACACCCCTCACATTTGTGTTAATATTTTATGATATCTTTTTTTTTTCCATGTGACACACTGAAGAAATGACACTTTGCTACAATGTAAAGTAGTGAGTGTACAGCTTGTATACCAGTGTAAATTTGCTGTCCCCTCAAAATAACTCAACACACAGCCATTAATATCTAAACCCCTGGCAACAAAGTAGTATAGAGGGATCGGAGGATTTATCCCCAAAGAAACCTCCGAAGAACGAAGGAGAAGTGGGCAATTGGACTATCACGGTACAGATATATAAATAAGATAAAGTATAAAACATATATGTAAAAAATAATTCAGTTTTATTAATAAAAATCAATAAAAGACAATGATAATCATACAAAAATAAAACCATTTAGTGGCAGACCACATGGATCACCATAAGAAGAGTCCCCCTGGCAACAAAAGTGAGTACACCCCTAAGTGAAAATGTCCAAATTGGGCCCAAAGTGTGAATATTTTGTGTGGCCTCCATTAATTTCCAGCACTGCCTTAACCCTCTTGGGCATGGAGTTCACCAGAGGATTACAGGTTACCACTGGAGTCCTTTTCCACTCCTCCATGATGACATCACAGAGCTGGTGGATGTTAGGGACCTTGCGCTCCTCCACCTTCCATTTGAGGATCCCCCACAGATGCCCAATAGGGTTTAGGTCTGAAAACATGCTTGGCCAGTCCATCAACTTTACCCCCAGCTTCTTTGGCAAGGCAGTGGTTGTCTTGGAGGGGTGTTTGTGGTCATTATAATGTTGGAATACTGCCCTAAAGCCCAGTCTCCGTAAGGAGGGGATCATGCTCTGCTTCAGTATGCCACAGTACATGTTGGCATTCATGGTTCCCTTAATGAACTGTAGCTCCCCAGTGCCGGCAGCACTTATGCAGCCCCAGACCATGACACTCCCACCACCATGCTTGACTGTAGGTAAGACACACTTGTCTTTGTACTCCTCAACTGTTTGCCGCTACACACGTTTGACACCATCTAAACCAAATAAGTTTATCGTGGCATCATCAGACCAGATGACATGGTTCCAGTAATCCATGTCCTCAGTCTGCTTGTTTTCAGCAAACTGTTTGCAGGCTTACTTGTGCATTGTCTTTTATGCGGCGTATGGTCTGAACACTGACAGGCTGACCCCCCCACCCCTTCAACCTCTGCAGCAATGCCAGCAGCACTCAAACGTCTATTTCCCAAAGAGCACGTGCACTCAACTTCTTTGGTCGACCATGGCGAGGCCTGTTCTGAGTGGAACCTGTCCTGTTAAACTGCTATATAGTCTTGGCCACAATGCTGCAGCTCCGTTTCAGAGACTTGGCAATCTTCTTATAGCCTAGGCCAGTGATGGCGAAACTTGGCACCCCAGATGTTTTGGAACTACATTTCCCATGATGCTCTACTGCACTGCAGAGTGCATGAGCATCATGGGAAATGTAGTTCCAAAACATCTGGGGTGCCGAGGTTCGCCATCTTTGTGTAAAGCAACAATATATATTTTCAGATCCTCAGAGAGTTCTTTGGCATGAGGTGCCATGTTGAACTTCCAGTGACCAGTATGAGGGAGTGAGAGCGATAACACCAAATTTAACACACCTGAGACCCTGTAACACTAACAAGTCACATGACAATGGGAGGGAAAAATCGCTAATTGCCCCCAAGTTGGACATTTTCACTTAGGGGGTGTATGTTTGTTGCCAGTGGTTTAGACATTAATGGCTGCGTGTTGCGTTATTTTGGGGGGACAGCAAATTTACACTGTTATACAAGCTGTACACCATGGGTCTTCAAACTATGGCCCTCCAGTTGTTCAGGAACTACAATTCCCGTCATGCCTGTGAATGTCAGAGTTTTACAATGCCTCATGGGATGTGTAGTTCCGCAACAGCTGGAGGGCCGTAGTTTGAGGATCCCTGCTGTACACTCATTACTTTACATTGTAGCAAAGTGTCATTTCTTCAGTGTGTCACATAAGAAAATATAATGAAATATTTACAAAAATGTGAGGAATGTACTCACTTTTGTGAGATACTGTATGTATGTTCCCTCCATATTTCTCCTGAAGAAGTCCACAAAACATGTCCAGAACCCAAAACAGGTTGATCTCTCTGGTAGAAAAAAATATATGTAATATCTCTGTATTATCTTTTGCTGCAATTTAGGCAATGCTGACTACAAGAATCTGTATCAGTGTTTTTTTTTTTTTTCTTACAAGTGTTTAGAGCATTTTTTATTGGATCATTTCCATCATATTTTTGTTCCAAAAATACACTCAGATGTCATGCATGAAAGGTACTGTACCTCAAAAATCCAAGTTAAGCTTATTTTCTGTGTTGTGACTTACAAGGGTTATTGGAAACCCCATGCTTCCCAATTTGGGCAAACAACTTTCCCAGACACCAACATTTCTGCACTAGCAACAAAAAACAAAACAAAAAAACACTTTTTGCTTTGGCAAAACTGTGTAGATTGTAAGCATGATTGGTACCAGTAAAGGTCAACAAAACAGCTGGTGGCAGAAGCTAGTGGCAAGCTCTCACAGTACCCAAACTGCCAGAGCTTTGTCTGAGTCTCTTTGAGATGTTAATTCCTGAATCACTCAAGCTTCTTTCTACAGTTATTTTCAAAAAATATTGTTTGAATGCAGATTTACACATGGAGAATTAAGGTTTATCACTTTACCAAGCAATTACCCACTAACATCCATGCCATGCACCAGCTCAGCCATTTGTAGCAATAGTTTGGCATCACATAGAGCAGGGAAGGATTAATTCCCAATTGTTGTTTTCCATTTTTCATGGTGACCATTGTCATCAGAACATAAAGTGAAAGGAAATTAAAAATGCTAAGGTTGTCACCAAAACAGCTATAGAGTTATATATTACAAAATGGGGTACCTTTTTCCACTGGCAACTGTAAAGGTTCCACTTACTTCGAGCAATTATTTTCCAGACATTCAAATCTAAAAAAGGTTTATCAGGAGTTCTACTTAAATGTGCACTTTCTATCATCTTTTTAACCATTCCTGGATTCTGTCTTTTGTTGTGGGTATCTCCCGTTTTCTATTGGTTGACTATGTGATGCAAAGTTGATTCCTATAGAGTACATCTCTAATTTACATGCCCATTTCCTTTTCTCCAGTTAAAAACACTGTAAATAGGATTTTTTGCTTACAAGAAAATTGGACACTAGCAAACAAAAATAAAATAAAAAAACTGTAGGCAAGGGCAGTATAACTCCTACTACTACCAGAATGCATTGGGTTTGTGGCAAAGCAGTACTGAGAGCATGAACATAAGCACTAAGGGTCGGGATTTGCACCCCTCAATGAACTCCAAGAAAATTATTTTACGCCGAGTACAATAATCCTGTTTTCTTTCTCATCCTTTGAGGGACACAAAGTTTTTAACCTTTGGGGCTTCCAAAAGCTGTCCAACTGAGGAAAAGGTAAATTAACACTAACAGGCCTGAGCTGTGAGAAGGATTAGACCCAGATGCTGTAACAATGGTTTTAAAAGGTTCATGATCCAACCGAACCACTGTAGTGTCTGGACAGTTAAAAACGTGTCCAACAGAGCCTGCGTTGACTGTTCCCTCACCAGAAGAGCATCCAAGCATTGGACAGGGCCATAAGTTGGCAGTGCTGTGGCCCAACAGAAAAGCATAAGAATTGCTGAGGCACTGAAAAGATGGGGTAAAAGGTGCACATCCTTGAGGTCTACAAAAGTAGATCTCCCTGGTGAAGGGAAGTGATAATAGGTTTCATGGATTCGATGTGGAATTTCTGGACTTGAAGACATTTAGAGCTTTGAGACCCAAAATAAGATGGATGCCCACTTTGGGTTTAAGAAAAGGGTTAGAGTAAAACCTCTTGAAACCATTCTGCCACAGGAACTGGGGCAATGACCCTTTTAAACATGAGAAGGAGATCTGCAAAGCTGTGTAGTGGCATTGCAAAGTTGGAGATGAAAAACCGAGCAGGGGGCAGGAAGCAAAACTCCCGTTTTGCAGCCCTGGAATACCGCCTTCTGAATACAAGTGCCTCAAATGCAAGCTTTCCAAATTCCACAAAAGGACAAAATAGGCTGATCCTCTCATTTCTAATGCACTGCATCAATAAGAGCCAAAACAGTCTCCTTTAATTTGGGAGTAATAGTAGTGTACTGATCCTCCTCAGTAGATAAGTTCTTCAGGAGTGCACTCCTGACCTCTGCAATCATAGTCAGTAAATAACTTGGCGATTTGGGTCATAAAGTCTTGTCTGGCTGTTTTAAGGTCTTTAGCAAAGAAAGGCAGAAGATGCAATCACACCCGACAGAGCTGAAGAAGAATTTGAGGATGGAACAGATTCCAAGAGCAGCATGACTACAGGCTGCACACATCAGTACCATCAAGTGGTGTAATGCAATAAGCCCTGGAGTCATTGGTGGAAAGTGAGCAGGAGGCATCCTGTACTGCAGGACTGCCCCCTATGTCTAGAACCAGACAAAGGTTCAAAGCAAGAGGAAAGTCCTCAGGTACTCACAAAACCCAGAGAACTGATAGCAGGTGAGGGTCAGAAAGCTGGAGGTGACCAAAATCACTGTAGGTGGGCAGCAACAGATGGAAGATCAGAGTTCTCTGTGGCTCTTTGCAAGCTGAAACATAACACTCCTCCCAGTTGACGATGTCAGTGATCAGGCCCACAACGTTAACCCCTTTTGTAGCAAAAAAAAAACCCATTGAGAACTGAGAATAAAGATGTCCATTCACCTAGGCAAATGAGGTAGCTTCCGATGCTTCGTCCGACTGGCCCACCAAGTCACAATTGAGGAACAGTGCAAGTGAAGTTCATTGGGGGGGGGGGGGGGGGGCCCCAAGAGATACAGAAATATTATACTACCACCTAAAGAGGGATTTGGACAAAAAAATAAAAAATAATCATTGACCAGCGTGGTATATTCCCTCTTACTGCCAGCATGCCTCAGTTTAGTAAAACAAGAACGTAATCATAGGCACAGAGGAGTGGGACCTGTGTTCGTCAATGAACTCAAAGAAATTGATTTTATGGTAAGTACAAACATTTATAATTCTTTCTCATCAGTAAGGGATAGAGGCAGGGGTGCTGTTAGAAATCACTGAGCCCCATACAGCCTACATGACAAGAAAGGAAAAGGCCAGTACTACATGTTTACTGGCCCCTTTCCACGGCTCTCCATCCTGAAACATACCCCTGTGTGCCCATAACAGCTGCCAGCGGGAGAGCGGAGGAGGAATTCTGGCAGTGCTGTAGGGGAAAGGTGCACACAGGGGCCCAGACGGCAGATGGAGGGGGCATGTGTGCTAGGGCCAATCCCCTGCTGTACAGCTGGAGGGGAGGAGAAGCTGGCAGCGCTGCAGGGAGAGGCAGGAAAGGTGACTGCAATAAGGTGCCTCCCCCCCCCCCTTTTGAACTGATGGGGCCTGGGCCCAGAACAAGAGGGCTGGCTGTACTGCCTTGTCACCGGCCCTGAACACAGGAATTCAAAAACTATTTGGATGTCCAAAGGCAGTCCAAGGGGTGGGCAACAGCCACAAAACACTAACGGACCCATGGAAAACATCAGACCTGGGGACTGCTTGCAGCTCAAAAGGCCACCTAAAGACCTTGCATGTAAAGCTGGCATCAGAAAAGGCATTGACATCTATCTGGTAAGTTTTATAAAACATGTAAACAGAAGACCAGGTTGCAGCCTTGCGAAACCGTAGCCCGATGTCAAAAACCCAGATCCAACAGAACGTGCTTTAACAGGAAAGGGTGGAACCTGATCAATATGATCATGAGCTTGGATGATGATCTGTCTAAGCCACCAAGGAATGTTTGAAGTATAAGCAGGCTGAAAACAGTGGGGTTTATTAAAGGCAAATAGACTGTGCACTTTGCCATTGCAGTGGCTCCAGAGCTTGGTAAATGAAGCCATCAAAAGATTTTACACTATTGGAGGTTCCTTTCCCTTTTACACTACTATCCACGGTATCTGGTGTGGCTGGTCAGGAGATAAGCAGTGGCAACCACTCTACATAAGAGTGTACTTGTGTCTGCAATTTCCCATAGATGGCCAGGACTACTGCTTGTTTGACTCCTCTAGAGCTGGAGGGTCAATAAGATTTGGTTTAGCGCCCCTACTCTCAAAAGGTGGAGGTTTTCACTGGAGGAGCTCATTCGCTGATGGTGTTGGATCCCTTGATGACACTATAAGGAGATTTTAACTCACTTATTCACGTGGACTGTCATTCTATATTTGTTTGTTTTTTTTTTTTTTGCAAAAACGCTGCTTTGTTTTTTCTGAATTTATACTTACTATGGTCATGTCACATAGTTAAGTCACAGCTTTGCACACACTTCTTTTGTTTTTGGACACAGCATTAGCGCGGTTTCCAAATAGATTTTTATACGGAGAAGGTAGAAGCCAGGGACCCTACCAAATTTATTAAAAACTGGCTTCAGGAAAGATGTATTCACCCTCTTGTTCGTGGTAGAAAGGGCTCATCACACACCTACCAGAGCATCCCTGGCAATGCACCCAGACCGATATTGGCCCATCTACTACACTACCGAAACAGAGAAAAAAAACATCATGGGAATCATCAACTCAGAGAACCTCAAGACCTAACCTTCAACAGCCATGCCACTAATGCCAGTGATCAGGAAGGGCAAGGGTATATTGGTTCTTGAGAAAGGTGATGAATGAAGACATTAAGGGCCTTGCAGCCCCTAAAAAACTACATGGCCCCAGCATCCATTATGTTAGCTGACCAAATGTTCCCCACCCTCCACTTTAGAAAGTGGGGGAACCCCTTCATGCTGAGAAAGACTTATCTAAGAGCTTAGGGGACTTGGAAGTCCAGGGGTTGTGGATGGACCGATTTGCCAAGCTTAGGTTCTGAAGTAGAGACATGGAATTAACAAACAGAACCCTTCTTGGCGGGATGAGCCCTAGGCATCTTTTGTTTGGGCAAATGGGTACCCTTGCCCTTGGTGGCATTCTTGATTGGGGTGTCAAGGGCAGCTGCAAAAAAAAAATGCTGCTCTTCAAAGGGCATGCAAAGCAATCAATCACTTTTTACATACTAGTTCTGTATCCCAGCATGTAAATTAATTAAAAGGATCACTTGAATGGGCTAAGACTATAAGAGACCTAGTTGCCAATCAGCTACATTTTGGCAGACCAAAGTCACAGGCATGGCAGGCTGCAAAGGCACACAGGATGTTTAAAAAAAAATACCAGTGCTGCTAGGAAAAAGCAGCTGTAAAAACACTTTTATCTGCATTATTGACTAGCAATTATGGGGGTTTTTACAGTAAAAAAACACTCCCTATAATCTAAACGCTTACAGCGTTTAGCCCAATTTTTTGGCCATTTTGCATTTTTAGGCCCCGTACACACGACCGAGTTTCTCGGCAGAATCCAGCGAGAAGCTCGCTGGGATCCATATTCTGCCGAGAAGCTCGATCGTTAGTACACTTTCGTCGAGCGTCCCGTCGGGAAGCTCGTCGAGCCAAAATAGAGAGCAGGTTCTCTATTTGCTCGACGGGCCATCGGAACTAATGG
Organism: Rana kukunoris; assembly: GCA_029574335.1. NCBI lineage: Eukaryota > Metazoa > Chordata > Amphibia > Anura > Ranidae > Rana > Rana kukunoris. The sequence continues at coordinate 318,983,920 of CM056050.1, read as the reverse complement.
CTCGGCGCCTTTTTCGACAGCCTGGTCGACGAACCCGACGGCCGGCCGAGAACCTCGTCGGGCGGAACGATGAGTTTAGCCCGACGAGTTTCTCGGTCGTGTGTACGCGGCCTTACAGTTCAACAGCCTCTGCTTCTGGACACACAGGCTGTTTTTTTTCCTACTGCCCCTAAACGCTTATGCCTTCAAACGCCTCTGAAAGTGTATGTGTGGATGGTTATATAGGCTATCACTGAGGGGCGTTTGGAGGCAGTAAAAATAAAACACATCAGCGCCCCTAACAGCTTGTGCCAAATAATAACAGTTCTGATTAAGCACAAGAAACATGTTAACCTTTCATTGATTCATGTGACTGTTCTGTCTGCTACAATTAAGAAGTCAAGATAAGCATCATGTTGTGATGCAGCTGCCTTTTCCAAGTTTCCTTGTTTGTCACGGCGGCGAGCAGGGCCAGCACCTTTTTTTTTTAAATTTGACAGTGGCCAAATATTTCTGTAGGGGACAGTATAACCCAAAAAAAGTCTCTGAATTTGAAAAAGTAAGTACACAATGAAAGTTATAAATTCAATTACTAACTGAAATGTATTTGGAAAGATTTTAGTTGTATAGGAGTGCCCACCTATTACCAGTTGTTGGGTTATTTATTAAAATCAATCAATTGTAACTTGTTTGAAACATTTGTGCGTCCATTCCTAGAAACATTTTTTTTATTTTTTGTTTCAAACAAATCATCAAAAAGCACAGGAGGAAAAAAGTATGCAGCAATTCATCAGATGTGCCTTTTCATTTTGATTTTCAATAGCAAAACGACAGCAGTACGCCATTTTTTCCTCTAGTTTTCAGGAGCTTCAGTAACTTCCACATCAACTTGGGTACATTCAACCTGCTCATACATGATTCGAATGTCAGCCAGTTCCTCCTCAACCCATCCGAGATCTGAGACACCTATAGCTGGCATAAACTGATAACCTTTTAAAGCGTCACTTATGAACAATATTAGGTACTGTAGTGTGTCACCATTTCACAAGACTCCGCAGTTTAAAGTCTTGTCAAGTTTGGCAACTACAGCAGGTAAAATGAGTATTGAACAAATCACCATTTTTCCAGGTAAATATATTTCTAAAGGTGCCATTGACTCCCTAACCTTTAGTCTGGTTCAAAGAAACCTGTGCGGAGAGAAAAATGTGAAGCTACTGGCAATTCCTTTGCGCTCACAAAAGCGCCAGACTTTAATACTCTGAGTAACCATCCAAGAACTTTTACTCATAAGCAGCTTGAGAATTACGACTTTACTGGATATATATTTATTAGGGCTGTGAAAATTAACTATTAATTAAATCGATTAATCTTTAATTTGTTTGATCGATCAAAATGATTTTGATTGGTACTCAGCCTTCAGGGAGTTCCATCGGAGATCCGGTGACATCACGGACACCAGCAGGGCTTGCCGTGTTCATCTGAAGGGCTCCTTTGCTGTGCCTTCATATCTGCATGCCGACGGGACCTTACTATCTGCCACATGCAAGGGCTGTTACACTTCCATTCACTGGGAGTTGTGATAGTTCCCTTCATGGGACATCTACATGCCGACGGACTGATGTTAACCTCTCCTCATCTGGATTCAGCAGTGGCATCTTTGTACACATTTTTATACCAGTATCATACTTAGATACATGTTTTTATGACTGCTTTTGGTACCGTTTGGTATTACTCGCACCATTTTTACAGTTTATGTAGCTACATTGATTTTATCTCCAGTGCAATATTTTGTTATCTACTTGAAGACTATAACAGTTTTAATGTTATTCCCATCGAGCCCCTTTGTGTGTTTTTTGTATCCTGCTATCCATTTTTCCAGTGGTTGGTAGCTGCACTAGGAAATCAGCCTGCAAGGAGATCAGCTAAAAGTAGTTGGATCTGTATGTGCATTATAATTAATCAAAATTTGTCGATTAATCTATTAAAAAATAAATTGATTAATCGAACACAAAAATTTTAATCAGTAACAGCCCTAATATTTATACTGTATTAGTGAATCAGAATGTATTGAGGCCAAAGGATCAGCATGACAGCTAGACACCTTTTAGGAGAATGGCCATGTTTCTCTGAAAAGGATTCTAAGCGTAAATGTGTCCTCAGAAAAAACAACAAAATCAGATGAAATAGAAAGCCAGGATTTATTTTCAGTAATGCATACCACATTCTTCATGACGGTACAATCAATCAGCAAACCTTCTTTTCTCAATAACACTGTAGGACAATTTCTTTGGTACCTTAACCACTTCATTTCCGCCCCACGTCCAAAGACGTCATCTTTTTGAAGATGGATATCTCGGTAACGGCAGCAGCTGCTGCCACAACCGAGATATCCATCTCTTCGTGGGGCGGTCCTGTTTACGATAACGGCGGTCATCGCGGCGGATTCGCCGCGAGATCGCCGTTACCGGCGGCGGGAGAGGGTGCCCCCCCCCTCCCGCCGCTCTCCCGCGCCTTCCGCCGCTTACCGTAGCCGTCGGTAGCGGCGGAGGCGATCGGGTCCTGTTGCTGGCTGTCCGGGGATGCGACTGAGGGAAAAAATGTCCCTCAGCCGTCCCCATACCTCTGCTGGGCGGAAGTGACGTCAAAACGTCATTTCCGCCCAGCCTCTTAAAGAGACATTTAATTTGTTTACATTTTGACTTTTTTTTTTTTTTTTTTTTTTCTTTTTTTTTTTTGCATTTAAGCCTGAATATGAGATCTGAGGTCTTTTTGACCCCAGATCTCATATATAAGAGGACCTGTCATGCTTTTTTCTATTACAAGGGATGTTTACATTCCTTGTAATAGGAATAAAAGTGATAATTTTTTTTTTTTTTTTTTTTTCAGTGTTAAACATTATAAAATAAATAGAAATAAAAACGAAAACGAAAAAAATTTTTTTTTAAAGTGCCCCGTCCCGACGAGCTCGCGCGCAGAAGCAAACGCATACGCGAGTAGCGCCCGCATATGAAAACGGTGTTCAAACCACACAAGTGAGGTATCGCCGCGATCGTTAGAGCGAGAGCAATAATTCTAGCCCTAGACCTCCTCTGCATCTCAAAAAATGCAACCTGTAGAATTTTTTAAACGTCGCCTATCGAGATTTTTAAGGGTAAAAGTTTGACGCCATGCCACGAGCGGGCGCAATTTTTAAGCGTGACATGTTGGGTATCATTTTACTCGGCGTAACATTATCTTTCAAAATATATAAAAAAATTGGGCCAAATTTATTGTTGTCTTATTTTTTAATTCAAGAAAGTGAATTTTTTCCAAAAAAAGTGCGCTTGTAAGACCGCTGCGCAAATACGGTGTGAGAAAAAGTATTGCAATGACCGCCATTTTATTCTCTAGGGTGTTAGAAAAAAAAATATATATAATGTTTGGGGGTTTTAAATAATTTTCTAGCAAAAAAAACAGTTTTAGTCTCGTAAGCACCGAATCTGAAAAACAGGCTCGGTAACGAAGTGGTTAAGCGCCGGGGGTACATAAGTAACAACAATATATACTTCTAAGACCACAGTAAAAAGAAAAAAAAACTATGGAGGCCTAAAAGTTTTATTACAGCCCTCATTCTGTACCAAAAAATGAAATGTAGTAAATATTTAAATTTAAAGGTTTGCTACAACATCTGTGGAAATCAACTCTCTTTACAAAATGGGGTTGATTTACTAAAACTGGAGAGTGCAAAAGTGCAGCTGTGCATAGAAACCAATCAGCTTCCAGTTTTTTTGCCAAAGCTTACTTGACCAAGCTGAAGTTGGAAGCCGATTGGCCCCCATGCACAGCTGCAACACATGTTGCACTCTCCCGTTTTAGTAAATTAACCACAATGTGTTCAAACTGTACCCATGTCTAGTCATTTAAGCAGCATAATACTAAAATGTTATCCATTTCAAACCTGGCATCAAGACTTCCACAGGGTTTGCACAAAGCAAACAGCACCTCCATCAAAAGGCACAATGAAAATTATCCTGTGCAATGTGCAAGTGCACTATAACCAACATTTTATTTAGCAAGTCACAGGAGGAATGTGTAATGTGCTCTGCCACTGGTTACATTGCCCTGGTAAAGATACAATCAATGTTCCATGTTTCCACAGAAACCAGTATTGACAGTGCTTGATATAACTAATGCAGTGATGGAAACAATGTGCACAATTACCAGTATACATTGCGTAAAATTCTTGTGAGCATTCAAAGCAATGCTTACAGCAGCATACTGTAATAAGTACTTTCAGCAAATACATTGTTGCTTTTTTTAAAGATAAATCTAGAGTCAGAAACATCAGCACGGTCAAATGAGTAATAAAAAAAAAAAAACATAACGGTTCTAACTTTTGCACAAATCCGCAAAATCACTTCAAATTTAACAAGTAACATTACAAAGTGAATGGGAATTTATTGCAGTACAGAAAACTAAAGTAAGCACTTTTAGCCTACAAATGCGCAGCACAGTGCTAGGCAATGCGTGTAAAATACAAGAAAAGAGAGCTCTTAGGAGTCACCTTCAAATGAAATTACAGCCATAGAAGAAAACTACATAAAAGTGCATCAGACTTGCCAAGTTAAGGATACACATTTTCTACATTAGCAAGAAACACAGCTGCACTCAAACTTTTTGCTTCAAGCAGTATTAAACCCAAAAGCAAAACATATTGCAGCTTACAGTGTAAAAGGGGTCTTAGAGTTTTTAAATCTGCTAATACATTCAACACTCCCCTCCCCCAGACTGACAATGCTGCTGTCCTCTATACCTCCTGTGCACATTTGTCCAGAGTAATGTTTCACTATTACATGAGGTGTGTAACTTGCCAGATCACCAGGTGAAAACCGAGGGGGGAAAAAAGCCAAAAAGAAAACTGATGCAGCCATCATATCCAATGATGGGTAAGCTGCAATACGTTACACTGAATTTTTGGTTTAATATCACCTTCAGTTCACAAATGCCTAATCACTTCTATACATAGGTCGACAAGTACACTTTAGTTACCAATTCATATTTGGATGCCTTTAGGCTGGATTCACACCTATGCATTTTTAGTGCTTTTTGCACTAAAGAACCTGTTCCATAGGAAACCATGTTAAATGGACTGTAGTGCAAATCTGCAAACAGCACTAAAAACTGCATAGGTGTGAATCCAGCCTTACAGAAAACCTTGAAACTCAAGTCCTCTGCCAAGCATAGTTGCTTGTAAATAGAACAAACTCTAAACAGTACTGTATTAAAGGGGCACCGACTCTTGAGAACTGTAATAGAACTATTTATTAAGCAGCACAGAGTGTAGACACTTTCAACTATTTTGTAGTCATTTTTATGAAAAATAAAGACTCAGAAAATAGGCCCATGAGGAGGTTATATTTACTGCAAATGAATGGAGTGAAGAGAATAGTGTGGTGGGCGGCACAGCTGAATATAGAACTGTTGGGAAGATAATGTATAATGTGGTCCCAGAGTAATTACCAGTAACATCATGTTTTTCTTTCTTCTAGCAATTGTATGCACGAGGCAGACATATTCTGCAATAATCTTTTGTTCATTGTAGCAATGGCTAAATCTTCCAACATGAAACCATTTATGTCACCATTGCTCAGTGAACGAAAACAGGAAAAATTGTATTTTCATTAACCAGTTTATTCAAAAAGTATGAAGCCAATTAGTGTCTACCAAAATCCACAACAAACTGTAAACCGCATAGATAACCTGCAGATGGGACCTCTCTTGGACCGTTTCCTAAAAGAGTGAATATAGTAAACTGCATTTGTGGATAGGTTCTGTTTTTACCAATACATCTGTTGCAGATATTGTACTCAAAAAAGGAAAAAACAAAACAAAAACAAATAAAAGCAAATAGGTAGATGTGTAATGTGAGATATAAAAGTGGAAGCCATCATAAAAAAAAGGAATTGGGAGATTAGATATGCAGCACTGACTCGGGTCTGCATTACTCAGGCATGGCAGTTGGAAGAGGTGGCAGTGGTGGTGCTGCTTGAAGTGCATTTTGCCCACACACGTCACTGCTGTTCAGTTCTACATTCTCACTGATAGCAGGTGTTGTACAGCACGCACAATCCTCGGTGGCCTCCGCAGAAGGGACCTGTGGCCCACTTAAGCCTTGCACCTTCTTGTTTAGGTCATTACGTTCTGTCTGTAAAGCCCGGCAGAGTTTCTCTAATCTTTGGATTTTGGCCTGCAAAGCCTCTTGCTCTTTATCACGCAGAGTTTTCTGAAAGAAGCATTTTAAGAATATATACTTAGAAGGCATGTTGTAACAAACAGTATCTCAGTATAACCAACCCCTTTAAAGATTTATACTTTTGGAAAGAAGCCAAAAAAAACCCCCACAGATTTATGAACTGTAGACTGGTGCAGAACTGTTTCCCCCCCCCCCCTCCCATGTGTAAAAAGTAGCCTTATTATACAGCAGCCTGTCTACAACAGCGGGTCCAAAGCGGTCTACTTTCCTGCCAAGCGTGTAACGCTCTCTAGAGCTTGACACTATGTGCAAACAATGATTTGATTTTCTTTGTGCCCTGTTTACACTAGAATGTAACTCCCGAATGTGCAGAGCAGTGGCAAAAATTGCATGTGGCACGCAGTTTTCGACAACAGACCAGAGCACTGCTGATGTCTGTTTCTACCCACATCAAATGAGCAGTGATACATATAAATAGATTAACTGGCACTGATATTTTATTACAGTTTCTATACTGTTATTTTTAGAGCCAGCACTCGGCTCTCTTGTGAAAGCAATCCCCTAGCGTTATCCCTCCCTCATCCCTGATCGGGATTTCTCATCACATCAGGAGTTCCAATCGATCAGCCAGCACTTCCTGCCGGCTGAGCACAAAGCCCAGAAATGATACAATCGGCTTTGCTGGGCGCTACAATATAGTAAACCAAAAGCGATGACCCAAGCCAGCTTTCAGCGCTGTCACTTTTTAAACGGCAATTGCGCGGTCATGCTACACTGTACCCAAACTAAATTGGTGGTATTTGATCACCGCTGCAGTTTTTATTTTTGGCTGGGCGAATAAAAAAATAAATAAAAAAAAAAGACCGAAAATTTGGAAAAATAAAAAAAAAGTAAAATATATTTTTTTTCTTTGTTACTTAATTTTATAAATAAGTATGTTTCCTCCTTCACTGATAAGCTGCACTGATGGGCTCTGATAAGGCGGCACCCATTAGGTGGCCCCAATGAGATGGCACAGATAGGTGACACTGATATGCGGCACTGAAAGGTTGCTTATGGGTGGCACTGATAGGCACTTATGACGCGCACTGATGGGCATCACTGGCAGGCATTTTTATCACTGATTGGCAGCTGCCTGGTGGTCTAGGGTGGCATACCTGGTGGTCCTGGATGGGTATCTGAAGGGGGGGGGGGGCTGCACTAACAATTAGCTAGCTCAGACCCCCCCCCCCCCCATCAGGAGAGCAGCCGATCAGCTCTACTCATGTCTATCAGACTCGAGTGAGGAAAAGCCGATCAACGTCTCTTCCCGTTTACTTTATGATCAGCCGAGATTCCGTCAGAGGCTCTTTACCGAGATCGGTGTATCAGAGTGACACACTGCACCACCGATCGCCGCGATGCTCACCCCCACGGGCACGCGGCGGCTGTTATCCTGCTGGATGTCATATGACGCCCAGTCAGGATAACTGAACCACTGCCTGGCCGTCATTCTGCTATAGGCCGGACGGTGAGTGGTTAAAAAAAAACCTGCGCAAAAACGTGTTGCATAAAAAAAAAAAAAAGCACAAATTTATTATCTAGGGCCTCTGCTTTAAAAAATATTTATATATGTGGGAGTTCCAAGAAATTTTGTAGCAAAAAATACTGATTGTTACATTTAGCTGTGTTTTAGCCGTTTGGAGTTCAGCTTTGAAAGACAAAGCTTTACTGAACAGAAGAAATAGAGCTCCACAAGCCAATATGGAATTATATAAAATATTATGTTTTCACAAATGTTTGAAAGTATACAAGTAAGGCAGGTGGAATATAAGGGTATTGGAGGAGTATACAAAATGATAAAAAGTAAAAATATACGAGTAACAACTAAAAATATACTGCCAATTGCTCCTTGTTATGAATGTACCCCATACTTTTAGGTTCTTGTATTTCTAGATAACATATTACATAAATTCCCAAGATAATTATTGAGGTCTAGCTTGTCTATGTGCCTCTCACCTCTTCAGCCATCACCAATAGAGCTTTATTGCTACTTTCCCATCTGGAGCGATACATGGTGGTCTCCTTTTCCAACTTTTTGATCTTCTTTGTCATCTGCAGGGAAAATAGTTAATCACTTGCAAATTAAAAAACAAAAACGTAATGCTCAGAAAGATAGAAATAAAAATGATCACCTTTTCCATTTCTTGTTTGAAGGTTGTGAAAACTTCATTGCTTTTAGAAAGTGTGCTCTGAAATTCTTCAAACTTCTCAGTGTACAAAGCCAGCTGAATATAGAAATGTTGAAAGGTTACCAAAGTCATAAAATAGCACATTTATGGAAAAGTGTGATTGTGCCAGACAGCCCTCACCTCCCATATATCCTAAAAATAACATTCTACGTGTGACTAAATACAAAGGTTGATTTTTTAGTGCTCACAAAAATACAATTCTCATAGAAGTCATGTACGTGGTAAAAGCATTGATTACCTGCTGTTTGAGGTGCGATTCCTGTTGCTTCATGAGTTCACACATTCTCTGGGATTCTACCGCTTCTTTTAGGAGCTGTAAATGCAGGGGGGTTAGAAGATTAGACTGACACATATCACAAAATATATGAATATCCATTTGATCAGGACATCAATTAAATGACCAAAAAAATCTGCACACAATACCAATGTTTATGGCATGTTACCACTAACTTTAGCTTATATATATGTTCCATCTAGGCCAAATGGGCATTCATTGAAGTGTAACTCCACTTTTGTTGACCCCCCAGGTGATTTATGTACATTGCAAGAATTATAACAACCTTTGTTTCACATTTCTACCTTTTGTTATTCTGAAGAAATCCCCGTGTGTTTCTCTGTGCCTATGTGGAAAATGAATCTAAAAAGGGAGTGGTTTCATTATTATCAATCAGCTGTGGCACCTGTAGGAAATTGATGAGGAAATCTGCTGGGCCTGCATCCCTTTAGATGCGATGTCCTATTTGGAGTATCTCACCAAAAATGTTATTTTTGTTGCTGAAGACGCCTTATATCTGACTTGTATCTTAGTGCAGATTTCTGTGAAAATTGGTGAGCAAATCACACAAACAGGAAATCGTTTCTGGGGTGTGTTCAGTACAGATTATGTGTACAGAACACCTCCAGGTAGCCATATTGCATTTTCAGAAACTTACAGGGGCTGCAAATTTAAAAAGGAACAGTATTTTTTTAATAAGAATCAATTACAATATGACTTGTGTACTGATTGCATACACTATATTATTTTTTGTTTGCTATTTTTCTTCCCCCTCACGAAAGTGGAGTTGCCCTTTAAATAGGTTATAGAGGTTATGCAATTATTAAATGTAATTTTAGGAGAACATAAATAAAAAAACTCAAAAAATTGCATTAAGCAGTCCTGGGCTGTTTTTACAGCAGTGAATAACTTTCTCCATTATTTTTCTTCTGATTTTTTATGTGTGTTTTTTCACCAAAATAAATTAAATAAAATACCACACATACCACACGTATTTACAGTAACACTACTTCTGGTTTTAACATATTTGGCTACAGTATTGCATAAAAAATAAAATATTGTTTCAGAGACAATACTGACAAATTAAAACATAGCTTGGGCACGCTGCAATGTATGCATTACTTTCCTAGGTAATGACAAAGTTATTACTGAATAAGCAGGTCATAGCAAAAATGTAAAAATTGTAGAAGACCTGAAGTGATTAATAAATCTAGATATGGATTTAGGGAAGAAAATACAGATTCTTTAAGGGCTCTTTTGGACGTACGGATCCCATGAGGATTCGTACCTTTCTTATCCGCTTGCTCAGTTGATTCCTGCTAAGCCGGGAGATGACAGGGCGGGGGACCATCCTGTCAAATCTCCTCTCTCCCCTATGGGTGGGATTGGATGAACACCGATCCGCTCTGCAGACGAATGGAAAAATAGGATTTTCCTCCATCTGCATAATCTGTCTGCATTGGGGACACCGATGAGATGAGATCGGGTGTCAGGGGATGTTTATCCGCTGACACCCGCTATCCCATAGGGATACATGCATGTCCCTTTTTCATCCGTAAACGGATGAAAAAAAAACAAAAAAAAACAGACATACAGTCCGCTGGTGTGAAAAGGGCCCTAACGGTTCATTTACAAGTGGAAGTGTTTACCCTACAACGTAACAGGCCAAAAAAAGCAGGTATAACCTATATCTGTAGGTATATTCTATGCCAATGTTCCAAATACCAGTCAACATTGGCACACAACCTTCAGGCTTCTGCTAGAAAGCCGAACATTAAGAAAAACTTCATCTTTCAGCATGACAACGACCCAAATCAACAAAGGAATGGCTTCGCCAGGAGATTAAAGCATGTGAGTGACCCAGCCAGAGCCCAGACCTGAATCCCATAAAAAGAAAAAAGAAAATATCAGCTAAAGTCAAGATGTGCAATACCGATAGACTCATACCCAAAAAGACTGAGTGCTGTAATAAAATCAAAAGGTGCTTCAACAAAGTATTAGTTTAAGACCCCTTTCACACCGGAGGCATTTATCAGGCGCTTTAGCGCTAAAAATAGCGCCTGTAAAGCACCTGAAAAAAGCCTCAGCTGCAATCCCAGTGTGAAAGCCGAAAGTGCTTTTACGCTGAGTCGCTGCGTTGGCAGCAGCAAACTGCTGGCAAAGAGCCACTGTGGCTGCGCTTTTAACCCCTTTTATGGGCGCTAGCTGGGGGTTAAAAGCGCCCAGCTGGTGGCCAAAAAGCGCAACTACCGTCAACGCCCGAGCGCTTCCAGCTTAAAAGCACTCTTAGGGTGTGCACACTTATGCAACCATATTTTAGTTTTTATTTTATTTTACTCTATATCAGTGTTTTTCAACTCCAGTCCTCAAGGCACACCAACAGGTCATGTTTTTTTTAGGATTTCCCTCAGATGAAATGGCTGTGGTAATTACTAAGGCAGTGGAACTGATCAAATAACCTGTGCAAAATAATGGAAAGCCTGAAAACCTGACCTGTTGGTGTGCCTTGAGGACTGGAGTTGAAAAACACTGCTCTATATATACACACACACACACACACACACACACACACCTAGGACGTCTGATCATGGACACTAGAATGGTAGCCTCTACACACCAAGATGGCTTAAACTGTCACAAGGTATTTATGGGGACCAAATGTACATAAAATGTGACCATGCAGGGAGAGAGATGTTAAAATGGCATGCTAAAACAAATATAAAAATGTTGTTTTATGACTATGAGTGATGCTTTAAAGTGTAGGAATACTGCAGTCTTGGCCTGTAGAATTTACCCTCCTATGTTAAGCCATTCATTTTTTTGAAAGGCTGTTTTGGCTTTATTTGATCTTACTATAGAATAAACGTATCTGCATTTTAAATAATTCTAATTGTTTTTAGATAACAAAACCAGTTTTATACTTCCGTGCAGAGAGAGCAGTCCCAAACCTCCTCTTCTTGGTTCTCACACTGGCGCTCCTCCTCTTCTTCGTGTGTCCCCATAGCAAGTGGCTTGCTACGAGGGCACACCTTCAGGCTCGCTCTTGAGCCGTTCTGCCTGCATCCATAGACACAGACAGCATGGCTCAGCCTGCCCCCTACTCCCTCCTCACACGATGTGACTGACAACAGGGGGAACCAATGGGTTCAGCTGCCTCAGCAAAGCCTGGGAGACCAGGAAGTGAGAAGAGAGCTTCTACAGACAGGCATAGCACTGGATTGAGTGAGGACTAAGGGGTAAGTATAATGGGGGGTGAGGGGACACACCGCTACCTAAACATTTTTTACCTTAATACAAGAAATGCATTAAGGTAAAAAAATGTTTAGCATCACTTTAAATATTATGTTCTGGTGCTTGGGTTATAGATTACATTTTTCTAAATACTATGCAAGTAGTGATGAGCTTTCCTAAAAGAAAACTCAGCATGTCATCAATCTACAGAATAATCAGTGTTCAATTAAAATAGTCAACATTTAATAAAACTTGTATATCCACGTGGAGTAGTCTATGCCTTTAATATCCATGTTAGACAGATAGAGAGCAAAGACAGTGATTCACTTACAAAGTCCTTTTCCCGCTGGTGTCGCTCCTCAACTTCTTTGAGCATCTCTTGAGCTTGCTGCAGTTTAGCATCCACCAGCTGCTGTTGAAGGTCTTTGTGTTTAAATACTTTATCAATATGCTGCACATTAGAAAAGAAAGAGGACAATAAGTGGGATCAATAAACAATGTGTAGCAAGGTAGAAAGTATTCACTATTCTGACTGGTCAAATCAACTGGACTTTTAAAACTAGTAATGTAGTATATTTATTAGCATGCCGCTATGAAGAGAGAGGGGCCACACTCCAATGAAGTCACACACACCACTTTCTTCCACTCTTTGTCTGCCCTTGTTCATCAACATTTGAAGTAGTGAGATTATGTTTTTTCTTCTAATTTATGTCCATCCTTGGCCTGCCCCATTAGACGGGCTGAAAAGTTTTGCCTTTGTTAATCTACATTACATTTAAAGTAGTGGGTTTGAGTTTTTTTTTTGTTTCCCTTTTTTTAAATTGTTATTGTTTTTGCTTCTATTCTATGTTACTTTTTCTTTTTATTCACAAGTGCTTTATTGTTTTCATACAGAGAAAATACAGTATAACAGTTAGGGGTGCAACGGATCAAAAAACTCACGGATCGGATCAGGAGTCACGGATCGGATCATTTTTGGATCGCCAAAAAATAAATAAAAAAAGACAAATCTTGCTACACCCACCGGAGTTTTAGCCCGCGTACACACGATCGGTCAAAACCGATGAAAACGGACCGAAGGTATATATACACACACACACACACACACACTTTTGTGTATACACAGATTTGCTTTATGCCATTTGGCAACCATTTCACACAAACTACATCTTTGATACCTGTTGTGTATATAAGAAAAAAAAATAAAAAGTTTTATCTCATGGATCTTTTTTTTTAGCTTTGTGTTCAGTCATTGTCAGAACTGGGGGGGAAATAACATGCAGTAGTAAATCTTGCTGTAAAAACATCATGTCCAAACAGCCTCACCTCTTTAATCCACCCCTGTGAATGTGCTCTTTTTTTTTCCCTCTCTCTCCTCTCAGTGCTTCACTGCTAGCAGCATTCCCTCTCCAAGTGTGCTTGTCAGAGCCCAGTGCACAGTCCTCCCCGCCGTCACGCAGGCGTGTCACGCTGGGGTCTGGCAAGCCCACTGGGTGGAGCAAGATGGCCGCCGCTCCGGAGCTAGACCGAAGCCGGGGACTTTCCTAGGCCGAGGCTCCGGAGCGCTCCGCGGAGCGCAGGGTGTGCCGATCCGAACGGGGTGACCCGTTCGGATCACGGATCGGTGACGATCCGTTCCACCCCTAATAACAGTTGACAAATCATGCCAAGAAAAAACTTCAAATAAGGGAGTAAAGATAATGTGAACATTGCAGGCAGTGAATTATCAATTATCCATAGTACAGTGTACACTGCTGGACGAGTCTGCTCTCACCCCTAGGGCTAGAACTGGTGCCAGCAGTAATCAGCGCACGATCCTAGGAGTAGGACGTGTGGCTCCTGGCTCCAGACAGGCAGGGTTCCCCCAGCCCCCGCTCCAGCCCCCTGGACTATTCCTCATTCTATCTGGCCTCCCTCTTCCTCCTACAGCACCATCAGGTAAGGAAAGGGCTGCACAATCTGCGACCCCTCCCCCCCCCCCCCGGGACATTGTGCGGCCGTCCTTTTCAGGACAAGCCGTGGCTTGTGGCCCAGTGTCATTATCCTCTACCATCTCTCTACAACCCCATGATCGGAACGAACGGAGCATCCCCCCGCTGTGAGGCAAGCCCCATCAGCCCCCCCCCCCCCAGATACACACCACCCGTCCAAGGAAATTTTTGCGGCACCCACACGTCAGGAAAGTCCGCGGCTTCAGCCGCGGCCTAACAGCACGCCATACGTTTCGCCAGATTACCCCCTCTAAAACCCCCCCATTTTTACCCAAAAGATCCTCCAACGGCTCCCCCTCGTGCCCCAGAGCCTCCTTCATCTTTAAACCAACAACCCAGCGGCATTGGCCCCGGCTCGGACCTAGTCTCGAGCGGCGGTCATCTTGCTGTACACTCATCAACCCTGCTGAAACAAGGCATAATCAAACCTATTCTAAAATAAATAAAAAAAACGACCCATAACAGGCCTAAATGTCTTCTCCAAGATAATGGAGAAAGAAGTTGTAGAACAGTTGCAATATCATGTAGACACCCACAAATTACTTGATCCGTTTCAAAAATCGGGTTTCCGTCCTGGTCACGGGACAGAAACAGCACTTCTCTAAATATGGGATGACGCTCTAGAGGCCGCAGATGAAGGAGAATCTTGTCTTCTGGTACTGATGGATCTAAGCGCAGCATTTGATACTGTGGACCACGATTTACTACTGACTCGGCTAGCTGAAGTAGCCAGAGTCGCAGAAGGTGATTTATCTTGGTTCTCCTTGGAAAACCGATCAAATAGTGAAACTGGGGCCTTTCACTTCTGAAAAACACCCGGTGTCATGCGGAGTCCTTCAGGGGTCTCCCTTGTCGCCTGTTCTGTTCAATATCCATCTCCGGCCTCTTTTTGAAATCATCAGTAACCAGAAGTTACTCTATCGCTCTTATGCAGATGACACACAATTGTATTTTTGCATCTAATAAAAAAAAAAAAAAATCATTATCTCGGACTAGAGAAATGTCTTACCTTGATAGAAAATTGGATGACCAAGAGTCATCTTAAACTCAACGGGTCGAAAACAGAACTTCTCCCGTTTCAAACCAAGCAAAAGAATCATCTCGCAAACATGGACACCCCGCCCATTCTGGGTAAAACTATCGCCCCTAGCGCCAAAGTCAAATGTCTTGACACCTAGATGACAATGGATGCACAAATAGGGTCAGTAGTCAGCGGATTGCATCATCTACTGCACCTACAACGCAGACTTACCCCCTTTATCCCAAAAGAAGATATAGCAGTCGTAGTGGGAACAATCATCAACTCCAGACTTGACTATGCAAATGCCCTTTATCTCGGACTCCCCAAATACCAAGTCGCTCGCCTGCAAGTCGTTCAGAATATGGCCGCTAGACTTGTGACTGGAAAAAAACCATGGGAATTAATCTCCTCTTCTCTGAGATCCATTCATTGGTTGCCAGTAAAATACAGAATTACTTTCAAGGCACTCTGTCTAACACACAAGTGTGTTCAAGGAAATGCCCCGCAATATCCATGCGAAAAACTAAAAGCTCACAACCCCAATCGCATTCGGCGATCCACCAATCAAAATCTACTCCAGATACCCAAAGCCAGTTACAAATCCAAAGGAGAACGGACATTTGCAGGACCCAAGGACCCAGATTATGGAATGCTTTACCAACCAGCATCCGGATGGAGGCAAACCACCTGGCCTTCAGAAGAAAAATCAAAACCCACTTCTTCCTCTTCTGAGGCTTGCTCAAGGAAGGCATACTAAGCGCCCAGAGGCAATTCAGTTAGCATGTGTTGCGCCATACAAGTTTCTCACTCACTCAGAGAGCAGGGTTACTAGCAGGAAAATGACAGACTTATATAATTAGCAACAATGATTAAAGCAAATCACCAATTGAAACTTAGAGGTCCAAGGTGCCCATACGTTATTGTATTTCTATGGACAACCCCTTTTGAAGTAATCCTATACATAGGTAGGGCCGCATCTATCTGTGCCTCCCAAGAAGAGAGGGCGATATCCATTTCAGTACAATCTCTTTCTTTGCTTAAAATAAGATATAGATATTAAAAATTTAGAATGATGAGAGCGCTGCGCATCCTCGTTAACCCCCAGCAGTGCCAGTTACGGTAGGACCGGAAGGGACAGTTGTAGCCTCGAGTTTATTTTGCTAAATACTGCCGACCAATAGTTCGATATAATTGGGCATTCCCAGAACATATGAAAAAATGTACCCACGTGTTGTACATCTGATGCATATATTGGAACTGTCCAGAAATATTTGATGAAGGTTCTGGAGCGTATAATAAATTCTATGTAGGAATTTCACCTAGATGAGCTGGTCATTAGAAAAGATAACCATTTTGGGGTCGAGTTCAAGGCAGTTCTCCCTGTCCAGTGAAGGCATGTTCCTATGCCACATTTCCCACAGTCGTTCCATCTTGGGGGGAGTCGGTGTCTAGGAGCGCTCCATACAACGTGGAAAGGGGTTTACAAAGGTCTCCTGATCACAAAGGTTGTTCAATGTGGTCAGCCTGGAGGAGCGGCAACCGGAAAAACTGGGCCCCAGCAGCGTGGCATAGTTGCAAGTACCTAAATCGCATCCAATGGGGTCATTTATACTTAGTTAGCAGATCTATAAGTGACATTAACACACTCTGGGGCATAATATGGCCCAAAGTTGTAATACCGTATCTAGCCCGTATATGTCGGGATCAGAAATGGTACGGAACTGCGGCAAGGTGGGGGTTCCCCCATAGTGGTTGCTCTAAAGACCATTGGTCAGGCCACATAAATCGTCTAGCAGTTACCCACACATGCCACGTTGCCTGCCTAGGCCCTGGAATCATAGCATATGCCCCTGGGCCCCTGTATGTGAAATTTCAGAGGTCAACTAGCGAGACTAAACAAACCGACTTTAAACAGGTTCCAGCATTAGATTTGGAACCCGT
This sequence comes from Rana kukunoris, assembly GCA_029574335.1. NCBI lineage: Eukaryota > Metazoa > Chordata > Amphibia > Anura > Ranidae > Rana > Rana kukunoris. The sequence continues at coordinate 318,967,020 of CM056050.1, read as the reverse complement.
AAACCATAAGTCCACTGTCACCAGTATTGTACTTGGAAATTAAGAAGGGCCAATCCACCTAGCTTAGCAGGAAGTCACAGGGTGGAGCGTGCCAACCTAGGGACTGCTCCACTCCAGATGAAAGAGCCCACACATTTATCAACCTCCTTAAAAAATAAGCTAGGAACTGACACTGGAAAGTTCCTCAACAAGTAGTTACATTTATGTTGTATCACCATTTTTAAGAGATTGATACAACCCAGTAGGTTGAGGGGTAGGCTCTCCCATGTGGCACACTTTGCTCGCAGAGTAGCCAATACAGGGAGAAGATTTTTTTTCTTCAAGAAAGTTAGAGGGATATTTGGTCACTTGAACCCTAAGATTTTGGAACTCCTCATCCAAGGGCAGAGAAGAGGGGGTGGCCCGTTGAACCGCTCCTTTATCTATGGGAAATAAAACAGATTTAGCCCAATTTAGCTTGATGCCCGAGAAACCACCAAAGTTGTCAAAGATTCGCAAAAACTGTGAGGGCGAGGGGCTCGCATCATTTAAGTAGTCCGCGTACAGGGACAGCTGCTCCTCCAACTTACCCAGTCACAGACCAAGATGTCCGGGGCATTCCTGATCAAAATAGCCAGGGGTTCCAGAGCGAAGGCTGATCTGAGGATAGTGCGGGGATATGTATAGGATCAAGGAAGGAGGAAAAAAAAACCTGGGGAGGTGTACAGATCGCTAAAAAATTCCCTAAAGCGGGTGTTGATGCGATCAGGCACCCTAAGCACCTGGTCGTGCCCATCTCTAATAGAACATTTTCCTTAACCAACCATGCCAGCAGTTTCCCCATTTTCCATCTGGAAATACACTCGCCCCCTAGCCCATGACTTGAATGAAGGAGTCCCATAGCACCGGTCAGGGGGGGGGTTGGGGCCCAGAGCCAGCAGTATCAGTCCAAAGATTACCTATGGATGTAGTTAAAGATTCCTGTAGGCGCTTATCCGCCCAAAATCTGGATAATCGCCAAAGACATGATTCAGGAGAGACAGATAGAGCTATAGAAAGTCACAATGGTGCATGATCAGAAATTGCCCTGGGGAGCACAGACAGACCCTGAATACATAGCAAGGCTGGCCTAGGTACAACAAACAAATCTATTCTAGATTGGGTCCTATATGTGATATTCTTGCAGCATCAGGTGCATGCGTCTCCAGATATCTGTGAGGTCAAAAGGTGTCAGCCCATTGTTGAAGGTCAGGAGAGTCACAAGCTGAGGCGCTCAGCCCATCTAGAGCCGCTAAGGGGACCATACTGAAATCTCCCAGAAAAAGACGAGATCTGTATCAAACTGTACCACATGTTGCATAATGAAATGTAAGATCTGGGCTGAGACCAGAGGAGGGACGTATATCCCAACCAGCACCACAGCTTTATTCATAAATATTAGCATACAAGACAACATATCTGCCCTCCCAGTCCGTCCTGACCTCAATAAGCCTGAACGGCAACGTTTTCCGGACAAGGATGCTAACCCTGTGAGCATATGTGGAGTAGGTAGCATGGTAATGCAGACCTACCCATGCTTTTTTTCAGACAAGCAGTTTTAGGTCGCTAGAAAGGAGTCTCCTTCAGGACACAAGAACTTGGGTTAGGTTTCTGGAGGAAACGGAACACCAGGGATAGTTTAACAGCCGGAATTGAGGCCTGCAACATTCCAAGACATTACTGTAACCCGATACATCTGAGGTATGAAAAAATAAATTGACCATAAGGAATGTACTCGCAGGGGTAGCAACCCGGCCCTACCCGCAAATATCCAAGCATGATTTACAATTCTATAACAACTAAACAAAGCTTTAAAAAACAGAATTAAACAACCCAAACAATAAACCTCCCCCCAACCAAGAAATGCTTAAATCCCCAAACCTATTGCACCCAATATTAGGAGGCGTGAACCAGTCAATGTAGTCTTTATAGTTGAGTTAGTCTGGCCATATAGAGCAATAGAGGCCCCAATGAAGTAGAATAAGATATTGATAAGTGGAGGGCCTCAAATAAAAAAAAATAAAAAAAAGTACATAAAGTTCCCAGTCAAAAAAAAAAAAGAAGGGGAAAAAACAAAAACAAAAAAACAGACGTATCCACGTGCAAGGCAGTCCTTCTACTGGTACATCCAGGGTAGTGTGTAGGGAAAGTCCACTAGTAGCAGCAATCCAGCTTGTGGATAAATAGCCGTGCAGTTTTGTGGATAGACCACTAGAGTCCGCCAGTGGTTAAGAAATTACAAGGGTCATTGTCAGATAAAAACTGTATTCATAGAAGCAAGGAGAAAACACACAGGCGGAAGGAGAAAACAGGAAGTGAGAGGAAATCTACCAGTAGGAAGGGAAATTCCTCGCCTGTAAGTGTTATTATGGGAAAAAAGGTACCTCCACTGATGCTTCATCACCAAGGCTTGTTTCCACAACAAACCAAAAAAATTAAAAAATTAAAAATCCAATTGTCATTGGGACAGAAAGTGAGGCGACATCTTCTAAACAGGGGCACAAACAAATGTTACAGGGGTGATAACCCTTCTCTAGGTTTTCCAAAAAGCTTAAAAATAGACTTTAAATATTTACCTGTTCCGACTTACAGATTCAACTTACCGGTAAGAAAAAACCTACACACCCTATCTTGTTTGTAACCCGGGGACCACCCATGTATAACAGATTACTTCCCAGTGAAGGTTGCCAGAGCAATGCTGGTGTTGAATGACAGGAGCATATTATGAATTCTGGAGTTCAGAGGCTATGCAACTTGTGGCAAGAATTCACCTGGACAGACCAGGGGCACAAAACATAAATGCGTTGTAAACAGGTAGCTTATGTTAGCACAACAGGTTCATGTCAGCTACGAACTATGGTTGAGGAGGCCAGACCCCTGCGGCGTCCCCCAGATAATAGAACAAAACTGGGGGTGTCCACGGCAGTAAAATAGCAGTGTGGAGGCAGAGACTCCAGCTATAAGGATGTATCCCTGGGGGAGGCGAAAAATATTGTATTGTATCATATCGGTGCCCGGGATGAGCGACGGCAAGACAGTGCCTGAAGAAATGAAGCCGAGGATCCCAGCAGAGCTCTCACACAGACGTCCACTCAGTGTGCCATTTTGGCCACCCCCCCCCCCCCCCCCATTTTATATCCTTATTATACCCGATTTTAATAGCACCAACAGTTTACGCAGTTCTTTACAATGTAGAGGGGGGACAGCACAATTACAGTACAATACAGAAGGTACAGGAGGGCCCTAATCATAGAGCTTACATTCTAAAGGAAGGGGGTGGTGGTACATTTTATGTCACATTTAGTGACAAGGACACCATTTCTCCTTGGAAAAGTATTCACACCCCTTGAAATTTTCCACATTTTGTCATTTTACAACCAAAAATGTAAACGTAACAGAAGTCTGGAGGTGGAAATTCCCATCCACTAAAACCTTTTCATGTTTTTCTACCTCTTACAAAACCGCCTCCAGACTTGACTATGCTTTTGCTAACCCTTCCATGCTGATGGTTATAGATCAGTGGTTCTTAACCTGGGGGTCGGGACCCCCTCGGGGGTCAAATGATTATTTGCCATGGGTCACCAGATCCAGGCCTGCATCACTCTCTCTCCCAGCCTTTTTTGCGGCTGCCCACTCACCGTTTTTGCAGCTACCCATTCTGTTCACAGCATGGCTGGGGGGCAGAGACTAGAGGTTTAGCTGACTGGTGAGGAATGTGAAGTGGGAGGGGCTGGAGGAGACCCTATCTGCTGATTTAGACATAGGTGTCACTGCTACGAGACACCACAAAGTCAGATACACAGTGAAGCCGGAGACAGTGAGCAGGGCCGCCATCAGGAATTTTGGGGCCCCTTACACAGCTTCAGGCATGGGCCCCCTGGAGCAGAGAACCGGGGGGGGGGGGGGGTGCTGCCGCATGAAATTGAGAAGCGGGGGGGGGGGCTGCTGCCGCGAAGCGGGGGGCCCTTTACAAAAAGAAGAAATAAAGAAAAATAGATATAAAAAAAGGGGGGTAGCCGTCCGGGGCCCTGGGGGCCTCTGTGCCCTTTAATAAAAAGAGAGAATATATATATATATTTTTTTTTTTAAAAGGGTGGTTGCCAACTGGGGCCCCGGGGACCTTATTTTTTTTTTTTTATAAAAAAATGGACCCTTTAAAAAAAAAGAAAGAAAGAAATAAAAATAAAAAAATTTATATATATCTATAGAGGTCCCCTGGGGACCTCTAATAAAAATGCATCTATATATTAAAAAAAAAAAGAAATAAAATAAAATAAAAAAGTAAAAAAAAAATTATAAAAAAAAAGGAGGATTGTCATCCGGGGGCCCTGGGGACCTTTAATAATTTATATATATTATATATATATATATATATATATATATAAAAATAATAATATAAATATAAAAATAAAAGAAATATATATTTTTTTATAAAAAAGGGGGGTTGTCATCTGGGGCCCTGGGGATTTCCAGGTCCCTGTGGACCTCCGGACCTCTAAAAAAAATAAAAGAAAAAAAATTGTCCCTTTAATAAAAAATAAAAGAAAAATATATTAAAAAAATATATTTTTTTATAATTTTTTTTTTTTAAATAAATAAAAAATAGGGGGCTGCCATCTGGGGCTCTGGTGGAATACGGGCCCCTAGACCCCTAAAAAAAATGGCCCTTTAATAAAAAAAAAATATATATATTAAAAAATATATTTTTTTTTATAGTAACACTACCTGTGATTAGATTTGCCATTAAAAGTCCCCACTACAGTACTCAGATCAGCAGATGACTATGATCAAGAGCACCTAAGTTGGCCAATCAGAACTCCCCGCAGCACTGCCACTCATCCCCCACCAGCACTGCCACCAGCACTGCCACTCATCCCAAACCCCCTCGCCAGCATTGCCACTCATCCCATACCCCCCAAGGAGTAAGAGAAGGAATTAAATATAGAGAATACATGAAAGGGAGAGGAAAAAAGGGCGAGGAACAAATAAAAAGGGAGAGAAAGAGCAAGAAAGACAGCTAGAGAGGGATGGGGGTAAAAAAAAAAAAAAAAAAAAAAACAACAAGAAATTAGGATGGAGAGAGATAAAAGGGAAAGAAAGGAGAACAAAGAGTGGTACAGCCTAAAATGTACCATAAGGGTTTTAATATTGTACGAGTGGAATGGTCTCTGGAAGAGCTAAATTTCCGTGGGTTAGGGGCGCAAATGACTTGTCTTGCCTTGGGTGCTGACAACCCATGCTACGAAAATAAGGCTGAGAACCACTGTTCTAGATGCATCTTATTTGTCCAGTGGTCTCTCTAATCACAGCCCCCTGCAGATCACCCTGCGCATCTCCCTTTCGTAGTGGATCTATGTGGCGGCTTGGTGTGCAGTGGATTTCCCAACCTGATATAGCGGAACAGGCCCTCTTAGCCCTGCGTGCTTACTGGGACTCTAATGAAGGGTCATCCTCTCCTGAGATAGTCTAGGATGCTTTCAAGGCATTCACAAGGGGCCATTACATCTCGGCCATCAAGGCGGTCAGGGTACAGGAAACTGCTGTCACGGTGGCATTGGAGAATGGGGTGGAGTTGGCTTTGGCCCATTATGGATCGGATCCCTCCGCCTCAAACTTTAATGCGTTGCAGGCATCCAAACGCAGTCTTCACCTTCACGTAACAGAGGTTACTAGATTAGATCTGTTTCATACGAAGCAAACATTTTTCGACCAGGGGGACAGGAATGGCAGACTGTTGGCAATGATGTCCCATCATGACACCCCGAGTACAGCGATTCCTGAGCTCACCTCTCCCATGGGTGAGGCCATCTCATCTCTAGAGGCCATTTTGCTAGCGTTCTGTGACTTTTACCAATCCTTATATGCCGCCACATTGCCCACGGGTTTAGACCCAGGAGGAACTGGGACTCTTCCTAGATCCAGTAGCCTGTGGTTGGCTCTCCGATTCGGAGAGATCACATTTAGTTACCCCAATAACCGCCGAGGAGGTTCTTGCTGTGATTAACTCCCTGTCCACTGGCAAGGCCCCTGGCCCTGATGGTCTTCCGGTTGATTTTTACATAGCATATACCGGCATGTTGGCTCCCCGACTGGCTGCCCCATTTTCTCATTGCTTGGAGCGGGGCTCTCTCCCACCCTCCATGGCCCATGAACATATTATTCTCATTCCCAAATCTGGTAATGATCCAAAGTTATGTGCCTCCTATAGACCCATAGCGCTTCTTAATAACGACCTCAAAATTCTGGACTAAGCTCCTCACTGCTAGACTTAACACTTTACTTCCCTCCCTCATAGACTCGGATCAGACCAGTTTCATGACCCACAAGTCTACAGATATTAACCTTCGTAGACTGTTCACTAATCTTCATGCACATCATGACAATCAGGGTACCAGAGTAGTTGCCTCTCTTGATATTGAGAAGGCATTCGACTCAATAGAATGACCTTTCCTGTGGGAGATTCTGCGGAGAATAGGATTCCCCTAGTGTTTAAACGATGGTTGCAGATTATATATCACTCACCGACGGCTGCCATTCGCTTAGGGGGTCGGCCATCTCCTGTTTTTAAGCTTGCTAGGGGTACGCGGCAGGGCTGTCCTCTCCCTCCGGCCCTATTTGCCATTGCCATGGAACCAGTGGCTAAGGCACTACGTGTCTCGCCACATATTAAAGGTCTTCGTCTGGCCTGGCTGGAGGAGAGGGTGGCCCTGGACGCAGATGATCTCGCCCCTTTTCATTTAGAAAAAGGAGCAAGGGGCACTGCAGGTCCTAGACCAATTTTCAGAGGTGTCAGGGCTTAAAGTCAATTGGTCAAAGTCGCAATTGCTTGCTATAAATGAGAATGCTAGGGGAGGGGCTTCGGCTTCTCTTCAGCTACAATGGGTGGACGAATTTACATACTTAGGGGTATGTAGCTCGAGGAATGTGGCTGACTTCCTTCCGCTGAACTTGACCCCTGTAGTCAACTCAGTCAGGACCAAGCTGAAAGCATGAGAGAACCTTCCTTTGTCCCTGTCAGGGCGTATCAATCTTCTCAAAATGAAAATCCTTCCCAAGTTTACGTATTTGTTTCGCAACTCCCCTCAGTGGATCCCAAATCGTTTTTTTCCCACCTAAATCAACTTTTCTCCTCCTTTCTATGGGGCCCACGCCCTCCCCGCTTCATGCGACCTTGTTTGCAGGAGGGACTAGCGTTCCCAGACTGCCACAAATATTTCATTGCGACTCAATTAGTCACTGCATTCTGGTGGCTTGTTCCGGATAAATCAAACTCGGCCTGGGCCACTGAAGCGGCGGCGTTGGGATCTGTGGAGGCTTTGTCAAACCTCCTATTGCGGGGTCCGAAGGCTCCGTACAACCTGACCCCTTCTATGTGCACCACCCTTAGGGCCTGGAGGGAGGGCCTGGCCTGTGAGAAATATCCCTAAACGGCAGTATCCCTGAACGGAACAACCCCACACTACATCACTTTCTCAACATCCCAGATCCGGTGGTGTGGACCAAGTACCATATTAAAATTCTCTCGGATATCACCTCAGACCTCTCAATTTTCTCCTTTGATCATTTAATGTCTAAACACAGCGCCCCGCCCTCACATGTATTCAGATATCTTCAGTTGTCCCATGCTTTCAGGGCCCAGTTTCCACCAGGCGAGAGGCAGTTGGTGCAGTCTGACTTGGAGCGGATTTTGCGCTTCGACTGTGCAGACAAACCCACCTCTGTGTTATATGCTCATCTCCTCCGGGTCTCCTCTCCTGAATTGTCCAGGCTCCGTCAGCAATGGGGCCTGGATGTTCTGGAGCTAGACTCTGAGGACTGGGTGGATGTATGGGACTTCCCATTTAAAATACTGGTCTCCCCGAGAGATCGCCTCATTCAATACAAGATTGTTCATAGAGCATATCTCACTCCCGCCCGGGTGCACCGGATGAGGTCTTCCCTCTCCCCAGAGCGCTGGCGTTGTGACCATGCTCAAGGGGACTACATTCATATTTTCTGGTCCTGCCCGGTCATAACAGTTTTTGGTCACAAATCTTTCTGGAGGTGAATGAATTGTTCAGTATCTCTATTGTCCCATCCCCAAGAATATGCCTGCTGGGGCTGGTGGAGGACCTGGTGCCCAGGGTGGCTGAGAGGACCCTGTTTCTCTTGCTGTTCTATGCCAGGAAGTCCATCATCCTATGCTGGAAGCGTAGGGCCCCTCCCTCAATGGGTCTATGGAAAACACTTGTCAATAATGGAATACCCTTATACAAAGATACCTATACACACAGAGGCTGTCCGAAAAAATATGTTGAGTCTGGTCTAAATGGTTGGAAGAAGCCTCCACTGCGGCAGCAGATTAGGTGGCTCCTATGATTTCTGATAGCGGTGCTTAAAGTCTTGCTGAACCGTCCCCTGTTAGCACAACAACTTAGGTGAACTTGTTCACTATCATCCTACCCCATGTAAACTTATTTTATTGGGAATTTATGTGATAGACCAACACAAAGTGGTTTTCAAAATTTCTTACAATATATATCTGAAAAGTGTGGAGTGCATTTGTATTCAGCCCCCTTTACTCCGATACCACCAACTAAAATCTAGTGCAGTGGTTCTTAACCTTGTTGGAGGTACACTGAACCCCACCAGTTTCATATGCGCATTCACCAAACCCTTCTTAATTGGAAAAATAAAATATGATTTTTTCTAATTCAAAAACATAGGTATATATTTATACATAGGTGCACAAAATGAACAAAACCATTGAGATCAAAACCATGATTAAAACATGATTTTCACACAAAAACAAAAACATAATAATGAAAATTTACTGCAAATCAGTGCGACTTCTGCTGTTGTCTTTAAGAGACCAGTGGAGAAATGCGCGGCATTACCTTTACCTTTAAAATCCCTTTCTAGATTTGGTATACAAGTTATACAATATATATATCAAGTTATATATCATTTACTTAATAAGCCACTACCGTTCAGAATCAGCCAGAACGTTTATCCGTCTCCAGTCTACATGCCCCGATAGTCGTCCTGGACCTCCGGCGCTTAGGTCGCTCTCCCCCAGTCCCAGACACACCGCCAGTGGCCGGGCAAGCAACATGACTCATCCGAGTCTCAGTCTCACCTGCTCTTCCGAATCCTGTCTGTCCACGATATGCGCTGCGGCACCGCCACCTGCAGTGCCACTGCCACGGTCGGTGAAGTGATCCGGACCGCGGATGAGATGACGGCGGCATCGGAGTGACAGCGAGGCAGAGGCGGGAGACTATAAGCGCATGCGCCACCCGCGGTGATCACAGACAGGCCAGCTCAGGCCACGTGACCTATTCACCCAATCACAGCACGCCGGCTACCCATTGTCGAGACTGAACATGGCGTCTGGTCCGGTGCACAGACACAGTGAATACAAATTAATAGACATGCTACGCCAGTGTTTATCTTGACCTCCTCGGAACCCGCGAGACTGACTCGCCGAACCCCTAGGGTTCGATCGAACCCAGGTTAAGAACCACTGATCTAGTGGAACCAATTGCCTTCAGAAGTCACCTAATTAGGGTCTACCTGTGTGTAATTTAATCTTGGTATACATACAGCTGTTCTGTGAAGCCCTAAGAGATTTGTTAGAGATCCTTAGTGAACAAACTAAATCAGGGTTAGGTTTAATAAAATTTTTTAAAAAGGTTAGGTTATAAAATTTATATTATATTTATTAATAATAATAATAATAATAATAATAATGTATAAAGCCTGCATTTTTTTTTTTATAAAGCACATAGAAGTGCAATTAACCTGAAGTCAAATGCAGCCATTTCTTCTCAAATTTTGCAAATGCCATTCAAATGGGGTTTGCGTACGAATAGCAAATGCAGCGCCTGCTTGTAAAGACTGCTCATTGACTTGAGCCATTATGCAGCATTTTCTTTTTCAACTTACCTCCTCCCTAAGCTCATATTGTTCAATCAGTTTCTTAAGCCTGTCAGCCAACTCCACGTTTTCTTGACGTAACTTAGTGTTGCGCTCATTATGTTGCTCCATCTGCGATTGGATGTCATTGAGGGTCACCTGAAAGTGAGCGGTTACCTCCTTCCGTTTTTCTTCCTCCTCCCGAGCTCTTTGTACCCCTTCCTCCTGAGCAGATAAAACATAGACAGCTCATGGCTATAGGCACTGCAAAACTAGCATCTTAAAAAGGCACCAGTTTTAAAAAATAAAGTATTCAAAAATGCAGATCTTAATCTCTCCATGAAGCGTACCTATCACATGCCTATTACTGGCACAAGGGATGTTTACATTCCTTGTGACAGCAATAACAGTGATAAAAAAAAAAAAAAAACACACACACGTAAAATGAATGTTTTTAATGTAAAGAATACCTGCAAAAAATATCGGCTATTGGTGGCTAAAATATTGGCATCATATCGGTACCAAAAAAAAAATATATATATTGGTTGTTCCCTAGTCCAGAGATGTAGTGGTTAAACTCTACACCTAGAACTTAAATCCCTAAAAGGTTACCTTATTTACTCTCCCCATCACATAAAAAAATTAAAAATAAAATACTATAATGCTTATAAATACCACTAGTATATCGAGGAAACCTTGGCTTGCGTAATCCATGGTAATAATAAAAAAAAAAATTATTATAATCTGCATCTAGAACGAATGGTGCATAATACACTTGCCTTCAGTGTGCGGTTGTGTCTTTGCAGTTCTCTGCACAAACTCTCCAATTTACTACGAGCTAAGATAGCCTTGCTATGTTCATTGCGTAGCTGGTCCTTCTCTTGAATAAGCTGACTCTGTTTTTTTTGAAGAATCCTCATTTGCTTCTGGGAAGTCCTGTGCTCTTCCAACTTTCAAGAAAACACAAAAAGTAATAAGTGAGAATACAATCAGATGCCCAATTTTGATACAGTGTTAACCCCATACAGTCTTGTTTAAATGCCTTACCAATTCTGCATATTTCTTGCACAAAGCAGTCAGTTTTTCTTCTGGGGTACTCAGTGTGTTCAAAGTCTGCATAAGTAGTGTGATCTCCTTACCTGGGCACAAAGACATGGCTTACATTAGACTACGCATTAGGAAAAAAAAGCAGAAAAGATCTGGAGTATCCAAAATACAGTATACCCCACCAATGTGCATTTTTGTAACCGCTTGAGATCCGCGCTATAGTCGAATGATGGCTTTAGCGCGGATCTAAATTGCCAACAAGCCGTCAATTGACGGCTTGTCACTAGCACGTTCCCCGTGCGCACTCCAGCCAATCAGAGTGGCCATTTGCGATGAGATCTGTGCGGTAAATGAGAGATGATCTCATATGTAAACATATGAGATCATCTCTCATTGCCGTTTTACACAGAGACAGCGTGCTGTCTCTGGAGAGGAGACCGATCTGCGTTCCTTGTACATAGGGACACAGATCGGTCAACAGTTAGAACACCATGTAGGAAATACTTTTAACCCCTTCCCCCCCCCCTAGTGTTAACTCCTTCAATGCTAGTCACATTTATACAGTAATTAGTGCATATTTATAGCACTGATCGCAGAATAAAATGTGAATGGCGCCAAAAATGTGTCAAAAGTGTCCGCCATAACGTCACAGTCCCAATAAAAAAACAAACAAACAAAAAAAAAAAAAAAACGCAGATCGCCGACATTTCTAGTAAAAAAATAAATAATTATTGTGTCCCCTATTTTGTAGGCGCTATAACTTTTGGCCAAACCAGTCGCTTATTGCGATTTTTTTTTTTTTTTACCAAAAATACGTAGAAGAATACGTATCGCCCTAAACTGAGATATTTATTATAGCAACAAGTAAAAAAATATTGTATTTTTCAAAATTGTCGCCCTTTTTTGTTTATAGGGCAAAAAATAAAAACCGCACAGGCGATCAAATACCACCAAAAGAAAGCTCTACTTGTGGGGAAAAAAAGGTCAATTTTGTTTGGGAGCCACGTCGCACGACTGCGCAATTGTCAGTTAAAGCGACGCAGTGCTGGAAGCTGAAATTTCACCTGGGCAGGAGGGGGGTATTTGTGCCCAGTAAGCAAGTGGTTAATGCACTTGGGTTTGTTTACAAAATTATCAAACAGGAAATGTCTAAGATGCCCAAAGCTACCTGTTTCTTTTTCATTTCTACTAGCTTTTTTGTTGCTATTACTCTATACGATTTCATATAACAGAAACCTGTGCTGAAAGAAATAAGGAGGCTGCCACTGGTCTTTATCAATCACAGATCCATAACCAGCGAGTTCCTGGTCTGTTTTTTGGAGCTGGGTCAGGGAGCATGGCGCGTAGCTCTACCTGTGCCGATAAGTGGAGAAGTGCTTTGATCCTGAAATTGATCTTTCAGAGTCACAGATCCTCACAACAAATTTTCCCATTCCCCCCAGACCAGTTGTTAGCCAATAGGTGAGCAAAGCATGGATGAAAACCTGAAATACTGAGTTGGTAGGCTGTGCTCTTTGTAGGAACCTTTAGGTTTTGTTTTTAAATTTGACTGGAGTGAACAATAAACATGTTTAATTTGTGTTGCACCACCAAAAAGCTGCCACAATAATGTATTACTCACCAAGCCCCTTTGACTTCTTCTTGTCTTGTACACGCTTTTGATCTTTGTCTGTTGTTTCATTAATAGTTTTACGGTCTTCTACAACTCGCATTACCTCCTTCTCTCCATTGACTTCTGGCACCACTGTTTCCGTTTCTCCATTCCTAGACTCTGGAGGACCTTTGTCAGTCTCTTCAGGATCTGCAACCCCTTCTTGACCAGCATCCACACAATATGTGTTTAAAATGTCTTCAAGCTGCCGACTGAGTTCCTCAGACACATCACACCCACCTGGAGGATGACTGATGGCTCCCTCTCCTGCACAAGTACGAACAAAAAATAAAATACAAGCGATTCTTTCCTTGAGAGCTGCAAACATGACAAACATTTCTGACAGAAAATAATTAAACTTCTTAATTAATTTTCATTTATTAGTTGAGCAACATAAGGCTAAATCTGTAATATTCGGCTGTTTGGTGCCCAAATAAAATATCAAGATAACATTTAATACTAAAGAAAGTTGTATGAAGACTGCATTCACAGGCAGCACAAATCTTTATACGAACCGATTCCTCATCCCAATGGTTCAATACAATTTTTTGTAAAACCTGAATCCAGAGGAATGGTTTGTACTCTTAACATGGGTCAAATGTTGTCGTATTAGGTCTTCGAAAAAAAAAAAACATTCACTCTGAAATAATTGGCATACTTTTGAGTGTTTAAAAAAGAGTAACTCCATTTTTGGACCCTTCTGGGTAATCAATGTGCACCTCAGGGATTTTAACAAGCTTTGTTACAGATTTCTACTTTTTGTTGTTCTGAAGGAAAAGCGGCTTATTCTTTGAATACCGGTTCTGAATAGCTAATTAAAGTTGTTGTAAAGTCTAAACATTTTTTACCCTAATGCATTCCTTGAATCAAGGTTTCAATATATGTATAACCCCCTCATACTTACCCAAACCCGATCTCGATCCAGCACCGTGCCTGTCTGTAGTGGCTCTCTCAGGCTTTGCCGACAGCAGCGAGAGATGTTGGTTCTCACTTAGGGGTGCAACGGATCAAAAAACTCACGGTTCGGATCGTTCCTCGGATCAGGAGTCACGGATCGGATTATTTTCGGATCAGCAAAAGCAAAAAAATAAATCTCCCCCACTGTAATATCCACATCCCCCCCCCACTGTAATATCCACATCTCCCCCCCCCCCCACACTGCAGTGGTGTCACTCGGTGCAAAAAAATAAAAATGGCGTCACCCCCACCCACTATGGTCCCCCCCTCAGTACAGACCCCCCCCCCCCCTCAGTACAGACACCCCACAGTAGTGCAGACCTCAGACAGTAACCCCCACAACAGTAGTTCAGACCTCAGACAGCGGTGTGTGTTTCCCTCAAGCGCGGGCTCCTCCTCTGTGGGTGTGAACAGAGAGGAAGGGGCGCCGCCGGGTGTACCAAGATGGCCGCCGCTCCGGAGCTAGGCTGAAGCCGGGGACTTTCCTACGGCCGAGGCTCCGGAGCGCTCCGCGGATTGCGGGGTGTGCCGATCCAAACGGGGTGACCCAGTCGAATCACGGATCGGTGACTATCTGTTGCACCCCTACTCTTACTGCTGTTAGTCAAATCCTCTGAACAGGAAGCGGACAGTGGGGCTGAGCCTCGTTGTCTGTGTCTATAGATGCAGTCAGTGCAACTCAGTAAGAGCCCACAGGTGCGTCACAATAGGAAGCAGCTTCCTATGGTGGCCCTTAGAGTAGAGGAGGAGCCAGGAGTGCCATTGGGGGACCCGAGGAGAGGAGGTTCCAGCTGTTCTGTGCAATACAATAGCACAGAGCAGGTTAGTATAACATGTTTGTTAATTCAATAGGAAAAAAAATAAAAATACTTTACAAAATGCTTTCATTTTATTCAGCCGATGCATTTGGAGCACTCGGATGAGGAAAGCCAGACATAGATGGAGGGAAATTTGGCCAGTTCAGCAGAAACCGGTCAAATCCTGATTAGTCTATGGGCAGGCTGATTGTACTTAAAGCGGAGGTTCACCCTAAATATACTCTTTCCCATGTGATCAGCATACTGGCGCTGACGCCAGTATGCTGGGGTTTTTTTTTTTTTTTAAATGCCCCACTTACTGTGTAATCTTTAATTTTATTTCCCCTGCGGTGGATGGCACCTGTATAGTCCGTCACGGCTTTTGAACATATACGATTTAGGACTCGGGTATTTCCGGCGCAATGTGGAGCCTGCACACAGACCTAGGAGCTGACTGCGCAGGCGCCGTATTTCTCTGAGTCCTATTTCGGCTTTTTTCGGAGGGCGTGACGAGCCATAGCCATAGGACTCGGAGAAATACGGCGCCTGCGCAGTCAGCTCCTAAGGTCTGTGCGCAGGCGCCGCAAATACCCGAGTCCTAAATCGGATATTTTCGGAAGCCGTGACGGGCTATAGCGGCGCCATCCACCGCTGGGGAAATAAATGAAAATTAAAGATTACACAGTAAGTGGAGCAATTTAAAAAAAAAAACAGCATACTGGCGCTGACGCCAGTATGCTGGATCGCATGGGGCATAGTATATTTAGGGTGAACCACCTCTTTAAGTTGATCTATCGATTGACTTCAATACAATCAGCCTGACATCTTTTTTTTTTTAAAGTACGATTACTACCATCAGCTACAGCTGGCAGCAGCGATAATTGCATTCTGGTGGCAGGGAAACCTCCCGCTGTCAGACTACAATACTGCAATGAGAGGGATTCCCCCAACAACACTGACTGTGGAAAGAAATGCTTCAGTTAAAAGGAAAAGGAATTAATACTTTTTATTTGTTATATTCTTCCCAAAAAAAGCAGAGCTACCCTTAAAATAGTTCCGTTCACAATTAAGAATTATAAAACCATGGATTAGACCTAGATATTCCCAAAGTACTGCTTGTGCAGAAAATGAAGCACTCTCAGAAAGACTTTCATGAAGCCTCATAGGAAAAACTTATTAAAAAAGAAGGTGGTTGCATGTTTGAAGGACAGCTTTACTGAGAAAAATAAAAAATTCTGCCCTTGATGCCTTATTCTGAAAAATGCTGGCTGGCCTTGACTTTAATTCACCAATGCAAAACAAGCATACAGATTGGAAAGTCAGAACATCCATCCTGCTCTTTGTTACTGCAATATGCCTTTTAACGCATATCTACATTCAATTATTTTCTCACGTTTGGATAGAGTAGGGAAGAGTTACACTACTGAATCAGATACCAATCTTATATATAAACAACTTGTATTGCCAACACTCCCACTCTTACATCAGGTGAGTAACAGACTGAGGGGGTTATTTACAAAAAGACAAATCCACTTTGCACTACAAGTGCACTTGAAGTGCAGTCACTCCAAATCTGAGGGGTAGATCTGAAATGAGGGGAAGCTCTGCTGATTTTATCATCCAATCATGTGCAAGCTAAAAAAGCAGTTTTTTTTTTCCTTGCGAGTCACCCTTGGATCTACAGCGCCTGCACTTATAAGTGCACTCGCAGTAAACTTGTAGTGGAAAGTGGATTTGCCTTTCGTAAATAACCCCCTGAGTGTCCGAGTAACTAGCAGGACAGAAAAATGCTCTTAACTGCTATGTATTTTCAAACTGCTGTAAAATGTCAAAACTGACAGTCTCTGAATGCTCTAGAGGTTGCTGCAGATTTTCCTGACAACCGCCAAGCAACAGAGAAAGGAAGCACTTCAGTTCTTTTCCGACTTCTGGACAGGGGCACAGGTGGAAGTTCAAAGGCCAGGACAGCACAGATACTGCTGCAGTACATGGAGTAATGAAGGTCAGTGGAGAACCAAAGAAACGATAAAAGGCTAGAGTTCGGTGAGAGTTGGATGAAGAACCCTAAAGCCAACATGAAAGATAAGCAAAAAGGAGATTTGTGTTTGGTGGAGATTGTGTAATATCATGGTGGCATTGTTAAAAAGAGAAATGGAGACACAAGAAAAGTGACTTAATTGCATATTACAAGTACGGAGTTTGAGAATATCGAACAGACTGCTGGTTACAAAACAAATAGTTTTGTCTGGTATGCAAGAAGTTACGTGACTTGGGATATTGAGCATACTGTTTATTCCAATGAAATACTGTGCAGAACATTGAACATACAACCGATTAGTAATCATATGGAAAGGAACTGTGTGTTATTTTCTGTTTCAATGTATTTATTGAAGTTTTAAAGGGGTACAAATGTTAGATGAATAAAAAAAGGAACATGAGAAACATAAGTACAGCGGTCATCTATGGCAATGGGCAAAAAAAAAACAGATAACAGAAGCATCACTAACAAATCTAAGCCCGGTATATTTCTTGATTTCAGATACTACTTCAAGGCCTATTGCTCAAACATAGCAAGGCGAACTCAAGTGCAGCTTGGGGATCATCCACTTGTGTACTGACCGCTCTCAAAGAGCTACTTAAGTAACAATAAACAGTATTTAAATCGGCAAATCATCTAACCCAATATGACCTCCAGGAGTAAAGAAAAAAAAAATAAGGAAGAAAAGAGAAGGAAAAAAAAAAAAGAGGAAGAAGGAAGAAAAGAAAGGATAAGAGAGTAAGAGAAGAGGGAGGGGGAAAGGGAGGGAGTGGTGCGCTCCTGCTCCGTAAGGAACCTTTGTCATATCCCCTGTTCAGTACGCGTTCGTAAGGTATGCGATCCATGGGTCCCACACCTCATGAAACATGGCGACTTTATCATTTAAAATAGCCGACAATCTTTCATTTACCATTATCCAGGATAGTTTAGATTTCAAAAGGTGGAAGGGGACAGAGGAGGACCTCCAAGACCTTGCTATGGAGATTCTGGCTGCTGTAAAAATAAAGGCAATCAATTTTTTCAATTGTTTAGATGTACCCTCCACCGGGCGTCCCAGTAGTGCCTGCAGGGGCGATTTTGTAAGGTTGACCTGAGTCAGAGAGTATATTAAGTTGTACGTACGTATCCAAAATCGTCTCACTTTTTGGCATGTCCACCAAACATGGTACATAGTACCGTCTGTGGTGCAACCCCTGAAGCACCGCGGGGACGCCCCCGGCACAAAGGTCGCCACTCTCGCCGGGACCATATACCACCTCATCATAACCTTATAATTAGCCTCGATCAACGAGGTGTTAATATAGGACTTGGATGCATGTAGTAACAGTTTGTGCCACTCGGCGATGTCTAGTGTAATGTCAGCATCCTGTTCCCATTTTTGCATATAGGCCAGCTTTTGAGTACTAGCGGACAGCATGGTATACAGTAAGGAGATAAGGCCGGAGTGTTTGTCAATGGTCCTGCAAAGACGCTCCATAGGCGTGTAGGAAGAGAGATCCGAAGTGCGATTTAAAGACGCCAAAAAATGTGCTATTTGAGCATAACGGAAGGATTCCGCATCCGGAAGATCAAACCTCTCCTGCAGGGCCAGTTTTGACAAAGCTCCCTTATGATCGCAGAGATCGGCTATTCTCAGTAGGCCCTTATTGATCCACCATGAGAAATCCTGGGGACGGAGACCCGGGGGGAACAAAGGATTATAAAACAGGGACGCCATTGGCGTATGCGGTGATTTAAACCCATGGGCAGAGGCTAGGCGATCCCAAAGGCTCAGGGAGAGAGACAGTGATGGGCATAAGATAGAAGGTCTGTCCCTGCTTTTCAGCCACATAAGATGACTGATCTCTCTATTTGGGAGCAGAGATGACTCCAATCCCATCCAGAGCGGTCTGGATCGGGAGGTATGATATTTAAGTAAGTGAGCCAGTTGGGCAGAGTGGTAATATTTAAGGAGATCGGGCATTCCCAGACCTCCGCCCGATTTAGGGGTATATAGAGTTTTCCTGTTCACCCTGGGTCTTTTGTGGTCCCATATATAATCAACTAGTTTAGCCTGGAAGTTCTTCAGGTCTTTACCTATGATTGAAATCGGGAGGGTCCTAAAAAGGTAAAGTACCTTAGGTAGTATGGTCATTTTGACCGAATACAACCGACCGAACCATGACGGGGGTTTGTTTGACCACCTTCGAAGGTCCTCCAACAACTTACGGAATAATGGGGGATAGTTCTTCTCATATAACGTATGGAGAGTAGGAGTTAAGAATATACCCAGGTAAGGTAGGGCTTCGTCTTGCAAATGAAAGGAGAAGGATTCCCGAAGGGCCCGAACTATATGTAGCGGTAAGGATATATTGAGGGCCTGCGATTTAACTGTGTGTTATTTTAAACAAACTCACAGACTAGTAACGTACGAAAGAGAAGGCGAGTGCAGATTATAGTCTTTTTTTTTTTTAAGATTGGTATCTTTAGCTATATTCACTCATGAGAGCAAAAAACACAATCTTTTCGCAAAAGTGTTTCCCTACATTTACTGTCAGGTATCTGCAACCTACTGCGGGAAATTTCCCTTTGCTTCTCATCTTGGGAACCGATAAAATCTCTCCACAGTAAGGGAAGTCCTCTCACACAGCCGTCACCACAATGTCTCCACTATTCCAGGGACAACTCAAAATTTTGGATTTGCCATCACTTTCTTTCCAAGTGACAATAATAGAGGGAGCGTGAATCTTGTCAATGGGAACATACAGCGCCTTGCGAAAGTATTCGGCCCCCTTGAACTTTGAGACCTTTTGCCACATTTCAGGCTTCAAACATAAAGATAAAAAACTGTAATTTTTTGTGAAGAATCAACAAGTGGCAAACACTCATGAAGTGGAACGAAATTTATTGGATATTTCAATTTTTTTTACAAATAAAAAAAAAAAAAACGGAAAAATTGGGCGTGCAAAATGATTTAGCCCCCTTAAGTTATTACTTTGTATCGCCACTAGGGTTGTCCCGATACCGATACTAGTATCGGTATCAGGACCGATACAGAGTATTTGCGGGAGTACTTGTACTCCCGCAGATACCTAAATAGAATACCCCCGCCGCAAAGCCGCCGCCACATACCGGATACCGCCGCATTAATCCCCGTACATTACAGCTCGCATTACAAGCTTTTGTTTGTATACTTGTAATGCGCGCCTCGCCATGTATAGACACTCCCCTTCTCAGGATTGGACGGATCTGTCCAATCCCGAGCAAGGGGGAGTGTCTATGCAGGTATCCGTGTATATAGCTTGTAATGCGCGCTGTATTGCACAGGGATTAACCCGGCAGCAGCTACTACAGGTATGGGGGACATGACATGGCTGCAATATGTAGGGGACAGGACATAGCTGCAATATGTAGGGGACAGGACATGGCTGCAATATATGTGGGGGGGGGGACATACACGGCTGCGATATATGTGGGGGGGGACATACACGGCTGCGATATATGTGGGGGGGGACATACATGGCTGCAATATATGTGGGGGGGGGGGGGGGACATACATGGCCGCAATATGTGGGGGGACACATAAAAAAAAAAAAAAGTATCGGTATTCGGTATCGGCGACTACTTGAAAAAAAGTATCGGTACTTGTACTCGGTCCTAAAAAAGAGGTATCGGGACAACCCTAATCGCCACCTTTTGCTGCGATTATAGTTGTAAGTCGCTTGGGGTATGTCTATCAGTTTTGCACATCGAGAGACTAACATTTTTGCCCATTCCTCCTTGCAAAACAGCTCGAGCTCAGTGAGGTTGGATGGAGAGTATTTGTGAACAGCAGTTTTCAGTTCTTTCCACAGATTCTCGATTGGATTCAGGTCTGGACTTTGACTTGGCCATTCTAACACCTGAATATGTTTATTTGTGAATCTTTTTATTGTAGATTTTGCTTTATGTTTTGGATCATTGTCTTGTTGGAAGACAAATCTCCGTCCCTGTCTCAGGTCTTTTGCAGACTCCATCAGGTTTTCTTCCAGAATGGTCCTGTATTTGGCTCCATCCATCTTCCCATCGATTTTAACCATCTTCCCTGTCCTTGCTGAAGAAAAGCAGGCCCAAACCATGATGCTGCCACCACCATGTTTGACAGTGGGGATGGTGTGTTCAGGGTGATGAGCTGTGTTGCTTTTACACCAAACAGAACGTTTTGCATTGTTGCCAAAAAGTTCGATTTTGGTTTCATCTGACCAGAGCACCTTCTTCCACATGTTTGGTGTGTCTCCCAGGTGGCTTGTGACAAACTTTAAATGACACTTTTTATGGATATCTTTAAGAAATGGCTTTCTTCTTGCCACTCTTCCATAAAGGCCAGATTTGTGCAGTATACGACTGATTGTTGTCCTATGGACAGAGTCTCCCACCTCAGCTGTAGATCTCTGCAGTTCATCCAGAGTGATCATGGGCCTCTTGGCTGCATCTCTGATTAGTCTTCTCCTTGTATGAGCTGAAAGTTTAGGGACGGCCAGGTCTTCGTAGATTTGCAGTGGTCTGATACGCTTTCCATTTCAATATTATCGCTTGCACTGTGCTCCTTGGGATGTTTAAAGCTTGGGAAATCTTTTTGTATCCAAATCCGGCTTTAAACCTCGCCACAACTGTATCTCGGACCTGCCTGGTGTGTTCCTTGTTCTTCATGATGCTCTATGCGCTTTAAACTGACCTCTGAGACTATCACAGTGCAGGTGCATTTATACAGAGACTTGATTACGCACAGGTGGATTCTATTTATCATCATTAGTCATTTAGGTCAACATTGGATCATTCAGAGATCCTCACTGAACTTCTGAAGAGAGTTTGCTGCACTGAAAGTAAAGGGGCTGAATAATTTTGCACGCCTAATTTTTCAGTTTTTTTATTTGTTAAAAAAGTTTGAAATATCCAATAAATTTCTTTCCACTTCATGATTGGGTCCCAATTGTTGTTGATTCTTCACAAAAAAATTACAGTTTTATATCTTTATGTTTGAAGCCTAAAATGGCAAAAGGTCGCAAAGTTCAAGGGGGCCGAATACTTTCGCAAGGCACTGTATAAAGCAATAGAAACCTGAAAGAGGTTTTAAATTCTCAGCTTTAAATACACACATTAAAGCCCATCTCTGAGGATCGTAAAAATGCCTGCCTTTATCAGGCCCTCAAAAAACTATTCCTCCCACTGACACCAACAATTAGGCACTATTTCTTCCTCTAATACTAATGATGGGGCACTATTCCTCCTTCTACCAACTACAGGACTATGTAACTTTTTTTCTCCCACTGACACTGGAGCATTTTCAACCTCCACTGGCCACTCCGACCCCCTCTAAAATTTAAAGGACAGTACACGGCCCTTTGTTTAGAAAGTTTGGAGACCCATGGTCTAAAGCAGGGGTCCTCAAACTACGGCCCTCCAGCTGTTCAGGAACTACAATTCCCATCATGCTTAGTCATGTCTGTGAATGTCAGAGTTTTGCAATGCCTCATGGGATGTGTAGTTCCACAACAGCTGGAGGGCCGTAGTTTGAGGATCCCTGGTCTAAAGGCACTGGGAACAGAAGTTTTACCTACATTTTTCTCTACTTCCTTATCGCTCTGTGGCGTTCTAACAGCAAATGCAGGGCTACAAGCTCTGCACTTGACATCAGAGGATATGTGATCACCAGAACATAGGGAAGAAGCTGTGGAGACACCATTTGGGATGGCAGATCAGGTCAGTAATACTGCTTTCTCCAGTCCTCTAGAGCTAAATGACATTTACCCCTTGCAGTGTGGGGGCTGTAGGGGGTTTACTTTGCCTGGTATAAAAAAAAAAAAAAAAGACCAGATCAGACAAAATCTGGTGCAGCTGTACATATAAACCAATCACAAAGTTGTTAAGGTTAAAAAAAAAAAAAAAAAAACACACACCAGTCCATCCAGTTAAACCTGTGGTGTATGAGAGTTTGTTAAAATAAATCCCATATCCCTGTATGTTGCGATTGTCAAGATGCCACTCTAAAGTTTATTTTTTAAGCGAAACTCCTGCTTGTGGAAGGGAGTTCAAAATGCTCACCACTCTGACAGTAAAGAACCCTCTACGCCAGGGGTGGCAAACACAAGGCCCGCGGGCCGAATCCGCCCCGCCAGGCCTTGTCATGTGGCCCGCGCAGCGGGTGCAACAGATTGTCACCAATCCGTTACACCATGCGATCCGCTCCGCAGCCTCGGCCATAGGAAAGTCCCCGGCTTCGGCCTAGCTCCGGAGCGGCGGCCATCTTGGTACACCCGGCGGCGGCTGTCTCGTCAGGAAGTGACGTTTCGCCGCCGCCATCTTGCTCCACCCCAGTCGGCTTGCCTAGTAACTAGTGCACGGCGTGACACTCTGCACCGCCTCAGCTCACCAATTACAGACCCGGGACCACAGGACATGAGGAGAACTGCGAGATCTGCACCTGCAGGTAGGAGAGACCATCACCCGGGGAGCATGGCTGTCTGTACTGAGCGGAGGAGAGGGACACCTGTGACACCAGAGAGGAGAGGAGGGGGACCAGTGTCACTGGGGTCCCCCTCCTCTCCTCTCTGGTGTCCCCAACCTCTCTGGGGTCCCTCTCCTCTCTGGTGTCACTGGGGTCCCCCTCCTCTCCTCTCTGGTGTCACTGGGGTCCCCCTCCTCTCCTCTCTGGTGTCACTGAGGAGAGGAGGGTGACACCAGAGAGGAGAGGAGGGGGACCCCAGTGACACCAGAGAGGAGAGGGGACACCAGTGACACCAGAGAGGAGAGGAGGGGGGGACACCAGAGAGGAGGGGGGACACCAGTGACACCAGAGAGGAGGGGGGACACCAGAGAGGAGGGGGGACACCAGAGACACCAGAGAGGAGGGGGGACACCAGAGACACCAGAGAGGAGAGGGGACACCAGAGAGGAGAGGAGGGGGGGACATCAGAGAGGAGGGGGGACACCAGTGACACCAGAGGGGAGGGGGGACACCAGTGACACCAGAGGGGAGGGGGGGACACCAGTGACACCAGAGGGGAGGGGGGGACACCAGTGACACCAGAGGGGAGGGGGGGACACCAGTGACACCAGAGGGGAGGGGGGGACACCAGTGACACCAGAGAGGAGGGAGGGACACTCCTGAACCCTGCGCTCCCTACGCAGCGCAAGAAAGCTGGAGTGCAGATATAACCGGCCCTTTGAGGGTAACCAAACTGCTGATGCGGCCCCTGATGAATTTGAGTTTGCCACCCCTGCTCTACGCAGTATAAGGTTAAACCACTTCTCCTCCAGTTTCATTGAATGGCCACGTCTTTCCCCATAACTAAAGATCCTCCAGTCCCTTTATTAGCTTTGTTCGCCTTCTCTGCACTCTCCAGTTCTAGCACAGTTCCAGCACACCCCTCCTGAGTGCTGGAGACCAGAACTGAACAGAATACTCAAGATGTGGTATTGTTTCATCTCCTTTTTAATGCTTGCTTATGCCCTGCTGGCTTTGCTTGCAGCAGCTTGCCATTGCCTGTTATCTACTAAGACCTTCAGATCTTTTTCCATCCTGGATTCCCCCCTAGCGAGTAACTTGCATTAGTATTTTTAGCACCAAAATTCAATACATTTTTCAACATTAAACCTCATTTGCCATATACTTGCCAGACTCATTTTTTTATCGAGGTCCTGTTGTAATGTTTCCACATTCTGTTGTGAAGTTCTTACCCTGCTTAGCTTTGTATTGTCAACCAATACTGAGATTGAGCCATTCATGCCATCCTCCATATCGTTTATAAATAAATGAAACAGAATTAGGCCCAAGACAGATCCTTGGGGGACCCCACTTCTACTTTAAGGTTACTTTTGCACAGGCATTTTGCCCCCATGAGAATAGCAGTGGCAGGAATCTACCTATTCCTGCTGCTGTATGACAGGTGCGAGCGGTTAGCTGCAGCCGCCGAAACCATACACTTCAAAGACAGGTCGTTGGCAGCTGTAGCTATTTGTAGCTGTTTGTAGAGCCATTGATTACCTGCGGTGATGGCTGCTAGATGCGCCATGGCAAAACATCGGAATGAATCGAGCCTCATTGAAAAAGTCATAGTTAGAAGCCGATTGGTTGCCATGCACAGCTGCGCCAGATTCTGTCTGCTGCAGTTTTAGTAAATTCCCCACACTGTGCTGACTTGCAAAGTGAATTTCAATTTGCATGCAGTCAAAAATACTGGACAAGCAACACAGGAGGCCAATGCTGTCAGCATGTATGCAGCCTCTCTCCGTTAGTGGTGGCTGGTGTTCCATATATGGGGGGCAGCGGCAAATGGACGCCACCCTAGCCCCCCTGCCCCAAGTGGGAGATGGATGGGAAGACTGCGAACCCACACACCCCCCCCCCCACACGGGAGACTGACGAACAGAGGCCTCCTTACCTTAGGAGTAGGAATGAGCTCTGGCGTGTTGGCACACAACACGTTCAGAGCCCGCCAGGAAGTCTGCACGGCACTGCGCTAATCACAGGCAGGGAGACTTGGTCCCAATGCTCGGCTGCAGAAATCTAGAAATGGAGACTGCCTGTGGTTAGCGCAGGTCAGACCTCCTGGTGAGCTCTGCACGTGGAGTGTACAAACACGCCGGAGCTCATTACTACTTAGGAGGCAGATCACAGGGATCTCACTCCTTGCTCAGGGGCCATTGCTTCTCCTCCTAGCCAAACAGGAAGTGGGTCCTAAAACTCCCTGGCCAAACAGCTTTCAGGACCCGCTTCCTGATTGGCTGGGTGGAAAGGCAGGACGATAATAGCGAGGTCGCACAAGTGGGTGGGCTCTGGGTGCAGTGCTCTGCGCCTCAAGCCCATCCTTTTTTAACCACTTGTCTACCGGGCCTATTTTGGCACTTCTCTCCTTCATGTAAAAATCAAAAAAAAATTGCTAGAAAATTAATCAGAACCCCCAAACATTATATTTTTTTTTTTTAGCAGACACCCTAGGGAATAAAATGCTGATCATTGCAACTTTTTTTTTCACACGGTATTTGCGCAATAATTTTTTGGAAGAAAACAATGGTTTCATGAATTAAAAAAATAACAAAACAGTAAAGTTAGCCCGATTTTTTTGTATAATGTGTAAGATGTTGTTACACCAAGTAAATAGATACCTAACATGTCACGCTTTGAAATTGCGCACACTCATGGAATGGTGCCAAACTTCGGTACTTAAAAATCTCCATAGGCGGCGCTTTAACATTTTTTAAAGGTTACTATTTTCGAGTTACAGAGGAGGTCTAGTGCTAGAATTGTTGCACATACTCTAACGCACACATCGATACCTCACATGTGGGGTTTGAACGGCGTTTACATATGTGGGCGGGACTTGTATGCGTGTTCGCTTCTGCGCGCGAGATGACGGGGACAGGGACGTTTTGAATTTTTTTTTACATTTTATTTTACTTAATTTTTTTTATTTTTACATTGGTTTGTTTTTTTAGCACTTTTCTTCCTATTACAAAGAATGTAAACATCCCTTGTAATAGGAATCTGTGTGACAGGTCCTCTTTATGGAGAGATGCAGGGTCAATAAGACCTCACATCTCTCCTCCAGGCTTACAAGCTTGAAATCGGCGAGAAAAAAAAAAAAAACACCCATCACATGCCGACAGCCGCGGTTGTGGCTTTGTTTACTTCCGGGTACCGGGTGCGACGTCATAACGTCGCACCCGGTTCTCCGACGGTTATAGAGATGACTTTGACCATCTGGTCATCAGTCAACTCTATGGTTCTGCACCCAGCGCCAGCCGATTCGCTCTCCGGGCCCACGATGGAACGGGAGAGCCAATTAGAGATCTAATCGTGTGCTTCAAAAAAGAAGAAAAAAAACCCCAGTTGAAATCTACGAGTTCGGCACCCTGAATGTAGATTAGGGGCCGGGTGCATGGATTAAGGGGGCGGTGCCCATGTGCCTTGTATGGATGGGCCACCACCACTCTCCACAGACAATGTTGCAGAAGTGATGTCCTTACCTTCGGTGACAGGGGTAGTGGAATCACATGGACCGGATGCATTTTGTGGCTGGCTCGGTATGGAGGCAGCGGTGAGTGATGGAGTGGAGGAGCTCTGTGGCAGCTCAGGGTTTGTGCTCTTCTGTACTTCCTGGTCCTTCATTTTATTCTCTTAGAACACTAGAAGTAATAAGATAGAGGAGTTACACAAAATGCAAGAATAGGTTCCATTCACACATCTCTACACAAGGACAGGCATCTTTATTTACAGTCCTGGACACGGCTAAAGAGAACAAGCACTGGTCCTGGAGTGTGAGCTTTGTGACTGAGGTGTCCCCAGCAGTCACTTGTGACATGTGTCAGTGGATGTACAGTATAGTCACTATTATGTGCACACAGCTGGACCCCTAACCTGTGTATGTTTGCCCATCTATAGGGAAGTTATACGCCATCACAGCCCACCCCAGCCTCACCTTATTCCGCCGCCCGTTGGGGTTAACTCAGTTCCGGAAGCCAGCAGCAAAAAAAAAAAATCCCAGGCCGCGAGCCGGACATCCCTTATCCAATCACATAGCGCCTTAACACTTACCCAGCCAATCACGGGCAGGAGGTGGAACTAACGGTAGAGCACGCCCGATTTGTCCGTGTTGCTTTCCCCAGTCCAGGCAGCAACGTTAGCCACAGAGAGGTAGGGCGGGATTCTCGGCGCCACCGCGGAGACTACAATGTCCGGCATGCCTTGCACGCCGCTGGTCGCAGAACTTGTGCGCAGCACGTTGTAAAGTACGGGGAGTTTGGGAGAACTGAAATCTGACTGACCTTGGAATGAGCATAGCAGAGCACTAATTGGTTATGTTAGGAGTGGTAAAGGAAACCACGGTGACGGTAGACTATGCCATATTAGTATGGTTTGAACTGGGAGATTATGTAATGAGGAGCTCTTGGGGTAAGGTGACAAGTCCTCACTTCTTTTGAGAAACTATGGCTTCCGACTCACTTCGGCATGGGGGGCAGGCAATGCCACCATTACTTAAAACTGTCTATGCAGATAAGGGGTGGCTGTAGAAAATAAAAAAATAACTAACTGTGCAGCTCTGGCATAAATGAACCAATTCACCTCTGGAAGATTTACCCCCTTCCTGACGAGGCCATCTATTGTGATATGCACTGCGTTACCATAACCACAACCCGCTCAGCCTATAGCAAATGAATGGCTGGCTGGGTGATGGCTCTCCTGTTCTGACTGGATGTCATATGACCTACAGTAGAACGAGCTGCCCGGGTGTGCAGCACCGTGATAGGTACTGGCCGCACCGCTCGGGTGTGTGGCACAGTGATAGATAGTGGGGTGTCTTGCTCGGGCCTGCAGCACGGTGATAGGCAGTGGGGTGTGTCGCTTGGGCGTGCACTGATAGGTAGTGGGTAGTGTGTTGCTCAGGCGTGCAGCGCGGTGATAGGTAGTGGGCAGTGTGTTGCTCGGGCGTGCAGTGCAGTGATAGGTAGTGCACAGTTCGTGGCAGCACGGTGATAGGTAGTGGGCAGTGTGTCTCGGGCGTGCAGCGCGGTGATAGGTAGTAGGGTGTGATGTGCGGACATGCAGCGTGGTTATAGGTAGTGGGGTGTGTCGCTCGGGCGTGCAGCACGGTGATAGGTAGTGGGTGTGTCGCTCGGGCGTGCAGCGCGGTGATAGGTAGTAGGGTGTGATGTGCGGACATGCAGCGTGGTTATAGGTAGTGGGGTGTGTCGCTCCGGCGTGCAGCACGGTGATAGGTAGTGGGTGTGTCGCTCGGGCGTGCAGCGCAGTGATAGGTAGTGGGGTGTGTCGCTCGGGCGTGCAGCACGGTGATAGGTAGTGGGTGTGTCGCTCGGGCGTGCAGCGCAGTGATAGGTAGTGGGGTGTGACGCTCGGACATGCAGCATGATGATAAGTAGTGGAGTGTGTTGCTTGGGCGTGCAGCGCAGTCATAGGTAGTGGGCAGTGTGTCGCTCCGACACCGAATCTCCGATTACGGTACAGAGCTTATAACTCTTAGGCTCTTCACTAGGGTTGTCCCGATACCACTTTTTTAGGACCGAGTACAAGTACCGATACTTTTTTCAAGTAGTCGCTGATACCGAATACCGATACTTTTTTTAAACGTGTCCCCAAATGCAGCCATGTCCCCCCACATATTGCAGCCATGTCCCCCCACATATTGCAGCCATGTCCCCCCACATATTGCAGCCATGTATGTCCCCCCACATATTGCAGCCATGTATGTCCCCCACATATTGCAGCCATGTATGTCCCCCACATATTGCAGCCATGTCATGTCCCCCCACATATTGCAGCCATGTCATGTCCCCCCACATATGCAGCCATGCCATGTCATGTCCCCCCACATATGCAGCCATGTCATGTCCCCCCACATATGCAGCCATGTCATATCCCCCCACATATTGCAGCCATGTCATATCCCCCCCACATATTGCAGCCATGTCATATCCCCCCCACATATTGCAGCCATGTCATGTCCCCCCACATATGCAGCCATGTCATGTCCCCCCCACATATGCAGCCATGTCATGTCCCCCCACATATGCAGCCATGTCATGTCCCCCCCACATATGCAGCCATGTCATGTCCCCCCACATATGCAGCCATGTCATGTCCCCCATACCTCCACCGCCGTCGCTGCTGCAGCCTGCAGGGTTAATCCCTGTGCAACACATACCCGCGGCGCCATGTATAGACACGCGATTGGACGGATCCGTCCAATCGCGAGCAAGGGGGGAGTGTCTATGCACGTATCCGTGTATAGACACTCCCCCCTTGCTCGCAATTGGACGGATCCGTCCAATCGCGTGTCTATACATGGCGCCGCGGGTATTACAATTTTACACGGGGATTAGCGGCGGGCGGTGTGCGGCGGGCGACATGCGACGAGCGTGGAGCGGCGCGGGGGGGGTGCAAGTATTCTATTTTGGTATCGGGGGTATTTGGGGGAGTACAAGTACTCCCGCAAATACTCGGAATCGGTCCCGATATCGATACTGGTATCGGTATCGGGACAACCCTACTCTTCACCATGTTCCCCCCACCTGTAACTGGTCACTGCAGCATTGGAAAGGCAACACACGGGAGTCACATGGGCGGGCTCTAGAGGAGCAGACATGCCTGCCTAGAGCTCCGCTACTCGGGGAAGAAAGCTGTGGATAACCCGGTATTTGATCCGGTCAAACCATCCCATAAACAGACTACAAGCTGTAGGAAGGTGAGGGGGACATTTGGGTGAAAGAATGGTGCTAGGAGGTGCCAGAAACAGGACAAAAACGAATCCTCCATGCAGCCCTCAGCTGAGCAAAGGCACCACTAAGACAGCACCGCTCGCCTCAGAACAGCTCCCCTCAGGGAAACAGAGAAAGCAAACGGCAGCTAAAACTGTCAAAACAACTAATCCTATGGCATTCCTGTCCAATATTACCTCAGATAGTGAGGGAGAGGACTCAAATGTGTCACCACAGTTGGATAAAGGTGACAAGGAAATCCCCTCAGGATTGCTCAAACAATTTGAAAAGATGCTTCACAGAGCACTTAAACAGACATCTGAACAAATCACCTCAAGTCTCACAAGAGAAATAAGGGAGATAGGGAACCGCACAGATGCCCTGGAAACCAAGGTAGATGAAATAGAAATCTTTACTCAGGAATACATGTCTGATATAGATACCCTCAAGGAAGAAAATTTAACCCTGCAAAATAGACTGGAGGATTTTGAGAATCGGGCAAAAAGGTCAAACCTGAGATTTAGGGGCATACCAGAGTCTGTAGTAGACCTTCAATCCACCATTCTTGCCCTATGCCAAGAACTGCTCCCAGGCATCCCTGTAGAGCGCCTAGAAATGGACAGGATTCATAGGGCTCTCACCCCTAAAAAGGCTGACGGTCCCCCCAGGGACATAATAACCACATTTCATTACTATAGGTCCAAAGAGCAAATACTACAGGCAGCAAGAGAAAAAAACATCTTGACTTTTCAAAACTACAACTACCAAATTTTTGCAGACATCTCACAACAGACAATTAACAAGAGAAGAGCCATGAAGCCCCTCCTGATTGAGTTACAGCAACGCAACATTAAATACCAATGGGGTTTCCCTTTTTCCCTCCGTTTTACACTGCAAGGGACAAAGATAGTCTGCAGGTCACCTGACCAGTTACACCAAGCCCTTGTGGACTTCAAATTAATTGAGCAACCCTCTGCCACATCATCCACACGCTGAAGATCGTCATCATCCTCAGCCAACAACCATGCTACGCAGCAGGACCAAAATGAAGACTTCCATCAGTCAAGCAAACGAGGCAGATTCGTGTCACATCCTCCTGAACGAGAAGACTCAATGGACTGATCATCTTACATTATTAACCATTTTTCCCTTTCTCTCTAGGTTGGAACTCTGGTCACTTGCATCTGAGCTGCTTGTACCACCCTTAGGCCCCTTTCACATTGAGGCGTGGAGCCGCGGTGACGGTATAGCCGCGCTATTTGTAGCGCCGCTATACCGTCGTGTTTACCGCGATATTCGGGCGCTAGCGGTGAGGTTTTAACCCCCGCTAGCGGCCGAAAAAGGGTTAATACCGCCCGCGTTGCGGGCGGTATTACCGCGCTATTGCCGCGGTTTCCCATTGTTTCCAATGGGAAGGCGCGCTATAGGAGCGGTGAACACACCGCTCCTATACCGCGGTAAAGATGCGGCTAGCAGGACTTTTGGAGCGTTCCTGCTAGCGCACCGCTTCAGTGTGAAAGCCTTCGGGCTTTCACATTGAACACTACAGGGCATGATTTTTCATGCGGTATAGCAGCGCTATTTTTAGTGCTGTACCGCATGAAAAACGCCTCAATGTGAAAGGGGCCTTAGGGTGACCCCCCTCTTCTGGTAACGACCCCAAATCCATTCACTAGGTAATAATATTGTAACCACCACCCTACCCTTTTATCACACATTCCCCATAGTAGCCTACCCAACTATACCCTTCCCTCCTTTTCTGGAACCACATCCATGGCTCTGTACTCTGAAACTTTGGTAAAATCCAGAGAAAGCAAGAATAGTTTATCACGCCAATCCCTCCTAACCGGCACAAATTTATGACCACCTTTCTTTAATTGTTAAATCCACTCTCTTTAAGCGAACGGTTGCCTACTGCACCCCCTCTCCCTCAAGTCATTCTGGCTATCGCAATAGATGACAGCAATATGGATTTAATCCTATTGTTCTAATCTATCCCTAATAATCCAGACTCCACTCTACTCCCACTCCCAAACTAACCTCCCGGTATATCTCCTGGGTGATCCCGCCTGTCCCAAGACCCCTATACCCCATTAGGCAGTACCATTTACCTCAGGTACGATAGGGTTCCCCCTCCCTTGCTCAGCTAATATTGTAATATTCTACATAGCCAAGCGCATCCTCTCATCTCTTACAATTGCTCTTCTCTCCCCTTTTTGTACACTACGGAACGCGGCACTCTGACCCTTGGAAAAACATGTGCCCCATTTGGTCTAACTCAGACCCCCAACTTAATATGTGGGGATCTGACGGAGACCCCCTTTTCCCTGGTGGGGATCTTTTTCCCCAACCACGGACTTATGCTAAATATGTTTGTTACAATTTGTTAACTGTTGTTGCACTAACCTTTGTTGTCTTTTATTTTTCCCCTGAAACCTCCTTTCCTGCCCTTCTCCCCATCCAGTCTGCACGGAGTGGTCCGGGTAATTGCTACACGCGGAAGCACGGTAAGATTGAGTTGTCGGTTTGGCTACCATGGCACCATTGAACTTATTGTCACTCAATGTTCAAGGCTTAAACATACCACAGAAGCGATCAAAAGCTTTCAGGCTTTTCCAGTCAAAAAAGGCCCACATAGTCTGCCTTCAGGAAACTAATTTCACCCCAAGCACAACCCCTAAGTACTTTCACACAGCTTATCCACAAGTTTACAATGCATCCGCCACAGTAAAGAAAAGAGGCACCCTTATAGCCTTCCACAGCTCGACTCCTTTCACATTGAACACAGAAATCAGAGACCCAGAGGGGAGATACCTGATCTTAACAGGCTATATTTTAGACACGGCAATTACGATTGTCTCATACTATGCCCCTAAC
This sequence comes from Rana kukunoris, assembly GCA_029574335.1. Classification (NCBI taxonomy): domain Eukaryota; kingdom Metazoa; phylum Chordata; class Amphibia; order Anura; family Ranidae; genus Rana; species Rana kukunoris. The sequence continues at coordinate 318,934,508 of CM056050.1, read as the reverse complement.
CTCAATCCTATGCCATTCATGTCTCACCTTCTTCAAACCATAAATGCTCATAAACTTGGCTCCCTTCTGATTTGCGGAGACTCAAACCAGGTTCTGCTCCCTTTCTTAGACAAGTCCCCCTATATTCAACACAAACACCATCCTAAATGGAATCTTCCCAATCTCCTCTCAAAATACAACCTGGTGGACTCATGGAGGGAGATGAACCCAACAAAACGCAACTTCACCTATTTTTCAAATCCGCACCAATCATTTAGTAGAATAGATCACATATTCCTAACAACCGGAATGATGCCTGAAGTCCTCCACTCCAATATAGTCCCTATTCCGTGGTCAGACCACAACGCAGTTCTTACAACTATTGCCTCAACCATTCCAAAAAAGCACGACCGGTCTTGGTATATGCCTGAGCTATTACTTAACCACCCCACTCACTGTCTAGAAATAGAACAATCTTTAAGAGACTATCTAACCCACAATGAGAGCCCTGAAATATCCGCCCTCACACTCTGGGAAGCCCACAAGCCAGTTCTAAGAGGGACTATTCAGAGACAATTAGGGATCCTCAAAAAACAAAGGAAACAAATGGCGATGAAATTGGAAAAATAATTTAATCTAGCATTTTTAGACTTCCAAGACAATTACTCACCCAGAACTAAGGACCGCCTAGACAAAGCTCGCTTAGAGTACGACCTATTCCTTACAGAATCAGCCAATAAAAGTTTAAACAGGTCCAAACACACCTTATACAAACAAGCCAACAAGCCGGGGGCTTATTTAGCAAGATCATTAAATTTCTTTAAGAAATCCTATACCCCCATTAAACTGAAATTGGCTAACAACATCATTTCTAGCAACCCCCTTAAAATCGTACAAAAATTTAGCTCCCACCTGAAAAAACTGTATTCGGATACAAATGTAATCAATGAAAAGGAGGCGGACTCCTTTTATTCGCAACTCCATCTACCCCAAATGTCGGACTCCCAAAGATTGCAATTAGAATCACCTGTATCACATAAAGAAGTAAGCAACGCGATAAAGGACCTTAAACTAAATAAAAGACCTGGACCCGACGGATTCACTGCTAAATATTACAAAACATTCACTGAACTCCTCTCACCAAGGCTAGCTGAGGCCTTTAATGACTTGCTAAACCGAAAATTCTTCCGACAGGAATCACTCATGGCCACAATCTGTATGATACCAAAACCACAAACCGATAACACCGCATGCGAAAACTTTCGTCCCATTTCAATGCTGAATACGGACATTAAACTTCTTGGTAAGATCTTGGCGGTGCGCCTAAACAGAATAATAGGCTCACTGGTCCATCGTGACCAGGTTGGCTTTATACCGAACCGACAAGCAGGTGACAATATTAGAAGGGCGTACTTGCTATCTCATATAGCTAAGAAAAGGGGCATCCCAGCGTGCTTTCTGTCACTGGATATAAAACAAGCTTTCGACTCTATATCCTGGTCTTACCTAAAATATGCATTACAAAAATGGGGCTTTGGACCCAACTTCATGACATGGATAATGGAATTATACAATAATCCGAAGGCATGCGTCAAATACGCAGGCTACAAGTCAGACCCATTTTCCATTGGCAGAGGCACAAGACAGGGATGCCCGCTTTCCCCTCTTTTGTTCGCCCTCCTCATAGAACCACTTGCGCATAAGATTAGGTCGGACCCCAAGATCTTAGGTATAGAGGTAGGGGGCCATAAGCATAAACTATGTATGTTCGTCGATGCCATCCTCCTTTTTCTCGCGACCCCTCAGGTAACAGGCCCAAACCTAATGTCCCTACTAAAACATTATGCGTCTTTCTCAGGACTAGTTATAAACCCCAAAAAGAGCTTGGCTCTCAATATATCACTCTCAGCTTCAGACCTTAATGCAGCTAAATCTGGTCTTCCCTTTCAATGGTCAGATAAAAACATTCCATACCTAGGAATCCGCCTTACGGCTTCTTTCACAGAGATATTTACAGCCAACTACCCCACCCTTCTAAAAGAGATATCCAATCTTTTAAAATCCTGGTCTCATTTACCTTTATCTTGGCTTGGAAGAATTAACGCAATCAAGATGTCAATTCTGCCTAAACTCCTTTACCTCTTTAGAGTTCTCCCAGCCCCAATCCCATCATACTACTTAAGGATTGTACAAAAAAGAGTTTCCAACTTTGTGTGGGGCTCCTCCAAACCAAGATTAAAACATCAAATCTTGCATCTCCCTAAAGTTAAAGGAGGACTGGGGCTACCCAACTTTTTGAACTATTATAGAGCTGCACAATTAGCCACGTTAGTAAAGTACCACACAACAAAGGAACCTCCCCTCTGGGTTTCAATTGAAGCAGTGGAATGCGACCCCATCCCGATTTCCAACATTATGTGGATCCCATCCAAATCACGCAAACATATCCATAACCCCATTCTTAAGCACTCTCTTTCCCTATGGGACAATTTAAAGATAAAGAACTCCCTTTTATCCTCCCATGTTCCACTCTTATCATTCTATAAAAATTCATCGTTCTACCCTGCTTGGATCTACCCCAACACCTTTAAAGAATGGGTGAAAAAGGACTGTACATGCCTGTATAAATTCTTGGATTCCTCTACATTTAGGTCCTTTCCGGATATATGCGAAATCTATAACATACCACAATCTGAAATATTTAGATACCTCCAAATTAAAAACTTTTTCAAACCTTATGCAGACTCCATCCCCAGCCCTCCCCGACTATCTGTCTTTGAAAAGCTCTGCAAAAGCACCCCTCCCTCTAGAGGTTTGATCTCATCAATATACTCCGTTGTTGACTAACTCTATTACGGGGAAACTCCCCTATGTAAACAAATGGGAACTAGACCTGGATATTGAACTAGATCCAGAAGACTGGAATCAAATATGGACCAACACTAAATCTGCTTCAATAAATGTACTAGCTTGTGAAACTAACTATAAAGTTCCTACTAGATGGTACCTAGTTCCTACTAGGATTGCGAAATTTGTGCCAAACTACCCTGAACATTGTTTCAGGGGCTGCTCATCTCTAGGATCATTCTTTCATATCTGGTGGTCGTGCCCTAAAGCACATTTATTCTGGTCAGAAATTTTCACAATAATCAGTCAACTATCGGGTAAGGGGATCCCATTGGACCCCAAAAGCGCATTATTAAACCTCAAACCCAAAAATGTCTCACATAAACAATTTAAACTATTAACACAGCTCTTTACAGCTGCGAAACAAACATTGGCAAAAGCATGGAAAACCCCTAATCTATCAATTAACGAAGTAACGAACAGAATGAACCTAGCTATGACTCACGCCAAAATGATGGCAATCGACATGGACGCGACCGCTGGATTCGAAAGAACCTGGAAACCGTGGTATGACTATGCAATACCCAATGAAATTAATGATATTGTATTATTACCATGGTAGCCCAGCCTGTTTAACAGTCTACCGCTTAGCATATATTTGATATTGACAGCCAATTCCGGACCACTCCTGCAGACACCCCTTTCTCCCCTCCCCGCTTTCCTCCCCACCCTCCTCCCCCCCGCCTTGGGCTCTGACTATGAACCTCGTTTTTATACATGTTCTTAGCATTGTTATAAGGTTGATTTTGGTTGAAACACTTACGTTGACGCATCAGGACTCTTGCCTAAACCACAGCCCTAAAACCATCTGGGCTGGTTGGAAGAAACGAAACATCTTTAAATAAACTCCAAAAAATTGGTCTCTTAGTTATAACCTTATCTGTACTATTAATATGTCCATTGAAGCCACCAGACTCACCTGTTGTGAACTTACCACTTATGTAAACCAAGAAATTATTCTGTGTCTGTAATTAACTTATTTTATTTTGTTGAATTGTACATTTCTTTATCACCTCAATAAAGATATATTGCCAAGGGAAAGGCAACACACATGAAAAAACGCATGGTGCACCTCTATAGACCTGGCGCACAACATTTAGAATAGTAAATAGAAGGGGTTTGGGCGGGAGTTTATTTGGGGCATGATGTGGGGAAGTGTAGTGACATGTGTTTGTTTGAGTGTTACGGGCTGAATTGAAAGTGATTTTTGTGAAACGATCGCGTACGCCGGCACAGTACGCCTAAACCTCGGGGAGGTTTATTTGCATACTGCACATGCGTACACGGCAATTTCGTCCATTCACGCACGCCGGGAATACCTTGGTTAATACCAAGCAGCGCACGTGAATGGCCGAACTGTTTTCAGCTTACGCTGACCATGAAGGGGAACTCCGCGCCAAATTTCAAACAAAAAAACGGCGTGGGTTCCCCTCCAGGGGTACATTAGGCCCTTAGGCTTGGTTTGGAACATAAGGGGTTAAACCTACGCTGAAAAAACAGCGTGGGGTTCCCCCAGATCCAGACCAAACCCTTAGGCCCATTTCACATGGGGCAGTGGAGGTGCGCTGGCGGTATAGTGCTGCTAAAAATAGTGGCGCTATACCGCCGGAATTGCCGCGAGTTGCGGCCGCTAGCGGTGTGGTATTAGCCCCCGTTAGCGGCCGTGAAAGGGTTAATAACGCCCGCAATGCGCCTCTATAGAGGCGCATTGCGGGCGGTATTGCCGCGGTCTCACATTGTTTTCAATGGGAAGGAGCGGTATACATGCCGCTCCTCTCACCGCTCCAAAGATGCTGCTGACAGGAGATTATTTTTATCTCCCGCCAGCGCATCACCTCAGTGTGAAAGCCCTCGGGCTTTCACATTGAGGTTGCTGGGGCAGGAGTTTTTCAGGCCGTATAGCAGCACTATTTTCAGCGCTGTACCGCCTGAAAAACTCCTCAATGTGAAAAGAGTCTTATCCAAGTACGCAGTCTGGCCGGACAGGAATGGGGGTGGGGACAAGCGAGCGCCCCCCCCTCCTGAGCCGTACCAGACCACATGCCCTCAACATGAGGGAGTGTGTGCTTTGGGGCAGGCGGGCACTATAGGGATAGGGACAAGGGCCTCTTCCCGACAACCCTTGCTGTTGATTGTCAGGGTATGCGGGCAGGGGCTTATCGGAATCTGGGAGCCACCTTTAATAAGGTGGCCCCCAGATTCCGGCCCCCCACCCTATGTGAATGTGTGTATGGGTGCCTTCCGCCGGGGCCCCGCCCCTTTAAGCTCTTTTACATTCGGGGGGGCCTGCGGGCTTCCTCGTTTTCTGCTGGGGGGCGCCACCCCCCTCCGGGCTTCTCCGGTGCCTTCCGCCGGGACCCCGGCTTCCTCGTTTTCTGCCGGGGGGTGCGCCACCCCCCGGTCTTTTCTCCACTGTCTTGTCTGTTGCCTCTTCTGCCTGGCTCCTCCGCGGGGGCCAGGGCTTCTCTCCGCTATCTTCTTCCTTCTTCTAGAAAAATTTCCCAAAAATGGGATGGAATTTAAGGATTCTTACTGATGCATCATGGATAGCTAATAGGTATATTTATGAGTCTGATCGAACCTCAAGAGACAACTGAATCTTGAAAACATTCAATATTTTTTAGAAAAGTAAAAAAGTTTTATTAATGCATATAAGACACAAACATTGTACAAATACTAAAAACATTCATATTAGAAGAAAGAGTGTTATGTGTGCAGAAAACTGCCAACCATCTTCTTCTTTCCAATCGTGTTACAGGTTTGACTAGTTTCGCTCTATATAGCCCATAGTATACTGTATAGTATAAAACGCCCATGTAAGTCCCACCCACATATGTAAACGCCGTTTAAATCACACATGTGAGGCATTGACGCGTGCGTTAGAGCAAGAGCAATAATTTTAGCACTAGACCTCCTCTGTAACTCTAAACTGGTAACCTGACAAAAAAAATTCAAGCGCCGCCTATGGGGATTTTTAGTCCCGAAGTTTGGCGCCATTCCATGAGTGTGCGCAATATTAAAGCGTGACAAGTTAGGTATCTATTTACTCGGTGTAACATCATCTTTCACATTATCCCTAAAAATTGGGCTAACTTTACGGTTTGTTATTTTTTTTAATTCATGAAACCTTTTTTTTTTTTGGCAAAAAAAAAAAAGGCGTTTTAAAAATTATTGCGCAAATACCGTTGGAAATTAAAAAAATAATGACCGCCACTTTATTCCCTAGGGTGTCTGCTAATAAATTATATATAATGTTTGGGGGTCCTGAGTAATTTTCAAGGAAGAAAATATAATTTTTACATGAAGGAGAGAAGTGCCAGAATAGGCGCGGTATGGAAGTGGTTAAAGTAAAACAATAAAAGTGAAATATTCCTTTAAATTTCGTGCCCGGAGGGGGGGGGGGGGGTGTAAAGTCAGCATGTCAAAAAGCGCATGTTTCCCGTGGTTAGAACTATCCCTGCACAAAATGACATTCTGTAGGAAAAAAGGCATTAAAAATTCACTTGCGGCGATAATGAATTGTCGGCTCCCGGCAATTCTGAGCAAATTCATTCATAAAAAAAAAAAAAAAGCGTGGTGTCCCCCCAAATTCCATTACCAGGCCCTTCAGGTCTCGTATGGATATTAAGGGGAACTACGCCGTAAAAAAAGACGTGGGGTTCCCCCCCAAATATCCATACCAGGCCCTTCAGATCTGGTGTGGATTTTAAGGGGAACTCCACCCCAAATGGAAAAAAAATGGCATGGAGTCCCCTCAAAAATCCACACCAGACCCTTATCCGAGCACGTTAACCTGGCCGGCCGCAGAAAAGAGGGGGGGACAGAGTGCGCCCCCCTCTCTTGAACCGTACCAGGCCACGTGCCCTCAACATGGGGACAAGGGCCTCATCCCCACAACCCTGGCCGGTGGTTGTGGGGGTCTGCGGGCGGGGGGCTTATCAAAATCTGGAAGATCCCTTTAACAAAGGGGACCCCCAGATCCCGCCCCCCCCCCTGTGTGAAATGGTAATGGGGTACCATTTCACCAAACAAAAAGTGTAAAAAATGAAAAAAAATTACAATAGCTGGTTTTTGACAAGTCCTTTATTAATATCTTCTTTCCGCGCTTCTTCTTCTTCCATCTTCTTTCATTCGGGTTTCTTCCTCCATCTTCTTCTTCCTCTGCTTCTTTCTTGGGTCTTCTCGTCCGCATCTTGACCGGCGTCTTCTTCTATCTTCTTCTCCTTCCGTCGGCCTTCTCGTCCCGCATCTTCTTCTTCCCCGGACGCTGCGATTGAAATTGAATTCTCCGTCGTGTGACGCTTCTGTGACCCCGCCCCCCTCTGACGCCACGGGTAAACTCCTAAGAAAGTCCCCGTGTGGTACATGTGCGTCAGAGGGGGGCGGGGTCACAGGAGCATCACACGGTGGGGAATTCAATTGGAAGCTCGTCCGCATCTTGCGCGGCTTCTTCTTCCCCGGACTCTGCTCTTGAAATTGAATTCCCCCCCGTGTGACGCTCCTGTGACCACGCTCCCCTCTGACGCAATGGAATTTTGGGGGACCCAGCGCTTTTTTTTTATGAATGAATTCGCTCAGAATTGCCGGGAGCCAACAATTCATTATAGCCGCGAGTGAATTTCAAATGCCTTTTTTTTCCTTCAGAATGTCATTTTGTGCAAGGACAGTTCTAACCATGGGAAACATTTTTCACATGTTGACTTTACACCCCCCCCCCCCCCCAGATACGAAATTTAAAGGAGTATTTCGCTTTTATTGTTGCACTTTAACCACTTAAGACCCGGACCAAAATGCAGGTAAAGGACCTTGCCCCTTTTTGCGATTCGGCACTGCGTCGTTTTAACTGACAATTGCGCGGTCGTGCGACGTGGCTCCCAAACAAAATTGGCGTCCTTTTTTCCCCACAAATAGAGCTTTCTTTTGGTGGTATTTGATCACCTCTGCGGTTTTTATTTTTTGCGCTATTAACAAAAATAGAGCGACAATTTTAAAAAAAATGCAATATTTTTTACTTTTTGCTATAATAAATATCCCTCAAAAATATATAAAAAAACATTTTTTTTCCTCAGTTTAGGCAGATACATATTCTTCTACGTATTTTTGGTAAAAAAAATCGCAATAAGCGTTTATCGGTTGGTTTTCTCAAAATTTATAGCGTTTACAAAATAAGGGATAGTTTTATTGCATTTTTATTAATTTTTTTTTTTTTACTACTAATGGCGGCGATCAGCGATTTTTTTTTTTTTTTCGTGACTGCGACAATATGGCAGACACTTCGGACAATTTTGACACATTTTTGGGACAATTGTCATTTTCACAGCAAAAAATGCATTTAAATTGCATTGTTTACTGTGGAAAAGACAGTTGCAGTTTGGGAGTTAACCACAGGTGGCGCTGTAGGGGATGTGTGACCTAATGTGTGTGTTTACAACTGTAGGGGGTGTGGCTGTAGGTGTGACGTCATCGATCGCGTCCCCCTATTACAGGGATGACGCGATCGATGCTGCGGCCACAGAGAAGCACGGGGAAGCCGTGTCTACACACGGCTCTCCCCGTTCTTCCGCTCCAGGGACGGATCGCCGCACTCCAGCGGCGATCGGGTCCGCGAATCCCGCGGTCCCGGTCCTGGAGCTTCCGGTCCTGGCACGGCTGTGCCCAGCCGTGCCATTCTGCTGACGTAAATGTGCAGTAGGCGGTCCTTAAGTGGTTAAGCATTATTAAATTCACTGCTCCCGAAAAAATGTCGTTTTAAAAAATAAAAAAAACATTAATACATGTCCCCTGGAGCAGGACTCGGGTCCACAAACACTTTTTAGGACAAAACTTGCATAATAACCTTAAAAATGAACACCTTTGATTTCTCCCATAGACTTCTAAAGGAAGTTTGGCGGCGGCTTTACTTATTAATTGCATTGCGCCCTGTGCTACGCCGGTTCATGCGCCTAATTAAGGATTTATCCGGAGTACTAATTAAGCCATGAACCAGGGCAGCGCATTGATAATAGTAAATCATCCCCAAACTGTTGGACAGGTCAATTAGGTTGGTCGCAGGCTGGTCTGTAAGTTGAGCTTGGAATTCTCTTTGTTTTTTTCTTTACCATGTGATCAGCTGTGTCTGATCAAAGAGTTACCAGGAAGTGCCAGTTATCGGCCTTCCTCTATTCACTGCTAACAGGGTGTGAGTAGAGGAGAGCCGATAAGTGGCTGTCCTGACAGGGGGGTGGGTCTGCACTGCCGCCTATCAGTGCTTCATATTAGTGCCTCCTCGTCAGTGCAGCCTCATCAAGAAAGCTGTATTTGTGGTGGGAAAAAATATTACAGAAATTAGAGCTGCACGATTCTGGCCAAAATGAGAATCACGATTTTTTTGCTTAGAATGAAGATCACGATTCTCACGGCGTAAAATGTTTTACATTTATACCAAAAAAAAAAAGGGCTAATTTTCCTGGCTATTTTTTTTTTTTTTTTTATTCATCAAAGTAATTTTTTCCAAAAAAAATGCATTTAAAAAGACTGCTGTGCAAATACAGTGCAACATAAAATATTGCAACAACCTCCATTTTATTCTCTAGAGTCTCTACTAAAAAATGATATAATGTTTGAGGGTTCCAAGTAATTTTCTAGCAAAATAAATAAATAATGTTTTTAACTTGAAAAGAGCTGTCAGGTTTGGTGTTTAAGTGGTTAAACGTTCCTAATTTACATACAGAAGTTTATTCCTTTTGATGTGATACAATGTTTAGACTTAACTTTCCACTCATAGGGCCAGATTCAGGTAGATTGGAGCATCTTTGCTCTGGAGTAACGTTTCTCATTTACGTTACGCTGGCGAAATTTTAGGAGCAAGTGCTGTTATTCATGAAGCACTTGCTCCTAAAGTTGCGGCAGCGTATCGCAAATGAGCCGGCGGAATTCAAATTGGGTGGGTACGGGGCGTGTATTATTTAAAATAAGCGCGATCCCGCGGCGAACGTACTGCGCATGCGTCGACTGTCAATGCATCCCAGTGCGCATGCTCCAAGTTCTGTCAGTGAACGTCAATGACGTCAAATCCCCATTCATGGACGTTTTACGCAAGCGACGCGATTTTTTTTTTTCCGACGCGATGACGACGGCTATACTTAACATAGGATACTCCACTAGGGGGCTGCTTTATCTTTACGCCGCGTATCGCTTACGGAAACGTCGGAAAGTCACTGCGTCGCGCCCGAATACGATCGTGAATTGCCGATTCCCGCTGATTAACATATTTTTTCAGCGTAAATCAGCGGGAACGCCCCCGGCGCCATTTTTAAATTAAAGTTGCGAGGCGATGGCAAAATTCAATTGCGCCGATCGCATCGGAACTCCAACCCGGCGTTTGTTTTCTGGTTACAGAAAACAGAAACGCCGGCTTAAAGTGACAGTTAGGCTGGAGTATCACTGATACTCCAGCCTAACTCTACCTGAATCTGGCCCATAAAGGATGTTTTCAAAACTTGGCAGATTGCCCAGACTTTGACTTGGCTGAGAGCAGACAGGAAATTCTTTGCATACCAAAGTGCAGAGAGAAAATTATTTTCATGTCAAAGATCGTGAAACCCCTTTTAAGAATCGCAATGGGAAAAAGATCGCGATTCTTGACGATTAATCGTGCAGCTCTAACATAAATGTAATTTGGGTACATTGTAGCATGACCACGTAATTGTCATTCAAAGTGCGACAGCGCTAAAAGCTGAAAATTGGCCAGGACAAGAAGGGGTGAAAGTGTCCGGTATGGAAGTGATTAACTAAGAATTACGTGGCCATGCAACGCTATACACAAATACAATTTATGTTCTGTTGTAACCACAAAACAAAAAATGTATTGCCAAATACTAGGGTTGTCCCGATACCGATACTAGTATCGGTATCGGGACCGATGCAGAGTATTTGCACGAGTACTTGTACTCGCGCAAATACTCCCGATGCCTTAATAGAATACTTCCCCCCGCGCCGCTTCCCCCCCCCCCCCCGCCGCCGCGGCCGCCGCCGAATCGAAAGCCGTCGCATTGCGCCGCCGCTGCAAGGGGTTAAACGCCGTGCGGGAACATCACAGCATTCATTTGAATAGCTGTAATGTTCCCGCCCGTATAGACACTCCCCCTTGCTCGTGATTGGATGGATGATCGTGATCTGTCCAATCGCGAGCAAGGGGGGGAGTGTCTATACGGGCGGGCTATTCAAATGAATCCTGTGGTTTTCTCCGTGCGGCTTTCGGCGGCAAAGGTAAGGGAAATGGGTGAACCGACATTGCTGCATTATGCCTGCATATGTGAGTGACATGGCTAGAGGGACATGGGACATGGCTGGCTGCATATGTGAGTGACATGGCTAGAGGGACATGGCTAGAGGGACATGGGACATGGCTGGCTGCATATGTGAGTGACATGGCTAGAGGGACATGGGACATGGCTGGCTGCATATGTGAGTGACATGGCTAGAGGGACATGGGACATGGCTGGCTGCATATGTGAGTGACATGGCTAGAGGGACATGGGACATGGCTGGCTGCATATGTGAGTGACATGGCTAGAGGGACATGGGACATGGCTGGCTGCATATGTGAGAAACATGGCTAGAGGGACATGGGACATGGCTGGCTGCATATGTGAGTGACATGGCTAGAGGGACATGGCTGGCTGCATATGTGAGTGACATGGCTAGAGGGACATGGGACATGGCTGGCTGCATATGTGAGTGACATGGCTAGAGGGACATGGGACATGGCTGGCTGCATATGTGAGTGACATGGCTAGAGGGACATGGGACATGGCTGGCTGCATATGTGAGTGACATGGCTAGAGGGACATGGGACATGGCTGGCTGCATATGTGAGTGACATGGCTAGAGGGACATGGGACATGGCTGGTTGCATATGTGAGTGACATGGCTAGAGGGACATGGGACATGGCTGGCTGCATATGTGAGAAACATGGCTAGAGGGACATGGGACATGGCTGGCTGCATATGTGAGGGACGTGGCTAGAGGGACATGGGACATGGCTGGCTGCATATGTGAGTGACATGGCTAGAGGGACATGGGACATGGCTGGCTGCATATGTGAGAAACATGGCTAGAGGGACATGGGACATGGCTGGCTGCATATGTGAGGGACGTGGCTAGAGGGACATGGGACATGGCTGGCTGCATATGTGAGAAACATGGCTAGAGGGACATGGCTGGCTGCATATGTGAGAAACATGGCTAGAGGGACATGGCTGGCTGCATATGTGAGGGACATGGCTAGAGGGACATGGGACATGGCTGGCTGCATATGTGAGGGACGTGGCTAGAGGGACATGGGACATGGCTGGCTGCATATGTAAGGGACGTGGCTAGAGGGACATGGGACATGGCTGGCTGCATATGTGAGTGACATGGCTAGAGGGACATGGGACATGGCTGGCTGCATATGTGAGAAACATGGCTAGAGGGACATGGGACATGGCTGGCTGCATATGTGAGGGACGTGGCTAGAGGGACATGGGACATGGCTGGCTGCATATGTGAGAGACATGGCTAGAGGGACATGGCTGGCTGCATATGTGAGAAACATGGCTAGAGGGACATGGCTGGCTGCATATGTGAGGGACATGGCTAGAGGGACATGGGACATTGCTGCATATGTGAGGGACATGGCTGCATATGTGAGGGACATGGCTGAAGGGACATGGCTGCATATGTGAGGGACATGGCTGGAGGGACATGGCTGAATATGTGAGGGACATGGCTGCATATGTGAGGGACATGGCTAGAGGGACATGGCTAAAGAGACATGGCTGCATATGAGGGACATGGCTGGAGGGACATGGCTGAATATGTGGGGGACATGGCTGCATTTGAGGACACATGTAAAAAAAGTAACGGTATTCGGTATCGGCGAGTACATGAAAAAAAGTATCGGTACTTGTACTCGGTCCTAAAAAAGAGGCATCGGGACAACCCTACCAAATACTGTAATTTTCCTTTCCTGATAGACTCCATGGCAGACTACGTGTGGGTTAACCCCGCCTCCTCTCCACTGCCATAGGACTCCCTATCCATAAATTTAAGCTCCCCTCCATGGACTGTGTTCCGTAACTAGCCGACTCATAGTCCAACTCTCATATTCTTATTCATAGGTGGGAACTCCGTATGCCATGGAGTCTATCAGGAAAGGTAAATATTTGGCAATAAACTTTCAGTCTACGTCTAAATTGGCAGACTACGTGTGAGAAATAACTAGCCAATCCACACGGGAGAGTATGTTGAACAAAAAATCTTTAATCTTTAAAGATTCTCACACCAAAATTAAGAGGAAAGGAAAGCAGGCTCTATACAATAATGAGACAATAAGACCATGAGGCTGCCTTGCATATCGCATCAGGAGCAACATCTCCTCTGGAGGAGCCAAGCCCTTTACTTTGTAAGCTTGTTGTATAGATTGACCAATCCAGTCCGCTATTGTTCTAGAAGAAGCACGTTTTCTTCTGTTGCTGCCAGAGTGTAATATAAACAGATGAGTGGAACGTCTGAACAATGAAGTAACTTGTAAGTACTCTTTCAAAGTTTCGCTCACATCCAAGGGATGAACATCTGTGGACTTCTGGAGATTTGAATGTAGGAAGTACTATCTCCTGGTTTTCATGAAATACAGAAGTAACTTTTGGCTGGACCACCTGGTCCAGAGAATCCAGGTTTATTGACAAGTCCTTAATAAAAAGATCCTTATTGTTGAGGGCCGAGTCTTGATGCCCCACAAAATAACTGCCCTATAAGTGGGTGAGCTGCCCAGGATGTTCCAGAAAAGGCTGATAAGGCTGAAACTTGCACCATAAGGGAACTAACAGATAAAGGAAGATCCAGGCCGGACTGGAGAAAACTCTGAATATCTTGGACTCCAGGGTCTCTACACAATTTGCCTGCAGAAGTAGAGAAGTTAACAACCTTGTAAACTCTGTATTAGGCTTTCTGGAACTCATGAGGGTGGAAATTACTCTCAGAGACTCTAGCCTCTCCCTCTCATAAACCAGACCATCAGTCTCCGTATTACTTGGTCGCCCCCTGAGAAAGAAGGTCCGGCCTGAGAGGGAGAGGCAACGGGTTCCTGGAAGCTCATATGGTTCAGGAGGGGAAACCATGGCCTGCTCGGCCAGTAGGGTGCTATTGTCACTACTTCGACTGTCTCTAACTGAAGCCTCTGTAGGAATTTGAGAATGATCGGAGGGGGAGGGAAGGCATACGCCCTGTCGAAGTTCCACTGACTAAATAATGCATCCACTCCGAAGGCTTGACTGCAACGACCTCGAGTATGGTATTTGCTGATTTTGTAGTTGCAGGGGGTTGCAAACAGATCTACCTCGGGATCAACTCCCAGTGATAGGATCCCCTTGAAGGTCTGGATGTAGTGAATATTCTCTATTAGTGTGGAAATGACTTCCCTGTGAGATAGAAGCTGCTGCCTGTCCTGGGACACATTGTCTAGGTGATGGTACAGGCATACTCCCTGTATTCTGATAAGAGACACCACTGCCAGGAGGACTTTTGGAGAAGTCGCCAATTCGAAAGGAAGACATGTAAACTTTAAGTGCTCTTGTCCGACCTGGAATCGAAGATATTTGTGGAATCCTTCACTGCCACTGGAACATGAAAATATGCATCCTTTAAATCTATTAAAATTAACCTGTCGCCTGGTTGAACGATTTTTTTAATTCTTCAGCAAGGGCACCACTGTTCCTTGATCTTTCAGAGCCTTTACGTATGACAGCAGAACTTGTCGCTTTGTCTCTGATCATGCTAGTGAGGTAGGAATTGGTCTGCAGGGCGGAATTTCGGTGAAGGACCATGTGTGGCCTGTGGAGACCGTTTTGATGGTCCAATAATCTGAGATCGAGGCCACCCAGACGTGAGACATAAGCGAGCCCCTACCCGACCCACCTGGACGGGCCCAATCTCAAAAGGACTTAGTTGGCTCTCGCCCACTGGGTGCCTGTTTCTTGGCGGATTTTTGATAGGGTGCCTGTCCTCTATTCCAAGTCCAAAATCCCAAGTCCTAAAATCCCGTTCGGGCTTCTCACGAGCAATCTGTACTGCGTCTACGCTGAGGCCTTCTTTGATTGAACAGGCGCCTGTCCTGGGGAAGGAACCCCCGACTTCTCGCCTGTAGCTTTAGAAATAGCGCTATCAAGTTTGTTACCAAACAAAAAGGACCCCTCGATGGGGATTTTACACCATGCCTGTTTGGAGGCTGGGTCAGCAAGCCAGGGGCACAACCATAATGCCTGTTTGGCTGTGACCAAAGATAACATAGATCTAGCCAGCAGGTGAATGAGGTCAATTGACGTCTCCCCCCAAAAAGGCAACGGCCAGTTTAAGTTCTTGCACTGCTGAACCTTGTGCTAATTCCTCTGAAACTCCTTTCAGAACAGAATCCACATTTTTTTTACCCAGCCCTCCATAGCTTTAGAGGTAACTCTAAGGACTAGAGCTGGTTTGCAGGCCATTCAGGCCAAGCTATAGATCCTTTTGAGATCTTGATCAATCTTGCGTTCCAGGCCATCTTTAAAAGACACTGTATCCTCGAGTCTAGCGGAAGGGTAACATGCTTTGCTGGGCGCATTACTGCTGCATCAATGAGGGGAGCATTTTCCAAATGCTTTACATCCTCGGCTTTAAAGGGATATAGTCTGGAGGTTTTGTTTAGCATAGAAACCTTCTTATCTCCCTTGCTCTATTTTTCCTCAAAAACGTAGAAACAGTACAGACAGAGGGAGGGGATGAAAAGGCAACCAAGATAAACCACTAGCAACCTCCAGCTGCGAAAACCCACTATTAACACCATCCTCCTACCCCCTCCGCACATACCTTGTGCGGGAGGGCTGGCCACACGGCGGTGAAGAGGAGTCCATGGTGACGACAGAACAAAAACAACCACCCTGAGAACTAGGTACAACCAGGGCTAGGAAGGCATAAGGAAAACATACCATTCATATACTCTAATAGCTATAATTAAATACACCAAAATGTTTTTTTTGTATTTTTTTAAGGCTCCCCCCCCCCCCCAGGGTCAGGAGACCAGTATGCCAAGCCTACCTTGCCCACAGTGGTACCGCACTCCAGGATGTCTGCCATGAGAGAAAGTAAGAATCTTCAGACCTTGCCAGCCGGAGACTCTTCTACCAGACGTCCATTCCCGTACTCTGGGGCCACATCCCTTCTACTATAGGGGTATTATCAGCCCTGTAAACCACTCGCCTGCTCATAGCTGGGCCCTGGGTGCACCGCAGATCATAGTACCAAGTATCCAAACATCCTGGACATTGCACAGAATCGCATGATGAAGGGTCCATGTGAGGAGGACAAAAAAGGAAAGCAGTCCATGGAGGGGCACTTAAATTTATCGGTAGGGGGTCCTATAGTAGTGGAGAGGAGGCGGGGTTTACCCACACATAGTCTTACAGGAAATAGAGCTTTCCTCCTTCATCTTCCAGGACAGCTTACTTAGATGATTGGCTCCACCCTCTACAGAACACACAAATCAGAGTTTAAAAGGCCCCTCCCTTCCCTTGTACCTCAGTTTGGTTTGCGTTTCCAGAACTCTCCAGGAGTACATAACGCAAATTTTTTTTTTTTTGTTTCCCCAGTTGTGGTGGCTGTGGTTACCGGACCCCCTCTCAGATGATCAGACCAGGTGGGCTTGGAGTCTGTAAGCCTTATGCTATGTTTTTTTCCCCCTAATGCGATACTTGCCTTAGGTGGAATAGGCAAATTCTGCAGCCTGTCAGTTTATAGAAGCCCTGGAATGTGTCACGCATGGTGCAGCTGGAGAAGCATGTCCCTGGAGCCCCATCATGGTGGCACCATCACTTCCAGTACATGTGCTTCCTGTTTGGCCTTTCACCTGGAAGAGGGTGAGAATTCAGCCTCAGCATCTGGCAGAACCTCCTATTCAGAGTCTGATGAGGTTGGTAGCTCAGATCGTTACCGCTTTTCGGTTGAGGAGGTCAATGAACTTTTAAGGCAATTTACACTGAACCGATTGAGGAACCTGCTCAGGCCTCTTTTCAAGACAAGATGTACAGGGGCTTGCAAAGCTGTTAACATAGAACTTTTCCTGTGCATCAGTCATTGTGAAACATGATACTTAAAGAATGGAAAGTCTTGAAAATACCTAAAAATAAGGAGGAAAGGTGTCCTAGATGTCAGAAGGCACTTACTTGATTATTTGGAAATCACTAGAGAATTTAGGAGTTCCCCTTGGCACCCCAGGTGTTTTTGAACAACATTTCCCATGATGCTCATGCACTCTGCAGTGTAGTGGAGTATCATGGGAAATGTAGTTCTAAAACAAACAGGGTGCCAAAGTTCACCATCACTGCACTATACTCTGGGCTTACAGATTTTCCAATTAGGCCCCTCCCACAAAATTTAGAGCTGAAGCCTGGGTTAATCATATTTACCATTCATATCACACATCCTATTCAAAGGGAGTGTCTATGCTGATACACCGGTGCCGCGGGAGTGTATTAGCTATAGATGTGACCCTGACGGTAGATATGTGTTTATCTATGGAATATTATACGCTCTACCACTTGTACTTATGGGAATTGTATAATCCACGGCATGCAGGTATTGAAGTATGCAGTGCTGTTTATGGCTCAATACCCTGATGCATACGTGATATGTTTGGGGGACTACAACATGATGCTATCAACTTTAGATAGATATGGGGGTGCAATCCCAAAATGGGTGAGTAGAGAGAATACGTTAAGTCTTCTTGGAGAGGTAGGATGGTCCGATTTGTGGAGCATTGGGAACCCACAGACTAAGATCTATTTGTGGGCAGTCCCAGATGGAGGGTGCTTATCTCCCGCAGGGGATTTCTGATCACTCCCCACTAGATTTTGGGTTGAGTATCAGCCCCAGGGTGAGCCAACAAATCTGGAAAATGTACACCATATTGGCTATCTCAGATTGGGCCCAATGATCGTATTCCAGAGCAGTTAGAATATTATTTTTTTGAGGCACATGAGAATCATGCAATGGATGGTACAGTATGGGATGCATTTATGGTATAGCTGCAAGGAACACTAAAGAAAATCATATCCCATAATCAAACGATCCAGTAGACAAGGAGAAATTAGCTAAATGAAGTGTACGAGCAGAAGATGAATTTGTGTCTAATCCCTCGAGTGAAAATCAAACAAGGTGGGAAAGTCTCCTTAGGTTATATAAAGGGACAAATAAAAATAAAGGCTAAAATGGAAACAATTTTTTATGAGGCAGATTTTTTTTTAACCACTTCATTACCCAGCCATAATCAAATGTCGTCCTGGGCTTTGCGTGGTGTTATCTGAATGATAGGGGCAGCTAGAGGTATCATTCAGATATCATTCTTTAGTGCCGGCGATTCTGTGCACCATAAAAATGATCATAGCGACGGTTCCGCCGCTTAATCGTTCTTATAGCCATGCGGTGCTTCTCCGGGCTCTCCCGTGCCATCGGGAGCCGTAGAAAAAATCGTCCGGTGCAGGCTAGTAAGCATAGAGAGGACTGGTGACCAGATGGTCACCAGTCCTCTCTATGACCATCGGAGGCCCGGGCGTGATGTGATGACATCACGCCCGGGTACCCGGAAGTAAACAAAGCCGCAATTGCGGCTAGTAAGCAATACTAATCATGAGATCGGTGAAATTTTTTCACAATCTCATGCTTTCCAGCCTGGAGGAGAGATGCGGGGTCTTATTGACTCCACATCTCTCCATAAAGAGGACCTGTCACACACATTTCCTATTACAAAATGATGTTTACATTCCTTGTAATAGGAATAAAAGTGTTAAAAAAAAGTAAATAAAAATAATAAACATTTTTTTTAAATGCCCCTGTCCCCGGTAGCTCACGCGCAGAAGCAAATGCACACATACTTCCCGCCCACATATGTGAACGCCGTTCAAACCACACATGTGAGGTATCGCCGTGTGCGTTTTGAGTGCCAGCAACAATTCTCGCACTAGACCTCCTCTGTAAATCTAAACTGGTAACCTGTAAAAAATTTCAAAGCGTCGCGCCTATGGAGATTTTTAAGTACCGAAGTTTGGCGCCATTCCATGAGTGTGCACAATTTTAAAGCGTGACATGTTGGGTATCTGTTTACTCCGTGTAACATAATCTTTCACATTTTACAAAAAAATTGGGCTAACTTTACTGTTTTGCTATTTTTTAATTCATGAAACCATTTTTTCCCTCCAAAAAAAGGCGTTTGAAAAAATTATTGCGCAAATACCGTGCACGCTAAAGCGTTGAAATGACCTTCGTTTTATTCCCTAGGGTATAATGTTTGGGGGTTCTGCGTAATTTTCTAGCAAAAGAATGATGATTTGTACATGAAGAAGAGAAGTGCCAGAATAGGCCCGGTATTGAAGTGGTTAAACAAAGGAACCAGTCTAACAGATTATTGGCATTTATTGCCAAACAGCAAGCAACAACCTCGGCTATCTCTAAGATACAAAATGAACACTGCATACTAGATGTACTCTACTTCATTAACATGCACCGAGGAGGATATAGAGGGGTATTTGGAGGAGGTAGTGTACCTGGAAATAACAAGAGAAAACACAAAATTTATGGACGGGGAGATCATGGAGGAAAAGTAAGGGAGGTGATCTCATTGTTGGCTACAGATAAATCCCCAGGACGAGATTGGATACCCCTAGAAGTGTACAGTCGATATCTAGGTCAGATGGCCCTAATATTAACTAGGGCAGTGTTTTTCAACTCCAGTCCTCAAGGCACACCAACAGGTCATGTTTTTCAGGCTTTCCATTATTTTGCACAGGTTATTTGATCAGTTTCACTGCCTTAGTAATCACCACAGCCATTTCATCTGAGGGAAATCCTGAAAACTTGACCTGTTGGTGTGCCTTGAGGACTGGAGTTGAAAAACACTGAACTAGGGTATATAGAGGTCCTTGTTAGGGGGGGGGAACTCCCATATTTATTGTATGAGGCAACGGTAATATTAATCTTAAAACCAGACAAGGACCCACATGAAGGCACCAATTATAAGCCAATATCCTTGTTAAACTGTGCATACAAAATCCTTGCTAGGATACTGGCTAGAAGATTAAATACTGTAAGAACATCTATAATCCACACAGACCAGACAGGGCTTATACCTGGTAAATCAACACCGATAAATATTCATAGAACGTAACTAGTGGTACAAAAGAGGGAATATATTCCAGAGTCAGGGGCTCTGGCATCTCTCGATACAGCCAAAGCCTTTGACTCCATCCTTGTTAAATGGAGATTTCTCCTATCACCTTCCAGGACGGCACACCTGAAAGATGAGGGCTCCTCCCTACATGAAACACAATCAATGGACAGCTTGTTATAAGTCCCCACCCTTCCCCCTGATCCCCAGTATTGATTGTGTTTCTCCCGAACACAGCCACATGTTTTGTTAAACCACTTAAGGACCTCCGCACAACGATATACGTCGGCAGAATGGCACGGCTGGGCACAGGGACATATTTTATATATATATAACATATATATATATATATATACACACACACACACACACGTCCCCTTTAAGAGCCCAGCAGTGGGTCACACGCGACCCAGTCTGAAGCTCCATGACCGCACCTGCGGACCCGATCGCCACCGGTGTCCCGCGATCGGTCACAGGAGCTGAAGAACGGGGAGAGGTGCGTGTAAAACACACCTTCCCCATTCTTCACTGTGGCAATGTCAGCGATGGTCTGTTCCCTGATATAGGGAACGAAGATCACTGACATTACATATCCAGCCCCGCCCCCCCTACAGTTAGAAGCACACATGAGGTCACACTTAACCACTAGGGGGTGCTGTAGGGGTTAACTCCTTCACTGCATTGTAATTTTCAGAATAATCAGTGCATTGTTATAGCACGTTTCGCTGTGAACATGACAATGGTCCAAAAATGTGTCAAAATTGTCTGATGTGACCGCCATAATGTCGCAGTAAAAATGCCATAAAACTATCCCCTATATTGTAAATGCTATAAATTTTGCGCAAACCAATCGATAAACGCTTATTGCGATTTTTTTTTTTTTTACCAAACATAGGTAAAAGAATATGTATCTTTTTTTTTTGGGGGGGGGGGGGGATATTCAATATAGCAAAAAGTAAAAAATATTGAATTTTTTTCAAAATTGTCGCTTTATTTTTGTTTATAGCGCAAAAAATAAAAAAACGCAGAGGTGAACAAATACCACCAAAAGAAAGCTCTATTTGTGGGGAAAAAAAGGACGCCAATTTTGTTTGGGAGCCACATCGCACAACCGTGCAATTGTCAGTTAAAGCGACACCGTGCCGAATCGCAAAAAGGTCAAGGTCCTTAACCTGCATAATGGTCCAGGTCTTAAGTGGTTAAAGACCAAATAACTAGGGAGGGTCTGATGGTACCCCTGTTGAGGTTCTAGGGAGGCCGGGGAGGGCTAAACTAACCTGTAGGCTCAGTCCTTCTCACAGGTTGCACAAAGTGTGCACCAGCGCTCTGGCCGCAGGGAGTGTGCGCCATCACTGTATTGCATAAAACCACCGCCTTCGGACGCTCTCTTTACTTCCGGGTTCCCCATTGCAAGAAGCACTGTACTCCAAGCCTTGTTCTGGAAGTGGGCGTAGGTACAGAACAACCTGGAAGTGCTAGAAACGCCGGGAAACAGCGTGGAGAGCGGCGTGGAACAGAGCAAGGTGGTGGAGAGTGGTCGGCTCACTGTACTAGCAGCCCAGGACCCAGCCAACATCCTCATGGAACAAGAGGAAGGGAAGGCGACTACAACTAAGGGCAGATCCAGGTCGGGGCCTGGTGAGTACAAAGGGAAAGGGGGTGGGAGGTCTGGCTTCCAGCGGTCTGAGAATACCTGGGCCAGCCAGAACAGTACTGGGATTCACCATTAACCTTACCCTTCCCACCTCCCCAGTAAAAACTTGCAGTCAAGAGGAAGACATAGTAATGTCATGCACATGTGTTATAGCTCTTGTCTTATGCCTCGTTTCCACTGAGCGTATCGGTTCGGTACGGTTCGCAATTTTTGGTGTTTCCATTATGAAAGCGCGCCATAAAAGCGAACCGTAGCGCACCAGCAAGGGTCCTGCTTCACATGAGGGTCCAAAGAAAAGTGGAGCGGTATGGTTAGGGCGGAGCTACTGGCGTCACACGGTTCATTCCACTGATTGGTGGACAGAAAACAGCTATGCTGACGTCAAAGCAAAGCGCCAACCAATCACCATGTCGCTAGTCCATATAAAGGAGAAGGATGGCAGCAAACAGCAGGCTTTGGTTATCTGAGGAACTATCTACTTTCCTATCAATTATTGGTGATGGCGTTATTCAGAGTGAGCTTGATGGATCAGTGAGAAATGAAAAGGTCTATAAAGAAATTTCTCAGCGGATGGCAGTCGAGGGATTCGAACGGACGTCGGGCCAGTGTAGGGCAAAGCTGAAAAAGCTTAAAGCTCAATATAAAAAAATTAAGGACGCCAACAGACGTAGTGGAAATTGTCCAACTGCTTGGAGGTGGTACGACGCCATGGACGCCATTTACGGTCATCGGCCAGCAAACCAAGGCAGGGAGGGAGATCTGGACTCTGCAACTGTAATTCTGGAATCCATGGTAGACCCCTTTGGTAAGTTATTTTTTTTTAAACTTCGCATAGGATATCGCTCTGCTAACCATTTGAAATGAAATATCTAACCATATGTTTATTTTCAGAAACAGTTGATGGACTCTCCCATGATGTATCAAACTTTTCAGATGATGGACCTTCAACGTCTTTCAGCAGCAACAGTAGTTTTTCATCAGACCAACCACCAAGTAGCCAACCACAGAGTACTCCCAATGCACCCCGGTACAATGGTAAGACATGATCATAATCAATAAATTTTTAACTGTGCATTGTCTTACACAAAACAGCAGTGGGGGAGATGTGCAGGAGGTGCAGTGGTGGAATAGATGAGGGGGATGATCAGTTTTGGGGGAGATGTGCAGGAGGTACAGTGGTGGAATAGATGAGAGGGGGGGTGATCAGTTGTGGGGGAGATGTGCAGGAGGTACAGTGGTGGAATAGATGAGAGGGGGGGGGTGATCAGTTTTGGGGGAGATGTGCAGGAGGTACAGTGGTGGAATAGATGAGGGGGGTGATCAGTTGTGGGGGAGATGTGCAGGAGGTACAGTGGTGGAATAGATGAGAGGGGGGGGGTGATCAGTTTTGGGGGAGATGTGCAGGAGGTACAGTGGTGGGATAAGAGGGGGGGGGTTCAGCTCTAGGGGGCAGATGAGCAGTGCTGTGTATTGGTGTAGCAGATGAGGGGGGAACAGAAGTGGGCCAGTTAATCAGTGTGGTACAGTCTGGTGGGGCAGATGAGAAAGGGGCTTACAGTATTGGTTGGACAGATGACAAAAACAATGTTTTTTTTGTATAATACAGGTGAAAGAAGAAGGTTGCAGTTGGATCTGCGCACAGTCATGGAGGATATGCGGGCAGCAGAAGAAAGGCAGCTGGAAAGAATGGATAACCTTTTCGGAGAAAAGGTTTCAAGCACTAAGTCAGGATGCACAGGAAGCTATGCGCCAGGAGCCAGAAATTGCCCGGCAGCAGATGGAGCAGTTGGCTACCTTCAACCAGGCCTTCCTCGGTGTCCTTGGTCAGCTTGTTCAAGTGATTGGAGCCAATCGTCAACCCAGGTCAACACCCAGACAGTAATGCCTTTCATGCAGCACAGGACCTGTACCCATTTTTACTTTTAAAGAAAATGTAATTATTTTGTGTTTAAAAAGTTATATTTTATTAATAGTCTACTTTTGAGCCAGCACCAATCACACAAGATTGGACACATTTCCTCCTTGCTGCACATGGCTTTAGTTGTAGTGCTGCTCTGATTCCCTTCTGGCACCTTTGCATTATCACAGACGCCTTGGAAGGTGCAGCCTGGATTTCAGCAAAAGGCACCCCCGATGGCTTCATTTGCTAAATGTTTTTTTCTTTGTCTGAATTTCTCACTTCCTGTTCCTTCTCGGTAAACTTTACAACATGCTTACTGAGGAGGAACAGAAATTGAGAAATTCAGACAAATATTCCAAAAAACATTTAGAAGTGAAGTTGAAAAAAAAGCAAACTATGCACTGGCTAACTTAAAAGAAAACTTTACAACCTCTTTAGGTTATTGTTTAAGAGATTGTACATTCTCCAAATTTTTTTGTTGAATAAAAAAACAAAATAGACTTCTACGAGTATGTCGTTTCTGCAACATTTTATTAAACTTATAACAAAGTAAATAAACATTGTACTAATAAATGATAAAAAATTAAAAGTTAAGGTGCCGCATCAGAGCCCGACGTATTTCGCTGCACTCCTCTTCCACATCCTGTGCTGCTGTTACTGGTACTGGCTCTTCTGGAGATGTATTCCAATCCTGGTCAAAGTCTTCTCCATGACTTTCACAAAGATTGTGAAGAGTGCAGCAAGTTAGGACCATGGATTTGGTAAGTTGAATGTCACTGTCATTCCTCTTCATAAGACATCTCCACCTACCCTTAGGGCTCTTTCACACGGGGCGGATCAGTAATGATCCGCCCCGTGCACCTCCGTTTGCTCAGCGGGGATCGCTCCATTGATCTCTGCTGAGCTGCCGGATGACTGGGCGGTCCCCGCACACTGTGCAGGGACCGCCCTGTCTTTTCTCCGCTCTCCCCTATTGGGGGGATCGGATGAACACGGACCGTCTGTCCGTGTTCATCCGATCAGATCCGCCAGACGGAAGGAAAAGTAGGTTTTTCCTCCGTCATACTTTGGCGGATTGGAGCGGGTCGGATGTCAGCGGACATGTCTCCGCTGACATCCGCGGCTCCATAGAGGAGCACGGAGCATCCGTTCAGGTCCGCAAAAAAAAAACTGGCAGGCGGATCTGAACGGACGCTTCGTGTAAAAGAGCCCTTAAGTCTTCCAAAAGCATTTTCCACTAAAACACGTACCCTGGATGTTTTCTTGTTGTAGGTTTGCTGCTCTGTTAGGCGCCCATTATCAGGAAATGGTTTCAGAAGCCAATTTTGTAAAGGGTAGGCAGAGTCTACAAGCACATAGTAGCCAACATTCACCCCACAAATGTTCTTAGTGCTCACCGGGTAGAGTCCTCCCTGGCCAACCCAATCCCAAAGTGTTGACAATCGGAGAACCCGAGCATCATGCAAACTACCTGGCTTTCCTACATTCACATTCCAGAACAGTCCCTTGCCACCCACTACTGCCTGGAGGATGATAAAATGCCAGACTTGTTGGTTGAAATAGTCGGTGTGGTATTCTTGTGGTGCTATTATTGGAATGTGTGAGCCATCAATAGCACCAACACACTGTGGAAGGCCCCACCTGTTCTCAAAGTACTCAGCCATGTCTTTAAGCTTTTCCCTGTCCGGAAAATGCACAATGTCAGGAGCTAGCAATGTGCACACAGCCTTACAGAAGTCCTGCACACACCGAAAAGATGGCCTATACTCCTGTATTCACTGTTGGTAGCCAGCTTCCACAGAGCAATGGCAACTCTCTTCCTCACAGGCAAACTAGCTCTGAAGTTTGTATTTCTCTTTTCCATTACTGGACGCAGATTGGCACAAAGGAAGGAGAAGGTTTCCTCTGACATCCTGAAATTCTGCACCCACTGTCTGTGTGTAAATCCTGGGACGGTCACATTCCACCAATCATTGGCACAAGGGAAAGCCCAAATCACTGGGCTGCGGTGCTGCTTTGCCAAAAGGAGAAGCATCTGAAAAAAAATAGAAATGGTAACATATCTCAAAAAATAAACATCTTTCAAGTCAATGTTGGTTGGTAGGTCGGTGTGTGTGTCATATCGGTGGGTCAGTGTGTGTGGGTGGGTCAGTGTGTGTGTGTCATATTGGTGGGTCAGTGTGTGTGTTTCAGTTAAGTCGGTCAGTTGTGCTTACCCTATAGCGCTGCCGTCTTAGCCCCACCAATGTGTACTTCTCCTCCCGGCTACACATCCAAGCTAAAAGTTTCCTTTTCTTTTCTGCTGTGTTTCTCCTGGCCGCTCGCAACCTTCTCTCATACAATGCGGCATGTATTTTGCCTCTAAAGAACCAAAAGGCTAGCAGAGAAAACACAAGCTGCTGAATGACCTCCATTGTTGTTTTTTTTTTGTTGTTTGAGTGACGCTGCATCACGTTTCTCGTCGCACTAGTGTGACATCACGAGAGGGATTTTTTTTCTAAAACGTGTATGGCCCTGGTGGTCCGACTGGCGGTGGAAACGCTCACCAGAATAGACCGGGCCCCTCTGAACCGTTCTGTTCCAAACGACCTGAAGCGATCTGCTCAGTGGAAACGAGGCATTAGAGTCCCCCAGCAGAGCCCAGATAAACAACCTCCTGCCGCTACAGGGCATAGCTCCTCAAAAAAAAAATTAAAATAAAATGTGGGTACTGCAAGGATAAACTCCCACTCAAAGCCCTTTTGCTATGAATGCATTAATTTTGCAGGGAAGGAGGCTTCTACAATGAGGAGAAAATATCTCTCATCTATGCAGACGGAAATGCTGGCAACAGTGAAAGCTTTCCATGAAGCCGCCAGGCAGCCAGTAACCCAAGGTCCTGACAGAGGAGCTTACCCCTAGAGAAGGCACATCCTCCCAGGAAAGCCTCTTAGAAATGGAACCTAGTGCCCTTCTCCCACCCTCACAATCACTCCCTCTAGCCCAGGTAGAGGAAGAAGAGGAGGATAGGGAGGATATGGAAAGCCAGGCCAGGTCAGAACACAGCTGAGAGGGGGAGTTGGATATAAATCTGTTAAGCCAGACTCAAGAGGATGCAAGGTTAAGGAAACACCTCTTCACCCTAGAGCAGGGATATGCAATTAGCGGACCTCCAGCTGTTGCAAAACTACAAGTCCCATCATGCCTCTGGGTGTTATGTTTGTGGCTGTCAGAATCTTGCTATGCCTCATGGGACTTGTAGTTCTGAAACAGCTGGAGGTCCGCTAATTGCATATCCCTGCCCTAGAGGATCTGGATCGACTCCTGTAGGCAATATAGGCCACTGAGGAGATTACAGAAGCCCCTAGAATAACCTCAGCATATAGGGGGCTGAGCAAGGCTCAATCCAGGGTGTTCCCACTCCATCAATCCCTAAAGGATCAGGGCCAGCTGCTATGAATCAGGCAGGTAGTAAAAAATATTGCTTTTTTCCCAAAATTTACGCCGTTTGTTTATAGCACAAAAGAAAAAAAAAAAAGCTCAGATGATCAAATACCACCAAAAGAAAGCTCCATTTGCACGCAATTGTCAGTTAAAGTGCCCAATCGCAAAAAGTGCTCTAGTCAGGAAGGGGGTAAATTCTTCCGGGCTGTAGTGGTGAACCACTTAAGACCCGGACCAAAATGCAGGTAAAGGACCAGGCACCTTTTTGCGATTCGACACTGCTTTGCTTTAACTGACAATTGCGCGGTCGTGCGACATGGCTCCCAAACAAAATTTGTGTCCTTTTCTTCCCACAAATAGAGCTTTCTTTTGGTGGTTTTTGTTAGCCTCTGCGATTTTTTTTTTTTGCGCTATATACAAAAATAGAGCGACATTTTTGAAAAAAAAACAATACTTTTTACTTTTTGTTATAAGAAAAATCAAATAAACAAAATTTTAGTAAAACATTTAGGCCAAAATTTATTTAGCCACATGTCTTTAGTAAAAAAAAAACAAAAACCTACCTACCTAGCGGGAAAAGCGACACTAATACAGCGATCAGAAAAATGATCGCGTAGTGATGCTGGCAATAGGGAATGAAAAGGTTAACTAGGGCGGTGATCAAGGAGTTAAAAAACTTTATTGGGGGGGTACGGGGGCTACCCTGAACCTAACACTAACTGCCTGTCACACTGACACTAACTGCAGTGATCATACATATGATCACTGCATTCAGTGACACTGTGACAGGGGGGAGGGGGGGTGATCGCAAGGTTAAGTCTGCCTGTGTTTCCTGGTGTCAGTGTAGTGTTGTGCAGACTTACTGTGCGATGTGATCTCTCCTCAGCGGCGGTTGAAAAAACCGCCGAGAGCAGAGATCACATCACTTCCCTCTTCCTGTGTTTACACAGGAGGAGGAAGTGACAGGGCGGGGGAGCGATCCGGAGGGGGCGGACAAAAACGAATAGCCGCCCCCTCATCCCGGATCGCTCGGACAGCCACATGTACCGGGGGGGGGGTCCCGAT
Organism: Rana kukunoris; assembly: GCA_029574335.1. Classification (NCBI taxonomy): domain Eukaryota; kingdom Metazoa; phylum Chordata; class Amphibia; order Anura; family Ranidae; genus Rana; species Rana kukunoris. The sequence continues at coordinate 318,906,367 of CM056050.1, read as the reverse complement.
CGGACCCCCGACAAGACAGGCACGTATATATACGTTGATGTGCCTGCCTGTGCCATTCTGCTGACGTAAATGTACATGCGGCGGTCCATAAGCGGTTAAGAGCATTGGGTGGAAGTGACGTTTTGGTATGTATGGCCCATCTTCCCCTTTTCTCCATGCCACAGACCAAGAAGGATCCGATAGCCTCCGCTGCTAGATGGCTCCGGTAAGCCGTGGCGGGGGGGCCCTCTCCCACCACGGATAAAAGTGATCTTGCAGCGAATCCGCTGCATAGACCACTTTTATCTGAAAGCAGACCACCCGCTCTTGGAGGATATCTGTCCCCTGAATCTGCACTAAGAACCGAGTGATCGAACACCGCCGATCGCTCGGTTTTCAGAGCTCCGTGAGCAGAGAGCTGTAGAATGTCACAGCTCTCTGCGCTTCCCCCTCCCTGCTCATTGGAGTGCTGGGCTGTGGAGGGGGTGGGGGCTGGCAGCTCAGGCTCTCAGCGGCTCGCCGAGAGGCTGAGTCAGATGCCAGTCCAGGCAGATGTAAACTATATTGTGGCGATGACAGTGCCTGGACTGACTGTGACATCAGCAGAGAGTGGACTTCTCGGCCTTTTGGCTAAGATCAAGTGTAGTATGTTCTTATCAGTTGCCAATAGGTGGTGCTAAGCTGACTGTCCCCAGTACCCAGCGAGGGGGAAAGGGATGGCAGTCGGCGGACACTAAACCTGTTGGTGTAGAGGCGAAAGCCTTCTGATCGGGGCAGAGAGGCATGAGGTCGAAGCTGAAGGGTCTGGCCTGGATTCAGTGGTGTCTGCCACAGTCAGTTGTTTGGCGAGGGAACCCTTGCTCCTCCTTTTCCCGGGAGGGGCGGGTAATACTTCCCGAATGCAATTAGGTGGGAGAGATGGATGTTGTGGGTAGTAGCCTGCTTAGGTGGGCTCTCCCCGACCTCTTCTCCTACCTTCCTGGCTGGGAAGGGTGCTGCTGGTCCGGACCGGGGGCAGATAGGCATGAGGTCGAAGCTGAAGGGCCGTCACGCTACACTGTACACAAACAAAATTTTTATCATTTTGTACTCACAAATAGAGCTTTCTTTTAGTGGTATTTGATCACCTCTGGGATTTTTATTTTATGCAATTTTTTTTTTTTAAATGACTGAAATTTTTTAAAAAAACTTTTTTTTTTGTTTCCGTTGTAAATAAGTATGTTTTCTCGTTCACTGATTGGCACTGATGAAGTGGCACTGATGTGGTGGCATTGATAGGCACCAATATGCAGCATGGATGGGCACTGATAGGTGGTCCTAACGTATGTGTTGTACTAATGGATGCCAATCAGTGCCAAACAATGCCTGCCAATCAGTGATGCCCATTGTGGACACTGATTGGCATCCATTATTTCTGTCATCCCTGGTGGTCTAGGGTGGCATACCTTTGTTTTACATCCCTGGTGGTCCAGTGGGCATCCTCGGGGGGGCTGTGCTGATAATTGATTAAGGTCGCAGAGAGAGAGATGCATCTTTCTCCCTCTCTGTGTGAATGGAGGAGAGGAAACAAACATGCATAAAAATAAAGAAAAAAAAGTACCTAGGATGAAGATTTGATTCAGGTCAGTGCCAGGTTCGGCACAAGTAAGGGTTATAGGTCAGGGTCAGTATATTTTGAACAGGATTTAATATTTTTTTTATTTGCGGTGTTTTAGGCAAGATTAAAAAAAAACGTGCACTACCGTTTCTGAGCTGTACTACAGGTACAAATAACATGCAACTATACTATAGTGTCAAAAGTAATGGGACACCTGCCTTTACAAGCTTCAATGGCATCTTATTCAGTAGGGTTCAATATTCAGCTGGTCCACCCTTTGCAACTATAACAGCTTCAACTCTTCTGGGAAGGCTGTCCACAAGGTTTTTATGTCTATGGGAATGTTTGACCATTCTTCCAGAAGCACATTTGTGAAGTCAGGCACTAATGTTTGACAAGAACGCCTGGCTCGCAATCTCTGCTCCTAATTCATTGAAAAGGTGTTCTGTCAGGTTGAGATCAGGACTCTGTGCAGGCCAGTCAAGTTCCTCCACCCCAAACTTGCTCATCTATGTCTTTATGGACCTTGCTTCGTGCACTGATGCAAAGTCATGTTGGAACAGTAAGGGGCCATCCCAAGTTGGGAGCATTAAATTGTCCAAAATGTCTTGGAATGCTGATGCCTTAAAGCGGTAGTAAACCCCAAATTTTCACTTTGCATTTCATAGTGTAGTTTGTTATCAAAAATGAATTGCTATGAGTAATTTTTATTGTACCCGTTTCCTGCCCGAGTTATCAGGATTTTGTCAAGTCATGACGTTTAATGCGCATGCTCTGTATTCCTCCTTCATTCCGGCAAGCCGAGACCCTGCCGGAAAGATTCAGTGTCTAAATCGGGGTAGTGTCATTTCCTGTTTTAGGAAACGCCATCTGTCTCTCCTTCTCCGTGTGACGTACAAATCACATGGTAAGCATCACGGGATCTAGTCAGCCCCGTCATCCCGCGATGCTTACCATGTGACTTGTACGTCACGCGGAGAAGGAGAGACAGACGGCGCGAATTACAAGCTTGACTATCTTTTAACTAGTGTGCATTCGCAGAATTAATCGATACAAGGACGTTCTGTGGGCAGAAATACAGAGCGATGCAGACGCGGAAGACCACAGTGGAGATGGTGCCAGCGAATATGCTGAAAAAACTTTTGGATGATTAAGAATATATGCAGTAAGATAACAAATACATACAAAGTGGTCATTTGATTCATATTTAATTTGCTTTTCAGAATATTATGAATATTGTATTGATGTGGGTGGGTTTACTACCACTGTAAGGAGTCCCCTTTACTGGAACTAAAGGGCCAAACCCAACCCCTGAAAAACAACCCCACACCATAATGCTACCAAAAATACAGCATTTTAAACATAAAATGAGCTTTTGTAATGACTAAAAATACTTCTGGTATCAGTAAGACCTTTTGGCCCTTCTTTTCTGAGACCCAATGATGCCATACAAATATTCAAAAAGCTTTAAAAAAGTAGATTAAACATGAATAAACAGAACATACGAGAATGAGAGGAGAATAAAAAGCCAGCTAAATATAACTTTAATTCAAGTAAATACATTTTTTTCTGAATTCCACACCAGCACAGGCTATTGTCACAACTGTTAAAATAAACTAAGTGTTAGTGACATTGCTGGGAAAGTGCAAACCGGATGCAGAAATCCCAAACCATCAGTTACTGCACAAGTTCCTTACTGTACACAGAGATGGCATGGGGTGAGTTTGTTATACAGCTTCAAAAGAACTCCTATTACACCTTGAACAAACTTTTTATGGAATCCATTAAAATAGTATGGCCAAAGCTCTTCTGGCCATACTTCTCCTGTGGGGCACGCCTGTGACCCAGTTTCAGCCAACAGTGGCTAAACTGCCCGGTCAACTGACATCACAGAGCCAGCCCAGACTTTGCAGGAGTCCAAACAGTAACATTGGGATCTTTGTTCAATCGGTTCTCGGTATAGGGCCGGCAAGGGCCAGCCATATAGATACAGATGGAGACAGATTTTTGTGGGTATAAATCCAGTATGTGATAATCCATCCAATTGTAATGCTTCCCAACACATGCATTCTCCCAAAGAAAAGGACCTCCACTAAACCCCAAAAAGGTGTCCGCTTAGGGCTCACCTTAATAGTTGACTTATCACAAAAGGTCAACTGCGCATAACACTTTTAGGATGGCAACAACGTTTTTCCAGGCAGAAAAGGTCTTCAACCCAATTAAACTGCCATCCACTGCTGAGTCTCCAAAAATACTCTCTGGCAAAAGCATTATTAGGTGGATCCCACAATTATGCTCTCAAATAAAATTAAAACAATGTTCTCCATTTGGTATTTATTATATTAAAAATGCACTCACAGTGATGCAGATAGAATAACTTTGTCTCAAAGGTCAGCAGCACTGCAATATAGTCAAAGTAGAACTAAAAGCCAAAGATTTTTTTAAAGTTTTGAATAGAGTGGGGATGGACTATAACACCTGTCAATTGTTATTGCGGTCTGTGCCCCCCGTTAGGGAGATTCACCCCCTCTCTGTATCCGGTTTACAGTTATAGAAAGTGAAAGTTAAAGTAAAATCAATTCCAAAAATGTGGGGTTATCCCCAGAAAATAGGGGAGACATTTTCCAATGAGGATGCTACTTCCAAGGAATTCCCATCATTTCTAGTGATTTTTCCCCTCACTTCCTATTTTGGCTATAGGACAGGAAGTGAAGGTAAATCTCCCCAATGGGATACAGATGGCCAAAAAAAATAAAAAATCTGACAGGGGTTAGAACCCTTCCTTACTTTAGCCAAAAGAAAAAGTTTTGCCTTTAACTCTACTTTAAGCCACTCACAGCCAAGGGCAAAAAGATCACTCCACTCTTCCAGGCTTCACCTAACATATTTCATCGATCATGTTGTGTCCCCATTTTAAAATCCATGGTAGTAAAGGTCTTTAATTGGCCCAGAATACAAGTTTATGCAACCATCTTCTCCCCGTTTTGACTCTTGCTCCCCAAGTCGCAGGATATTTTCCAGACCATTTTAAGGAAACTTGCACTATTATCCATGACATTACTTCAATTACAGTCTTCAATTGGCCCACAATATGGGTTTATGCCACCATCTCCTCACAGGTTTTGTCTCTTGCGCCCCAAGTTGCAGGAAATTTTCCAGGGCAACTTGCACTATGTTAGAATCCATGAGAGTAAGGAGGTCACAGAGTGGCTTAATGCAGCCCAGCTTTACCAGGTACCTAGAGAAAGGGTAAACAGAATTCAGAATGGTTAGTTAAATGAATACATATTATTTTTACCTAATCTGTGTTGCAGTGCCTCCAGGATGTGGCATTTGGGATATGCCCATATGGCTTTTTTTTAAAGAGCTAAACTGTCCCTACTGTAAAATTCCAATGAATGCTCAAAATATATTGACATTCATAAAAGCGCAAGAAAAACGAACATGTACATAAAAATTAGCTGGTCATATAAGGTTTTAAATTTGCAGTGTGTACGTACACATATCCTGCATTTGGGCTTGGTTTCCAGCTGTGCTGTTAGAAATGGTTCAGCAGTTTAAGATAACACCTTATGAGAACTAAAGAAGTTCTCTGTATTAAAACGAAACTAGGGAGCCCAACATGTTTTGTCAATTGTGCCATGTCCCTGAAGACACCATGATTGACAAAACATGTTTGGCAAAGCCTAGCAATCTGAGGAAGAGCTGGCTGTTCACCGAGTGGCGTGATCTTTCCTCTTGGCTGTAAGAGGCTTATCGTCATTTCAGGGCTGCTGTACAAAGCAATTCTATTTGCAACACTATGTGAATGCATTTTTAGTTCTTAATAAAATAGCAAACAGAGAACACTATGGTTTGTTTTAAATTTGAGAGCATAAATTGTGGGATCCAATTAAACATGCTTGTGTCAAAGAGCATTTTGAAGACTCAGAAGTGGATGGTAGTTTCATTGGGTTGAAGACTTTTGCTGCCAGAAGGAATCTTGTTACAATCTGGGTCCTAAGGACTTCAATTACACAGCCGTAAAAAAACAAAAAAAAACCTGCATATACAAATCTTTATGTTTAAAACGCATCTATACACAAGTAATTTACTTATTACACTGGGATCTTTTCTCCTAGAAAACGTGTAGCAACATCAGTAACACTTTTACGGCTTTGTGAACAAGGCCTAAAAGCGTTATTATGCAAAGCTGACCTTAACTATTAAGGTGAGCGGACACATTTTGGGGTTTGGTAGAGGTTATTTTTGTTTAATACACTTTTCCTTGCATATACTGGAAGCATTAAAATTGTATGGATGATATATCACAAATGGACATGAAAAACACCCTTTAAAAAAAAAAAAAAAAAAAAAAAAAAATCCAACCACACCTTACATTAAAGATGTGGCAAGGAAACTCCCATTTGCACTATATGAGCTGCCATCATCCCAGGTAAAAAAAAAAGAGAAGATCCCTGAAAGTCAATTTTTCAGACTGAGGCAGAACTGTATAGAAGATTATATCCAGCAGAGTTTGAGCCTTAAAAAACTGTTTTTCAACATGGGGTAGCTGGGTTAGTAAAAAAAAAAAAAAAAAAAATAAAGTTTATACTTTATCATACTAAAGCCAGTGGAGGTAAAATAGCTAAAAATTGATGAAGGTCCCACAGTGAAATCTGTTACTCCATACCATAGCCACTATAGGAGTATGGAGAAAAACCTTTGCCAAGCACTGGCCCATTCTCCTACAAGACCCCGAATTAAAGCTACCATTACGGATAACAAAAGTGGACAAATTTGATGACAGGCGCTGTTCTCCATTTATTTCTTGTGAGGTACCAATTGTCTTTTATCCATTAAAGCTTTCTAATACTACACTTAATCTGTTGCCCTCCCGTGTTCCCTTGGTTTCCAAAGAATTCTTCAGTCTTTTAAATGTGCTGCAGCCAAGTGTGTCAGGATGGCAATGGAATTAACCCTTTATGGACTATGATGGACACCGAGTTCTACTTCTGCATCCGGTTTTACTCATTTTATTTATTTTCAGTTTCTTCTTTGCACTGAATTTTTGCACCAGGTCCCAGTTTTCAACATTGAATTACAGGTTAACAGCCTTCCGAAATGGACTGGTTCATGCCATAAATTGTCCTTTACAGTATGTAAATCAGGAGGCACAGTTTAAAAACGAGTTTCAGGTAGAACCTTGTTGAGAACACTAGTAGCCATAAACAGTTGTGGCAAACAAAATTAAACATGACATATCTTTGCAATGGGAGGAAGATAATGAGAAACAAAAAAAATAAAAAATGAGAAAACTGCCACTTGAGGCAGGTGATAAGGCACGCAGGAGGTTGCATTGCCAGCAAGCACCCAGTCCAATATAAAGCCAAGTACAGCATGGGGCCACTGGCAAATAAACTCCTGATGAAATGACTGAAACAATACCTAAAGCCATGTTTGGTGACCATCAGTTACCACTTTGAGAGTATCCAATTTATGGCTTCATTTTTGATCACCACTGCCCACTGCGGTTTAGATATTTTACTTATTTATTCCTTTTCTTCAAATACCACTATCTTTCACAAATAAAAAAAAAAAAAAATAATAATTCCTTTTGCTCCATGTGCATCAGCACAAAAGTATGCTCAACGCATTTTATTCTAATGCGTTTAAATTCTGAAAGTCCTTTTTGAAACCAACCAAAAGGGAAGGAAAAAAAAAAAAGTTACAGGACCTTTCAAAACAGAGAAAGTTCAGCGATGGAGGAAAGTATGCATTTTAGATACAGACCTCACAAAAAGCAGCATAAAAGGTTGAGCTCATGGAGTTTAAACTGAGGCATTCACAAAGCCATTAGAATCACAGCTTTCTCTGCACATACAAAGCGCAATAGGAGGAGGAAGGGGATAGAATCTCTTCTAATAAACCATGTTTAACTTTACTCCGGTGTGAAGTGCTGCTTTCCAAGCTTCCCACTGAATGGAACCTGTGGTGGTAGGGTGGCACGATTGTCCTATTCCGTCTATAGCTGGAATCCCTCCATAGGGGCCTCTGTTTGCTGAAAAATGAACTGTTGCTGAGCTTCATCCACAGATGGAACCAACTGAGGATCATCATCTTCTACGCCAAAGTAATGTTCTATCAACTCAAAAGCTTTCTGGTAAATTTCTTGATTTTCATGGCTCTGAAGAAACTCTATTTTATCTAAACCTAAAAGGGAGAAAAAAATAAAATATATATAAAAAAACAAAAAGAAAAAAACAAACTAAATATAAATCAATTTTTAGCATATCCCATGTACATTTTATGAGCCACAAAAAAACAAACAAAAATAAAACACAACCATGAACAAAGATGGAGCAGTTGTCAACAGAAACCAACCAGTTTTCATCATGCACTCTAAGGCGGCGTACACACGACCGAGGTTCTCGCTAGAAACCAGCGAGAACCTCGCTGGAAGCTGCATTCCAGCGAGAACCTCGGCCGTGTGTACGCTCTCGGCGAGCATCCCGTCGGGAATGCCGTCGAGCAGAAATAGAGAGCATGTTCTCTATTTGCTCCACGGCCCGCCTGGATGAATGGCTGGTTGCCATTCCCGACGGGCAGGTCGCCGAATCTGACGGCCGGCAGAGAACCTCGACGGGCGGAACGATGTGTTCTGCCCGTCGAGGTTCTCTGCCGTGTGTACGCGGCTTGAGAAAACTGAATGAATCCCATGTTGTCAACTGTAGGCTGCCTTTCTAGCACATTGTATACCACTGCCACTAAGGCTCCTTTCACACGGAGCGGACCGTTTTTCGGTCCGCTCCGTGTGTCCGTCAGCTCAGCAGGGGGGGGGTCTCCGCTCAGCTGTCGGCGGGGACCGCCCTGTCTCTCCTCCGCTCTCCCCTATGGGGAGTCGGATGGAAAACGGACCGTCTGTCCGTTCGCATCCGATCCGTTTGGGCGGACGGAAGAAAAATAGGGCATTCTTCCGTCCACAAAAACAGATGCGGATCTAGCGGACGTTAGCGGATGCATCATCCGCTAATGGATCCGCTCCCATAGGGAAGCATTGAGGTCCGTTACCGGACGTCCAAAAAACGGACGAACGGAACGGACCTGTGAAAGGACCCTTACTCTCTGTATGCTGAATTTATAAATAAATATTAAAAAAAGAATTCTACTAGTTGTAAATAGCAACAGTCCACATTTCCTTCAGTTTGTTTGACAAAGTTCCTCTAGTAGCGACATACGTTTTCCAAACTTCCTGGCAGACGTGCAGGTGTGTTATTTAGTCAGCCCTCAAATTTTCCACTCGCCTACTAGCATTTGGCGAGTGAAAAATGAGGTCTGGCGAGGAGCTGGGCTGCTTGGGAGAGGAGGGGGTGGTCGCGCACCGTCGGCGGGTGGGGTTGATCGGGAGATGTTCTCCCAGCGTGATGCAGAAGAGGAGTAAACTTGTTAGCTGCAGTGTTCGGGGAGAGCTCTCTCTCACAGCGTGTGGTCACAGTTCCCCCGCCCTCCCCCTTCTCTCTGCACAGGACGGCAAAGAAGACCAGTGAGAGAGCTGGTCAGTTTCTTCTTCCTGTGTTGTGAACTTGTGACCCCAGTGCAGATGGATGGAGCCCTGGGATCGGATTGTGGCTTCAGCAGCAGACCCAGATACTGTGTACATTGACATTCTCTACTCTTATCCCTCCCTCCAGCCAGGTCAGATATAAATTAAGATCCTCACTTTGTCTCCTTGCAAACCTCATGCTATGGCTTATCTGTGCTCCAGCTTTCCCACTTTATTTCAGATAACAGAGACATAGGAGAAACAAAGACTCTTTAGTTAATTAACCCTCTGTGTCCTTGCTAGGAGAGAACTGCTTTTCTTCTCTGCTTCAGCCCAGGTTCACACCAGTGCAATTAGAGACATCGCATGGAATTTGCACCCGCACCTGTGGTGCCGATCGCATGCGATGTCTGAGATGCAAGTTCAGCCCTACAGTTATAGTTGGACTGGTACATGAAAAAATCTCAGGGACTTGTTTTTCCCGCAGAAAATTGCATGTTCTCACCTATGCAATGTGATTCCTGTGCGAGTTACCAGTTCACACTGCGATCTGTGAACTAAACTAAGGTTGTCGTTAACAATGTATTGACACCCGCAGCGGTTCGCAGAGTGCAGTGTGAACTGCCCACAGAAGAGATACGATGCAGTAACCGGCGCTGGAATCGCACTGGTTCCTGCATCGTATCAGTGTGAACCCGGGCTTAATTAACACATGTACACTGCTGCTTACCTAAATGGTTAAAGCTGCACTCACACCTGAGCTTAAATCTTTTTCAGACAGAACATCACGTTTTTTTTTTGTTTTTTTTTAACAGAAGGAATATTTATTCAAGAAAATCAGGTGATTACATGCTTATACCAGACAGATAATGCAGTCAGGGCCACAAGGCTCCACACATTTGTTAGACAGTGCAGGAGAGAAAAAAAAAAAAAAAAAAAAAAGGACAATAAAAATAAAATAAATATCCACATACAAAAACATCATACTAGCTTAACTGGGCAGGAGAGGGAAGACAAGAACACAAAGGGGGAAAAGGAGAGAGAAACAATGGGGGGGGGGGGGGAAGGGGAAAGGGGGGGAAGGAGAGGGAGGGGGAGAGGGGAGGGGGAGAGGGGAGGAGGAGGGGAGACATCCCATACAGCAGGCCAAATGGATTGGAGTAAACGCACCACATATTACAATGTGCATCCACACTGAGCCCCAGACATGTTATTATTACAAGGACATACATATAGAAGGTTCCCACTAACCCATATCATAGACCCGGGAGAGGGCAGGGGAAAACCCAGGACCACCCGGGAGGGAATAGGGCACAAACCAGATTTAAGCGCACTAGACCGTTAGTCCCCTGGCCGCCACCCAGGCCCCCCAGATCTTGTCAAACTTTGTGGGGCAGTTGCGTCCCATATAAGTTAGCTTATACATAGGGAGGGTGTCATTCACCAGCTTCCGCCAGGCAGATAAACCAGGCGGGTCAGCTGCCTTCCACTGGAGCAAGATCGCTTTACGAGCATAAAAAGCTGTGTAGAAGATAAAAAGCTTCTTGTGCGTGGAGGTAGGGAGGTTATCTGTGATACCCAGCAATAGGATCAAGGGATTCAGTCCAACAGCCACGCCACCAACCGCCTCCATCTCAGCCGCCACCAGCCGCCAAAACTCCTGGACTTTCGGGCAGAGCCAGACCATGTGAATGAAATTCCCCACTTCCCGGTTACATCTAGGACATTTATCCCCAGAGGTGTGGTAAATAACTGCCAGCCTCTGAGGCGTATAATAGACCCTATGAATACATTTTAGCTGAATGAAACGTTCTTTCGCCGATATCATGAGGGGGATGCACTGCTGCAATCCCTCCGACCAGTCCTCCGACGTGAGGGCAGGCAAGTCCCGCTGCCAGGCCGAAAAGGCCCGTGTGGCCCCGGCCCCCCCAGCACAAGTCAACCTAAAGTAAATAGAGGAGAGCACCCTATCCACCATACGTGAAGTAAGAAGCCTCTCCACCGAGTGGGGCTCCACTTTAATAGGATCTGGAAACTGCGCTCTGATCGCGTGCCGAAGCTGAAGAAACCTGAAAAACATCCAGGGGGGAAGTCCAAACTTAGCTTTTAACACACCGAAGGCGAGCAAACGACCCTCCGGCATGACATCTCTCAGGGTTTTAACATTGTACCTGGCCCACAGCTGCGGATCCGGTACAGTCCTCAAATGTGACAGGGATGGGTTGCCCCAGAGAGGAATGTGGGGGGAGAAAGATCCGGGCTCAACCAGAAGCCTCGAGACCTGTCCCCACACCACAACCGTGGCCCTCATCGGTGCGGTAACCTGTGTACTAGCCCTGACCCCTCTGTAGACCAAATTACTCAATCCATCATAGGACCCCAATATGGCTGCTTCAAGAGTGACCGATGGGTTAGTAGGGTCTTGTGCAAACCACCACCGAACAGACACTAGCACAGCCGCCCAGTAGTACTTTCTAAAGTTCGGAAGGGCTAAACCGCCCTCCGACAGGGGGAGCTGAAGTATGGGTCTACCTACCCTCGGGACCGAGGCCTGCCAAACAAATGAACCCACCGCTTGGGCTAGCTGGTCAAAAAAAGACTTATGGATAGTCACCGGCGTGTGTCTGAAGGCGTATAGGAACTTGGGGAGAAAGGACATTTTAACCAGGTTAACCCTGCCAACAGGTGTGAGAGGCAGGGTCTTCCAGGCCGAGCACCTATGGAGAAACTTCTGGAGAACAGGTTTCACATTGGCCTCAATATATTCAGACAGGTTTCTGCGAACCATGATGCCCAGATATTTAAAGCTGTCAACCCACTGAAGCGGGGCCGGCAGATCGTCGGGAGGGAGTGACCTAGTCAGAGGAAACAGGACCGACTTGTCCCAGTTGATCCGAATACCCGCAAACCTGCCAAACCTATCAATCGAGAGGGCAGCGGAGAGGGAGCTGCGCGAGTCATTACGGTAAAGGAGAGTGTCGTCCGCATACATAGACACCCGTTCGACCACAGAGCAGACCGTGATACCAGAGACCTCAGGGGCGGAGCGAAGCATAATAGCCAAGGGCTCGATGGCTAGGGCGAATAGGACCGGGGAGAGGGGGCACCCCTGCCTTGTACCTCGGTGGAGCGGGAAGGATGCAGAGAGGGAGCCATTCGTCCGGACTCTCGCAGTCGGGTTGGCGTACAACATCCTAAGCCAGGAGATGAATTGCGGACCTAGGCCAAATCTCCGTAGAACCTCCCATAGATATTCCCACTCCACCGAGTCAAAGGCCTTTTCGGCGTCAAGGGAGGCAATCACCTCATCTCCCCCCCTCCCAGCCACTCGGTCAATAACCGTGAACAGCCTCCGCAGATTTATGTCCGTTCCTTTGCCCGGCATGAATCCAGTCTGATCCCCGTTAATCACGGAGAGTATCACCGCCCCGAGCCGATTCGCCAATACCTTAGTGAATATCTTCGCATCGACATTCAATAACGAGATCGGCCTGTACGATGAGCAGAGAGTGGGGTCCTTCCCCGGTTTGGGAATCACCACAACAACTGCCCGCTGCATGGAAGGGGGCAACGAGTGTCTCCGAAGGGAGGTCAGCAGGGCCCCCCCCGATACTGCGCTCCCAGGCAGGCACCGTGTGTCTTGAAGAATTCGGCCGGCAGACCGTCATCTCCGGGGGTCTTCCCCGCCTGCAAGGAGGCGATCGCCACCTGGACCTCTTTCAGAGTGACCGGAGCGTCCAGCGACGCGCGAGCTCCCCCTGAAAGAGTGGGGAAGACCAGGCCATCTAAGAAGGTGTGTAGTTCCTCAGGCGAGTAATCAACTCTAGATGAATACAGTCCTTCATAGTAGGCGGCAAAGCAGGCGTTTATTTCACTCGGATCGGACAACAGGTCCCCGGACGCACTCCGGATGCTGGCAATAGGGACAGAGTTGGTCGGGTCTCTAGAGATCCATGCCAACAGCCGCCCCGTCTTTTCCCCCTGTTCGAACACTCTCTGAGACTGATAGAGGAGCTGCTTCTTTGCAGGCGACAGTCTAAGGAGCTGAACCTCCCGTACCGCCACCTGGAGATCCACCCTCCGCTGCTCCCCACCGGCCACTACGTATTGTGTTTCCAGTAATCGAGCCCTGTCTTCCGCCTGGGCAAGTGAGGCCCGGGAGGAGGCGCGAACAGACTGGATAAGGGACTGGTACTTATTCCTAACTAAAAGTTTGAACCCCTCCCAGCGCTCCGGAGATTCATCTCCCGGAGCATCGGAGGACCAGTACTCGGCTATACAGGATTCCATTTCAGGTTCTATCCTATCATCGGACACCCAGTACCTCGAGAGACGCCAAAGGCTGCCACTCGGGGCAAGATCAGTATGCAACCGAAGGAGAATGGGGGCATGGTCTGAAATCCCCCTAGGGAGCACAGAGATCTCTTGCACTTTAGTTAAGATAGGGCTGCTGGCATACAGAAGGTCGATTCGCGACATGGCTGCGTGAGTGGCTGAGCTACAGGTAAAGCTTTTAATCCCTGGATTCCTCCACCTCCAAACATCCGTAAGGCCAACGGCCTCCGCCCACCGGGAGAGTGGGGAGTCAACCGCAGGCCCAGAGGACATCCTATCCAAGTTCGGGCAGGGCACCATATTGAAATCCCCAGCTAAGAGGACCGCAGTGGCGGAATAGGACGCCACTAGCTGGATAATCTTATTGAGGAGTCCAATAGTAGCAGGGGGGGGGATTATATAGGCCCACCAAAACCATCGGTAAACCAGCCATTACGGCATGTACCACCACATAATTACCCTCCGGATCCAAATGCAGGTCAAGTAGCGTAAACATTAGGGACTTACGGATTAGGATGCTAACTCCCCTGGCCCTACTCGAGTGGGTGGCATGATAGTAGTGCCCAACCCACGGTTTACGCAGGCTAAGAATCCTGCCACCCACTAGATGCGTCTCCTGTAGAATACAAACGTCCGGGGAGTAGTGCTGAAGAAATTTAAAAACCAACGCCCTCTTAATTTTTGAGTTGAGCCCCCGGACATTCCATGAGACTATCGAGAGGGAAGCCATTGTAAAACAGGGAAAAATAAAAATAGGAATAAAGAAACAAAAAGGGGACAGGGAGGCAGCAGATACCTGCATCCATATCCCGGGGCACAATGTAGGTGGACCACCGCCCCCTCCCCCAACTGCACGTGTACACATCTGGATCCAAGCATATTATCTATTCCTTCAAACAGCAACAGAACACATAAAAAGAAAAGGAAAACCAAAATAAAGCTTACAGTTTTAACATCCCCAACTCCCCCCCACCCTGTACATTCATCAGAACCAGAATGCACCTGGATCCCCCCAACAAAAGTGATTAACCACATAGGGTCAAGGAGCTGTGGTGGCTCAACGTGATTGGCACTGCGCTGACAAGCCATTCACCTCTGCAGCCAAGGGTTCGGATCCTGGTCTCGGCTACATGTGAATTGAGTTTGGTGGTCTCAGCCCGGCTCCCGGTGGGTGTGCTATGCAAGGTACGCCTGTGCTTATTACGCCCACCCCCCCCCCCCCCCCCACAAAAACCACCACACTTGCACGCACACAAAAAAAAAAAAATTGGTTTAATACGCACGCACTTTGGCCATGCGGTCTCCTAAAGAGAGGCGAAGGACCTACGGGGCTGGCTTGGTGGGTCGGGCCCCCTCACTCCCTCATAGGGGGAGTCCCTCTGCCCCGATGGGGTCCTGTTGGGCCCCAGTTGGGCTCCCAAGTGGAGCAGGTAGGGCGGGGTGAGTGGGAGGCCCCCCCTCACACCCGCCATTGCCACCAGGGGCATGGAGAAGGATGGCGATTGCCTCCGGGGGGAGGGTCTGCCTACTCCCAACTCCTGCAGTCCGGCTCCTCTCTCTCGAGTTCACGCACAAAATACACTTTAAGAAAAAAAAAAAAAAAAAAAACACCACATAGGGTCGTGAACATCAGTCAAGCAGGCAAGTGCAATCCGAGCACTAGGTGCACAGGCAAACAGCAGAGGTGCCGCCAACAGAGCGGGACTCAGAAGAAATAAGCAATCACCTGGCGTAGCCAGGGGCACAGTTCTTAGCTGGAGTCTGACAGTGGCAAGCAGCACGTGGTCATGAGCCACAACAGTCACATATAGATAGGCATCCCCGGGGCAGAGCAAACCCCGGCAGTCCCACAAGGCGGTTCGTAGTAGCTCCATTCTGCATCATGGCCCAAACAGTGAAGCAGAGTAACATAAAACAACCTCCCCTGTCCCTGCCGGATCATGCAATCGGCCGCCACCCCCTCCCCCAGGGCAAGTCTCGGAGCTCTCAATCCTCCAGTGTAGACAGGAGTCACCAGAAGCAGATATCCAATGCGATCAATCCCAGGAGAGAGGAGTGACAGTAGTAGTAATAATAATAATAATAATAATAATAATAATAATCGGGCCCCAGCAAATTCCCCCCCCCCCCAAGTCCAGGACAGCCAAAGACAGGCAAGGATGTGGGGGTACCAGGACAGGCCGCACCCCATCAGGAGGCCCCCAACAGTCTCAGGGCCCAGGGAGGAAGGAAGGAGAGCAAAGTCCCCATCCCAGGGGGGATACCGAGGGGCAAGCAGAAAAAACAGCCAAACAGGGTACTACTCACGGGACCACCAGAACAGTAGGCTCAGCCTCGGGGCAGGGTGTCAATCCATCTAGCAGCCTCTTCAGGTACAGTGAAGAATCGAACGGTCTCGCCATCCATTACCCGCAGGCGTGCTGGGAACATCATGCTGTACTTCACGTTCCGGGCACGGAGGGACTGCTTGACCGCGTCAAAGGATTTCCGCCTCTTCTGCGTATCCAACGCAAAGTCCGGGAAGAACATGATCTTGGTGGCCTCAAACCGGACAGCCTCAATCTTCCGTGCCTCCCGCAGAACTAGATCCCGGTCTCTGAAGTTCAGCAGTTTAAAGATGAAAGTGCGCGGGGGGGCACCAGGGGGACCGCGAGCAGCCGGCATCCTGTGTGCTCTCTCCACTACGAAGTGTGCAGAGAATGCAGCCTGGGGGAACAGCCCACGGAGGAGCCACTCAGTGAAGGCTGGAGCATCTGACCCCTCCGATCCCTCCGGGAGGCCGACAATCCGCAGATTGTTGCGCCGGTTCCTGTTCTCGGCGTCCTCAGACTTGGCTTCCAGGTGTTTAAGCCTGACTTGCACCGTGTGGAGCGTGGCAGTATGGTCATGCAGTACATCCTCGGCTTCCCCCAGCCGGCGCTCCGTCTCCGCCACGCGGCCCCGGATCTTATCCTGGTCCCGCCGCATGAGACCCATCTCTGCCTGGAGGGAGTCGATTTTTGCCGTCAGTGCTGCCTGGCAGCCATTGATAGCCTGCATCAGGGCCGAGAAATTTGCGTCCGCTGTGAGAGCCGGTCCAGCCTCAGCCGTCTGTGTCGCCATGTTGGAGGTCTTCTCCACGTGCGCGGCCGCAGCTGAGGGGGGATGAGACGATCGGCTATTCACGGCCGCCCGGGACCCGTTCTTGTATTTTTTCCGGGTCTGCACCATCAGCCAACACCAGCAGAGAGGATGAAGGGTGCCCCCGCCAGATCAGGATAAGCAAAAAAGGATGATATCCCCTCCGTTTCAGCAGAGCTCCGCTCCTACACGTCCAGCTTGGTTGCCATCTTGGTCACGCCCACGTCACGTGTTTTTACCACAATTTTTGCTGCGTTATTTGCCCAGATTTTTGTACAGGTCAAAAAGGTCACCAATGTAAAAAGCAGAAAAACGCCTGTAATCTGCCTATAAAGAAGTTCATGTACTTTTTTGAGCTTGGGCTCTGTTCACCCCCAGGGCTTTTTGGGAATTTTTCTGCTCTCAGCCATAGCTCTAAAAAAAAAAAAAAAAAATCCCATAAATTTCAAAGGCCCCTGTTCACATCTGAGCGTTTTGTCACCTAAAGCAAAACGCCTGTTGCTCAAAAAAGTACGGGAGCTTCTTGTTTGGCAGCTTACAGGCGTTTTTTATTCTTGTACATTGGTGACCTTTTGACCTGTACAAAATCGTGTAAAAAATAGCGTGACTTTCTGCCTAAAAACAATATGCGCAGGTGTGAATGCAGCCTCAGGCGTTTTACTACAGGTGACAAAACGCTCAGATGTGAACCGGGACATTTAAGTGTCATTTCATGATATAATTTGAGGGCGTGATTAGGGGGCGGTGGCGAGTAACCCTTGAGGCCTGGCTAGTAGCTCAGGACTTGACATTTTGAGCCCTGATTTAGTAACATTTAAAAAAAGTGAAAACCTATAAAACAAGTACTGTGAAAGTTTGTTCAAGCGCTAGTTCACGCCAGATGCAGTGCTAGTCAGTACTAGGGGTGCAACGGATCGTCACCGATCCGTAAATCCAACGGGTCACCCCGTTCGGATCGGCACACCCCACGATCCGCGGAGCACTCCGGAGCTTCGGCCTAGGAAAGTCCCCGGCTTCAGCCTAGCTCCGGATGCAGCGGCCATCTTGCTCCACCCAGTGTGCTTGCCAGAGCCCAGAAAGCACACTTGGAGAGGGAATGCTGCTAGCAGTGAAGCACTTAGAGGAGAGAGAAAAAAAAAAAAAGAGCACATTCATAGGGGTGGATTAAAGAGGTGAGGCTGTTTGGACATGGTTTTTATAGCAAGATTTACTACTGCATGTTATTTCCCCCCCCCCCCCCCCAGTTCTGACAATGACTGAACACAAAGCTAAAAAAAAAATAAGACCCATGAGATAAAACTTATTTTTTTTTCCTTATATACACACAACAGGTATCAAAGATGTAGTTATGTGTGAAATGGTTGCCAAATGCCATAAAGAAAATATATAAAGTGTATGTATAATAAAGCAAATATAAAGTGTATGATATATATATATATATATATATATATATATATATATATATATATATATATATATATATATATATATATATATATATAAAATTTGGACCGATGAAAACTGACCTTCAGTCCGTTTTCATCGGTTTTGACCGATCGTGTGTACGCAGGCTAAAACTCCGGTGGGTGTAGCAAGATTTGTCTTTTTCGTCGATCCGAAAATGATCCAATCCGTGACTCCTGATCTGAGGATCGATCCGATCCGTGAGTTTTTTGATCCGTTGCACCCCTAGTCAGTTCTGTGCGCTTTTTATCTGCAAGCACAATGTATTCTAATGGCTCTAGTTCACACCATGCAGTCAGTTCACCGGAAACCAACTGCATGGTGTGAACTAGAGCCATTGGAATACATGGAAAACACTGTGCATGCATTTTTAGTGCAGAAAAAAAAGTGCACCGAACAAACATTTTTGCTTGCACATGATTGAATAATGAAAATCTGCAAAGCTTCACAGAATTCACTAAACTCTAGAGAAACATTCATTGCATAAGTGGAATAGATGCCCTTACTAGTACAAACAAGACCCCCAGTCAACAGTCAAATACCCTGGACCCTTTCTAAGGTGGTACATAGACCTAGAAATTACATTAGGGGTTGGCTCAAGCACTCAGGTTTCACATGCAAGTTTTTCACAAATTTGTCGTACAAGTTAGTTCCTTAGTATTGCAAGACAGAGATTTTCAAAACACTGTTCCAATACAAAATGAGACCCATGGACTACATTGCTTGCAAAATCCTGCTTACTCACCATATGCTTCTTCAATTAGCCCACAATATGGGTTTATGCCACCATCTCCTCCCTGTTTTGCCTCTTGCTCCCCAAGTCGCAGAATATTTTCCAAACCATTTAGGGCAACTTGCACTATTTTAGAATCCATGACAGTAAGGAGGTCACAGAGTGGCTTAATGCAGCCCAGGTTTACCAGGTACCTAAAGAAAAAGCAAAAAGGTAAACATTAATACAGAATTCCAAATGTTTTTTCGTTAAAGGACCATGTGTCCACATTGAACTATGGACTGGCAGCTCCTACAGGTACAGTGATTTAACTGTACGTCGCTCCCCACTTCAGGATTCAAGGGGCTGGGAGGGATACGTTTCTTAGCAGAAAGAAAAACCATGGGATTCAATCTCGGCTTCTCTGAGAACCCTTTATTGGTTGCCAGTAAAAGACAGAATTGCTTTTATAGCACTCTGTCTGACGCATAAGTGCATCCATGGGAAGGCTCCGCAATATCTATGCGAAAAAATAAAAAGCTCACAACTCCAATCGCATTCTGCGATCCACCAATTAAAATTTGCTCCATATATCAAAAGCCAGATACAAGTCCAAAAGGAGAAAGAAGATTTGCACTGCAAGGTCCCAGACTATGGAACGCTTTACCAACCAGCATTCGGTTGGAGGAGAACTACTTGGCCTTCAGAAGAAAGATCAAAACTCATCTCATCTCTTTTGATGACAAAGGAGACTGGAACAATG
Organism: Rana kukunoris; assembly: GCA_029574335.1. Classification (NCBI taxonomy): domain Eukaryota; kingdom Metazoa; phylum Chordata; class Amphibia; order Anura; family Ranidae; genus Rana; species Rana kukunoris. The sequence continues at coordinate 318,886,875 of CM056050.1, read as the reverse complement.
AGCGCCCAGAGGCGATATATAGCGCAACACATGCAAACTAAAAGTTCTTCACTCACTCAAAGTAAAACTATTCTTAGTAATTTTTGCCATTTACTGCACAAATAAACCCAGTGATCAAAGAACACCAAAACAAAGCTCCATTTGTGTGAAACAATTTATAAATTAAATTTGGGTACAGTATTGCATGACGGTGCAGATACCAGTTAAAATAGCAAAAAAATGGGCCAGTCATGAAGGGGATAAAACATGTCGGAGCTCAAGTGGTTAATGCACACTAGTATCTTACTTAATCTGTTCTGCAGTGCCTCCAGATGTAGAATTTGTGATAGCCCATGCAGCTTCTTTACGAGTTCGAAACTCCGCCTTTTGTAAAATTTCAATTAAAACTGGGAATATATTAGCATCTGCAACAGCCTAAGAAAAATAAATAAATGGGTACCACTTTAAACCTTGCATAAAAATTAGCTGCTTTTAAAAGTTTTACATTTGCAATATGTACACATTACCTGTATTTGGGCTCGGTTTCCAGCCGTGATATTAGAAATGGTCCAGCAGGCCTCTTTACGAATAGATTCCTTAGGACTACTTAGTAGATGCAGGAGACAAGGCAGGGCAGAGCAGTTTAAGATAACCTTATGAGAAATACAGAGAACTTTCTTTATCAACTGGAAAATAGAGGGACCTATAATACTCTGCAATGCACCATACTGTGGCTGTCTGTAGGTCAGTATAAACTGCTTTTGTTTACTATACATACATGCTGCATGGAGAGTGAACTGCATTCTGAACTGTGTTTAGTCTAAAATAAAAATGGTTCTGCACATTAAAAAAAAAAAAAAAAACCCCATCTACTACAGACTTTGCATTTAAATTTAATTACATTTTTTAGGCCCCATGTACACGAGAAGCAAATGTAAACACATCTGAACTCACGTTTTCAAAAGCAAAAACCGGCGTTTAAAAACGTTTGCGGCTATCAGCGTTTATAGCACAGACATTGTAGACCCTCCCAAAGCTCTGAAAGCTATATATATTTTTAACTATTTCTGCCATTTTCAACAGAGAGAGCAGCAGCAGCAGCCTTTCATATGCAGACTTGCATACTTTCATTTGATTCTTCTTTTTTTAAATGGATCCCATATTGAATATATGCCAAGAAATTGTCCATACGTTGCTCTTGCTGAGGCTTCAACGCCGTCGCAAACTACGGGAGAGATCCGTTGGCAGAGCTCGTCACTATTGGACCCATCCGTTGATGGCACAGAGATTTTCAGTTGGCTATTTTACCAATATGTATGTCCAGCTGCGTACTTATCCAGAGAAATTTTTCAAATTCTGAAGTACGAAAATTGAAAAATTTGTAATTCATAAATTGAAAAATTTGTAATTCATAAATTGAAAAATTTGTAATTCATAAATTGAAAAATTTGTAATTCATAAATTGAAAAATTTGTAATTCATAAATTGAAAAATTTGTAATTCATAAATTGAAAAATTTGTAATTCATAAATTGAAAAATTTGTAATTCATAAATTGAAAAATTTGTAATTCATAAATTGAAAAATTTGTAATTCATAAATTCTAATTTTTCAATTTTTGTAATTTGGAAATTCTAATTTTTCAATTTTCGAAATTTGGAAATTCTAATTTTTCGAAATTTGGAAATTCTAATTTTTCGAAATTTGGAAATTCTAATTTTTCGAAATTTGGAAATTCTAATTTTTCGAAATTTGGAAATTCTAATTTTTCGAAATTTGGAAATTCTAATTTTTCGAAATTTGGAAATTCTAATTTTTCGAAATTTGGAAATTCTAATTTTTCGAAATTTGGAAATTCTAATTTTTCAATTTTCGAAATTTGGAAATTCTAATTTTTCAATTTTCGAAATTTGGAAATTCTAATTTTTCAATTTTCGAAATTTGGAAATTCTAATTTTTCAATTTTCGAAATTTGGAAATTCTAATTTCGATTTTTTTCAAATTTCGATTTTTTCAAATTTCGATTTTTTCAAATTTCGATTGTCCACTGGCCACGTCACCTGTCACGTCAACTGGCCACGTCACCTACCACAAGTTGTGGATTGTCCACAATGCAATGCAAGTAATTACAGTTTAGTTTTTTTTAATGTTTTAATTTGCCATCATTTTTGAGATTTCTAATGTAAAAAAATAGGTCACCTTTAAAAAACGCCTATAAACGAAATCGCGGCAAAACGCCAGTACCGTGTAAGCGCGAAAACGCCAAAAGCGTCTGAACCCATTTTTTTGCATCTGAAAAACGAGCCTAAACCCAATTGCTTTAAAACGCAAAAAAAAAACGTGAATGTGTGCATGGACACATAGGATAACATTGAATGTGTTCAGGGGCAGTTGAAAAAAATGCCCAAATGCCTCGAGTTTACCAGCATCTCGTGTGCATGGGGCCTTAGAGTTTAGATAAAATCGGCATTACACAGGTGGACTCATCTTTAACTGCACACTGAAAACAGCACTATGTATTGAAATGGCATCTGTACTGTACAGGAGGAAGAGGCACTAAAGATCGATCAAGGGAGGGCTTTAGACTAGAGCTGTTGACACCAGGAAAGCTCAAGACTTCAGAAGGATCCAAACCAGACAACGCAACAATTGAGGGAGAGGCTGAAGCCAAGCAGTCTGTATGCTAAGGGATTAGGGCAGGCATGTCCAAAGTCTGGCCCGGGGGCCAAATGCGGCCCCCCTGTTGATTTAATATGGCCCCCCCTGGGGATTTGGATATATATATATTGTTTGTGGCCCCCAGGGTCACAAAAGATATATACTGTACTTATTGGCGCTGCCTTGGAAGGGACAGGGAGGGGGCAGGATGAGCGCCGTCAGATTATGTGAAGAGAATCTCCTGTTTACTCAGCAGCATCTCTATTGGAAGTGCCGTCTCCTGGGATTCCATTGGATGACTGTTCTGTCTATCATAGGAGGCAGGACTTTGTATTAAAGAGGCCACAGAGTAAACAAGAGATTCTCCTGTTTGTAATCTGTAGGCACTCGCCCCGCCCCCCTCCCACTAACCTCGGAGGCTGCAGATGGGCATCGTTCAGGCTGCAATGATGGCAATGGTAAGGCTGCATTCATGGCACATGTGAGGATGCATTTATGGCAATGGTAAGCCTGTGCGTGTTATACGCCGATAAATACGGTATATCCAAATAACACGCCCAAGCTCATCCTTAGGCCTAAGCATCGCTCTGGGATTTGTTGGGCCCACAAAAGAAATATTTCCAGTATATCCAAATAACACACCCAAGCTCATCTCTTCACCACACACAGCCACAAAGGCAAGAGAACTCTTGTTGGGCCATGTATTAGTGCTCTGAGGAACACACTTAGACCAAATTTTAATGGTTCAAAGAATGTCGGGCAAAATAGTCGGCCCTCACGCATGGTTACTTTAACAAATCTGGCCCTCTTTGAAAAACGTTTGGACACCCCTGGTTTAGGGGAACCAGAATATGGAATCCTATACTATATAGAAGAGATCAGAGCTATGCATTATGGCAACAGGGAGAAGCACTCTGTGTATGCTGGTGGGCATAGCGTCCAATACAAATAATGATCATAACTATGCACATGGAGCACCTACGATGTCATCCCGAGAGGCCACAAAAGAGGCTTTTCTTCCTATGTATCAGCTTACTTACACAAACAGAAGAGGTCTATGGAAATAAGATAAAAGTGTAGCTTCCCACGACATCCAGTTATTGGGGGTTAAGGTTTGTGCATTAATCCTTTCTGTACTCTGGGCTTTACACCATTAGGTAGCATTTTGAGGGACCCTTCCCTTGTTCAGCATGCAGTCTGCTTTTATAAAGTGTATACATTTTACATTTATCAGTTTACCCCCACCTAATACAATTGTCTCAATTCCTCACTTCATAGTCTCCTTTAATCCAATATATGATCAGACCTATAAATATGGTATGCTCCAAGAGGAAGGAGCACACTCACGGATAGGTTGCAAAGCAAGGTTTACAAAGGGAATGGAATAGATTTTCTACATACTGTAGCAAGAACATGTATGTGAACCGCTTAGAATTACAGTAAAAACCTTGTTTGGAGAGCATTTTACAAGACAAGCCAATTTTTTAAATACATTTTGACTTGATATACAAGCAGCGTCATGTCACAACTGTGTATAAAATAGGAGAGGTGCCTCAAAATGTAGCAATATGGTTACATTTAATGAAGGTACAACATTTAACAACTTATTCTTACACTTAGAAGAGGGGTGCCTGTAAAACTCTGTAGCTTCTGCTGGAGTTTGCTTCTAATCCCCTTGTGAATGGACATTGCTATAATCTTTTTATATGGACTATAAACTGAAAGACCTATGAATAAATGGTTGTGGAACAAATCATTTGAGTATCCACCATTGCTTATGGGGAAATTTGATTTGATATACAACTGCTTTGGATTACAAGCATGTTTCTGGAATGAATTACAGGTAAAACTCGAAAAATTTGAATACCGTGCAAAAGTTCATTTAACTGATGCAACTTAAGGTAAAACTAATATACTAGATAGGTCAAGCCCTGATTTGTCATAATTTAGAGGATTATGCATACAGCTCATGAAAACCCCAAATCCACAATCTCAGAAAATTGTGAAAAAGGTGCGATATTCTAGGCTCGAAGTGTCCCACTCTAATCAGGCCATAACACCTAAACATTTAAATGGTCTCTCAGTGTGGTTCCGTAGGAATCACAATCATGGGAAAGACTGCTGACCCAACAGTTGTGCAGGCAGTCATCATTGACAGCCATAAGGAAGGAAAGCCTCCAAAAAAAAAAGGAAGGTAACTGCAAAAGAAGTTGGATGTTCCCAAAGTGCTGTATCAAAGCACATTAATAGAAAAGTTATGTGGAAGGGATAAGTGTGGAAGAAAAAAAAAAAAAAAAAAGTGCACAAGCAGCAGGGATGACTGCAGCCTGGAGAGGACTGTCAGGAAAAGGCCATTCAAAAACGTTGGGGACTTTAACAAGGAGTGGACTGAGGCTGGAGTCAGTGCATCAAGAGCCACCACTCAGACTGATCCTGGGCTTCAAATGTCTTATTCCTCTTGTCAAGCCACTCCTGAACAACAAACCTCAGAAGCGCCTTACCTGGGCTAAGGAAAAACAGACCTGGAGGAAGAATGGAGAGGCACATGCTGCAAGATGCTTGTAGTCCAGTGTGAAGTTTCCAGGGTCTGTGTCGATTTGGGGAGCCATGTCATCTGCTGGTGTTGGTCCACTATGCCTCATTCACTCTGGTGTCAACACAGCAGTCTACAAGTAGATTTGGGAGCACTTCATGCTTCCTTACGCAGACTAGCTCTATGGGGATGCGGACTTCGTTTTCCAGCAGGACTTGGCAACTGCCCACACTGCCAAAAGCACCAAAACCTGGTTCAATAACAGTGGGATTGCTGTGCTTGATTGGCCAGCAAACTCGTCGGACCTGAACCTCAAAGAATCTATGGGGCATGGCCAAGAAAAAAAAATATGAGAGACATGAGCCTGAACAATGCAGAAGAGCTGAAGGCTGCTATTGAATCATCGTGGTCTTCCATGACACCTCAGCAGTGCCACAGGCTGATAGCTTCCATGCCACGCTGCATTGAGACAGTAATTGCTGCAAAAGGGGCCCAAACATATGCATTGTTCTACCTACAATTCTCGCTTTATTGATTACATGCAATATTCAAATTTCCTGACACTGTGGATTTGGGGGTTTTCATGAGCTGTAAGCCATAATCACAATTATGACAAATCACGGTTTGAACCAACTTGCTTTGCATGTAAACGAGTCTCATATTTGTTTCACCTTTAAGTTGCATAAGGCCCCTTTCACATTTATACGACTTCAAAGTCGTGCGATTTTACCGCAATTTTGCCACCGCGATTTGGGATCAGTACAACTTCGACTTTGCCACAACTTTGGCATTAGTCCTGGTTCACACTGGGTACGATTTGAGATGCGATTTCACACAGCAATTGTCGGCAATGGCACTGTCCTAATCGGTGCGACGCCGATTTCAAAAAGTAGTTCCTGTACTACTTTTTGCGATTTGAGGTGCGATATTGACATCTGTGCAGAAACCTGCACAGATGTCTCTGAAATCGCGGCCGAAATCGGGACTGTAGGGCGGGAGTGAAGCCGTGCAAGTTCAGCTGAACTCGCACAGCTTCACTCCTACAGCCCAGTGTGAACCTGGGCTTACCAATGAGGCAATTCCTTTTCCTGCCACCACAGTTGTCATTGCTGCTGTAGCAGTAGCAGGGCATGAGGAAGAAGAGGAGAAGCGCAAAAGACGTGGATATTGGGTACATCCCATCATTGCCAATCGTGAAGATAGGGGTCAATTTTGGGTCCTCTATAATGAAGAATGAGAAGAATGCTCCTTACATTGGTGATCAGTGGGAGGAATGCTCCTTACATTGGTGATCAGTGGGAGGAATGCTCCTTACATTGGTGATCAGTGGGAGGAATGCTCCTTACATTGGTGATCAGTGGGAGGAATGCTCCTTACATTGGTGGTCAGTTGTAAGGATGTCCCCCTTCATTGGTGGTCAGTGGGAAGATTGTCCCCTTCATTGGCGGTCAGTGGGATCTTGTCTTTGTAGTTTATCTTGTCTTTGTAGTTTGTGTCACAAATAAATCTAATGATTTGCTCATTAGAGGACGTCTCTCTGTTTTTACCCGTTTGGAGCACATTGTTCCTAAAGGAATAACCAGGAAGTGAATGTGTGGTGGAAAAATGTGCTTGGTAAGGGCTACTATACTGAAAGGATTGGGTGGGACAAGGGTTAAAAAGCTGCTTGTGCTTACAAAGTTGTACTGAAATCGTGTGTATTATTCAGGTACGATTTGCATGCTACTTAAGGGTTTAACATTGAGGTCTATGGACAATAACTCGCATGGAAGTTGTACCAAAGTAGTGCAGGGACTACTATGAAGTCGGCACTAAATAAAGTCATGCCAGTATGAATGGTGTTCATTGAAAATCATGGAGAATGACTTGTCATACGATTTTGCAGTCCACAATCGTGAGACAAGTCGTATAAGTGTGAAAGGGGACTTAGTGAAATAAATGAACTTTTGCATGATATTCTAATTCTGAGTTTCACCTGTATGCTATATTTACTGTAACTGGTTTTCTGCAGTAATTTGCCATAAAATGTGATCTGATCCTTATCCAAGTCACATTAAACAAAACACAATATGGATGCAGTATTGATCCTATGCCGCATTTATTCCCTGCCTGATCTAAGCTACACTCTGGTCTTAGCCTTCAGCAAGCAGAGGCTTGTGATGGTCAGTCACCAGTTTTTTGTTCTGCCCTTCCAGTGCTCACTGGAGTGCTGGGCTGTAGAGGTGGGAGTGGCTGGCTCAGGCTCTCAGGGGCTCACTGAGAGGCTGAGCAGGCTGCCAGTCCAGGCATCTGTGTGGATCCCGACTATAAAATTAAATCCTTGCGCCCAGCTCCAAGCATCCTGCTACGCAGTAAGCTTGATATAGGACTGTTCGCTACTCGTGTCACCAATCACCAATCTCACCTGCCTCCTCCCCCACACACATTTTTTCTTCTTCCCTTCCTCTTACATTTTCCTGCCATTTCTAAAAACTTGTATGAATTTTGTTTGTCTGGAAGCGAGATTCCCCCTCCTGCTGGCGACAAAGAACCTTATAGGCACCTATAGGCAATCTTTTTGGAATTTTCTAACCCTGCACATGTAACACTTTGCTCATCATGCTACCAGATATCTTAGATATATTAAATACACAGTTACCAAGTTACTATGCTTTGACTTCCCAACAATTCACAACTTCAAAGTACATTTCAGACCTCAACCAAAAATAACTGCTGTCACCAGTCCTCCAATGGCCTACTAATGTTCTACTCACTCACAACCTTGTGCAAAAAAGGTATGTATGGAAAGCTTCAAAATTTCTCTTGGACAGCCCTCCTCTGAAGTTCAAATTCTTAACTCCCTATTGTTATTTAACCACTTAAGACCCGGACCAATACGCTGGTAAATGACCCATGGTGTTTTTGCGATTCGGCACTGCGTCGCTTTAACAGACAATTGCACGGTCGTGCGACGTGGCTCCCAAACAAAATTTGCGTCCTTTTCTTCCCACAAATAGAGCTTTCTTTTGGTGGTATTTGATCACCTCTGCGCTTTTTATTTTTTGCGCTATATACAAAAATAGAGCGACATTTTTGAAAAAAAAACACAATTTTTTACTTTTTGTTAAAAAAAAAAAATCAAATAAACTAAATTTTAGTCAAACATTTAGGCCAAAATTTATTTAGCCACATGTCTTTAGTAAAAAAAAAAAAAAAAAAAAAAAAAAAAACACAATAAAAAAAAAATAGCTACCTAGAGGGAACAGCGACACTAATACAGCGATCAGAAAAATGATCGCTTAGTGATGCTGGCAATAGGGAGTGTAAACACAGGAGGAGGAAGTGACAGGAGCTGGGAGCGCGCGCATTGGCTGGGAGCGATCGCGGGGGGGCGGGTAAACGCCGACATCCGCCCGCTCATCCCGGATCGCTCCCGGAGCCAGGGGGACCCCCGCACGCCGCGGAGGGGGTCCCGATGGGACCCCCGAACCGCACTTAGGCGGGGACGTAAATTTACGCCCTTGTGCCTGTACGTGCCATTCTGTGGCCGTATATGTGCGTGCGGGGGTCCTTAAGTGGTTAATAATCAACACATGTTGGCTCTTATAAATGAAGGATATTAAATGTGCAGGGATTATGTTGCTAGGGTGGTGTCTGGTGCCACTTGTTGCTGAACACGTCATACAGATTTTCATAGCTATGGCTCTTTGCCTCCTCTGCAATGCCCAAGAATTAAAACATTTTGTAAAACACAGGCTTTCCCTGGTTATCAGTCTACTTGCAAAAACTCAGTTGCTTTTTCAGAGAAATGCTGGGGAACATGCCAAGTTACTAGCTTTTACTGTATAGCAAATTGATCTGCAATTTCCCTGGTATTCCAGCATTCATAAAATTATAGTGTGTGCTTATAACAGTACTCAGCAGGAAAATAGGATTTTTTGTTCTCGCCGTAAAATCCTTTTCTCCTTCGTCCATGGACAGACAAAGCTTCCTTAAATCTTGACTTGTGGGTTATGTTCCTGTTCTATAGGAAAGGACTAGGCAGAACATGTTAGATATTTAAATGTTACTTTAAACAGAGTTGAACAGCCCCACCCAGGGGGCGATCACTCCAGACATAACCCTCCGCCCTACAGTCAGCAGCTCAGTTCGAAAAAAGGAGTACAAACCTAAAAAAGGAGCGCTGGGTGCCGTGTCCGTCCATGGACGACAGAGAAAAAGGATTTTACGTTGAGTACAAAAAAAAAATAAAAAAAAATATCCCATTTTATTTTTTCATCCATGGACAGACACAGCTTCCTTAAATCTTGACTAGGAGAAGAGGAAGAAAGGAAAGAAGGAAAGAAAGGGAACAACAAAACGAACTTCACCCCAAACAGAGCTCAACGGAGGAGTTGTAACTTTAAACAGCCGCCTGCAAAACCTTGCGGCCAAAGGAAGCATCTGAAGATGCACTCACATCAACCTTGTAAAATTTGGAAAATGTGTGAACAAATGACCAAGTCGCCACCTTACACACCTGTGAGACAGACACTAGATGTTGGAAAGCCCAGGAGGCACCAATAGCCCTGGTCGAATGCGCTGTAACAGGAAAGGGAGGCGCCCGCCCCTTAAGGGCATAAGCCTGGATGACGGTCTGCCTGATCGATCCAAGAAATGGTGGCCGACGAGACCGCTAGGCCTATTTGTGGACCAGACACCGACAAACAGGGAGCCAGACCTCCGGAACAGAGTCGTAGCAGACGGGTACACCTGCAAGGCACATACTACATCTAAAAAGGTCTGCAACGCAGCCTCTTTGGGATGCGATGGCCGAGGACACAAAGGAGGAAGTACAAAGTCCTCATTTAGGTGAAAAGCTAAAACCACCTTCGGGAGAAAATTGGAGTTAGTACTCACCGGTAACTCCTTTTCCGGTAGTCTTCCAGGACAGCCCCTGAGAGATGGAGTCCCTCCCATCGAGACAGGAAACACGTTGCCACAATCTTTAAAGGACTGCCCCTTTCAGTCCCTGGTCAGTCTTACTCAAAGAACCGAAGGATGGAACTGCAAGATATAACCAGAACAGGTTAACATGTAAATGTATTACATAACAATTCCTGAAAAGAAGGGTGGGATCGTGCTGTCCTGGAAGACTACCGGAAAAGGCGTTACCGGTGAGTACTAACTCCAATTTTCCCTGATCGTCTTCCAGGACAGCCCCTGAGAGGATCCTAAAGTACTCACCAGATCTAGGGTGGGTGGGACCACAGCCTGGAGGACTTTCCTCCCAAAAGCCTGATCCTGGCTGGACAGCAGGTCCAGTCTGTAATGTCTTGTGAAGGTGGCAAAACTTGACCACGTGGCCTCCTTACAGATCTGTTCCGGGGTGGCGCCTTTCTGCCCAGGTAGTAGCAAGTGCCCTAGTGGAGTGGGCTTTACCTATGGTTTTATAACCCTCTAGGATAGCTGACCTAATCCACCTAGCTATCGTGGCTTTGGAAGCTTTCTGTCCCTTGTGATGACCAGAAAAAAGAACAAATAAGGAGTCTGAAAGCCTAAATGAATTTGTTGTTTCTAAATATTGTAAAACACACCTCCTCACATCTAGGAGATGAAACTCTCTCTCCTTCTTATTAGAAGCGTTTTGGCAAAATGAAGGCAAAATAATGTCTTGGGACCTATGAAAACCTGAAGATATCTTTGGCAGGAACCCAGGGTCTGTCCTCAGAATGATTCTGTCCTCGAAAATTTGTAAAAATGGCTCTCTGACCGAGAGCGCTTGAATTTCGCTGACTCTGCGGGCTGTCGTAATTGCTACCAGAAGCACAGTTTTTAAAGTGAGCAGTCTTAGAGGTCTCTGATATGGGCTCAAATGGAGTACCCAAAAAGGCCTTTAGAACCACCGACAGGTCCCAAGCTGGCACTACTTTAGTTTTTGTTGGCTTCTGTCTGGCGACTGACCTACAAAATCTAGAGACCAATTGATTTTCTTGTAGCCGCGTATCCAGATAAACGCTTAAGGCTGCAATTTGTACCTTGATGGTTCTCAGGGATAACCCTTGGTCTACACCGTCCTGTAAGAACTGTAGAATGTTTCCAATATTCTTGTCCATTAGTCCCCGATCCGATAACCAGGAATTGAATTTCTTCCAGGTTTTGCTGTATATGGCTCTAGTAACCGGTTTCCTACTTTGGAGTAAGGTCTGAATTACCCTCTCCGAAAGGCCCTTCCTCCTTAGGATCTCTTCCTCAGTAGCCACGCTGAGAGCTTCAGCATGGGTAGGTGTGGATATAACAGAGGTCCCTGGGACAATAGATCCGGTCTGTTGGGGAGTCTCAAAGGCGGTTGTTGTGACAGGCCTAGGAGAGTTGTAAACCAGGGTTTCTTGGGCCAGAAGGGGGCTACCAGAATCAGACAAGTTTCTTCTGTCAGAAATTTGGATAGAACTCTCGGAATAAGATGTAGTGGAGGAAATGCGTACACTAGTCTGAACGTCCAGGGTGTTTGTAAAGCATTCACCGCCCAAGGTTGATCTCTTGGAAATAGAGAGCAAAAAACGGGAACCTTAGAATTCCGCCTGGTTGCAAATAAGTCTATCTCTGGTATTCCCCATTGATCGGTTATGACCCTGAAGGCCTCAGTGTAGGGACCACTCTTGATTGGACACTTGGGGGCCGGACTGGGGCGGTTAAACAGAATGCCCTTTGCCCTTCTGCCCTGCCCAATGCTTTTTGAGTTTAACATCTTTCCCGTTTTTTTCTGCGTCCTGGGGGGGGGAATTTCCTTTGGAAATTCTTCTTTTTAAGCGGAAAGGATTTCTTCTTATCTGCTGTCCTTTCTAAGGCGGTTTCTAATTCGGGCCCAAAAACTAGGTCCCCGTTAAACGGAACACTGCATAATCTCGTCTTTGATGCTATGTCTCTGGACCAGGTTTTTAACCACACAGACCTTTTAGCTGCTACTGATAGAGCTGCTGATTTGGCTGTGAACTTAACCGTGTCTGTGGTAGCATCGGAAATAAAACCGGTCGCCTTAAACAACATAGGGAAAGTCTTTAGTAGTTCTTCCCTAGGGGTGCCCATCTTAAGATGTTCCTCCAGCTGGGTCAGCCAAAACTCTAAATTTCTGGCCACGCAGGAAGTAGCTAACGCTGGTTTCAGGCCTGCCATGGAAGAGTCCCATGCCCTCTTCAGGACAATGTCGGTCCTTCTGTCCATCTGGTCCTTCAGATGGCCCATATCTTCAAAGACCAAGTCTGCCTGTTTAGAAACCTTGGATAAGGGAGCGTCTAATTTAGGCGCTTTATTCCAGACTGCCTCTGGGTTCTCGTCAAACGGGAATCTCCTCTTCAGCGAGTTAGGAAAAAAGGGTTTCTTATCTGGTTCCACCCATTCTCTGCGGACCAAGTCAGAGAGTACCTCATGGATAGGAAAAACCCTAGCTTTCTTTTTCCCCAGAGCCTCATACATCTTGTCATGTCTAGATAACGGAGCCTCCTCCTCCTCAATTTCTAGGGTCGTAAATGGCCCCAAGTAACTTGTCTACCTCCTCAATAGACAGTTTATATTTAGTAATTCTTTTAGCTGCGACCTGGCTCTCCTCTAAGTCTGAATCTGAGTCTGAGGATTCCGGTCTAGCAACTTCAGGGCTACGCTCCCTTACCGTGCGGGGCTCCCCAGAGCTAGGAATAGTGGGGCTTGGTGACGGAGAGGCAGTGGCTGTACTAGGAACTACAGATGTGTTAACATTAGCGATCAAACATTAGCGATCAAATCCCTAAGAGATTTAAACGTCGAGGCCATCTCCTCCTTAAAGGAGCCCAGGAAACTAACTCAGGGAGAGTCTGTCTCTGACTTAAGCAATTTAGAGATACATTGCTTGCAGAGAGCTTTATCATACCCAGAGGACAACTTGCTACCACAACTTGGGCATTTCTTGTGGCCCGACCTATCCTCCCTGGTAGTTTCCTTGGCCTAAAAGGAAAAAGAAAAGGGCCTTAGTTCCCACAGGGCCTGCTCCATAGTCACCCGTGTGCTTTACCATCACCAGAATACTCTAAGGATGTACACCACCACACATCTAGCAGAAAAATAATACACCCTAGAACTGCCCAGCAGCCTACCTGGGTGATGCTAGCGCCTGCTTCATCCGGAGTCTGCGAGGGATTGACCTCCATGGCTGTTCCCTGCCTCCGTTCCCGCCGCTGGTCCGGTATAGCTGGCTGCTGGTCGGGATACAGGACCAGACTGGGCTTTTTCTCTGCTCCCCACGCCGATGAGACCCAGAACCGGAAGGTCTCGGAGCACGGCTATGACGCGCTTCCGCCGGAAATGATGCATCGGCGTCTCCGCCCCCCCAGCGCTGGAAGTATTGAAAAATTGAACTCCCGCCGAGGGGAACCGCGCCATTCCGCCCACTGACCGAATCGGTACCGGGGAAGGAGGGAGAAACGGGCCTGCTCCTGTCTGCTGGACGGTACCCGTGTCCAAAGGTAAGACAAAAAATTCTTTCCAGGCGTGCAATGGTCAGACCCAGTCCTCCACGCAGCCCCTGAGAGAAGGTTCCTCAGCAAAATGTTCCTCCGAGAGAGGAAACACAAAGACTGACCATGGACTGAAAGGGGCAGTCCTTTAAAGATTGTGGCAACATGTTTCCTGTCTCGATGGGAGGGACTCCATCTCTCAGGGGCTGTGCTGGAAGACGATCAGGGAAAACAAGGTTGAGGGCGTAGAACCACCTCATCCTTATGGAGTACCAAGAACGGACTTGCAAGACAAGGCCGCCAACTCAAAACACATCTGACAGATGTAATGGCCACTAGAAAGGCCACTTTCTGAGATAGTGTCAAGAGAGGAATTTCTCCAATGTCCTCAAAAGGAGGCTGTTGAAGAGCAGAGAGCACCAGATTCAAATCCCAATGAAGAAGCAGTGGTCTAATAAAAAAAAAAAGAAAAAAAAAAAAAAAAAGAAACACCCCACACATGTCAAACCCCCTGCACAAACGTACCCACTAGTGAATGGTTCGCCAAGGGTCGTTGAAAGAAAATAGCCAAGGCTGAAATATGTCCCTTAAAATGGTGCTTAAGGCAAGTTTCTGATCCACTCCTCGCTGCAAAAACAGCAGGACCCTGGAAATCGAATATGCCAGTGGAGGCCACTCCATCTACTCGTACATAGATGTAGGCCTTCCAAGCGCAAGGGTAGATCTTCCGAGAAGATGACTTTCGCTCCCTCAGCATGGTTGAGATGACCGAATCTGACAGACCTCGGTCCCTTAGTACCTGGCTTTCAATAGCCATGCCGTTAATGCCAGCAACTGTAAAGCAGGATGAAGTATGGGACCTTGAAACAGAAGGTCCTCCCGCATTGGCAATCGCCAGGGCACATCTGCCACTAGGTCGGCGTACCAGGGACGCAAGGGCCAATCCAGAGCGATTAGAAGTTACCAGGATCCCCTCGGCCTAAGGCATTAAATAAGCAGATTCTAATCTCACAGGGCCCCCAACGCACAAGCCCAGGGAGCTCTGTACCTGGCTACGAACCTCGACACATTGCGATTGAGTCGAGAAGCCAGGAGATCCATGTCCGGCGTGTCCCACTTCCGGCAAAGGAGTTGAAACACCTCCGGATGCAACGACCGTTCCCCTTGATTCAGCATCTGGGGACTTAGGTAGTCCGCCTGCCAGTTTTCTACACCCGGAATGTAAACGGCTGACAGAGCCGGCACGCTCCTTTCCACCCACCGCAGGATGCGAGTGACCTCCGACACCGCAGCCAAGCTCCGTGTTCCCCCCTAATGGTTGACATAAGCTACGTCATGGTGTTGTCCGACTGGATCCATATTGGATGTCCTTGTAGCCTCTGCAACCATGAGGGTAGGCACAGCCTGATCGCTCCAAGTTCTAGTACATTGATCGGCAGGCGGGATTCGTCCGTAGTCCAGCGACCCTGGGCCGACTGGACCACCCAGACAGCCCTCCCCAACCTGTGAGGCTGGCGTCCGTCGTGATCACAGTCCAATGGAAGGGAAGGAACGACTTCCCGTACTGAAGTGTCGGATCTCAGCCACCAACTCAGAGAAGCACTGACCAGGTGACTTACCTGAACCCGACGATCCAGAGACAATAAAGATCTGTTCCATTTGTACAGGATCTCCTTCTGCAAAACTTGTGTGTGGAATTGGGCATACAGTACTGCCTCGAAGAAGGCTACCATGAAGCCCAGGACTCGCATGCAAAAAACGGAGAGACGACCATTTGCAGGACGCCAACAATTTCACCCCCGACTGGAGTGTCTGCAAATGCAACAAGGGAAGGAAGACTTTTGCCTCAGGAGGAGTCCAGAATTAATCCTAGGTACTCCAGACGCTGAGTCAGTACCAAGACCGACTTCTGAATATTCAGCCCCCATATTCCCGGAGGGTCTGACTGGCTATAGACACGTCATCCTCCAATTCTGAGCCAGAAGCGGCTCTCAGAAGATGTACTAGGTAGCCCAAAATAGCAATGCCTCGCTGTCTCAGCCGAGCCAGAATCAGGGTGAGCACCTTGGTAAACACTCTTGGTGCTGACGCTAGGCCAAAGGGAAGATCTACAAATTGATAGTGGTCTTCGCTGATCGCAAAGCGCAGAAACCTCGGATTCCTGGTGCAGATGGGTACATGCAAGTATGTGTCCTTGATGTCCAAGGATGCCAGAAAATCCCCCTGATGGAGCGTAGCAACCACTAAATGAATTGATCCCATCCGGAACTTTTGAACCCTTACAAAGTCATTGAGGGCCTTGAGATCCAAGATTGGACAGACAGACTGTCCTTTTTTGGGACCACAAAAAGATTTGAGTAGAATCCCTGAAACCTTTCTTGTATTGGCACAGGTAAAATTACCCTGCACCTTAGTAAATCCTGTACTGCCCCCATTAAGGCAGGCTGATGAGTCTGGGGGAAAGAGGAAGTTTTGGGGGTAAGAGGACGTTTTGGGGGATAGGAAAGAAACTCTCCCTTGTACCCAGAAGTGCCCATCTGCCATACCCACTGGTCGGCGAGCAGGAAGGTCCATCTGCAAACCCACAAAGTCTATCTCGTAGCCCAAGAACCACACCTTTTGGGATGGTAGAAGATTTGACTTTTGGAGGTTGAGAATCCAACCCAAACCCCTTAGGTGTTCTTGGGTTATCTGCAGATTGACCTCCACCTGATCTCTTGAGTCTGCAAACAGTAAATCGTCCAGGTAAGGTACTATTGGAATTCCCTTCAGTCTCAGGGGGTTCTAGAGCCTCTGCCATCACCTTCGTGAACACTCTGGGAGAAGAGGAAAGACCAAAAGGCAGGGCCTGAAACTGCAGGTTCCACAATTCTCCTCCTCCTCCCAGATTGACTGCTAGCCGCAGAAATTTTTGTGACTGGGTTGCCATCGGAACATGGAGATCGGCATCTCTTAGATCGATTGATGCCATGTGGCAACCCGGGGTGATTAGATTCCTCACAGAGAAAATCGTGTCCATTCTGAATTTTTTGTATTTTATGGAGAGGTTGAGAACCTTCAACTTGAGGATCAAGCAGAATTTCCCTGATGGTTTTCTGACCAGAAAAATTTGGAAGTAAAACCCTTCCCCCTGCTGATCCTTCAGTACTTGGGAAATAACTTTCTGTTGCATCAGTTCTTGTAAAAGACTTCATAGCCAGAGCTTTTTCCCCGATCCCTTGGAAGAGTTGCAATTAGTCCAATTAGGCTCAGGACAAAAAGAAGGACTTCTTGTTTTTTCCCCCAAGCTGGAAGGAAGTCCTGTAACCTTCCCCCTACTGGGAGATGGTCATTGTTTTTTAGGAGTTTGCTCGGGGGGGGGGGGGGGGGGGGTCGTCTAAAGAGCACCCCTCCTTTGCCTCTTCCTCTGAGGAATCCAGGGCTTTTTCTGCGTTTGGTCTCTTTTATTGGTTTGCTGAAAAGGACGAAAATTTCTCTTTTGTGGGAAAGCTTTTTTCTTATCAGCTGTCCTGTCAAAGACTGACTAACTCTGGGCCAAACATCACATCGCCTGAAAAAGGAATTCCACATAATTTCCCTTTAGAGGCCCCTGACCAGGTTTTTAGCCAGATGGCCCTTCTTGCTGAATTAACCAGCGCAGAGGAGCTGCCCATCATCCTGATAGATTCTGCTGAAGCATCTGCCATATATTTGACTGCTTTTAGCAAAGTGGGAAAGGATTCCAATAGATCCTTCCCGGAAGTGCCTGCTATCACATGGTTTTTGAGTTGCTCCAACCAACACTCCATGTTACTGGCTACAACTGTGGCCACCATTGCAGGTTTCAGATTGGACAATACTGAGTCCCAGGCTTTCTTCAGTAGCCCATCTGCCCTGTTGCCCATGGCATCTTTAAGAATGCCCATATCCTCAAAGGCTAAATCAGTCTTTCTGGATACTTGTGAGAAAGCGACATCTATTTTTGTTTTTTTATTCCAAACCAATTCTTTCTTTTCCTCAAAAGGAAATCGTCTGAGGGCTTTGGAAAAGAACTGTCCTTTTTCTGGATCCTTCCACTCTTTCTTAATAGTATCTGTTAGGATCTTATGAACTGGGAAGACTATGTTTAACTTCTTCCAGACCTTGGTACATTTTGTCATGTACTGACAGCTGAGGCTTTCCCTCTTGAATTTCCAAAGTGGTATATATCGCTTTGAGTAATTCTTCCACCTCTTCAAGCGATAGGAGGATCTAGCCGCCTCCTCCTCAGCATCAACGGTTGAGGGGGGGGGGGGTGCACTTTCTCTTTCATCCTCAGACTCACTCTCCACTCGTCTGGAAGAGGACAGAAGGAGATTGGATTGAGAACTCTGTTCCTGGCTGTGACTCTGGCCTTTTTTCTCTACCAGGGAACGCACTGTCCCTAGGGTCTCTGCTAATTATTTTCTTACAGAGGATAAGAGATCTTTACACTCCTGTGTAGATTCTTCCTTCACCAGTTCCGCAATGCAGGATCTGCACAGTGGTTTTGGCCAAGAATCTCTTAAAGGGTTTTTGCATGAGGGGCATTTTCTTCCTGATACTCTCTCTGATTTAGCTGTGGCTTTCTGAAACAAACAGAAAAACCCAGACCCCTTTTTAGGGTTAAATAATCACCAATTAAGAGAACACACAGCACCCTTTAGCCGACAGCCTATGTGCCACAGAGTCTCACCCCTTGCTGAACTGCTATTAGAGCATTAGAACTAAAGCAGACAGCTGCAGGTTTTAGTCAATAACACCAACACAAAAGAAAACACCCAGTGTCAAAAACAAAAAAGGAAAGTGGTACCACTGTACCTTTCCTACCTGGGCCTGGCCGGGAACCTGCATCCACCATTCCTGCTGAAGGTTCAGCTTCCTCCATTATGAACCACTGCTGCTGCCGCCACTGAGATTTAAACAGCTTCTTTTTTTCCCCTTTGCTTAGCTCCTCCTTATGAGCGAAAGGAGGTCCCTGGCCAGATATCCCGCCTCTTCCTCCTGCGTTCCAGCAGCTGGAACCAATTGCTACTACGCCCTGCCGGAAGTCTCCCCTCACCAGAACTGACGTCATCCGCCGTCCGGGATTCAGCACCGCCATGCAGAGACCTGGCATGGACGCTCAAACTGAGCACAACCGCGGCTTCCTGAACACTTTAGGTGGACAACCCCCGACCGACCATTACTCCTATGAGCCGGCGAAGGAAGAGACACCGGAGCACCTCCTTTACGTACGGGAAGGAGCTGGGTTGATCTAGGACAGGGGTGGCCAACAAGTGGCCCGGAGGCCACATGTGGCCAGCAACCTCCTGCTCTGGAATGGTGAGTTGGCAAGCCCAGATCGCCATACCACAATATCAGTGTTGTGAATTAAGCTGGTGGTAAAGAAAGAAAGCAGCTGAGCCCCATAAGCCGATGCTTCCTCTACAGCGCCAGCTTTTGCCACAGGTGGAGTCTATGGCAAAGTTCAACTAACCCGCAGGATAGACACAGGTGCACTACAGTCTTAGGCCCTTTTCACACAATCAGCCCGACCAAATGAGACCCTCGATTCACCTCTATAGAGCGACAGCTGTGTTTACGCTCCCGCCTACCTCTAGAGTGACCACATGTCCCGGATTGCCCGGGACAGTCCCGTATTTCACAGGTCTGTCCCGGGCACATTCGTTTCCAGGACAATACAATGTCCCAGAATGAAACGGACATAGCCGACCCTCGGGCCAATCTGATGCCCCCAAAAAAGGCCTCCACATCACTGCTTTACTCACCGACAGTACTGGCCCTGGCCAGGAAAGCCTGGAGGAGCACAATCCCACCCTATGCTTGTGATTGGAGAAATTATAAATCCCGCCTCTTGTGTCCAATCACTGTGCCATGATTTGTTACAGCACAAGCTGATTTTTGGGAAGGGAGGGTGTCCCTGAATGGTGGTTTGGAAATGTGGCCACCCTACCTACCTCCAATACCAAAAACAGAAGGGAATTCATCCCCTTTTATCTGGGCTGATCCGCCCACTCATTGTGGCCCTCGACTGTTTACCAATTTACTTAAGTGGCCCTCGCTCTTCAAAAGGTTGGGCACCCATTGTCTAGGACAACAAGGTGAACAAAAAGGTACTGCCAAAACCCTCCTGGAGAGAGCGCAGCCCCTCTGGTTCCCCTGCAGTGCTTCCTTGGCGGAGGAAACACTAAAACAGAAGGCATGGTAAAAGAGGCGTTGTCACGCAGTGTTACCTGTGAAGGGTGGAGCTACACTCTCTCAAAAAGGTGCTGTCCTGAAAGGTGAAGGGAGAAATACTGCTTCTGCGTAGAAAAGGAAGGTCGTGGCTTACAGCGAGAGGGAGAAGTGTGCTCTTACCTCCAGCGACATCCTTAATGTCGTCCAGCAAGGTACCAAAAAGCCTCCCACCTTTGAAGGGCAAATCTGACAGAGCTTTTTTGGATGCTTGGTCAGCAGACCAGCATTTCAGCCAAATCAGGTGGCGCAATACCACCGCAGATACAGAGGCTCTGGAGATCAAGGGAGCCGCATCCAGAGTGGCATCACAGACATACACAAGGCCCTGTACCAATTGGTCAGTCAGCCTTATGCACTCTGGAGGAAGCTGATGCTCCTCTGTCTGTTGCAAAATCTTTGCCCATTCAGTGAGTGTGAGACACCAAAGTCGCAACCAAGATAGGTCGCAACGCTGAGCCCAGCATTGTGAACAGTAGGGTCCTTAAACGCAGGAGCCCATTTTTTCAAAAGGCTCTCCCCAACAGGATAACGAGGGACCACAAAGGACCTCTGCAGCCAATCCCATTCCTTATCTATGAACTTATCAAAAGAAAGACACATGAGGAAAAAACTTTAACAGAGGGGTTCGCTTTGTGCGTCCCAAATGAGACTGAGCACTGCGTAGATGTTCTTAGCTGTATGCTCCAGCTTGAGAGTCCCTCACAGCATTAATAAGTGCACTCACAAGTGCCCCGTCTTGCACGGTCCTGGTCTGCATCCTCCGACAGAGCATTCCCCAGAAGACGGCAGGGGGAGGGGGCACTTTTTACCCTTTGTTGTTGCCTCGGGAATGTTTGGGAAAGCAAGATCAGCCACTGACTCCATGTTGCCCACTGACAGCCCTTAGGGATGTAGCCAAGACAAAAACCATCCACCCTCCTAAGATGCACTGATGGGGGCTGGGGGTTACCCAGGAGACTCACCACCCAGTCAGAATCATTTCAGCGCCACTGCCCGCTCTCACACACAGTGTGTGTCTGAGGAAACCTTGTAGGGTGAATTGCGCCGTCTAGGAAGCTAGTCCAGCACTAGAGGCCAAAAAAAAAAGCACAGAACACAGAAAAATGGTGCCGGCTCTGCCAAAATGGCGCCCAAATACAGCGATGTGGACGAGAAGGCCGTGGTGGAGGCTTGCCACTAAAAGACTACCCCCACAGACAGCGAGCCTGCACACCCCCACAAACCATAACCGGGACCTGGAGACACACAAAAGGGTAAACCCTGGTCTAGGGCCAAAACCACTAATCGATTAGTAACATAATGGGGTTAAAAAAAAACTAAAATTAACCCTTTATAGTACAAAAAAAAATTAAACCCTTACAGTAGCTTTTTTTGTACTTATTTTTGTTTTTTTAACCCCATTATGTTGCTAAACATCTCAGGCCTCTGTTTTTTGGTGCTTTTTGCAGAAACACTACAGTTCATTTGCATGTTTTCCTATGGGACCCATTCACATGCATGATTTTTTTTCAGCTGCTGCGTATTTGGAAAGGGCAAGGACTTTTTTAAACGAAAAACGGTGCCATTTTGTTTTTTTTGATTCAATATACTTCAATGGAGAAGCTGCAGAAAAGCATGTAATGTGTTTTTGCGGCAATTTGGGTTTTGTAATCTGCCCAACAACAAATTGGGCCAAAAAAATATGCAAAATGCTATTTTTTTTTTTAAAGGCCATTATCGAAACAATAAATCTGTCAACTAATCGACTATGAAAATAATCTTTAGTTGCAGCAACCCCCGTAGGGGGAAGGAGGAAAAAGGGTGACAGAGGGAGAGGAAGACAGGAGAACCCCCTTTCCTGGGAATGCCCAGCAGGAGGAACTGTACTTCCCCATCCCTGCGAGGACCTGCTAGTGCGTTCCTGACAGACCTTCAACAGAGTAGTATGGCGTAGCTGTCAGCCCAGTCCACTGTGACAGAGAGCAAGCAGCCCGGTCATATGTGAACCCTGGAGCATATAGCTCACCGGCCACCCCTGGAGCCATGGGGTATGTCGTGGCCAACCCAGCGCGTAGCCAAGACCTGCTCATGCTCGATGGCCGGACTGAGGGGGGACTACAAGGATATGTAGCCTGTCACCCAGCCGGCAGTTGATAGAAGATTCTTCAAAATAACATCATAAAAATAAATTAAATAAAAAATTACCTCAGGACCCCCAAGTCCAAAGGGAGCCAGGTCCTACTCCTCTACCAGGCAGGAAAAAAAAAAAAAAACACGAGCTGCTGACTACAGGGCAGAGGGTTATGTCTGGAGGGACCGCCCCCTGGGCAGTGCTGTTCAACGCTGTTTAAAGTAACATGTATTTAAATATCTAACATGGGCTGTATGACCTCAATTTCCCACCTTTACTGAGGGCAATTAGCACGCTACTAGACCAATGGCACGCGGGTCTACACTCCTGGATAGGTCGTTGTAACACCTTAAAAATGACGATTCTCCCCAAGCTTCTATACCTCATGCAAGCCTTACCGATACGTATACCCGCATCCTATTTTAAACAGGTACAAGCCACATTCACAGAATTTGTCTGGGCCAAAAAGATAAACAAACTTTTAGTAGTACCCAAACCCCATTGGTGGGCTGGCCCTACCGGATATTCGCACCTACTATCTGGCGACACACCTGCG
The DNA here is from genome assembly GCA_029574335.1 of Rana kukunoris. NCBI lineage: Eukaryota > Metazoa > Chordata > Amphibia > Anura > Ranidae > Rana > Rana kukunoris. Next base: position 318,864,359 of record CM056050.1, on the reverse strand, counting down.
TAGACTCATAGATTGGTGCCGTCACCGTGGGACCAAACTCTGGACACAATTGGAGCAGGACCAAAGCGCGGTACCCCTTGGTAGAGCCCCCTGGTGTTTTGAGGCCCTACCGGCAGAAACCAAGCGACACCCATTGATAGGCAACACAGTACGAGTATGCGCCCAACTCATTCCACAGCCTTTATTTTCATCCCCCAACTCCCACTTGTATCCAATACTAGGAAACCCCCTTTTCACGTCAGGGATAGATGATGCGATCTTCCGGAGGCTGGGTGACGCAGGCCTGCACCAGGCATCCCATTTTAGCACTGGAAGACAATCGCGGAACTCTCCGACCCCGCAAACCTGTTCCGCTTAGACTTCATGAAATTGCTCCAATTGGGCCACTTCCTCCATTCCTTATCGCCCCCTGGTGGGGATAACCAACCCCTCACGACTCTAGAAGTCTGTAATACGACAGGGGCCATGCCGCACACGCTTTCCCTGACCTACAGTCTTTTGAACACACCACAGGCAGACTTTGTACCCCCGGGACTACTTAAATGGGAATCGGAACTACAATGTCGCTTTGATGAGCCTAAAAGACAGCGCATCCTCAGATTTACCCACAAGTCCTCCATCTGTGCCAAAACCCAAGAGACCAATTATAAGATATTGTCACATTCGTACAGAACACTGGTGGTGCTCCACAAGTTCTTCCCGGCGACGTCAGACTTTTGCTGGCGCTGCGGGCAGACAGGGGAATATGGGTACATATTTTCTGGGCCTACCCCATCCTCGCCCACTTTTGGGAGACTGTGCGGGAGGTCGTTCAGAAATGTACGGAACGTACCATCACCAACGATCCGGCTTTCTTCCTCCTGCATTTATCAGACATCCCGAGAGTGTATATAAAAAGTCCCTAATTAGACACTTGCTGGATGCGGCCAAGGCATGCATCCCGCTGCTCTGGAAAGCCTCACTCCCATCAATTGCTCTTTGGATCTCAAAAGTGGAAGAAATAAAACGAATGGAGGACCTTATCCTCACAGCACAAGACAGGCAGGAAGCGTTTTCCTAACACCTGGCAATTGTGGAACATATTTATGTACTCTGCGGAAGGGCAGGCCCTACGAGAGCTCACTGCCACTGTGTAGGTGTGTTCCCCTTTTTGAACCAAACCAACCCCTGTCCTCTAGATGGCGGGAGCCCGTTCTAGTATACATTTTTTCTCTGAAAATCCCACACATGAGCTCTCATCGGCAATAGAGGACTCCAGCCACCAAAGCACACATGGTGCGCACGAGGGATATTGTTTTATGACATATGTTGATTTTTATGCCCCCCCTCTCGCATGATGCTCCATGTTATCGGAGATACTGTATGGTTTGATGTGACGCTCTGTGAGATGTTCTGTCGGTGTGTTGATGTCGGATTACATGCCTTACTTTGTATTATGACGGTCCGTGCGGGCCTCTTCCCCGTTATAAACAAACAATTAATAAAATAAAAATATCTAACATGTTCTGCCTAGTCCTCTCCTATAGAACAGGAACATAACCCATAAGTCAAGATTTAAGGAAGATGTGTCTGTCCATGGACGATAAGAGAAATACAAAAATTTGCAACAGCCAATTATACATATCCTTAAAAGAAAAAAGTAAAAAAACAAAATTCATAATTTCGTTACATACTGGCTCTCACCTGTGTCTGGATGTCATCTCCTGTAACAATATTTCCTACAGCTCTCAGTGCAGGTGATGCCACCTTGTAATCATTGTGCCTTGGTGGGAAGCAAGAGAGATGTATGTTACAGCTCAGTTCTTTAGAAAAAATAAAACAATTAAAGAACTTTATTTCACACTGCCATCACAATTTAAAGTATTTGTATTAGGGATCGACCGATTATCGGCGGCCAATATTCAAATTTTTAGAAGTATCGGTCAAAAAATATCAGATATTGCTTCAAGGAGTTTTACTGGGGTGCTGCATATATCACCTTGGTACCGTTCTTTAACCACTTGATTACTGGGCACTTAAAGTGGAGTTCCATCCTGAAAAAAAAAATAGCTTACTTATCCAAAATAGCTGTTGCTATGAAGACGTTTGATAAACGTACGTCAGTGGCGGACCTGGTCACGTGGTAGTCAACGCAAGTTCCGGACATCTGGTTGCTGTTTCGCTGGGTGGAACACACACCACCACGGAGGTGGAGGACAAGCGTCAATACAGACAAGCGAGCAGCCTTGGTGGGCTAGGCCTTTAAGGGACACGTACAGGCAAGTGATTGTACCCAGCCGTGCCATTCTGCCAACGTATATTAGACTGAAGGGGCCCTTAAGTGGTTAAAGAAGATGATACAGGTCTGCGAGAGCCAGAAATCTTGCTTGTAGGTGACCAAATACTTATTTTCCACCATAATTTGCAAATAAATCCTTTCCAAATCAGACAATGCGATTGTCTAGTTTTGTTTCCACATTTTGTCTTTCATGGTTGAGGTATACCCCACCCCCCCCCCCTAGGAAGAAGAAGAAAACATTTCGCGCGACTGTAAATAGTATCATTTGTCTATAAAATTGTTATAAGTACACCTATGCATAACACTGTATCCACATATCCCCCCACACAGTATTGCCCTTCTTCACATATCCCCCCCCCCCACACACACAGAATTGCCCTTCACATATCCCACCCCCACATAGTATTACCCTTCACATATCCCCCCACACAGTATTGCCCCCTTTACATGACCCCCATCACATATCCCCCCCACACAGTATTGCCCCATCACATACCCCCACCACACAGTATTGCCCCCTTTACATGACCCCCATCACATATCGTGCACACAGTTTTGCCCCATCACATACCCCCCCTTTTCCCCCCACAGCACAGCCCTCACTCCTCGTCCTTAACATTTCCATATATTTTTCCCCCCTTCCCTCTCCACTCCTACCTGTAACGTTTTAGCGTAGAGAGCAGGAGGCGGGACATTCGTCAAGTGAAGCCGCAGCAGCACTGGGTGGTGAGACTTTTGGGCGAACTGGTGATTGGCTGCTAGGACCGCCTCCTAGCAGCCAATCACCTGCCGTCCAACATGACAGGCTGCTACCTCTCTGGTCCCGTCCCCCAGTTCAAAAATGTCCCGCCTCCCGTCGTCCGCTCCTCTAACTAGCTGAGGAGGCTGGGGACAGAAGCGGATACTAAATGGCGCGATTGCCGCGGTCCAGAACGAGCCCCCCCTTTATGGAGCCTCGCGGCCCCCCTGGGGGGGCGCTCCCCACTATTTGAGAAGCACTGATACAGACCAAGCTATTAATCCGTTTTTATCCTCTTATAAATTGAAGCATATACAAAAGGTTTTACCAAGTGTAGTTATATCGCACTCACATTAAAAGCTCTACAAGCCTGCGGCAGACTCCAGAGTCAATGACTGCCTGGATCTTCTCATTGGGACCATCAGAAAGATAGGAAAGTGCCCAGCAAGCATCTGCCAACAGGTCAGAGTCACTACTGAACAGGAGACGTGAGAGCACAGGAAGACATTGAGACACCTAGAGGATTACAGACAAATATTGAGATTTCTGGAAACATTGTAAACCACCATTTGTAATGAAAAATTAAATTTAAAGAATACCTTATCAAAATCTGGAGGGGGGTTCTTCCCTCTGCATAGGTTAGACAAGGCCCAGACAGCATTCCTTGTCATGGTAAGGCGAGTTGATTTAGTCAGCAAACTGCAGGGAAAAAAATAAAATATACAGTATATTACTTTTTTGTACCGAAGAGTCAAACCTCTTGTAGTTTATTGAAGGACATAGGGATGCAAATTACTTTGGTTATACTGTTGGCTACAGGAGTATTTGGACACCAACATATATCATATCATGCTGACCTGGTAGAACATCTTACTTCAAGCATGTCTCAGTTTTGGGGAAAGGCAGTACCAGAAGCATGATCCAGTCAGACGTGGGACCTGTATACCTCAATGAACTCTACGAAATAGATTTTACGGCAAGTACAAAAATACCAGTTTCTAGAGCAGGGGTATGCAGTTAGTGGACTCCAGCTGTTGCAAAACTACAAGTCCCATCATGCCTCGGTCAGTCTTGCTTTGCCTCATGGGACTTTTAGTTCTGCTGGAGGTCCGCAAGATGCAAATCCCTGAACTAGAGCACCCAATGCTTCCGTCAGGGACTCTAGTTGGAGAAAAATCTGTCCAGTTAGTTGCCGAACCAGGAGGCCACATCTTGCAAACTCCACCTGTCACACAAGCCCTGGAAGACCTCCCACAGGTCCAGGCATTGCTGGTTGAGGAAGTATGCATACCAACTGTCCATGCCTGAGAAACTGAAGACCGGAACATGAAATTCCTAACCAGGGATAGTAAGAGGCAAAGAAAGAAGGAAAGGAGAGGAAGAAGAGGGGGGACAGGGGTAAGGGGAGGAGGGGAAGAATAGTGCCTAACTCCAATCAAAAATTCAGTCAAACACCATTAGGTTCAGGGGCAAGGTGAATACCAACATATTCAGCCGAAGGAGCCCAAATCTCATGGAACATGTCTCCCTGCCTGTAATTAGTGCAGCGCCGCGCCGACTTCCTGGTGGGCTCTGCACGTGGAGTATACGAACACGCCAGAGCTTATCCCTACTCCAGCTCCAAATTTTCAAGTAAACCCTCTACATTGCACTCAGTTTAGAACGGTGGGTTAGCAAGTCCAGACTGCAATCTACCAGTCACCTGTCCACGACCTACTGGAGGATCGCAATCTACAGGTTGCTGACCCCCATTCTAGAGAAGTCAAGGCTCCGTGTATAAAATTAATCCTGGACTTCAAGGGGCTCAACACTAATACTTGCAGGCAAACTTCATCATCATTAGCAAAAGGTAATTTCCAGGCCCGGTTTAGTTTAATTTAACCTATAAACTAAATTCTTGCATAAGCCCAGTTGTAACAGGTTGTCTCCCGCCCCCCCTTTAAATAGGATGACCCATTTTGCTCTATGCATTAATTTGTACTCACTTAAGTAGAGGAGGAAGGATGTCGCAGCCAAGCACATAGTCTCGACACACAGAACTGTCACCTGCAATGTTCCCTAGTGCCCACACAGCCTAAAGAAATCCACAGGAAGACAGGTAAAGGGAAGAAAATTCAATAGCATTGAATGAGAAGCTACAAAAATTAAGGAATGCACAAATAGGTATTAACTTTTATAGTGTTCCAACCTGTTCCTGCACATCTTCAAAGTCGGAGTTTAGCAGCTGGATAAAGATTGGCACAGCTCCTGCTTCTATCACTATTTTGGTTTGTTGTGAAGTGCCAGATGCAATGTTTGTCAGGGCCCAAGCAGCTTCAAACTATAAATAGAGGAAACTCAGTGTTGTACCTACTGTATATACCAATCATAACTCCTCTCTAGAAGCTACTTCTGAATTCAAAGCAATATACACTCACCTGTAGTGTGTAGTTGTCATTTCTTTTAAGGAAATCTACAAACCGTTCAACTACTCCAGGAGCATTGATCACTTCATCTATCGGGGGGTTTGGCTCTGAAATGCAAAGTAATCAAGGACTAAGAATTTGGGACAGGGCTAACGTGACTTACTCTAGAGGCATAACTGCATTCCAACAACATTCAATGTACTAGAACAGGGGTGGCAAACACAAGGCCCGCAGGCCGAATCCGGCCCGCCAGGCCTTATGTGGCCCGCGCAGCGGCCCCCGTCAGCAGGGGGGATCTCTCTTATCCTCAAATGACTCTGGCCCCCGATTTTTTTTTACGTCGCTGGCATCCGCCGCTAGAGGTCGGCGGCCGGGCAGAGACAATGTCTCTGCCGGCAGCCATTTTCCTGAAGACCGCGCGCTGCTGCTAGTGGTCCGTGGTCTCTGCTGCTGGGGATTATACCCGATGGTCGAGGGGGACGCCTGATGTTAAGGGGGACTCGGCTGGTGGGGGACGCCTGATGTTAAGGGGGGACTCCGGAAGGAATACCTGATGCAAGGAGGGACTCCAGGCTTCCACTGATTTGGCATTATGGTGAGTTGATTTCATTTTATATTACAATGTAATATTAGAAATAATGCGCTTCAATCATCCTGACACTGTAACAACCTGGTGCCGGGATGATTGAAGCGCCAACACCAGGTGATTGGAGGATCTTTATCTGCTGATTTGTTAAACTGGAGAGAGCATAGATGTTGGAGGGTTTTTTTTTTTTTTTTGGAGGGGTGGCGGTGAGGTCAGAACCCACTCAATTGTTGCACACTGTGCATAGCATACTTCTGAACCCTGCACCGCGCACTCCTGAACCCTGCACAGCGTCCATGCAAGAAGAGACTGCTCAGACTGAACACTATGGTGGAGTGCAGATACAACCGGCCCTTTGAGGGCAACCAAACTGCTGATGCGGCCCCCGATAAATTTGAGTTTGCCACCCCTGTACTAGAACATTAAAGTGTATCAGATGCCTGCTCAATGGCATATATACTCACAAGATTTCATACCTTTAGATAGCAGCTTTCGGAATTTTTGTGTTGTGGCCAACTGCAGATCAGGGTCATCAGAAAGCAGCAACCCAACCATCTCACGGGTAATAACTCCATCCTGTAAAAGCGCACACACACACACACCCCATTAAAAACAAACATACTGTATAGGTTACCATGCTGTAGAAAGACTTGTATGCACTCTCCACTGCACTTACCCCAGCATTAGTTGAGCTAACATAGGGATCCATTACTGGACCTTCAAACATGGATGGGTCTTCAGAAAACATTTCCACATTGCGGCGCTTAAAGAGCTGGAAAAAAATATATATTTTTTTTAATTTAAATAAAAGATTTATTTTTTAAATTTCTGTAAATATCTGTTCATATATAGAATCAAGTTTCACTGCAGATGTGGTAATTGCTGAGCTCTCCTTTGCTGCCTTGTTTTTCCTTTTGGGTTTAACATTTGGAATTTATGAACAAGTACATGTATAAGGGCTTCTGACTTTTCACCAACTTTTCCAACCTAGAGATAGGTTCTGGGTCAGTGATGCAAAATATTAAAGCTAGTGGGTCAGCATAACTAGTAAACGACTATTTTCTTGCCAGTGTGGTTTCACACCAGATGCTGTAAAGTTGCCATGGCAGCAATTTTTAGCCCAACCACAAGGCAAAATGCTCAATTTCCAAGGATGTCAGTTAACTGTTCTGGTGTGGTGTGTGCTGAAAAGTAAAGCACTGAGCACAGTATATTTTTCAGTGAACAAGGTCGCAACGCAAAATATTTTAATCGCAATTCCGTCATTGTGTTGCTTTGGAAAGAACCCGCACTCTGGAATCCGTCCGAATTCTTTATTCGATAATCACCAAGTACAGAGTAACAGGCAACATGTTTCGGCAAAGAGCCTTGTTCACAGCATAGTTACCCACATAACCAGCACCAATATATATATTCTGTACAAAAAGGACTAGAACCAGGGCTTTTTTTCAGGGGGAACTTGGGGGAACTCAGTTCCACCACCTTTGGCTCAGACTCATTGGTGCCTTCTCACCACAATCACTTGTAAACACAGAAGTCTGGTTTCTGTGTTTACAAGTGACAGCTCTGCACTCTGTGTGTAACCACCTGAACTTGTATGTAATGCAATCCTGGTATGTAATGCCCCTTTAAGACCCTTCTACTGTTTTTGAAATCTGAAAGGGGTCGTGGTTGAGTTCCTGCACCTATTTTCTGAGAAAAAAAGCTCTGACTAGAACCACTCCCATTCATTAGTCAATGCAATATATATACACACACATACAGTGGGGGATCAAGTTTGGACACCCCAGGTAAAAAATGTGTATTAATGTGCATAACGAAGCCAAGGAAAGATGGAAAAATCTCCAAAAGGCATCAAATTACAGATCAGATATTCTTATGTCAAAAAAATGTTAGATTTAATCATTTACACTTTCAAAATTACAGAATTTTATTACAGAAACAAAAAAACAAAAGGCGTCTGCAAAAGTTTGGGCACCCTGCAGAATTTATAGCACGCACTGCCCCCTTTGCAAAGCTGAGACCTGCCAGTACCATGGATTGTTCTCAATCATCATCTGGGAAGACCAAGTGATGTCAATCTCAAAGGTTTTAAATGCCCAGACTCATCTAAACTTGCCCCAATCCGCACCATGGGTTCTTCTAAGCCAGGGATCCTCAAACTACGGCCCTCCAGCTGTTGTAGAACTACACATCCCATGAGGCATTGCAACACACAGACATTCGCAGACATGACTAGGCATGATGGGAATTGTAGTTCCTGAACAACTGGAGGGCCATAGTTTGAAGCAGTTGTCTAGAAAACAAACTGAAAATAGTTGACGCTCACAAAGCTGGAAAAGGCTATAAGAAAAGAGCAAAGCGTTTTTAGATGTCAATATCCTCTGTTCGGAATGTATATAAGAAATGGCAGTCATCAGGAATAGTAGCAAAATCTGGAAGACCAAGAAAAATATCAGACAGAACAGCTTGCAGGATTGTGAGAAAAGCAATTCAAAACCCACGTTTGACTGCACGACCCCTCCAGAAAGATCTGGCAGACACTGGAGTTGTGGTACACTATTCCACTATAAAGAGATACTTGTACAAATATGATCTTCATGGAAGAGTCATCAGAAGAAAACCTCTTCTACGTCCTCACCACAAAAATCAGCATTTGAACTTTGCAAATGAACATATAGACAAGCCTGATGCATTTTGGAAACAAGTTCTGTGGACCGATGAGGTTAAAATATAACTTTTTGGCCGGAATGAGCAAAGGTACGTTTGGAGAAGAAAGGGCACAGAATTTAATGAAAAGAACCTCTGTCCAACTGTTAAGCATTGGGGTGGATCAATCATGCTTTGGGGTTGTATTGCAGCCAGTGGCACAGGGAACATTTCACGAGTAGAAGGAAAAATGGATTCCATAACATTTCAGAAAATTTTGGATGGCAACTTGATGCCATCTGTGAAAAAGCTGAAGTTAAAGAGAGGGTGGCTTCTACAAATGGATAATGATCCTAAACACAACTCAAAATCCACGGGGGATTACATCAAGAGGCGTAAACTAAAGGTTTTGCCATGGCCTTCTCAATCTCCTGACCTCAACGTAATTGAAAATCTATGGATAGACCTTAAAAGAGCAGTGTGTGACAGACAGCCCAGAAATCTCAAAGAACTGGAAGACTTTTGTAAGAAAGAATGGGCAAAGATACCTCAACCAAGAATTGAAAGACTCTTGCCTGGCTACAAAAAGCGTTTACAAGCTGTGATACTTGCCAAAGTACAAGATATTAACTCTGCAGGGTGCCCAAACTTTTGCAGATGCCATTTTTTTGTTTTCTGTCCTAACAAAATCGAAGGATGAGGTAAGTGAAGGAGGACTGCACTAAGGTAAAGGAAGCCATTTAGGAAAAAAAAATTATTTTACAACCCCTTTTAGGCAACTCTCCGACATCCAGTTCTATCAGAGTGAGGCATTTCTCTAGTCCGAGATAACGATCCTTTTTGCTGCTGATACAGAAGTAAAGTTGGGTGTCATCAGTGTAGGAATGGTAGAGTAAATTCTGATTACTGATGATTTTGAGGAGAAGGCGGAGATAAAATATTGAATAGTACAGGGGACAGGGGTGACCCTTGAGGGACTCCGCATGACAGTACGTTTTTCAGAAGAAAAAGGGCCTAGTTTCACTTCTGAAGTGGTCAGGGATCGGTTTTCCAGAAAGGAGGAGAACCAGGGTAGATCAGAGTCTGACACTCTAGTTACTTCTGCTCAACGAGTCAGCAATATAAGGTCCAACAGTATCAGAAGACAAGATTCTCCTTCGTCTGCTGCTTTAAGAGCATCATCCCATATTTTGAGAAGTGCCGTTCCTGTCCCGTGACCTGAACAGAAACCCGATTGAAGTAGGTCCAGCAGTTTGTGGGTGTCTAAATGGTGTACTACTGCTTTCTCCATTACCTTGTAGAAGACGTTTAGGCCTGTTATAGGTCGACGATGATTTGGGTCTTTGGGGGGGGTCGGCATCGTTCCTACCTTGAATGATTGGTTTATGAGGCGTGTGATAGCCGATGCCAAAATATCGGCACATTCTTTCAGCAGTTGTGGGAATGATGTCATTAGGCGATGTACTGTCTCGCAGGCTACCGATGATATTTTTGGTGGCGTCGATGGAGATAGACTTTAGTGTAAAATTAGTTGATTGAGGCATGTTTGTATTAATATCGCCTTTGAGATTTACAGGGAAGGGGATGGTGGTGTTTTTTTGCTGAATTGTTTCACGGATTTTTAAAATTTTGTTAATGAAATAATCCGATAATTCATTGCAAAATTCTGAACCTCTAGGCAGACTGGATTCATGGTGCGAGCAAACAAGTTGAAGAGTTTGTGGGGACGGTTGCGTGCTTTTGCGAGGATATTGGAAACATTTTTTTGCTTTATAGTGGTATTCCAAATAAAGTGGTTTACTGGTGTATCTACGATGGGAACAAACCATTTATTTACAAATTTGTTTTTAAAAGGAGAAGAGTTCAACAGATTTCAGGTGGGGCCCAGGACCCCTAACCACAGATGAGTTTGGAATATTTGTATTTTCTCCCACCGATTGCCAAGCCAGAGTCATGGTTTACCCCCCCAATGAATGACACTTTAAATTCCTACTGACCACATCTCAACCCCCCCCCCCCCCAATATGAAGGACAGTAAACTGGCCCTTTGCTTAGAAAGTTTGAAGACCCCTGGCACAAAGGAACACATCAAATAGTAGGCCTAATGGAAAAATCTTTGCAGCTGTAGGTGCACTAAACACCCCAAGGCCTAGAGCAGCATCCAGATCCTCTAGATACAGGGTAATACGAACTGCATCAATAAGGTTTGAAACATCCCCATGAAAATCAGAGTCAATGGAGCGAGACTGCAGCTGGAACTCAATCTGAATCAAGAGATGGTAACAGGAGCGAAAGGTCCGGGGGGCAGACACAGACTCTGCAAAGCATTCCACAAAAAGGCAGAGTATAGTGTGTCTGTGGGTGTAATACACCAATAAAATTAGAACAAACCACTAGGAAGTAACGAATGGCCCTTGGCCTCAACCGATGGTGCCGAGAGAGACTTCAATGATGAAGATCCAATAACAAAATAAGTGTCTTTGGTTCCAGATTACATCCATGTGGGGTTTTAATCAAGTATGAATGTCAGGTAAAGAGCATGGAGTGCAAGCAGAACCCCACTTAACATAAGGCTTTAGTGCTCGGCCCCACAGCCTTAACCCTTACCACTGTAAAACCAGTACTAGCGGGAAATTAGAAAAAAGCACCCAGCTGTGTAGACCGATGTAGCACACGGTGTTTTAGTCCGACTGGCCTTATTCCATGGCTTACACAGTGCATTAAGGTCTGGAAAGCCCCAAAATTCACAGCCTAGTACACAAACGTCATGTTGGCTGTCAACATCCAGCCCAGCAGGGTCAGGGTATGGCGGCCTTTATAGCACATAAAACTGAGCTACTGTTGAGGGGGTGGTCGTTTTATATCAATAAGGATAATGTGTTTTTCTAGGTGGGAGGGGGGGGTCTTGCTCTCGTAAAGCTGTCCTGGAAGATTCCTTTAAAAAAAAAAAAAAAAAAAAAAAAAGTCAGGTTAAAGTGGTTGTAAAACCCTTTACAAGCACTCTAACCACTTCCCGCCCAGTCAATAGCAGATTGATGTCCGGGAAGTGATTCTGAAATCCTGACTGGACGTCCATTGACGTCCTGCAGGATTTCATGGCGGTGCGCGCCCGTAGCGATCAGTGATGCGGGGTGTCAGTCTGACACACTTCATCTCCGATATCGGTAAAAAGCCTCCGGCAGAGGCTCTTTACCACGTGATCAGCCGCATCCAATCACGGCTGATCACGATTTAAACAGGCGCGAGTAGAGGAGAGCCGATCGGCGGCTCTCCTGACAGGGGGGGGGGGGGTTCACGTTGATTGTTTATCAGCGCAGCCCCCCCCTCGGATGCCCACACTGGACTGGAAGGGCAAAAAAATAAAAGATGCCAATCAGTGCCCACAAATGAGCACTGACTGGCAACATGGATCCATCAGTGCCACCCCACAGTGTCCATCAGTGCCACATACCAGTGCCCGTAATTGAAAGAGAAAAATTTACAAAAAAAATTTAACAGAAAAAAATAAAAAACAATTATTTTTTTAAAATTTTCTGTCTTTTTTTTAGTTGTTGTGCAAAAAAAAAAAAAAAACAACACACACATCATCGCAGAGGTGATCAAATACCACCAAAAGAAAGCTCTATTTGTGGGGAAAAAAAGAATGCCAATTTTGTTTGGGTACAGTGTAGCATGACCGTGCAATTGTCATTCAAAGTGCGACAGCGCTGAAAGCTGAAAATTGGCTTGGGCAGGAAGGTGCGCAAGTGCCTGGTATGGAAGTGGTTAACCTGCAGGTAAGCCTAGATTAAGGCTTACCTGTAGGTACTTGAAATATCTTCTAAACCTACACGGTTTAGGAGATATTTGCAATGTCCCCGAACAATGCCTTCTACTGCACATGAGCTGTATTAAAAGGGCGCGCTATGCAGTTTCAAGCTGGGGTCAGGCCGTGACTGGCACCGCACACGTGACTCCGGCCAGCTACAGAGCCAGAGTTTGCGGCCCCGGAAGGAAGAGGGGTGAAGAATGGGGGGACATCGTGGGCTTAACAGCCCAACAGGGTTTACTTCCTCTTTAAGACAAACTTTTAGTATAACTAAAAAGGAGTTGTAAAGGAAAACATTTTTTTTTTTGCTGAAATGACTTTAAAGCAGAGATCCTCAAACTACAGCCCTCCAGCTGTTGTAGAACTACACATCCCATGAGGCATTGTAACACACAGACATTCACAGACATGACTAGGCATGATGGGAATGGTAGTTCCTGAACAACTGGAGGGCCGAAGTTTGAAGACCCCCGGTTTACAGGGTATAGAGACATAATAGTTAACCGATTCCTTTTAAAAATGATTAAAAATAGGTAAAAATCAATCATATAATGTGCCTGCAGGTTCAGTTTCGTTTTTCATCTAGTTTCATGCTTCTGTGAAGTACAGAGACACAGAGCCAATGCAGGGCAGTGTTTGTTTTTAAAATAAAACTGATTGGTTCTGAGGGGTTTTAGACACACAGTAATCACACCTTCTTGATCAGAGACCACAAAGAGAAGCTCCCATGACTTTTTTTCATAAGGAAACAGACAACCAGGAAGTGTGGAGATCAGAGAAGGATTACAGCAACTTCAAAGCAAAAACGAACAATGAGGTTGCACATCTGTTACTAATCTTCCTTTTGTGGCATTTTAAATGTGTCACTAATAGAAGCAAATCTAAAAAAGGTGGTATCTAGTTCTTTCGTGCTTTGCAAAGACATAACCGGGAACCTCCTCACTATGCTTTTCGAGGATGTCCTACAAGGCACTAGTACCACGTATAGCGGGAACGCCCCCATATTAGGAAGTATTAGAATGGAGGTTTTTCAATGCTCCAGCAGATTACTGGGCTGCAAATCCTGCAAAAATTTCAAATGGCTCTGCTTAATGAACCAAATACTATTACTATATTAAATTACTATCAACAGTGCGTGGAGAAAACCCCTGTTTCCTTAGTATAGGCTAAAAGGAATAAATGGGAAAAAAATAAATTGCTGGGATAATCAATCACACCCCTAAACAATTTGACAAAACATGGGACCCATGGGATCAATACATGTATAACCAATTACACCCTGAAAAGTGAAGTAGACTTTGCCCTCTCTTCTATTCCCTCAGTTTGATGCCCCTCTTCCATTTTTTACGTGCTGCAGAAACCAACATTACTAGATAGTGAATAGAGGATATATGCATGCCTAACCTGACATCCTTTGAGTGCAGCCTAATGGATATATATGCTCTGATAGGATATACTCTAGAAGCGGATAACTAGTACTACATGGAAGAAATTGTCTAATTTATTATGCAGGAATACCCTCCTCTCTGTTTACACACTGTACTCTTTCTACAAATATATTGAAAGAGTTTTACAATCAGGCTAGTTGTTTTGCGCTACATAATATTTTGAATCCAGATATACTGACCTGTTGTTCACGTTTCTGTTTGCGGAGTTGAATTCCCTCCTCTTCACGCCTTCTGCGCATCTCTTCTGTGTTTAGAGCCTTATTTTTATAGCTCTTCATGCGACTGTTGTCCTTCCTGGGGCTTGTTATGGAATCTGGTGGGGAATGAACAGAATTATTACTTGTGGGGCATGAATACTGTGATACTAGGAACAATTCTTAAAGAGAAACTGCTGTCTGCTCACATAATTTGTAATAAAAACATATTTGCCATTCTGAAGTTTCCCTCCAACCACTTTGCATATTTTATATATACTGTGAATCTCCCTCCACTGAGTCTGGCTGCAACCATGTTAACGGTGGGCAGATGAAGCTGCCTGTTCACTTACTGTATTTACACACCAAAATCTCTGCAGCTCTCATTGGCCCTCTTATGACTTGCCCCCCCCTGCCAAACTCTCACCAGAGTGAGAGAGCTGTCTGTGCATGTCATACACTACAATAAAATATATATATATAGCCTGGGATTACAAAGGTACGCCATTCTGCCGATGTACATGAGCGTGTAGTGGTCAGGAATCGGTTAAAGTGGAATTTTAGTTAGTAAATTAAGTCCTGCTAGATCACTTCAGACTGGCCCTATTTGCAGGTATAGCAAAAAATGGTCTCTACGGTTTAAAAAAAAAATGTCACCATGCTCTGCACATGCTCACTCAGTTGCTCTCCATATTTAGGCAATGCTGAATTTATAGAGGCCAAACTGCCAACAGCCTGATTCCGACATTTCAGGAATAAACCGATAGTTCCGCTTTATGATTTACTGCTGTTCAGGGGCTCTGGGCTTCAGCAAAATGACAGCCGCCAGCAAAAATAAAACAGGAGCAATGCTGGAGGCAAGTAACAGCACACACTAATTTTGGTAGCACAATATGAAATGTATGTCCCTTGCTAAAGATTTTTTTTTTTTTTTTATCAAGTTGTTATGAGTAAAGTTACACTTTAGACCCCTTTCACACTGAGCCGCCCATATCGTCGGTGGTAAAACGCCACTATTTTTGCCGACGAGGCTACGTGCGGATTTGCGGCGCATTTCGTCAGCTAGTGGGGCACTTTTAACCCTCGGTAGAGGCCGAGAAAGGGTTAAAAGGGGAGCAGCACATTGCAGGCGGTATAGCCTGTCTGTCCTATTGATTTCAATGGGCAGCAGCAGTGAAAGAGCAGTAAACACATCGCTCCAAAAGATGTGGCTAGCAGGACTTTTACCGTCCCGCTAGTGCAACGCTCCAGTGTGAAAGCCCTTGGGCTTTCACACAGGAGACAGTGGAGCAGCTGTTTGAGGGTGGATTTAACCACTTTAGCCCCGGACCATATTGCTGTCCAAAGACCAGAGCACTTTTTGTGATTCAGCACTGCGTCGTTTTAACTGACAATTGCACAGTCGTGCGACATGGCTCCCAAACAAAATTGGCGTCCTTTTTTTCCCACAAATAGAGCTTTCTTTTGGTGGTATTTTATCATCTCTGCGGTTTTTATTTTTTGCGCTATAAACAAAAATAGAGCGACTATTTTGAAAAAAAATGCAATATTTTTTACATTTTGCTATAATAAATATCCCCAAAAAAGATAAAACTTTTTTTTTCCTCAGTTTAGGCCGATACGTATTCTCTCTTTCTTTCTTTTTTTTTTTTACGAAAAATCGCAATTAGCGTTTATTAATTGGTTTGCGCAAAATTTATAGCGTTTACAAAAAAAGGGGGTCGTTTTATGGCATTTTTATTATTTTTTTTTACTAGTAATGGCGGCGATCAGCGTTTTTTTTTTCGGTATTGCGATATTATGGTGGACACATCGGACACTTTTTTGGGACCATTGGCATTTTTATAGCGATCAGTGCTATAAAAATGCATTGTATTACTATAAAAATGCCATTGGCAGTGAAGGGGTTAACACTAGGGGGCAGGGAAGGGGTTAAGTGTGTTCCTGGTGTGTTCTAACTGTATGGGGGGGGGGGGGTGGCCTCACTAGGGGAAATCACTGATCTTCTGTTCATACATTGTATGAACAGGAGATCAGGGTTTCCCCCGCTGACAGGAACGAGAGCTGTGTGTTTACACACACACAGCTCTCGTTCCCCGCTCTGTAACGAGCAATCGCGGGTGCCCGGCGACGATCGTACCCGCCGGGCACGCGGGACTCGGGGGACGTGCGCGCCCTACAAGCTGCTAAAGGGAGGACGTAGAGCTACGTGCTCCCACGTAGCAGTGCCACCGTCCCGCAGTAAGATGACGGCGGGCGGTCGGCAAGTAGTAAGGGGCTATTTTTAACACTATAGCGCCTGCTATACGCCCTCAGTGTAAAAGGGGTCTTAAAAGTGTAGGAAAGGATAGCTTAACCCATTTCTGACATTTGCTGCTTGCAAGCTAAAATCTTTGTTTTTTTTCTAGAAAATTACTTAGAACTCCCAAACACATATTTTTAGCAGAGAATCTAGAGAATAAAATGGCGATTATTACAATATATAAAAAAAAAAGGGAACCATTACCAGGTTAGAGTTACAGCGGTAGTCTAGTGCTAGAATTATTGCTATCACTCCGACGATCGCAGCGATACCTAACGTGTGGATTTTTAACATTGTTTACAAATGCAAACATTCCTTGTTGACAGTAACAAGTGGCAACAGGTACTCTTTATGGAGGGATCAGGGGTCTAAAAAAAAATAAAATAAAATCCCTCTTTTACACTTCAAAGTATTCAGATCGCCAAAAACAGCGATTCTGAATACTGTTTTTTTTGGCAGCTGAGTAAACCGAAAGGGAGGTTGCGACAGAGAAAAGATTGGAACAAAGCCGTTTCTGGCTTTGTGCCAGTCTCTCTAGCCAGCGGATCGGGTCTCCCGAGAGGCCCAGTAAGACACGCTCCTCCAGTAAAATAGGCAAGCATCCCAGAAGTGCCAACCGCCGCTCTAAATAAAACGGTACCCGGATGATGCCTGATGCTGAGGACGCATATATGTGTAAGCTCAGCGGGAAGCAGATAATGAGGTGGGCATGAACCTGATCATTTTAACCTCCCTGGCGGTATGATTCTTTCAGATTTTAGGTGCTGAAAGCGGTACCATTATTTGCAAGAAAATTTGGAGTTTTATACTGTAGGCTTGTAATTCTTAGGAATAACTTACTTAAATCTGACCAAACAAGAGTCTAATAGGCATCCCATGTATGACATTTAAAAAAATATATATATATATAAATTATAATATAATAAATTATTATAACAAATAATATAATTATAGTAAAAATTATTCAGTAATGAAATCAAAATCACTGAAATTTGCTCAGTTGCAGAATTGTCGCTGTCTTTTTTTTATGACGAATTTCCCCACACATCACTATCGCTCAATTCTGCAAGTGATTATAATTTATTATTGATGTTTTTTAGCTGATCTAAAACCATTTTTGACATAAAGGGACACTTTTGGTTGCTATGGACAATCTACAGTTTGCAGGCAGAAAGAACACTCATTATATGAAAGGACATTTAGGGCACTGGGCAGACCATTAGGGGGGTGTGTATTTTTTACATACAGTACTCTAAGCTATAAGATTACATTGTACTGTATGTAACGTGTTTGTTTACTTTTTTGAATATGGCGCCGTTTCTCCGCCACTGTGCGTCCTAACGTCGCAGGGAACGGAGATCGACGGCACACGGGGACGCTGTGTGAATCGAGCGAGCACCCGCTCGCTCACACAGCGTGTTGGCATCGCTGGATCCAGGAACAAGGTAAGTAAACCCTGTCTGTGCACTCAGCGAGGCGAGCCCGAGTCTGACTCGGGGTTACCGATCGCAGCATGAAAATTTAACGCCGAGTCAGACTCGGGAATACCGCCAGGGGGGTTAAAATACATCTTTCATGACAGAAGTATGGGCTATCATTGCTGACCTGAAAAATCACAGTTGCCTGGCTGCATCTTCATGTATGAGGACAGATTCCACGCTGTGCAGGCAGACTCCACCGCATTTAAAAAGGGGCTTTCAGGTGGAAGTTGAGTACAAAGGACTCCAGAGAAAAACAGTGGGATGAACCTTAATTGCTAATAATTCATTCTCCACGGGCAGGAAGTTCACAAGTTTCTCTACTGGTATAGGGGTGCAGCTTTTACCATAGCAGATAAACCACTTTGAGAAAGAAAGGCTGCTAAGGAACAGTTACCAGCAGAGCTTTTTTTCTCAGAAAACAGGTGCAGGAACTCGACCACGACCCCGTTCAGATTTCACAAACACTAGAAGGGTCTTAAAGGGGCATTAAATACCAAGATTGCATTACATACAGAATGCAGAGTTCAGGGGGTTACACACAGAGTGCAGAGCTGTCACTTGTAAACACGGAAACCAGACTTCTGTGTTTACAAGTGATTGTGGTGAGCAGGCACCAAAGGGTCTGAGCCAGAGGTGGTGGAACTGAGTTCCCCCAAGTTCCCCCTGAAAAAAAGCCCTGGTTACCAGGAACCGACCAAACTTTGATCAGTGTGTAGCCTTCTCTGTTGAACAAAAGCAGATTTTAATTACCTGAAAATTGTCTCTCTTGTAACCAAAGATATTTAGGTTTACAAGTCAAGAAGTTTCTCTTATGATGTATACCCTCTATTGTACCCTTTTTTCTTCTCTCATTGTTGTTATGCACTTGTACATTCTTTATCACATAAATAAATAAAGATATTTTGACAAGGAACAAAAGCAGATTGTTAGACCAGCTTCTGTCAAACAATCCTGCTGGAAAACCAGCATTCGACGAGCCGCTACAACAGTAATCACTGTACTCTGACACAGGAGGTGTCTCCGCTATCAGAATACAATAGAAACATAGAAATGTAAAGCGCTATATCAGGCGCGGAAACAAATGGAAGATTAAAAAAAAAAAAAAATCACATTAAAGTCCACAATATCATTTGTGAAAAAATTTCACCAGTGAGTTCATAATGGATATAATGCACACTGTCTGCTTGTATGGGCAGGCAGTTACATCGACAGGAAGCACCCTGGTAGTTCATTGAGAACTACAAGCAGACAGCAGCAAAGGCTGACGGTAGTTGTTAACACATTCGGAGAACTCTGAATAAATGACACGGCTGCTCACTGTCACTAGATGCAGATCAAGGAGATTCTGTAGGAGTGGGAACATATTACATCCTAAAAACAGGTGTAACATGTTCTCAAAAATGAAATTATCCTTTAAGCCTTAAGCACACCCACACCACATTATAGCAAGAATCCCAACACGTCATGGGAGAGATGAGATATAAACGTAAATATCTTTCTTGAATATTACTAGTATGTGAAGTACACCAAGCAGGAACCTCTTAAAGACTAGCTCAATGGTATGCAATGAAATAGGCTCTTACTTATGATTTTGTGAAATACAGTATAGTGGAAGTTCCATGTGTGACTGTTTGCTTACTCAGATGTTAGATTTAAAACTGTCTATATAGAAGCCAGGCATGTTTTATAGTCTTTAACCACTTTAGCCCCAGACCATATTGCTGCCCAACGACCAGAGCACTTTTTGCGATTCGGCACTACGTCGTTTAACTGACAATTGCGTGGTCGTGCGACGTGGCTTCCAAACAAAATTGGCGTCCTTTTTTTTCCCACAAATAGAGCTTTCTTTTGGTGGTATTTGATCATCTCTGCGGTTTTTATTTTTTGCGCTATAAACAAAAATAGAGCGACCATTTTGAAAAAATGCAATATTTTGTACTTTTTTCTGTAATAAATATCCCCCAAAAATATATAAAAAAAACGTTTTTTTCCCTCAGTTTAGGCCGATACGTATTCTTCTACATATTTTTCGCAAAAAAAAAAATCACAATTAGCGTTTATTGATTGGTTTGCGCAAAAGTTATAGCGTTTACAAAATAGGGGGTAGTTTTATGGCATTTTTTTTTATTTTTTTATTTTTTTACTAGTAATGGTGGCGATTAGCATTTTTTTTCAGTACTGCGACATTATGGCGGACACTTTTGACACATTTTTGGGACTATTGGCATTTTTTTAGCGATCAATGCTATAAAAATGCATTGGATTACTAAAAAATTGCCATTGGGAGTGAAGGGGTTAACACTAGGGGGCTGGGAAGGGGTTAAGTGTGTTCCTATTTGTGTTCTAACTGTATGGGGGGGGGGGTGGACTTACTAGGGGAAATCACTGATCTTCCGTTCATACATTGTATGAACAGAAAATCAGTGTTTCCCCCGCTGACAGGAACGAAAGCTGTGTGTTTACACACATAGCTCCCGTTCCCCGCTCTGTAACGAGTGATCGCGTGTGCCCGGCGGCGATCGTGCCCGCCGGGCACGGGATTCAGGGGCGAGCGGGCCGTCGAAATGGCGACGTAGAGCTACGGGCTCTCGCGCAGGAGTGCCGACCTGCCGCCGTAAAACTGCGGCGGCTGGTCGGCAAACGGTTAAAAATGACAAACTAGACTAGGGTTGACCCGATACCACTTTTTTAGGACCGAGTACAAGTACCGATACTTTTTTTCAAGTAGTCGCCGATACCGAATACCGATACTTTTTTTTTAAATGTCCCCCACAAATGCAGCCATGTCACCCATATATGTCACCCCTACCTAGCCATCGCCGCCCGTAGAACATCACAGCATTCATTTGAATAGCTGTAGTGTTCCCGCCCGTATAGACACTCCCCCTTGCTCGGGATTGGACAGATCACGATCACCCATCCAATCCCGAGCAAGGGGGAGTATCTATACGGGCGGAAACACAACAGCTATTCAAATGAAAGCTGTGATGTTCCCGCACAATGTTTAACCTATGCGGCGGCGGGTTTCGATGCGGCGGCGGCAACGACAGAAAAAGTATTCTATTCTGGTATCGGGGGTATTTGCGGGAGTACAAGTACTCCCGCAAATACTCGGTATCGGGACAACCCTAAACTAGACGATATAAAAAGTGATGCAACTTTTACATGTCATAGAAATTGTGTACAGAGTACGAGGATACATAAATACTAGTATCCTCAAATACATAGATTCTCTTGTTAAAGCGGAGTTCCACCCAGGAAAACAACATTTGACCATATATTTTAAAAAAATTAAATAAAAGTGAAAAAAAAATACTCACCGAAATACCTGTTGCTATGCGGAAGTCCGTAATCTGCCTCTTCCACACAGCGGTGTGTTTTCTTCTTCTTATTCTTCTGCTTGTGAATGGGGCACGCTGCTTTCTGGGAACTGTGTGTGTTCTCAGAGAGCAGCCGCCCATTCACAAGCCAGCGTGAGACTTACGCAGGCGCAGTAGGAAATGGGCAGTGAAGCCATACGGCTTCACTGCCTGTTTGCCATAGTGTGAATGGCGGCGCGGGACCCGAAGCGATCGTGGGATCGGCATCGGGGGGGCCATCAGCGCGGGCAAGTAGGACAAGGTAAGTGTCCTTATTTAAAGTCAGCAGCTACACTGTTAGTAGCTGCTGACTTTAAAAAAAAAAAAAAAAATTGCGGCTGGAACACCCCTTTAAGGACTCGGCAAGTACATTACCTTCATAGGTATGAGATACCAATGAGATCCTTAATAAGATAAAGGACTTGACCTTTCAGGGGGACACACTTCTTGTTGGTATTGACGTAGATTCCTTATACATGTCTATACCCCATAAATGGGGGATCGCTGCAGTGTACAACTTCCTGGAAGAAAATTTTCCCACCATGGGGGCTCAAAATGAGTTGGTCATTTAACCTCTTGACATTGCACTGAAACAATTTCTTCCAATTTGTAGTATCCAATTACCAACAAATACGAGGCAACGGCATATACTTTCCTTTACCTCGGATGGTGGTCTTCGCGTCGTCCGTGTACCTTGGCCATGGATGGTACAGCAACTGATGGTATGGGAGAGCTCCAGAACAGAATTGATGGGAGGAGCTTGACCATGATACCCACAATATCCATCTGACCTATGTGGTGGACCCCCATAAGATCTCCTTCATTGACCTATTAGGTTGGAGATGGGAAAACTAGTAACCAAAATGTATTGAAATAAAAATTTGTGGGATCCTGGTGGGACAGTTGCTCAGTAGTGGTGCAACGGATCGTGACCGATCCGTGATCCGAACAGGGCAACCAATGCGATCCGCGGAGTGCTGCCTCGGCCTTAGGAAAGGCCGCGGCTTAGGCCTAGCTCTGGAGCGGTCGGCCATCTTGGTACACCCGGCAGCGGCTGCTTAGGTGCGCACTGACGTCATCACCCCTCCCTCCCTGCTCGTGGATCTGATATAGCCGGCATTTTAGCAATGGTGGATGTTACCGTGGGGGAGATGACGTGGATATCACAGCAGTGGGGGAGATGGGGGAATCTGATTTATGGGGGCACTGATGGTGAAATCTGATGTGTACATTTAATTTTTTTTTTTTTGCTGATCTGAAAAATTATCCAATCTGTGACTCTGATCCGAGGATCGATCCGATCCGTGAGTTTTTTTGATCTGTTGCACCCCTATATATTTTTTTTTTAAACTAGATAAACTTATTGAGATGTAAACAAGGCATACAGTTATACAGTACAGAGAATCCATCTTGCTCCGGTACACATATACCAATAACAGTAACAAAGTCGTCTTGAATCATTGTAGCAACCCAAGTAAACCTCCGTGCATTGCATGCACTACTGTGGCATGCACAGAAGGGTTCACATATAATAGCTACTTTCCCTTGATTGTACTTTCAGTCCCTGTTGACTATTCCAGGGACAGCGCCTCCGCATCACACAGTACAGGTCTCCCCATCCTCCAGCCACCTATCCCACACATTAGCAAACTTCTGAGGGCGCCCCCTATGGATATAAATCCCTTTTCCTATATGGAAGCACTGCATTTATCTTTTTCCAGTCTCTCAGTGTCGGGGCTGTCTCCCGGAACCAGGTCTTGGCCACCACCTTTCTAGCCAGGAACAATGATTCGTATATAAATATAGCCTGGAACTTATCCACCTCTACATCCGGCAGCAGTCCCAACAGACAAAGCTTCGGGTCCATCCCCACAGGCGATCCCATGTTATCATGCAAGAACCGTGTCACTTGTAGCCAGTATGCCTGCATGTCAGAGCATTGCCACAGCCGGCGATAGAAAGTGCCCTCCGCCAGAGAGCACTTGGGACATAGGGGGTTCCTTGTAGATTGAAATGTTGCTAGTCTTAGGGGCATAAGATATGCCTGGTGTACGATATAGAGTTGTGTCAGTCTGTCTGATAACTTAGGGGACGCAGTCTTGACACCTTCCAGTACTTCTTCCCAATCTGAGTGCTCAATGGGTCCTACATCCTGTTCCCACTGTGCCTTAGCTTTCTGGGATACCCTATTTATCCTACGCTGTCTAAGAATGTAGTAAATATTAGATACAAGTTTGGTAGAGTCCGCTCCAAAGATAACGTCAAGCACCAGTGGGGTACTTAGGTCTATCACAACAGAGGTCATCTGCTTCCTAAGTGCATGCTTTAACTGTAAATACTGGAATAGTAAATGTTGAGGAAGAGAGAATTCCTCCTTTAGCACCATGAAGGGCTTAACCCCAGTCTCTGTTAGGACCTGAGACAGATACAGCACCCCGTACGAGGCCCAGATCCGAGGATCCGGCACTGTGCTCAGTTCTGGCATGCTGCTATTAATCCACAGTGTGTGAGTGGATGTGTGATCTATCCTGCTTTTT
Organism: Rana kukunoris; assembly: GCA_029574335.1. Classification (NCBI taxonomy): domain Eukaryota; kingdom Metazoa; phylum Chordata; class Amphibia; order Anura; family Ranidae; genus Rana; species Rana kukunoris. The sequence goes on along the minus strand of CM056050.1, from coordinate 318,840,573 downwards.
AAGTGCCATCTCTCCCATACCGTTCGGTGATGCAATAGCATTCCGGCCCCAAAGTGCCGTGTCCTACTCTCTCCCGGTCCCTTCCGAAAAACCGATTGACTAGGCGTGTGAAATACACAGTCAGACCTGTTACATACCAGTGCCCTATATCTCTGTGACTCAGTTTTATTAAAGTAATATAGGTGAGAAAGCTGCGACGCTATATAGTAATCCTAAACATCCGGAAGGGAACACCCCCCTTCGTTGTGGGATTTTTAAGTATGTGCCATGCCAGTTTATGCCGACCTGAACCCCAGACAAAAGAGTTAAGTATTGCTTCCATCTGTTGGAATACTTTCAAAGGAATGTATAAGGGAGCATGCCAAATCATATACAAAATTTTGGGCAGTAGTATCATCTTTACCAAATTAATTCTTCCCATAACCCCCAGTGGCAGCCTTGTACAAGCTGGAGTCCTGGCTTTAATAATTGCAAATAGGGGATCAACATTAAAGGTGACATAGTCCTGCAAGTTCCTAGTGACCCTCACCCCCAGAGGGCAGAGGGCAGCCCCGCTCCAATGAGATCTGGTCCGAAAGCCACCCATTAACAAAAAAATTCTAGCCTTGGGGTTCTGATATAAAAGTTGCACCCATCTAATAAATTTCGGGCCAAACCCATAGCATTTCAGACATTGCCAAAGGTACAGCCATTCGATCGAATCTAAGGCTTTGGCCGTGTCCAAGGTCACCACCACCCTTGTACCCATATTGTCATGTTGGGCCTGGACATTCATGAACAATCTACGTATATTCATTGCCGTGTTCTTCCCTGGCATAAAACCGGTCTGATCCGGGTGTATCAAGGAAAGTATTACTGTGTTCAGCCTGGAGGATAACATTTTGGCCAATATTTTAATATCCACCATCAGCAGAGATATAGGTCTCTATGATTCTGGGTACTTTGGGTCCTTTCCCGGTTTAGCAAGGACAATAATCTGCGCCTCCTGCATCGAGGAGGGGAGAACGCCCCGGTCGAAAATGGAGTGGAATAAGGTTTTAAGTCTAGGGACTAGTAATTCAGAAGTACATAGTGTAGAACTCTAGGGGTAGGCCATCCAATCCTGGAGCCTTAGATTTAGCTAGCTGCGAGATAGCATCAGTTATATCCTGAGTGGTGATGGGGACCTCCAGCCCTTTAATTTGCTCTGAATTCAGGGGAATGAATTGTAACGTATGCAAGTATGCCCGAATCTCCTGTGGTGTATAATGGCACTGGGACTTATAAAGATCCTCATAAAACCTCCTAAATCTGTCTGCTCGTTGCACCCCTATTGCTCAGCATTCGGAGGAACTGTTCCACTGAGGAAGACCACAAACGTGGGGCAGAATAACTCTACAGGGGCTTTAGCGAAAGAGGCTACTGCCACCGTACAATTTAGGCCTGCCAGTAACACCTGTGCCATGAGCCAGTGCCACCTGCCAAAAAAAAAAAAAAAAAAAGGCCTAAAATATCGGCATCATATATCGGCAGCCTCGATTTCCAAATATCGGCATCGGCCATAGAAAAACCCATATCGGTCGACCTCTAGTCTGCGTCACACTACCTCATGAGTCTCCTGAGCTGACGCATCAGCGTTTGACCGGACCTCATGCACCAAGCTCAGGCGCCATTGCCCAATTATGGCCACAAACCATGTTTGGGCAGATGGCAGAATTTCTTTCAGCGTGTCGTTAATTGTATTTGACATGGATCTACATCACTGAATGACAACTGTACATTGTGCGACATTTTGCTGCGTTTTTAATAACTTGTCAAAAATAAATTATGTACCCCTCAAGCCAAGAAAGACGCACATTTCGGAAGCGAAAATACGATAATCTGATAGTTGGTGCAGAGCCGATTAGAACAGTTTATCCGATATTATTTAATCGGACATGCATGAGAAAAAAAAATTGTACAACGCCAAATCGTATGATTTGCGCTTAATCGGTACAGTGGTATGTCAAAAATGCAATACAGATGCATTACAACACGACAAATTGTGACTTTAGTAAACTCAGATTTGATCGGAGATTAGCATGCAAAAAAAAAAAAAGTGGATAATCTCATCATGTGTATTGGGCATTACTCATTCACACAGGAGGAGACTGGCATCTGGAAGCCCCCTTGTTAAAGTGATTCTAAATGGTCCCTGATACATTTTAAACAGTAACCCCAATGTAAAGGAAAAAGGAGTATTTTGGTATGGAATGTGCCCCCCCTCCCCCAAGCCTTTTTGCAGTAGATCGCCCTGTTAACATCTATAGCAGGCCCTCGTCTAGGATAAGGTTCCGGTACAGACAAACGGAAACCCAATCCATTTAAGCCGTTTTTTTTTGTGTTTTTTTTTTTTTTAAATACATGCTTACCAGATGAATGCCCAGCACTTATTGTCATTCATTTAACAATCCTTTGCCCATTAGTCTAGAAAACTTTTTTTTTTTTTTTTTTAAACAAAACATCCCAGGTTGAACATGTTACATTGGTCCAATGCGATATACAGTGCTTTGAAAAAGTATTCAAACCCCTTGAAACGTTCCACATTCTGTCAAAATGTACATTATTGTTTTCCTGATGATTGCGGCGATACCACGTGTACATCATTTGTTATTTGTACCCGTAGTAGGGCCAGGAAACGCACATTGTTTTTATTTATTTTTTTGTCCTACCTAAAACACATAGACACTAAGGGTCAGTTCGATTCAGGATCCAACTTGTAAGACCCAAAGTCGCAGGACATGTGAATGCATCTATGAGAGCAGTTCCAATTGACAATTATGAAATCGCTGCGACTATAGAAAAGGTTACAGCACTATGTCCATGCAACTTTGATAAGGATTCAATGCCAGAGTGTAAAAGTCTATCAAAGTCATATCAGTCAGATTCGAAAGTCGTGCCACTTTACGCGATAAGTTATGGGACATAAACCCATAACATTCCAAGTTAGTCGCTACATGTAAGGCATCTATTTACTTGGTGTAACATCTTTCACATTATAAAAAAAAAAAAAAAAAGTTTACTTTAGCGTTTTTTTTTTAATTCATGAAAGTTTTTCCCCCCCCAAAAAAAAAAAGCATTTGAAAAAATTGCTGCGCAAATGCCATGTGACATAAAAACGTCCGGTAGCAGTTAAAGATGCAGACATAAAGGTACTGACAGTAGTCCCTAAACACTTCTAAGGGCTCTGTGTGATAAGGAGTGTGATAGACAGATGAAAGCAGATGTTCTCAGTCTTCTCTGCCCTTCACCATGACAGTACCTGAGGACAAGTGACATGCCCAAGAATGGCACAGACAGGAGTGCTCCTTCCTTCATTCACACACATTGCCCTGAAGGCTGACCTACTCCTCTTCTCCTAGGAATTCAAAGGAGCAAACCTACTGAACAGGTTACCAACACTGGTCACCATTCAGAGCACACAGGTAATGAAAGTCTATGGAGTGCCCACCACACACACAAGGGCACAGGACACTCCTGCTGGGGCAGCACTCTCTGGGTCTGACACACTTCCAGGGTGGGGTTGCTGTGGCCAGTGAATAAGTCCCTAAGCAAGTTATATCAGCCGGGTAACGCTGTCCCCGAACTCCTATCCCAGCCCCATGACACAATTTTGCCATGTCATATTCCCCCGGTTCTCACCCATGCTGCCCCCCGGTCTGTCAGGGTCTCTCCCGGCTCCTTCGGGACAATATGTCTGACTAACGGAAGCCTCTAGACGACAATCTAATGAAGGCGCGGAGCGAATGGGCGTACGTAACGTCTAGGAACTCTGTGCGTGTGCGTGCCACAGGACCTCGACGTGCGTTCCACCGGCTTAAAGGGGAAGATCCGCGTTATAGGCCTGGCGGTGACCTCCTTCTGATGAAGCGAACGTGCTAGCTGCTATAATAGGGTTAGAGGGGTGCTGGTCTCCTGGCCGTCCAACATCTTCTGTACATGTGTGTACAGCTGTGTGTAATGTACATGCTGTGTGCTCAGTCAGTGTACTGACAGCTCCAGGCTGAGTGTAAAGGTTACTGTGTGAAAAAAGTTTATGGACTGTGGGGGAGATTTACCAAAGCTGGAGAGTGCAAAATCTTGTGCAGCTCTGTATGACAACCAATCAGCTTCCAGGTTTTATTATCAATGCTTAACCACTTCCCGCCCGGTCAATGGACAATTGACGTCTGGGAAGTGGTTGTGAAATCCTGACTGGACGTCTATTGACGTCCTGCAGGATTTCATGTGGGGGCGCCACGCGCGGCGTTCGGTGATGTGGGGTGTCAGTCTGACACCCTGCATCTCCGATCTCGGTAAAGAGCCTCTGGAGGAGGCTCTTTACGACGTGATCAGCCGCGTCCAATCACGGCTGATCACAATGTAAACAGGAAGAGCCGTTGATGGCTGTTCCTCACTCGCGTCTGACAGATGCAAGTAGAGGAGAGCGAATCCTCGGCTCTCCTGACAGGGAGGGTTCGCGCTGATTGTTTATCAGCGCAGCCCCCCCTCAGATGCCCACACTGGACCACCAGGTAAGGGCAAAAAAATAAATAAAAAGAATAGATGCCAATCAGTGCCCACAAATGGGCACTGACTGGCAACATGGACCCCTCAGGGTCCATCAGTGCCACACCACAGTGTCCATCAGTGCCACACCAGTGTCCATCAGTGCCACCCCTCAGTGTCCATCCATGCGCACCTATTAGTGCCCATCTTTGCCACCCATAAGTACCCATGCGTGCCTATCTGTGCTGCCTATGAGTGCCCAGTGCTGCCTATGAGTGCCCATCAGTGCCACCTATGAGTGCCCATCAGTGCTGCCTATGAGTGCCCATCAGTGCCGCATACCAGTGCTGCCTATCAGTGCCGCGTATCAGTGTCCACCAGTGCCGCCTCACCGGTGCCCATCAGTGCCACCTCACGGGTGCCCATCAGTGCCACCTCATCGGTGCCCATAATCGAAGTAGAAAACTTACTTATTTACCAAAATATGTTACAGAAAAAAAAAACATTATTTTGTACACAATTTTCGGGGTTTTTTTTAGTTGTTTTTGTGCAAAAAATGAAAATTGCAGAGGTGATCAAATACCACCAAAAGAAAGCTCTATTTGATACGAATTTCATTTGGGTACAGTGTAGCATGACCGCACAATTGTCATTCACAGTGCTGAAAGCTGAAAATTGGCTTGGGCGGGAAGGTGCCTAAGTGCCTGGTATGGAAGTGGTTAATTGAACAAGCTGAAGTTAGAAGCTGACTGGCTACTAATAGGGATGAGCCGAACAGCCCCCCCACCCCCCCCCCCCCCCAGTTCGGTTCGCACCAGAACATGCAAACAGGCAGAAACATTTTTGAACACGCGAACACCGTTAAAATCTATGTGACACGAGCATGAAAAATCAAAAGTGCTAAGTTAATATGAAAGTTATTGTCATAACATTGTCTGTTCACCTCCATGGCAGCCGCATCTGTGTTTTCCCTATGTCTTGTATGTCTTTCTCTTCTCTTCCCTATGTGTATGGCTATGTCAGCTGGAACACTTCTGCGTGAGTAGGCGAGCAGCTGAGACCCTTACCAGATGACTTCAGGTTAGTAGGTGTGATAGGTAGGCTCTCTTCTTTTGTATATATGTACTTCCAGCAATATATATATTATGTGTCTGAATGGGAGCAGCGCTTTACATGACTTTGTTCTTAGTTCCTAGGATTCTACCTGGTATTGCCCTGTCACATTGATCCAGGCTTCATGGATCAGTCACCGCCCGCACATGGCCAGCCCTCACGCACAAGGTATGTGCAGGTGAGGGGAGGGCGTAGGGTTATAGTACCTCTTTTTAAATCTTCCTGACGCACCTCCATAATTCTTTTTCTTAGCCCTTCCCGTTCGGGTCCTCGTGTACCATCAAATGAGTCCACCTCAGACCTTGCCAGGCCGCGTCAGCGTTCATCCTCTAAATCGAAGAAGCGCAGTTCTTCATCTACCTCTCATCATCAGGGGAGAAGGTCACATTCCTCCTCAAGACACCGCTCCCACCGCCATGACGGTCACTCTAGTCGTAGGACCTGCTGGGGTTGCAATTCCCAAGTCCCGGAGGGCAAATCCTTATGCAGTCGGTGCTATGCCCAGGCGGTTGGCGAAAAGGAGACGGAAGATCGAATCCCTGGTCGAACGCGTGGTGCAAAGGTCCCTAAGAGAGAGGGACACGTCTCGCTGGATCTGGCCCTATGGTCCATGAGGTCCATGAGGATCCAGGCCCCTCTCAGCCTCCCGCATCCTCTCTAGCAGCCCCAGAGGGCGACTTGGAAAGCGATGAGGAGGATCTAGAGTTTGACCCCACTCATCAAGGCCGTTAAAGAGGCACTTTGGTGGGAAGATTCATCCTCTTTCCCAGCTAAACAGATGAAATACTTCAAATGTCTGGGAAAAGAGCGCCCAAGCTTTCCACTACTTTCGGAGCTGAATGGCATCTTTGAAGAGGAATGAAGCAAGGTGGACAAAAAGTCCTCTATGTCTAATAAGGCTTCCCGCTTGTACCCGTTTAAAGCGGAGGATGTCAAATACCTGGAAAACATCCCGTCAGTAGACGCTGCAGTGATGCGTTTAGCCAAGCATGTGACGCTACCCTTGTCCGATTCAGTGTCCTTCAAAGACGGTCTTGATAGAAGAATGGACCAAGATCTAAAGAGGATATATGGTTTGGCCGGTACGGCCTGTAAACCCGCTCTAGCTTTAGCGGCTCTCTCTAAAGCAATGGAAGTCTGGACAGAAAACGTGGACTCCTTTCTGATGGGCATCTCTGAGGAACTGGCCGGGAGTTCGACAACGTCAGAGCTAAAGCTAGCTGCAGCATTCTTGGGAGAAGCTTCAGTTGATTTAGTAAGACTGTTAGCAAGAATTATGCTGTCCTCTGTTACAGCCAAGAGGGCCTTGTGGCTACGCCCCTGGGTCGCTGACCTTTCATCGAAACAAAGCTGGTGTAAAATCCCCTTTGAAGGTTCATCTTTGTTTGGCAACAAGTTGGATGACGCAATTTCTAAAGCCACAAGGGGTAAATCTGGGTTCCTTCCCCAGGACAGACGTCAACCGGGAAAAAGGAGACCACAGTTTAGGAGACGTAGCCCGGATCGCACAAGGGAAGCTCATGCCTATAGACTCGGTGGAAATTTCAGAAGAAATTGGAATAGAGGCCAAATGTCCTTCCGTAAACCAGCATCTACAAATCAGGCGTCCGGTGGACGCGAGCAGGGGAAGTCTTTTTGACATAAAGCACGTCCAGGCAGTTCAAGTGGGGGCAAGACTACGAATCTTTTGGCACGTCTGGGCGGCCTCGATTACGGATCCTTGGGTCATCAAGACGGTATCGTCAGGCCATGTCTGGACCTTCACCAGTACTCCCCCTCCCAGGTTCATTTCTACCCTACTCCCAAAATCAGCAGAGCAAAAACAAGTTCTCCTGTCCTACGTGGACCTGCTAAAAGCTCAAGGGGCAGTGAGACACGTCCCAAAGGACGAACTGTTTCATGGGGTATACTCCCCCCTCTTCCTGGTACAAAAGAAGAACAGCTCATGGCGACCAGTCATAGACCTAACCTACCTAAACTGGTTCATAAGACACGGGAGGTTCAAGATGGAAACCCTGTCCACTATCCAATTAGCTATTCAACCAGGAGATTGGATGATCTCAATAGATCTAAAGGACGCGTATTTCCATGTGCCAGTGGCAGCAGAGCTTCAGAAATACCTCAGGTTTCATGTGGAGCAGGAGCATCTCCAATTCATCTGTCTACCCTTCGGGTTGACAACCTCCTCACGAGTCTTTACGAAGACCCTACTGGCAGTTGTGGCCCTTATTAGGCTGAAGAATTAGTCTCTATCATTACCTGGACGATCTCCTTGTCTTATCTTAAGACAGAGCTCTTCTTCTGACACAGAGGGATCAAATGAACTCGACCCTGACCGAATTTGGTTGGCTTCTAAATTTGGAAAAGAGCCACCTAGAGCCGTCACAACGCTTAATATATCTGGGAGCCCAGTTCGACATGGCAGAGAAAACTATCTCACTCCCATTGGAGAAGATTCCCATAGTTCAAAAGAGGATTGCCAAGGCTCTAGATGTCCGTTATCTGAAAGCTTCCCAATGTTTGAAGATTATAGGTACAATGGTTTCGACATCTCCCATGGTGAAGTGGGCATTGTGGAGGCTACGTCCGTTTCAATTCGGTTTTCTCAGGCAATGGAAAATCCGGGAACAAGAACCAATGGATCCTCATCTCATCGTCCATGAGGAACAGCCTCTTCTGGTGGCATGATCGGAAGAATTTACTGAATTGCCATTCCATTGCTCCAGTATCATGGGTTTCGGTGACGACAGATGCCAGTGGCTCCAGCTGGGGGGCCCTGTGCGGCACGGAAATCGCACAAGGCAAGTGGGATGCCCGCCTTCGCAACCCAGGCTCGAACATCTTGGAGATCAGAGCGGCCTGGTGTGCCCTGCAATCCTTTCCCCAGCTCTTGAAGGGGGAGTCGGTATTGCTGAAGATGGACAACACCACGGCAGTGTCCTATGTCAAGAGGCAAGGAGGGACAAGGAGCTCAGCTCTTTTACGGGAGGTCAAACCTATCCTGGGTTGGGCCCAGAAGAATCTGGCCAACCTGTCAGCAGTCTATATCCCCGGAAAGCAGAATTCCCAGGCGGATTTCCTGTTACGCACTCAGATGGATGTCAACGAGTGGTCTCTCCACAAGGAATCGTTTCAGTGGATTATGTCCCTGGGGACCAATCCCCAGGTGGATCTCTTCACCTCTCTGTACAACCACAAGCTGAGGAAGTTTTATACAAGGGGTCACTGCAGTCAAGCAACGGGGACGAATGCCTTGACAGACAGGTGGAGATTCAAGAGAGCGTATGCCTTTCCCCCGTTTTCAGTGATCCTCAAACTCTTACGGAGACTCCAGTCAGAGGCAGTTCAGATAACATTAGTGGCGCCCTACTGGCCAAACAGGCCGTGGTTCCCTCTTTTGGTCCAACTGAGTTACCGGGACCCAGTACCTCTACCAGTCAGACCGGATCTTCTCTCCCAGGGGTCATTCCTTCACCCCGCTCTGGCTATACTGAAACTAGCGGTCTGGTTCTTGAGAGGAAGAGGTTAGAAGCCCTTGGTTGCGCTCCTAAAGTGATCTCAAGATGGATGTCAACGAGTGGTCTCTCCACAAGGAATCGTTTCAGTGGATTATGTCCCTGGGGACCAATCCCCAGGTGGATCTCTTCACCTCTCTGTACAACCACAAGCTGAGGAAGTTTTATACAAGGGGTCACTGCAGTCAAGCAACAGGGACGGATGCCTTGACAGACAGGTGGAGATTCAAGAGAGCGTATGCCTTTCCCCCGTTTTCAGTGATCCTCAAACTCATGGGTCTTCAAACTACGGCCCTCCAGTTGTTCAGGAACTACAATTCCCATCATGCCTAGTCATGTTTGTGAATGTCAGAGTTTTACAATGCCTCATGGGATGTGTAGTTCCACAACAGATGGAGGGCCGTAGTTTGAGGATCCCTGCTCAAACTCTTATGGAGACTCCAGTCAGAGGCAGTTCAGATAACATTAGTGGCGCCCTACTGGCCAAACAGGCCGTGGTTCCCTCTTTTGGTCCAACTGAGTTACCGGGACCCAGTACCTCTACCAGTCAGACCGGATCTTCTCTCCCAGGGGTCATTCCTTCACCCCGCTCTCTCTATACTGAAACTAGCGGTCTGGTTCTTGAGAGGAAGAGGTTAGAAGCCCTTGGTTGCGCTCCTAAAGTGATCTCAACACTGATGAGCTCAAGAAGATCAAGCACGAATAAAATCTATGGAAGAATTTGGGCGAAGTTTGTAGAACTTTCTTTAACATCAGGCTCATCGTTTACGAGTCCAGGAGTACAGGACATCTTAAAGTTCCTCCAAACAGGGTAAGATCTTCCCTTATCCGTAAGTTCCTTAAGAGTGCAAGTATCAGCATTATCTGCCTTCTCCGGAATCTCATGGGCAACGCATTCTGCTAGTCAAACAGTTCTTCCGTGGAGCGTCAAGGCTAAGGCCTCAAAGAAAGCCAAGATTCCCCAAGTAGGATCTCCCCTTGGTTCTGGACTTTCTGAGTGAACTTAATACAACAGGACCCTCTCCGTTCTCACTGAAGGATTTCTCGGCTAAAGTTGCCTTCCTGGTCGCCATTACTTTGGCTAAAAGAGTCTCGGAGATTGGGTCCCTGGGTTACAAAGAGCCGCTCCTAACGTTCTTTCCAGACAGAGTAGTTCTAATTCCCATGCTGGGTTCTAACCCGAAGGTGACGTCTGTTTTCCATGTCAACCAGGAAATTGTTCTCCCTACTTTCAGAGATTCGGAGTCAGAGAGAATTCACCCTCTGGACTTAGGGAAAACCCTTACGGAGTACATCCAAGTAACTTCTACTTTCAGACGCTCAGATCATTTGTTCGTCCTGCACTCAGGTATCAACAAAGGGAAGAAGGCCTCTTCAAGAACCATTGCGGCTTGGATCATCTACACGATTCAACAGGCATATAAAGTGAAGGGCTTGGCTCCTCCGCAGGCGGTGACTGCGCACTCTACCAGAGGGATGGCAATTTCCTGGGTGGCTGCCCATCACGTGGCCCCGGATGTCATCTGTAAAGCGGCCTCTTGGTCCTCTATTAATACCTTTATGTCCCACTATTGTGTTGAACCTGCATCCCTTTCCTCTGTAAATTTTGGTCTTTCAATCCTGTCGGCCGACAGGACAAATTAAACTTTTTTTTTTGTTCAGCATACCCACCCGTGTGGTTGGCTAGTTATTTCCCACACGTAGGCTGCCATGGAGTCTGTCAGGAAAAGGGAAAATTTATTGTCAATACTTAACATCATTTTCCTTTCCTGATGGACTCCATGGCAGACGGAGTACCCACCCTGTAAGCATGGAGTCGGCTAGTTACGGAACACCAGTACTGAAGGTGAGCAAAGCTTTATGGGTATGGGGTCCTATAGCATTGGAGAGGAGGCGGGATTAACCCACACGTAGGCTGCCATGGAGTTCATCAGGAAAGGAAAATTACGGTAAGTATTGACAATAAATTTTCCCTTTTAACCGCTTAAGCCACGGACCATTGTGCAGGTAAAGGACCTGGTCCCTTTTTACAATTCGGCACTGCGTCGCTTTAACTGACAATTGCGCAGTCGTGCGACATGGCTTCCAAACAAAATTGGCATCCTTTTTTTCCCACAAATAGAGCTTTCTTTTGGTGGTATTTGATCACCTCTGAGGTTTTTTTTTTGCGCTATAAACAAAAATAGAGCGACAATGCAATATTGTTTACTTTTTGCTATAATAAATATCCCCAAAAAAGATATAAAAAAAATGTTTTTTTTCCTCAATTTAGGCCGATACGTATTATTCTACATATCTTTCGTAAAAAAAAAAAAAAATCGCAATAAGCGTTTATTGGTTGGTTTGCGCAAAAGCTAGAGCGTTTACAAAATAGGGGGTAGTTTTATGGCATTTTTATTAATAATTTTTTTTTTTATTCCTCGCTGGAAACTGAGTTGGGACTGGAGCATCGCTGGAGAATGGATCATCGTTGGACATGGAGAGACTGAATTACATCGCTGGAATTTATTTTTTATTTTTTTATTTTTAATAAAGCACTCGTCTTAAACTGTCTGCTGTGATTTTTAATTTTTTTTACACTTTTTCTTTGTGAAATGGTAGAGGTACAATGTACAATTCACATAGGGAGGGCCGGGATCTGGGGGTCCCCTTTGTGAAAGGGGGCTTCCAGATTTCGATTAGCCCCCCCCACAGAACCCCACAACCACCGGGCAAGGGTTGTGGGGATGAGGCCCATGTCCCACCATGGGGACATCCTTTCCATGTTGAGGGCATGTGGCCTGGTATGGTTCAGGGGGGGGGCGCTCTCTCATCCCCCCTCTTTTCCTGTGGCCTGCCAGGTTGCGTGCTCGGATAAGGGGGACCTCACACCACTTTTTTTTTTAATTTTGGTGTGGGGTTTCCCTTAAAATCCATACCAGACCTAAAGGGTCTGGTATGGATTTTTGGGGGGGAACCCCACGCCATTTAACCACTTCCATACTGGGCACTTAAACACCCTCCTGACCAGACCAATTTTCAGCTTTCAGTGCTCTTACATTTTGAATGACAATTACTCATTGTCATGCAACACTATACCCAAATGATTTTTTTGTCCTTTTTTTTCCCACAAATAGAGCTTTCTTTTGGTGGTATTTGATCACCTCTGCGTTTTTATTTTTTGCGCTATTAATGAAAAAAGACCGGAAATGTGGAAAAAAAAAGATTTTTCTTAGTTTCTGTGATAAAATGTTGCAAATTATTAATTTTTCTTCATAAATTTTGGCCACAATTTATACTGCTACATGTCTTTGATAAAAATAACCCAAAGTTTATGGAAATTTTTTGGTCTGTGAAAGTTTTAGAGTCTACAAGCTATAGTGCAAATCATAAAAGATTATCACATCTGATCACACCTGATGTACTGAAGGCCTCTCTCATTTCTTGAGACCCTAACAAGCCAGGAAAGTACAAATGCCCACAGATGGCACTAATGAGGCGGCACAGATGGCACTGAGGCGGCACAGATGGCACTGAGGTGGCACAGATGGCACTGAGATGGGTACTGATGAGATGGGTATTGATGTGCACCGATGAGGCCTGTGTACTGGTGGACACAGATGGGCACTAATGAGGCGGCACAGATGGCACTAATGAGGCGGCACAGATGGCACTAATGAGGCGGCACAGATGGCACTGAGATGGGTACTGATGAGATGGGTACTGATGTGCACTGATTGACTGCGGCACAGGTGGGCACTGATGAGGTGGCACAGGTGGGCACTGATGAGGTGGCACAGGTGGGCACTGATTGCAGATGTGCACTGAGGTGGCAGATGGGCACTGGGCACAGGTGGTACTGGTGGCACAGGTGGGCACTGATGGGCACGGTGGTACTGGTGGGCGCACGGTGGTACTGGTGGGCATGGTGGTACTGGTGGGCATGGTGGTACTGGTGGGCACAGGTGGTACTGGTGGGCACGTGGTACTGGTGGGCAGGGGTACTGGTGGGCACTGTGGTACTGGTGGGCACTGTGGTACTGGGGGGGGCACAGATGGTCCTGGGGGCACAAATGGTCCTGGGGGCACAGATTGGTAACTAACTTTTGGTAACTGGTAACGCTGCAGCTCTGTTTGCTCTCCCTCCTCACACACGCTGTCTGTGCGAGGAGGGAGAGTCGGCAATGAGAGATGATCTCATATGTTTACATATGAGATCATCTCTCATTGGCCTCACAGATCGCGCTGTAAATACCGCGATCTGTGTTTGGCTGTGTCCAGGGGACACGGCCAGCACAGCAGTTCCCTGCACATACCTCCCGTTGCCCGCTCTGTAACGAGCAATCGCGGGTGCCCGGCGGCGATCGTACCCGCGGGGCACGCGCGCGGGACTCGGGGGACGCGCGTGGGCGCGCGCCCTACAAGCTGCTAAAGGGAGGACGTAGAGCTATGTGCTCCCGCGTAGCAGTGCCACCGTCCCGCAGTAATATGACGGCGGGCGGTCGGCAATTAGTTAAAGGAATAACACTTTTATTGTTTTACTTTAAGCATTACTTTAAGCATTACTAAAATTACTGCACCTGAAAACAATTCACTTTTTAAAACTTATTGCATTGATACATGTCCCCTGGGGCAGGACCCAGGTCCCCAAACACTTGAGTATTAACCTTTAAAATTAATACTTTTGATTTCTCCCATAGACTTTTAAAGGGTGTTCCGCGGTTTTTCGAATTTGCCGTGAACACCCCAAATTGTTCACTGTTCGCCGAACAGGCGAACAGCCAATGTTCTAGTCAAATTCATGTTCGACTCGAACATAAAACTCATCCCTAGCTACTATTAACAGCTACACTAGTCTCTAGTCTAGTGCTCCAATCTTAATAAATCTCCTCCTGTGTCACTAAAGTCCTTGAAAAAAAACTCTTCTTTTTTAATTTAACCATTTGACCCCTGGAAGGTTTTAACACCTTCATTACCAGGCCAATTTTTGCTGTTCGGCACTCTGCTACTTTAACCACTTCAGCCCGGAAGCATTAATGACCAGGCCATTTTATGTGATACGCACTGCGCCGATTTAACTGACAATTGCGCGGTTGTGCGATGCTCTACCTAAATTAAATTGGTGTCTCCCCCCCCCCCCACAAATAGAGCTTTCATTTGGTGTTATTTGATCACCTCTGCGGTTTTTATTTTTTCCGCTATAAACAAAAAAGGAAAATGACAATTGTAAAAATATATATATATATTTTTTTTTTACTGTCTGCTATGAAACATATCCAAAAAATAAAATGTAAAATAATCTAATTTCTTCATCAATTTAAGCCAATATTTATTCTTCTACATATTTCTGGTAAAAAAAATCCCAATGAGCGTTTATTGATTGGTTTGCACAAAAGTTATTGGCCCAGATTCACAGAGAATTAGATTCTCGTAGAGTATCAGAAATACACTACGCTGCCGTATTTTACCTGGCTCTACGTGGAATCCAGGTAGATTTTGTCCAGTAAACGACGGCGGCGTAGTGTATTTCTCCCGTCGCAATCCATCTGCGCGAGTAGGGGGCGTGAAGCATTTAAAATAGGCGCGTTCCCGCGGCGATCGAACTGCGCATGCTCCGTTCGCAAATTTCCCGCCGTGCATTGCGCGAAAACACGTCGTTACGTCATTCGTTGTTTGAGTAGCGTCGTTTACGGACAATCCTAGTCCCGGACGAGTTACGTCAAAAAAATAAATAAAAAAAAAATTTGACGCGTGAACGACGGCCATACTTAACATGGGCTACGTACCGTTAGACCAGCAAAAAGCTGGTCTAACAGTACGTAAAAAAAAATAGACGAAAGCGATTGCGAAGACCACTCGTATCTTCGTGGATCGCCGTAAAAACACATTTGCATATCCCGACGCATGAAAACGACGCAAACTCCTCCCAGCGGCCGCAAATATATCGCAGCGTAGATCCGAAGGCTTACGAAGACGTAAGCCTCTCGGATCGAAGCCCGAAGCCGCCGTATCATGGTTTGAGGATTCAAACTAGTGATACGGCGCGCAAAATTTGAAATTACTCCTGTCTAACACCAGTTAGACAGGCGTAATTGCTTTCTGAATCTGGGCCTTTGTGTCTACAAAATATGGGATAGATTTATGGACTTTTATTTATTTTTATCGCTTTTAACCACTTAAAGGGACACTAAAGTCAGGGCTTTTAAAAAAAAAAAAAACAAACATGTTATACTTACCTCCACTGTGCAGTTCGTTTTGCACAGAGTGGCCCGGAAAGCTGTCTTCTGGGGTCCCTCGGCGGCTGTCTGGGCTCCTCCTCGCAAAAGCTTTCCCTCTTCATGCGAGGGCGCTCGCACGGAGGAAAGCTTTTGCGAGCGCGCTCCCGTGATACAGCGGCGGCCATAGCCGCCGACTGTATCACTCGGCTCCGCCCCCCGGCGCGCCGCGTCATCCGCTCTGATTGACAGCAGCGCTAGCCAATGGCTGCGCTGCTATCAATCCGCCCAGCCTAGCCAATCAACGGCCAGGCTGGGAACCGAAGAGGACGACGTGGACGCGCCCAGGAGATTCGAACGGTCAGGTAAGTACAACGGGGGCTCGGGGGGGGGGGGGGCGGTGCTGTGAGATGTTTTTTTACCTTAATGCATAGGATGCATTAAGGTAAAAAAACTTGTACCTTTAAAACCCCTTTAAGCCCCGAGCCTATTTTTCAGATTCGGTGTTTACGAGACTAAAACATTTTTTTTTGCTATAAAATTACTTAAAACCCCCAAACATTATATATATTTTTTTCTAAAACCCTAGAGAATAAAATAGCAGTCATTGCAATACTTTTTGTCACACTTTGTCACACTTTGTCACACAAGCGCACTTTTTTTTGGAAAAAAATCACTTTTTTGAATTAAAAAATAAGACAACAATAAATGTGGCCCAATTTTTTTACATATTGTGAAAGATAATATTACGCCGAGTAAAATGATACTCAACATGTCACGCTTAAAAATTGCGCCCGCTCGTGGCATGGCGTCAAACTTTTACCCTTAAAAATCTCGATAGGCAACGTTTAAAAAATTCTATAGGTTGCGGGGCAGATCCACATACAATTGCCCCGGCACAGTGTATCAGAGATACACTACGCCGCCGTATCTTACCTGGCTCTAAGTCGAATCCTGGAAGATTTTGCGCTGTAAGTTACGGCGGTGTAGTGTATTTCTGGCGGCGGAATTCAATTCGGCAGGTTGGGGGCGTGAATCATTTGAATGAAGCGCGTCCCCGCAGCGATCGAACTGCGCATGCTCCGTTCAGAAATTTTCCACCATGCATTGTGCGAAATTACGTCGATTCCTATTCACAGGCAACTTACGCAAAAAAAAATTAAAAATTGAAATTTCGACACGGGAACGATGGCCATACTTAACATGGCAAGTCTAACTATAGACCGGATAATAGAAGCTTTAACTATACGCCGGAAAAAGCCGACTAGCGACGACGTAAGAGAATGCGACGGCCGCTCGTACCTTCGTGGATCGCCGGAAAAAGCTAATTTGCATACCCGACGCGGAAAACGACGCAAACTCCACCCAGCGGGGGCAGAAATATTGCACCTACGATCCGAAGGCGTACGAAGACGTAAGCCTGTCAGATTGAAGCCCGAAGCTGTCGTATCATGGTTTGAGGATTCAAACTAATGATACGACGCGGGTAATTTGAAAGTACGCCAGTGTATCAGTAGATACACTGGCGTACTGGCTCTGTGGATCTGGCCCTGCATTTTTTGAGTTACAGAGGAGGTCTAGGGCTAGAATTATTGCTCTCGCTCTAACGATCGCAGCGATACCTCACTTGTGTGGTTTGAACACCGTTTTCATATGCGGGCGCTACTCATGTATGCGTTCACTTCTGCACGCGAGCTCGTCAGGACGGGGTGCTTTAAAAAAAAAAAAAATGTTGTTTTCATATTTATTTTTATTTATTTTATAATTTTTAACACGTAAACATTTTTTAAAACGTAAACACGTTTTTAACATTGTAAACATCCCTTGTAATAGAAAAACGCATGACAGGTCCTCTTAAATATGAGATCTGGGGTCAAAAAAAAAAAAATAGATTTTGTCTTTTAAAAAAAGGTAAACAAAAAAATGTCTCTTTAAGACACTGGGCGGGACTGACGTTTTGACGTCTTGACGTCACTTTCGCCCAGCAGAGCTATGGGGATGGGTGGGGGCCATGTTGGCCTCACTTGCATTCCCCACACAGCAGCCAAGCGGACCCGATCGCCTCCGCCGCTACCGACGGCTACGGTAAGCGACAGAGGGTGCGGGAGAACGGCAGGACCGCAACTGATAACGGCGATCTTGCGGTGAATCCGCCTCGGAGACCACCGTTATCGTTTTCAGGGCCGCCCACTGAAGAGATGGATATCTCGGTTGTGGCAGCAGCTGCTGCCGTTACCGAGATATCCATCTTTAAAAATAGGACGTATATATACAGTGGGCGGGCGTTAAGCGGTTAATGGTAATGGCGGCGATCTGCGATTTTTAGCAGGACTGCAACATTGCAATGGATAAATCTGACACTATGTGACACTTTTTAGGGACCTGTGACATCAATACAGTGATCAGTGCTAAAAAAAAATACACTGATTACTGTATAAATGACACTGGCAGGGTTAACTACAGGGGCGATCAAAGGGTTAACTGTGTTCCTTCAGTGTGTTTCTAACTGTGTGGGTGAAGTGCTGACAGGAACAACACAGAGATTGCTGTTTATGATCACTAGGTACAACAGATATCCATGTTGTCCCCTGTCAGAATGGGGATCTGCCTTGTTTACATAGTCAGATCTCTGTTCTGACTCTCTGTACCGGGATCACGGGTGGGCGGCAGATATTTGGGTCTACCGGACAGGAACATCAGCTCTGCCTTCGTGCAGCGGCCGCACGTGCCCACACTATCTACTGCATGAAACAACGTGCACGGTGCAAGTACGTCATTTCATGCAATTGAGCCGCCCTGCAGCAGTATATATGCGGTGGGCGTTTTTTAAGTGGTTAAAGGGTAATTCCACTTTCGTGAGGAAAAAAATTGTAAATAAAGAAAAAATAATATTGCTTATACAATTGCGACACAAGTCATATTGTAATTAAATGTTATTATAAATTACCTTTCCTTTCCAATCTGCAGCTCTGTAAATTTTCTGAAAATGCAATGCAGAGGTGTTCTGGAGGTGGTGTTCTGTACACAGAGGACCAGATTCAGGTAGATTGGCGCATCTTTAGGTGGGCGTAGCGTATCGAATATACGCTACGCCGAGAAGGCGCAGAGCGGCGAGCACACTATTCACAATGGAAATGCTCCCAACGTTGTGCCGGTGTAACGTAATATTCGTCAGCGTAAGGCAGCGTAAGTGTAAGTGGGTGTGACCTTATGCAAATGATGGTCCGAGCGCGGTGCAATGCTTTACGCCTGGCGTATCTAAAACGGCGCATGCGCAGTGACATGGACGTACGGTTTGCGCCCCTATGCGCATGCTCACAACTACGCCAGCACAACTTCCTGGGATACGCCGGCCCACCGTCTTACGCCAAGCGCATAAATACGCCCAGACATGTGCCCGTCCGGCGCAAAAGTACATCCTGCTTGTTTCCCCCCCTGAAGCAAGGTACTTTTGCTGGGCGATGGCGGAAGCTGGAAATGGAGGCAAGGAGAGGAGGAAGAGGAACTTTTCAACGGAGGAGAGGGCCATTATTGTTGCTGGAATGGCCAAATATGACAAGTTCCTCCATGGTGCCCAAAGTTCCCAGACCAGCAGGGCACGGAAGAGGGAGATTCTGGAGGAGATCACCCTTCAGGTCAATACCGTTGGGCATGAGACCAGGAAGCCCGACGATATTTCTAAAAAAATAAATGACCTGAGACTTCGGGTCCGTGATAAGCTGGCGCTTATGAGGAGGCACGCCAGGGGCACGGGAGGAGGACCAATCACATCTGTGCGATTGACGGATGAGGAGGAGGTCATTTCCCAATGCCTGCAGCGGGAGCAGGTGGAGGGCATCGAGGGTTTTGACACCGGTGACCAGGCCTTGAGTACAGGTAAGTGTGTTTTATCTCCTATCCGGTGTGTAGCATGTGAGGGGGTGGAAGGGAACATGTGTCAAGTGTGTGGGTCCACCAACAAGTGAATGTTTTGTGTCATCCACAGATGTGCTAGAGGGAGCTGGGCTGTCATCGGCTGCTGGGCGACCCACGGCCTCCCCAGAGAAGTGTGCCCACACCTCTCCTCTAGAGGAAGTGGTGGAGGAGCATGGAGACCTGGAGGAAGTTTTGTACCTCGTGGAGTATCCCATCACCCCTGCGCCCTCCCAACCCTCCTCCCCCATCTGGGGAAGCCCCTCACCCTTCTCCCCCATCAGGGCTAGCCCCTCACCCTCCTCCATCATCAGGGAAAGCCCCATAAGGGCCTCCCCGTACACACGGCCCCAAGAAAGGCTACCCGCAAAACCAGGGATGTTCCTGAGGCCATCCAGGAAACTCTGGCCAGGGATCAGGCCCGCCAGACCCGCCATATGGGTGCTGTCGCCGTGGAGATGCATCGTGTGGCAGACAGCCTGGCATCCACGGCCCAGATAAACGAGAGCATCCAGGATGTGAGTTGCAACTGTGCTGCTGTGGTCACCTGCCTTGGGGAGCTGCAGGCCACAACAGCAGGCCTCGTGGCAGAAGTCAAGAGCCTGGCAGTGGCAGTACAGGCGAATACTGCTGCCATCGAGGCAGAGGGAAGGCAGACAAGGCTGGTCCTCACCCGCATTGCCCTGGCATTGGGGGGCAGGCAGCCAGCCAGGGAGAGACCAGGGGACGCTCCTCCACCTCCTGATGCCCCACCCCAAGCTCCCAGCAGACAGTTAAGAAACCGGAGCCGTGGCACCAGGCTTGGCCCACGACAGGGCAATTGATTGCCTGTTTTTTTTCATATTTACTCAGGTTATGAGCGTTTATTTTGTTTTATTAGTTCAGGTTATAAGCGTTTTATTTTGTTTTATTAGCTCAGGTTATGAGCGTTTTATTTTGTAGTGTATGCACACGGTCAGTAGTGCAGGCTACAGTGTGACTTGTGTGTGAATGTGGGGGTGGCATTCCTGCCAGCAAGGTGTGTCACCCTGGGTCGTCGGGGAGAAGTTATCACCACGGGCGTGTGAATGTGGTATGAATGGACAGCGACACCATTGGGGCCTTGGCGCGGCGTTGCTGCACCCAAGTCCTGCATGCCGGACTTGGGCTAATTCAATGTGAGGTGGATGTGGTGTGTGTGATCTAGGGACCACAGTGGTGTGCATGCGTGCATTGTCCGTGTGCCATGATGAATGTGTGTGATTAACGTGCAAAGATGCCTACCACAAGGCACCTCCTGACTGCTCTTCCCTCAGCAGACGGGGTAGCCTCGGGCAGGTGCACCGATGACCTGACACACGAAGCTTGGGGAATACAACAGGGCCCCCCCAGACATATCCAGGCATCGGAAACAGGACTTTAGGAGGCCAAATGTGCGCTCCACCACTGCACGGGTGCGTATGTGTGCATCATTGTATTTTCTCTCTCCTCTGGTTTGGGAATCCCGGTATGGAGTCAGGAGATGGGGCCCAAGTGCATATGCTGAGTCACCTGGAAGGGAAAAGACAGGAGGATGTTAGCCGTGCATGTGCCCATCGTGATGTCTGCATCATGGGGTCGAACGGTCATGCCTGACTCCCATGTCACTCACCAACCAACCAGCTGTCCTTGTACATGTTCTGTTTGAATTCGGTTGGGATGGTGCTTTGATGGTATATGTAGCTGTCGTGGCTGGACCCTGGGTTTTTGGCACGGATGTGCCATATGAGGTATTTGGCATCGGCTAATTCCTGTACGTTGATGGAATGCCACTGCTTACGATTATGGTATATGTGCTCTGTGGCACGGGGGGGGGGGGGCATAGTGCCACATGGGTGCAATCAATGGAGCGATGGTGAGTGGGAATCCTGCAATTCTGTAGAAATCCTGCATTGCCTTCTGCCGCAGATGCTCATGGGTGGGTTTGATGATGTGGTGGGACATGCATGTGAGGATTGCTGGGACAACCTGGTGCACACATCTGCTCATGGTGGATTGTGACATCCCAGACAAGACTCCACTTATACGCTGAAAAGATCCACTGGCAAGGAAATGGAGTGTTGCCAGTACCCTGACTAGTGGCTCCACTGCTTATGAGTGATGTGTCTTGCTGGTGATGTCATCGTGCAGGGCTGTGGCTAATTCCAGGATGGCAGCAGGGCTGAATCTGAAGATGCGATACACCTCTGAATTCCCCATGCCAAAGACGTTAATGCGCGTTCAGTATATCCTCTCCCGTGCCCTCCTCCTCCGTGCCTGTGGCCACAGTAGTAGTGCTAGGACCACGGCTGTCCCTGGCATGTTGGCATACAGATGTGTTATCCTGCAAGTGTGGTTGCTCAGCTCGTCCGTAACGGTGCTGCTGTAGCTGCTCTCCAGCTGACCTGTGCACGTCTGTTGCTGACTTACCCCTGCTTTATGAGGGGTAACTTTAGGCCGGACGTACAACTTACGCGCACCGCACGTAGCCTGCGCCGGGCGCATGTACGTTCGTGAATCGGCGTATCTCCCTCATTTGCATATTTGAATAGGAAATCAATAGGAGCGCCAGATGGGTCCAGCGTAAATATGCGCCCATGATACGCCGGCGCAGGAAAGTTACGTCGGTCAGAAGAAGTCTATTTTCAGGCGTATCTATTTCTGTGGGTACGGCACACAAATACGACGGCGCACATTTTGACTTACGCGGCGCATCTCGAGATACGTCGGCGTAAGTTCTACCTGAATCTGGCCCAGAATGTTCAAAGAACACCCCCCAGAAACTTAATTTTCCTGCTTGTGTGATTGGCTCACCAATTTTCTCAGAAATCTGCCTAAGATGGCCCAGAGGCGATTTAGTTTGCATGTGCCGTGCTATATACGTTTTTTTCATTCATTCATTCATTCAAGATACAAGCCAGATTTCAGGCATTCTCTGCAACAATTAATTTTTATTTTTGGCGAGATACTCCCAATAGATCACATATAGATCACCCAGGGGAATGTTTTTTTCTCAACAAAAGTGGAGTGATCCTTTAACTGACAATTGCTCGGTCATGCAATGCTGTATACAAAACGGAAAATTTATTTTCAAATACAGTAATTTTCCTTTCCTGATGGACTCCATGGCAGATTAAATGTGAGTTAACCCCACCTCCTCTCCAGTGTTATAGGACTCCCATACCCATACGTTTTAAGCTCACCGCTAGGGACTGTGTTTCATAACTAGCCGTCTCTTGGACCCATGGGTGGGAACTCCGTCTGCCATGCAGTCCATCAGGAATGGAAAATTACGGTAAGTATTTGAAAATAAATTAGATTTCCTGACAGACTCCATGGCAGACTACGTGTGGGAAATAACTAGCCAAGCCACACGGAGGGTATACTGAACAAAAAGAGTTTTAATTTGCCCCGTCAACTGACAGGTTTCTTAAACCAAAGTTAACAGAGGAAAGAAAAGCAGGTTCTATGCAATAATGTGACATAAAGGTATTAACGAGACTGCTTTGCAGATAACATCAAGAGCCAAGTGTCGAGCTGCTGCCCATGAAGCCACCATACCCCCTGGAGGAGCCAAGCCCTTAGTCCTGTAAGCCTGCTGAATGGATTGGACGATCCAGGCCGCAATTGCTCTGGTTGAGGCTTGCTTCCCTCTGTTAATGCCAGAGTGCAAGACAAACAAGTAATCAGAATGTCGGAAAGAAGAGGTAACTTGAAGGTATTCCTTCAGTATTTCGCCTACATCTAGAGGATGCACTTCAGTAGTACCTACCTGAATGTAGATGGGACGATTTCCTGGTTTTCAAGAAACACTGAGGTGACTTTCAGGTTTGAACCAAGCATAGGAATGAGGACCACCCGGTCCGGAAAAAAGTCATAAAAGGCTCCTGACAACCCAAAGAACTGATCTCGGAAACCCTTTTGGCCGAAGTGATAGCAACTAGGAAAATTCTTTAATAGAGAGCGGTAGTGAGACCAGTCAGTGAATCAAGGATCAGAGGAAGATCCCATTTGGGGAATCTTGGTTTTCCTTGGGGCCTAAGTCTCATTGCTCATCTGAAGAACTGTCGAATAAAAGGGTGAACAGCCCATGAGGTTCCGGAGAAAGCTGACAGAGCTCAGACTTGAACCCAGAGGGAGCTGATGATTAGAAACAGATCTAGACCTGACAGAATAAAGCTGAGGATATCCTGGATTCCAGAGGTCTCTACATGACCTGTCAACAGAGGAAGAAAATTCAACAAACTTGGCCCATATTCACCTATAGACTTTATTTGTGCTTGACTTTCTTGAGCTCATGAGAGTCGAGATTACTCTTGAAGCGCACCCGAGAGATTCAAGCCTCTTCCATTAGTTTCAGTACTGCTGGACAAGGGTGCAGAACTGTCCCCTGAGAAAGAAGGTCTGGCCTGAGGGGAAGAGGCACCGGATCCTAGAAGCTCAGCTGGGTCAGGAGGGGAAACCATGGCCTGTTCGGTAAGTAAGGCGCTATCGCCACCACCTAGACTGTTTCCGCTTGGAGTCTCTGCAGGAACTTGAGGATGATCAGAAGCGGAGGAAAGGCAAATGCCCTATTGAAGTTCCACTGATCTGTCAGGGTATCTACCCCGAAGGCCTGACTGCAATGGCCCTGAGTGTAATACTTCCTGACTTTGAAGTTGCAGGGGGATGTAAATAGGTCTACTTTGGGATCGACTCCCAGGGACAGGATCCACTCGAATGTCTGTGCATAAAGGGACCACTCGTTGTTGTCCAACTGTTTGTGAGACAGGAAGTCTGCTTGGTCATTGAGAGTCCCAGGGATAAAGACTGCCGAAATATTGGCTACGTTTTTCTGGGCCCAGGACATAATGGGCTTGACTTCTTGGAGCAGGGTGGAGCTCTGAGCGCCCCCTTGCCTCTTCACGTAGGAAACCTCTGTGGTGTTGTCCATCCTTACTAACACTGATTCCCCTTTCAGGAGGTGAGTGAAGGACTGAAGAGCACACCAGGCTGCCTGAAGTTCCAGGACATACAAGCCCGGGTTGTGAAGACGGGCATCCCACTTGCCTTGTGCAAGACTGTCCACTGGACTGGTTCTAGATGGCTCTTCTCCAGGTTTAGGAGCCACTCGAGTTTTAGAGCATTGTAATTTTATTTAATTTTTTTATATTCATCTCACAGAAGTACATATATATAATATATTGTCTTATATTGATTTGATTACATTGTACATTCTTACTTGTCTTCATACCTTTGGTTTGAGTCATCCTAAAGTAGATCAATAAAAAGGAGAAAAAAGAGGGAAAAAAGGAAGGAGAAAGAGAGAAAAAAAAAAGGGAAAAGAAAAGAAAACACGCTAACCATAATATATTATATAAATAGTGCAGGAAAAATAGTAAATAAATAATATTGATTAAATATTCATGGCTACACAACGTTAAGGTTACCTGTAGCCCAAATAAGGAATTCATCCGATTTTCAAAATTCAGACCATATAAACCATGTGTCGAGGAACTGCTCCTCCCTTCCTATTTCCCGTGCCAGTAGACCTTCCAATTCTTTAATACATTCTAGTTCCTTTGCCCATTCCCCCAGGGAAGGTATTGTCTCTGTTTTCCAATATCGAGGGATAACTACTCTAGCTACTTTCTTTAACTTCTTCAGCCCCGGAAGGATTTACCCCCTTCCTGACCAGAGCACTTTTTGTGATTCGGCACTGCGTTGCTTTAACTGACAATTGCGCAGTCGTGCGACGTGGCTCCCAAACAAAATTGGCGTCCTTTTTTCCCCACAAATAGAGCTTCCTTTTGGTGGAATTTGATCACCTCTGCGGTTTTTATTTTTTGCGCTATAAACACAAATAGAGCGACAATTCTGAAAAAAATGCAATATTTTTTACATTTTGCTATAATAAATATCCCCCAAAAATATATAAAAAAACATTTTTTTTCCTCAGTTTAGGCCGATACGTATTCTTCTACATATTTTTCGTAAACAAAAATCGCAATTAGCATTTATTGATTGGTTTGCGCAAAAGTTATAGCGTTTACAAAATAGGGGGTAGTTTTATGGCATTTTAATTAATATTTTTTTTTTTACTAGTAATGGCGGCGATCAGCGTTTTTTTTCAGTACTGCGATCTTATGGCGGACACATCGACACTTTTGACACATTTTTTGGGACCATTGGCATTTTTTTAGCGATCAATGCTATAAAAATGCGGGAGGAGACGTTCCCACGTCACCACATCCAGACGGAAGGACGCACGCGTACCATCCAGCCGGCCGGCACTTTGCTTGTTTTTAAATGCCCTACTGATTCTTATCCTTGTAAGTGCAACCTTTAATTTTTTCTACATTAAATATCATTCGATTTTACACTATGTGCGGTTTTATATTACATGGTATCACCAACACTGTCATCGGTTGATGTCCTATGGTTGCTGAATCACGATCCCTTCTCTGAGTGCCTGATACTACCCTGTGGGGTCCAGATCTGGTAAGGGTCAGTGTGTGCAAAGGTGGTGGGTTCGCACCATTCCCTCCCCCGGTCGCAAGACTGTTCCACACGGGTGTAGTGCTTTCAGTTTTCCTAAGGTTTTACACTATGCGAGTCTTTTTGTTTTTTTCTTTGTGTGTTTTTATGTCGCTGAGATCCTGTGGCTTCAGATCTGTGCAAGTTCATTTGTGATCGATATCCAGGAGACTGACACATCTACAACAGCTTGGGATTTCCCTTCTCTTCTGTGTATTTACAGGTTAAAAGGACAGAGACATTTATACTCATCTGTGTTTTTTTCATCACATTGACTATTTTTTAACACATTATAGATTTTGTTTTTTTTCTTCTCCCTGTTCATCAGGTGGAGTATATTTTTTAAGTTCACCTATTTTATTACTTGTGTGGCTTTATCAGTTGATGTTTTTTTCACTGACATTACATCTACACTGTGGCAACAATGTACACGGTTACCTAATAGTAATTTTTGTGGACCTATACTTGTATCCACACCTGCATGGTACTCAATATAATTGATTGACCATATGCGTTCACAGGTTATTCACTTTTGT
This sequence comes from Rana kukunoris, assembly GCA_029574335.1. Taxonomy (NCBI): domain Eukaryota; kingdom Metazoa; phylum Chordata; class Amphibia; order Anura; family Ranidae; genus Rana; species Rana kukunoris. Next base: position 318,814,284 of record CM056050.1, on the reverse strand, counting down.
TTAAAATTCACAGCACGTCCTGTGTCCTTCATGGGATATACATTCACGATTAGCGCGATTCCAACCCTTTCTATATAAAAATGCATTGTATTACTATAAAAATGCCATTGGCAGTGAAGGGGTTAACACTAGGGGGCAGGGAAGGGGTTAAGTGTGTTCCTGGTGTGTTCTAACTGTATGGGGGGGTGACCTCACTAGGGGAAATCACTGATCTTCTGTTCATACATGGTATGAACAGAAAATCAGCGTTTCCCCCGCTGACAGGAACAAGAGCTATGTGTTTACACACATAGCTCCCGTTCCCCGCTCTGTAACGAGCAATCGCGGGTGCCCGGCGGCGATCGTACCCGCCGGGCACGGGACTCGGGGGCGTGCGGGGGGCGCGCACGCGGGCCGCCGGTGGCGCGCACGCGGGCCGCCGGTGGCGCGCACGCGCCCCCTAGTGGCCGTTGAAAGTGCGACGTAGCATGACGGGCTCTCGCCCAGGAGAGCCGACCTGCCGCCGTAGAACGACGGCGGCTGGTCGGCATGTGGTTAAGGGTCCCGGGATCATATTTAAAAGAGCTATTTTTGGGGAGGCGCGAATTGGTGTTTCTCCTAATTTTTCATAGAGATCAAAGATTTGTTTCCAGAACATTCTTATCTGAGGACACTCCCACCAAATGTGTATCATATTACCTTTTGACTCATTACAGCGCCAGCAGATATCAGGTATTTCATGGTTAATTTGGTGCATAGTAGAGGGACACCTATACCATCTGCTCATCACTTTATATGATTTTTCTTGCATTCTTGTATCTGTTGGCGCCTTAAGGGTCAAAGTGAATCCTTTTTCCCAATCTGATATAGCTATATTGTCTTGAAGTTCTTTTTCCCATTTCCGTGTGTACGGAGGGAGATTTGAGCGAGATGATGAATGAATGAATGAATGAAAACTTATATAGCGCAGCACATGCGAAGTAAATCGCCTCTGGGCGCTTGATGTTCCTGTCTCCTTTGAGATCAAAAGAGATGCGTCTTAATCTTTCTCCTGAAGACTAGATAGTTCTCCTCCAGCCGAATGCTGGCTGGTAAGGCGTTCCATAGTCTGGGACCTTGGACAGCGAATCTCCTGTCTCCTTTGGACTTGAATCTGGCTTTTGGTATCTGAAGCCGATTTTGATTGGTGGATCGTAGAATACGATTGGGATTGTGAACTTGTAATTTTTCGCATAGATAATGGGGAGCATTCCCCTGGATACATCTATGCGTTAGACAGAGAGCTTTAAAGGAGATTCTGTCTCTAACTGGAAGCCAGTGAAGGGATCTCAGTGAAGGTGAGATTGATTCCCAGGGTTTTTTCCCAGTCACAAGTCTGGCGGCCGTATTTTGAACGACTTGGAGACGAGCGATCTGGTACTTGGGGAGTCCGAGGTAAAGGGCATTTGCATAGTCCAGTCTGGAATTTACAATCGCTCCCACCACGACCGCTATGTCTTTCTTGGGAATAAAAGGCGTGAGTCTGCGTAGTAGGCGCAGCAGATGGTGAGATCCGCTGACTACTGACCCTATTTGTGCGTTCATTGTCATGTCGGAGTCAAAGATGACCCCAAGACTTTTGACTTTGGCGCTAGGGGTGATAATTTTGCCCAGAATGGGCGGCGGGATCCAAGTTGGTGTCGATAGATTCCTACGCTTGGCGTGAAACAGAAGAAGTTCTGTTTTTGCTCCGTTGAGTTTGAGATAACTCTTTGTCATCCAGTCCTCTATCAAAGAGAGGCATGTCTCTAGATTGAGGTGGTGATCCTTTTTATTGCAAATGCGGAAGTACAGTTGCGTGTCATCTGCATAGGAGTGATATAGCAAAAGAATAGAGTATATTACGGAGATTGAGTGTGTTATTGGCTCTTCTTGCAGAAGCAAAGCTTCAAATGTGGATGGATCAGCACAGATATCTTGCTTTGATGGAATTGATCTTATGTACCATAGCGCTTGATGTCTCTGCAACCATTGTGTCGGATTATGATTAGTCCTTGTTGATGTGAAATCTACCATTGATACCGAGTCAGTCTGTAGAACTTGAACAATTTTTCTATGTTCTTCTTTGTGCCAAGGACCAAACGTAATTGAGTGTAGGGCTGGTAGGAAGTCTGGCGTTCCAAAAAAAGGGGGTCATAGGGCTCTGTTGTTTTGATATTTTTATAGATAGGTATCAGGTGGTCCCATATGTACAGTGTTTGTCTAGTAAGATCTACCGGTATTGAATGTCCTTTTCTAAGAATAAATGAGGTCCATGGAAGTGCCCGTAAGTCTATAGGACTCATATGCCCTTCCAATTGAACCCATAACTTAGATTCTGAATGATGAAACCAATCAATAATACGTGTTAGTATAGATGCCTTATGATATATAGATACATCTGGTGCTCCCACTCCACCTCTATCTTTTGGAAGAGATAATGTAGCGTAGTTAATTCTTGATTGGCTTGAATTCCATATAAACTTAGAAAAGATCTGGTGGATTTTACGAAAATATGTAGCTGGAATATGGATTGGGATTGTTTGGAACAAATATATTAGTCTAGGAAGTATATCCATCTTGAGAGTATTAATTCTACCAAACCATGAGAGTCTCTTAAATGCATAGGATGCTAGTATCTTTTGAATTTTATTAAGTAACGGAAGGTAGTTTAACGAATATATTTGTGCCATTGATGCTGGGATATTAACCACTTAAGGACCGCCTACTGCACATTTACGTCGGCAGAATGGCACGGCTGGGCACATCAACGTATATATACGTTGATTTTAGTACCCAGCCGTGGGTCGCGGGCGCGCACCCGCGTCCCGGTCCGAAGATCCAGGACCGAGACCGCGGGATTCGCGGACCCGATCGCCGCTGGAGTGCGGCGATCCGTCCCTGGAGCGGAAGAACGGGAAGAGCCGTGTGTACACACGGCTTCCCTGTGCTTCTCTGTGGCCGCAGCATCGATCGCGTCATCCCTGTAATAGGGGGACGCGATCGATGACGTCACACCTACAGCCACACCCCCCTACAGTTGTAAACACACACATTAGGTCACACATCCCCTACAGCGCCACCTGTGGTTAACTCCCAAACTGCAACTGTAATTTCCACAGTAAACAATGCAATTTAAATGCATTTTTTGTGAAATGACAAATGACAATTGTCCCAAAAATGTGTCAAAATTGTCCGAAGTATCCGCCATATTGTCGCAGTCACGAAAAAAATCGCTGATCGCCGCTATTAGTAGTAAAAAAAAAAATAATTAATAAAAATGCAATAAAACTATCCCTTTTTTTGTAAACGCTATAAATTTTGCGAAAACCAACCGATAAACGCGTATTGCGATTTTTTTTACCAAAAATACGTAGAAGAATACGTATCGGCCTAAACTGAGGAAAAAAAATGTTTTTTTATATATTTTTGGGGGATATTTATTATAGCAAAAAGTAAAAAATATTGCATTTTTTTTTAAATTGTCGCTCTATTTTTGTTAATAGCGCAAAAAATAAAAACCGCAGAGGTGATCAAATACCACCAAAAGAAAGCTCTATTTGTGGGGAAAAAAGGACGCCAATTTTGTTTGGGAGCCACGTCGCACGACCGCGCAATTGTCAGTTAAAACGAAGCAGTGCCGAATCGCAAAAAGGGGCAAGGTCCTTTACCTGCATTTTGGTCCGGGTCTTAAGTGGTTAATCCCTAAGTACCGAATCGAATCTGAGCAGGACCTAAACGAAAAATCCTTTGCTAGACGCTTCATTTTTGTTTGAGGTATAGATATATTAAGAAGTTCTGATTTATTACAGTTAACCTTAAAGTTACTGACTTCGCCAAATCTCTGAAATGGTTTTGTTACAAATATTAGAAGGTCATCCGCAAAAAGAGCTAATTTTTCATGTATGGGACCTACTTGGATACCCGCTATATTTGCATTTTGTCTCAAAGCATTTGCAAGGTGTTCCATTATTATAACATATAACAATGGGGATAAAGAGCACCCTTGGCGCGTTCCATTGGAAATAGGGAAAGCTGGGGACAACGACCCATTCACCCTAACTCTAGCTGAGGGTGATTGGTATAGAGACATAATCCTTGCTAACATATGTGGACCTATGCCAATCTGTATAAGGGAGGCTCGTAAAAACGCCCAGCTTACCCGGTCGAACGCCTTTTCGGCGTCAACAGATAATATGCATAAAGGAATACCTTGAGTTTGAGCATAGTCCGTCAGCAAGAGAGTTTTGAGCGTATTGTCTCTTGCCTCTCGACCGCTAACAAAGCCGACTTGGTCTAAATGAATAAGTTGGGGTATTAGTGGTTGTAGGCGGCTAGCTATGATTTTAGAGAACATTTTTACATCGACCCCAATTAAAGATATGGGTCGATAGTTCGTGCATAGTGAGAGATCTTTATCTGCTTTCGGAATAAGTGAAATGTGCGCTTCCAAAGTTTGTTTCGGAATTGTTGATCCATTCGCTATTAAATACCCGAGTCAAAAACGGGGTAAGCAGGGGAGAAAAATGTTTATAAAATCTTGGCGTGAAGCCATCTGGGCCAGGGTTTTTACCCCCCAGGGTATTGGTAATAGCTTTGGCGACCTCTTCTTCAGTAATCAACGTTTCCAGTTCTTCTACAACGTTTTCCTCCAGCATAGGTAACAAAGTATCTGATATATAGGTTGTTACCTTGTCCGCTTCGTTATCCAGCGGATTCAAAGCTTGATATGGAGGTATATTATATAAGGACTGGAAAAAATCGGTGAATGTTTTCGTAATTAATGATGGCGAAGTTATTATTTCACCATTTGAGCTCTGAAGCTTTGAGATAAAGGTAGAACTCTGATATGTTTTTAAAGAATTGGCTAATAGTTTTCCAAATTTATAACTAAATTTATATTGATGTAGCGCCACTTTACTTGAATATGTGCGTGCTGAGGATTCGTATAGGTTGCGCAAGCTGGTTCGCGCTGCTTCTGCTTCCAATAAAGTTTATGTCGTATTTACACGCTTGTGTTCTGTTTCTACCTTTCTTAGCCGTTGGACTGCCTTCATAATCTCCGCTGAACGCTTCCTTTTCATTGTGGCCCCTAGTTGGATAAAAGTCCCTCTCAAGACTGCTTTCAGGGCCTCCCATTGAGTAGGAAGTGTCGTGGAATCTAGTGTATGGTCTGCCAGAAAGTTTAAGATAGTTTGGTTTATACACATAGAACATTCCGTATTATCTAATAATGCGTCATTTAATCGCCATGTCCATTCTCTAAGTGGGCCTGAAGGGATGGTAAGTTTCAAAAATAGTGGAGCATGGTCTGACCACACCATTGTGCCAATATCACATATTGGTGACCAATCAAGGCAATTATGATCCACAAAGAAATAGTCAATCCGACTATATGACTGATGGACCGGTGAAAAGTATGTCAAGTCTCTAGATTTGGGGTGTAATATCCTCCATACATCTATTAGGTGATGATCATAGAGAGCATGCTTCAGTATTTTCAACCTAGACATTGGGACTGCAGTTTTTAATGAGGAGGAGTCCAATCGTGGATCCAGTGGTAAGTTGAAGTCTCCTCCCAAGATAAGTCTCCCCTCCCCAAAATTGAACAATGTTTCCAAGAATTTCATTGCTGTTTGACATTGATTAGTGTTTGGCAGGTATATATTTGCTGCGGTAAATTTTATTCCCCACAGGGAAAACTTAACAAAGACATACCTTCCCTGACTGTCCACTATCTCATCAATTAATTCAATAGGCAAGTTCTTATGGAAGGCAATAGATACTCCCTTGGACTTTTGTTCTGGATTAGTACTATGGAACCATCGATTGAAATGGTCACTGGGGCAGATGGGAAAGGAATCAGTCTGAAAATGCGTTTCTTGTAGAAAGAGCATATTAACTTTAAGTTTATACATTTGATATACAATTTGTCCTCTTTTAGAGGCGATATTTAGACCTTTAACATTATAGGAACATATATTTAAAAATGGTTGAGATACCATTGAAGTAGCCATGTTAAGGGAAAAAATAAATAAAAATGTTATATAAAAAAAAACCAAAAAAAAAAAAAAACAGGGTTTTAACAAAAGAAAAAACGATTCTAATACACAGACTTATGCAGATTCTTCACACAATAAGCAACAACTGTGCCTGACCTATATAGGGGGTGAGAAAAGAGAAGGAGGAGAAAAAAAGACAAAGATTGAACAGGACTACGAGATGTGCTCCCTGCATCCTCATAGTTCTACCGCTGTCTTTAAATATTTAAGGGAAAGGTTATACCAGATCAATTCACTAGTTATTATGGGTGATTAGTTATTCTACACCCCATGTATCATAGCCCCTGATATTTAATTGGGATACTCTACATATAACATTTATTTTCCTGCTATATATGTATCACCGACAGTGCTTTAAGTGGGCCGGAACGCAGCGGTACTCAGTACCGCCACTTCCAAAAATGGCCCGGGAGAGTACCAGCACCTCTCCGTGCGCCCAGTACGTGGGTTTCCCGTACCGGAACGCACTGGCGTAGCGGGGGGGGGGGGGGCTCCTGCACCGGGCGAAAAATTGCAGGGGGGCAAAATCCTGGCGTCCGCGGAATGCGCCGCCACCGCCTTAGGAAAGGCCGCGGCTTTGGCCATCTTGGTACACCCGGCGGCAGCGCGCGATGAGTTTTTTTTTCAGCCCTTCCGCCTGGTTGGCTGGTGGAACTGTCTGTCTCCCTTGATGTGGGAGTGGCGGGAAACACCAGCCAACTAGGCAGAAGGGCTAAAAAAAAAACAGATAACGGCGCAGGAGATTGGCGGGCGGTGGAGTGGGAGGCGCTGTACCTCTGTGCTGCGCTGATTGGCCTGGAAGTTGGAACATGTGTTTACAGCGCAGCGGCAAATTTCTCCATCTCCAGCAAGGTAAGCAAAACACTCTCCTGTACCACAGGGGAGAGAGAGAAGGGGGGGGGGTCGGTGTAAATCTAAAGGGGTGCACTGCCTGATCCCCACCTATCCACCTCAGAGCCTGTCATTTTAGTAAGACTGCTGGGACTTGTAGTTCTCCATCTTCTCCTGGGGCTCATGGAGATTGGAGAACTACAAGTCCCAGCAGGTTATACATACAATAAGGCTCTGAGGTGGATGGGTGTGGATTGCATGCACCTGAGCCCCAGGAGAAGATGGAGAACTACAAGTCCCAGCAGGTTATAATATAAGGCTCCGAGGTGGATGGATGTCTGGACACCCATCCATCTCGGAGCCTTATATTATAACCTGCTGGGACTTGTAGTTCTCCATCTCCTGGGGCTCAGGTGCATGCGATCCACCATCTATGGGACTACAAGTCCCAGCAGTAAGAAAAACTGAACAAAGATGGTGGATCGCATGCACCTGAGCCCCAGGAGACGATGGAGAACTACAAGTCCCAGCAGGTTCTGCCCCAGGGGAGGGGGGGCACCGGCGCCTAATAGAGTACCGGCACCTCTTTTGGCCCACTTAAAGCACTGATCACCGACACAAAAAAAAGAGATTTTTTAATACAGCTTACCTGTAAAATCTTTTTCTTGGAGTACATCACGGGACACAGAGCAGCATATTCATTACTATATGGGTTATATGGAGTACCTTCAGGTGTGGACACTGGCAATCTCAAACAGGAAGTCCCCTCCCTATATAACCCCCTCCCATAGAGGAAGTACCTCAGTTTTGTAGCAAGCAGTATGCCTCCCAAAAATGTTCCCCAAAAAGAGGGGTGGGAGCTCTGTGTCCCGTGATGTACTCCAAGAAAAAGATTTTACAGGTAAGCTGTATTAAAAAATCTCTTTTTCTTTCTCGTACATCACGGGACACAGAGCAGCATATTCATTACTATATGGGATGTCCGAAAGCAGTGCTTTAATGAGGGGAGGGAGACATCTTCCAAAAAAGGATTTAATTTAGAGGTATACTCAAATAATAATAAATCCAACTTAGTCAAGAATGTAAATCTGAAATCTAAATCAAGGGAGCCCCCTCAGATCCTGAGGAGCTTGAATCGCGGCCTGCAGTACTGCCTGCCCAAAGGCTGTATCCGCATTCCTTCTTACGTCCAATTGATAAAAAAAATTGTAAACGTGTGGACTGACGACCACGTTGCTGCCTTGCATATTTGAGCCATAGAGATCTTGATGATGTGCTGCCCAGGAGGTGCCCATGGCCCTGGTAGAATGGGCCTTTACCGACAAAGGAGGAGGCAACCTCTTCAAACCGCAGGCCTGAATGATTAATTGTTTAATCCATCTTGCGATGGTGGATCTAGCCGCTGCCTGACCCATCTTGGGCTCCTCCGGTAAAACGAACACCACATCTGTTTTCCGAACCTTCTCTGTAGCTTTAAGATAGGCCTTTATGGCCCTGACAATATCCAACGTATGCAGCAACCCCTCCTTTCTAGAGGTGGGTTTTCGAAAGAAGGATGGAAGTACCACATCCTGGTTCAGGTGGAACTGGATATAACCTTTGGTAGAAAGGAAGGATGAGGACGGAAAAACCGCCCTATAAAAATGAGATATGGTTCCTTACAAGATAAGGCTGCCAATTCCGATACTCTCCTGGCCGAAACTATGGCGATCAGAAATACCGACTTTCTAGTCAGTAAAACCAAAGGTACCTCAGCCAACGGCTCAAAGGGTTGTTTCTGTAGAGTTGACAGAACAAGATTTAAGTCCCATGGACAAAGTGGTGATTTGACTGGAGGATTAACACGTAAGACTCCCTGTATGAAGGTCTTAACCAGCGAGTGGGCGGCCAGCGGCCTCTGAAACCACACTGATAAGGCTGAAATCTGTCCCTAGATCGTGCTTAATGCCAGGCCTTTATCCACTCCTAGCTGGAGAAAACGTAATACTCTATCAATGGTATACTTGCGGGGAAAACCATCTCTTAGACTCACACCAGCCTACGTAGGCCCTCCAAACCCTGTAACAAATTACCCTGGAGGCCGGCTTTCTAGCCTTAATGAGGGTAGGGATTACCTGCCTAGACAGACCTCTACCCCTGAGAATCAGGGATTCAGCAGCCAGGCCGTCAAATTTAGACGCCGTAATGCAGGGTGGAGGATCGGGCCTTGTGAGAGTAGGTCTGGCCATAGAGGAAGAGTCCAAGGGCCTCCCGCTGCCAATTTCAGGACTAGTGAGTACCATGCCCTCCGGTACCAAGCTGGGGCTACCAGGATAACCGGCCTGTGCTATGATCCTGCGCAACAGGCGGGGTAGTAACTGCAGCGGGGGAAATGCATATAGAAGTTATGATTGATACCAAGGGCAAACCAACGCATCGGTTCCGCAGGCCATAGGGTCCCCCGTTCGAGACATGAACCTGTCTAGCTTCTTGTTGAATCCTGATGCCATGACGTCCACGTCTGGCACTCCCCACTTCTGGCAGATTGTCTGAAAGACCTGTGGATGCAGAGACCACTCCCCCGGCGACAGGGTTTGGCGACTTAGGAAGTACGCCTGCAGGTTGTCCACCCCGGGAATGAATATCGCCGATATGCAGGGTACCATAAACCTCTGCCCACCGAAAAACCAAGCTCATCTCTCTTTGAGTGGCTTGACTCTTGGTTCCCCCTTGGTGGTTCACATATATGCCACCGCTGTGGCATTGTCTGAATGAATTCTCACCGAGGACCCCTGTAATCTGGATGTCTATGCCAGGAGGGCTAGCCGAGCCGCTCCGATCTCCCAGATATTGATGGGCAGCTGCCTCTCCGCCTCGTTCAAGACCGCTCTCTAGCCTTCCAGACCACTGGGCAGAAAGACTCCCCTTCAGAAGGTTCTGAGGGTTTAACCACCAGCATAGACTCTGCCGGACCTTTAATGACGGCGTCACAGGAAACTCCAAGGCCTTTGCTCCCTTGCTCCAAGCTGCTAGAATTGTTTGGAAGGACGCCACGGCAGGCACTGCTGAGATCTGAACTCAGGATCTCCAGTTTACTAGACAGGCACTTTCACCAACTAAGCCACAGCGCCTCGCTTCTGTAGGACGCGAGTGTGGAAGCGTGCGGTATCGCCTCGAACATGGCCATTAGTTTGCCTAGTAATCGCATACATAGGCGAATAGTTGGTTCTCTTTTGCTTAGAACCAACTGAATCAATTTTTTGATAGCCTCGACCTTTACCAGGGGCAGGAACACCCCTTTTGCTGTTCTGTGTCTAATCTCATGCCGAGATATTCCAACTGCTTTGTAGGTTGAAATGCTGATTTTTTTCCCCGGTTTAGGACCCAGCCGAACCTCTCGAGATACTGAACCATGAGGGCTACTGCGCATTCCAGCCAAGGAAGCGAGTGATCTATGATTAAGAGGTCGTCCAGGTATGCTAGGACCAAGACCCCTTGGATCCTTAGATTGACTAGAATTGGAGCTAGGACCTTCGTGAATACCCGGGGGCCGTAGCCAGCCCGAAGGGGAGCGCCACGAATTGGAAGTGACGCTGTATCACTGCGAAGCGTAAAAAATCTTTGATGTGGCTGAAAGATTGGTACATGAAGGTAACCATCCTTTATGTCTATAGAAGCCAGAAAGTCGTCCTTCTGGAGTGTGGCGGCTGCTGACCGAACGGATTCCATCCGGAAAGAGCGAACCCTTAGGTAAGCATTTAAACCTTTTAGGTCCAAAATTGGTCTGACATCGCCGATGGGCTTTGGTATGACAAACAGATTGGAATAGAAACCTAGCCCCTGTTCTTGGGCTGGTACCTCTACCATTATGCCCTGGTACAGCAGATGATCCAATGCCGCCCGCATTGAGGCCTTCCTTGTGGAGGAAACTTTAGAAATTCTAATCTGTAGCCTGTGGCCACAGATGATCGGACCCCCTCTGTCGGGGATCGATACCATGGCCTCTTGCCCCCAGAGGCCTGTCCTTGCGATCCATTGTTAAAAGTTTGATCGCGCAGGAGGCCCGATACTGCCTGGAATTTGAGGGCCCCGGAACAGGGGGGAGCTGCCTTTTAAACGCAGTACCCCGGAACTTCTTTTGACTGGTAAAAGGGTACTTTTGCCACTTGAAACAGTCTGAATGTATTTATCCAGATCTTTCCATGGAAGGGAAAAATCTGCCAGTAGTCTTTTGCATGGGGCTCGGCCGCCCAGTTCTTCAACCATAAGAGCCTTCTCATATGCACTAAAAATAGTGACAAACGAGACGCCTGCTGGATGGAGTCTTTTATAGCCTCTACCGCAAAGCACAGAGCTCTGGGAATATCCAATAACTCCTCTGCCTATTGGGCAGGGATATCTTTAAGCATCTGTTTTGTCTGGTCCTTTAACGCCTGACAAACTCCAATTGCAGCCACTGCTGGCTGTACCACTGCTCCTGCCGTAGCAAAGAATGCTTGAAAACGTGTCTCTAAACGTTTATCGACCGGGACCTTAAACATTTGTATGTTTTCCCCCGGGCCAGTTAATGATTTATTCACACATGAGATGGCTGCGTCCACAGTTGGGAGCGCCCATTTCTTAGAAAAATTTCTCTTCCATAGGGAAAATAACAGAAAACCTTCCAGGCGGTCTCCCATCCAGGCACTAACCAGGCCAGACCCTGCTTAGCCTCCGAGATCAGACGAGATCGGGCGCTTTCAGGGTGATGTGGCCGTAGGCTTTAGGCGGCAGAAAAAGTTCTGCCCGGTCGTCCCAATCCTGGAAAAACCAATTCCTCTAACAGAGGATGGACCGGAAAAGCTGCGTTGCTTAAAGGCGCTTTAAAAGAACCCAAAGAGGATACCGCAGGAACCTGAGGCTCTGGAAATGGCAAATTAAATGCCGAGCGGACCGTGTCTGTCAAAGACTGGACCCACAGACTCTCCGTCTGGGAGGCTGAAAACGATTCCTCAGTGGTAGATCCTTCCTCTAGGTTCTGGTCCAACCGATCCTCCTGAAATTCTAATTCCTCCGGAGAGAGAATCTCAGCATCCGAGGATACACCTTTTGGCGATGGGGATCTAGTCCGCTTCTTGCCAGAAATAGAGCCAGCGATCATAGCTGTTAACTTTTTTTCTCTAGCCCCCCTAGGGTGACGGCTAGCATCTCCTCTGTGATAACACAGGGTTGGGCCGATCTGGGCCAGCCTCAGCACCAGACCCCCTTAATGGCTTATCCAAGGTGACCCCTATAGGAATAACCTGTGGGGAAAGTATTGGCATATCATCAGAACCAGAGGAGGAACCCCTTTGTCTTTGCCCTTTTTATTTTTTTGTGTTTTGATCCTGAACCTTTGGAAGCCATAATACAAAACCGAGGGACTCCGCTTACAACAACAGACTGTTATAGCCAGGAGTACAAAAAATAAGGTTTAGGGGACAATAGGATCACTAATGCCCAAAAACGTTGGGGCTCAGTATATTTTCCTTTATAATATTATTGTTTTTCACAACATACAGCCCCACCCCCAACATGTTTGCCAGCATTCAACCTGTTGCCAAGGGAATTTTTGGCTTAACAAAAAGCATTGGAGCGGACTCCAGCATGTACTACCCCTTTCTCGCCACCGGGAGTCACTGTGCTGCCAGCTCTGCGTCCTCTCTCTTCCAGCTCAGCTTTGATCTGAGCTAAGATCGCGCCTGCTGTGTATAACAGCAATTGAAGGCACGCCCACTCTACACTGCATTCACACTCACCGCCCCCCCCCTTCCCGAACGGCGCGAAAATTTTTCTATATGCATGCGCGCGCGCGACTGTCGGGGGAGGAGAGCCCAGGAGGAGACGCACTCTGGAGCCCAGGAATGCAGGCTGGAGGACGCATTTGAATCCCGGCTAGGTAAGGCTTAAAACAGGCCCCTAAGGAGTCCCTTTAGCCTAGAGACAGATCTCTTTTTTTTTTTTTTAAAAGACCTTCAACCAGCGAGCAGCAGGTAGCTAGCAAACATACATAGATAGGTAGGGGGATCAAGTGATGGGGGGGGAACATTTCAGGCCATCCTGTCCATCAGACATAGTGACCATGGTGCCAATGCAGAGCATACTCAGGCTACCCCCCTTAAGATCTCCCCTGGAGAGCCTGCTGTCGAACCAAGTCCCGCAGGCTCCCCTCTTACCTGCTCCATGCCGCAGGACGTTTGCATAGCAAAATGGTCCAATCTTCTCCCATCTCCGTGGGTAGCGTAGTAGACCTTCAGGCACTGGGGTCCTGGAAGGAACCGACTGTCCTGGACCTATACAGCACCCTGGCAAACAGGATCTTTTGGTTTAGAAAAAACTCCAAGTCCTGGGCCCAGGGTCCAGCCCTCTAAAGAGGAGCATTATAGGCAAAACCCCACGGTTTGGGGCCCGGGTACTGTCCACTTTGGCACTGAGGCTCCTTGGACAGATTCGGTTAGCCCGCCTTAATCCCAAGGATGTGGAGGCAAAGCTATTCCGTGACCAACACCTAAGACACTGGCGAAAAAACTGAGGTACTTCCTCTATGGGAGGGGGTTATATAGGGAGGGGACTTCCTGTTTGAGATTGCCAGTGTCCACACCTGAAGGTACTCCATATAACCCATATAGTAATGAATATGCTGCTCTGTGTCCCGTGATGTACGAGAAAGAAATATATACATTATTTTCTACTTTACCTTGTATTTCCCCATCCCTCCTCCCCCCCCCCCATGTCCCCTCCACCTTCCTCAACTAACTAAACTACATTATTAATCCCTCCCTACCCATTCCCTGCTTACTCAGACCTATATATATTGGATCAAAACAGAACTTATCCCCAAATTAGTCTTATTATACATCTTAATATCTCTTCTAATAGGGGGAGAGAAAAGAAAGAAGGAGAAAAGGGAATTCCTAGGGGGAGGGGGCAGAGAGTCATTTATATATAACTTTTCAAGGGTTTCAATAGCTATTCAAACTTTAATCTAACTAGTTAGTCTCTTGATTAACGTCTTGTAGCCCAGAGAGTGGTACATCCCTTCCCCTTTGCTGTATATTGGTAGCAGCTAGCCTTCCTGGCTGACGTTGTTCTTCTGGTGGATCGAGCCAATTTGGGACAGAAATAGGATTTTGACCAAGAAAATCAAAAAATGTGGGGAGAAGTTCTGGATCAGACAGGACAAACATCTCAGATCCCTTTGTTACTTGTATACTGAAGGGGTGCCCCCATGTATACGTAGCGCCAGATTGCCTAATTAGGTCTAGTAGAGGGCGAACCATCCTTCGCATATATAATGTATTTCTGGACAGGTCTGGGTATAATTGGATAAAAGAGTTTTCAAAGTCTACCGGGCCGTGGCTCCATGCCCTTCGCATGATCTCTTCCTTTAGGCTGAAGTAATGCACCCGACATACTACATCTCTAGGGTGACTGGCCTGATCCCTCATCCCTCTCCCCACTCGATGCACTCTGTCTAGTTCAATATTAGTACTAGCCTCTTTCCCCAGAACCTGATTGAAGATAGCAACCACTTTAAGATTTAATTCTGGACCAGAAATATCCTCCGAGATCCCTTTTAAGCGAATATTATTTCTTCGATTGCGATTTTCGCTATCTTCAATACGTAATGGTTGTTGGCGCAGGCGGTATAAATGTGCAGAGGATGCAGTCTCTAAAGCCATGATGCGTGCCGCATGATTTTCTTGTATGTGGACAACCGCGGATACTACATTATTAGTATCCGTTACTTGTTCTCTCAAAGCGCTCACTTTAGTATGGATAGACGATTCAATTTTTATCGCCCAGGCCTCAAAATCTGCCCGAAACGCCGAGATTAAGGCAGCTATTTCAGAGCCTGGGCCTGATGAACTTAAAGGAGCTAGAGAGCCCTCTGATGTATCTTGCTGAACTATGGTTGGACCCTTCCTAATATGTATAGGAGGCGGGGTTTTACTCATATCTGTATAACCAGCCATGTTAGCATTGTCCATATTTGTTACCATACTTGTTATCTCCGGTGTATCTGCTCTGTGTATCATTACCGTCTTATCCGTTGCCCCATCTGTCCTTACAGCTTCCTCTCTTTCCAACTCCTCAGATTTATCCAGAAGGCCCTTTTTATCTGCATTATTAACCTTAGCAGCTTTAGTTTTAGTACCATATTTATCAACGTTTGTAAAAAATGGACAACATACTTCCTTTATCTAACTGAAATGGTGGTATGGACTGAAAAGCAGCAACTGGAGCCACTCGAGTTTGACTAGTGTAGCGGTAACCTTCTCCCTGTGGGCTAGCAATTGCTCCTTGTCTTGGGACAACAACATGAGATCGGCGAGGTAATTGTACAGGTGTTTTCCCTCGTATTCTGATAAGGGCCACTGCGGCAAGGATGACCTTTAAGAAAACGCGAGGTGAGGATGTCAGCCTGAAGGGGAGGCAGGTGAACTGTAGGTGTTCCTGTCCAACCTGGAACCGGAGGTATTTTTTCGGAATCCCTTTGCCACTGGTACATGGAAGTAAGCATCTTTTATATTGATCGAGATTAACCAATTGCCTGGTTGCACAATTTGTTGGATGGTAGACAGGTTCTCCATATTGATTTTTTCGTATTTTATGAACTTGTTGAGGAAGTGTCACAAACCTGGTGGAAAAGTCTGGTATGCAGAAGGAGGCCTCTCTTACACCTCTGACTCGAGGCCCCTGATAGGGAAATCAGGAGACACAGGAGTGCAAAGTCGCACGAGAGCCTGGCATGGTTGCTGGTAGATGAGCTGGACTGGAACTGGGACGGACCCGGGAACGGCTGTCAGACTGAGAACTGGAGCAGGTGCAGGCAGATGGACTGGAGGAGTAGACACACAAGTCCAAAGCAGATGAACACTGGAGCAGGGTCAAATACTAGCAGGTTCTGCAACTGGATGGCAGCAAGGTTGCAGAAGGAGTAGGCAGGAATGTGGTCTTAGGTACAGGCAGGTTCGACAACAGTCTGGCAGCAAGGTAGCAGAAGGAGCAGGCAGGAACGTAGTCGAAACAGGATGAGGTCAGATGCAGGTAGATAATCAGGAATAGTCAAACAAGCCAGGTAAGGACAGCTGGAGCAGGGTGCAGGTAAACAACAATCAGAGGTCTCAGGTAACGCTGTAGACCCGACAGCACAGATTCAAGGAAATAAGGCAGTTTAAATAGCCTATTAGCGGCACAACGTCATTGCGCGCGCACGCACGCCGGCATTTCATGTGGCACTAGTGTGCAAGCGGGTGCAGGCCTGCTTGCACACTAGTCTGAGGTCAGATGCAGGCAGATAAGTAGCAAAAGTCAAACAAGCCAGGTAGGGTCAGAGGGAGCAGGGTGCAGGTAAACAACAATCAGAGGTCTCAGGTAACGCTGTAGACCAGACAGCACCGATTCAAGGAAGTAAGGCAGTTTAAATAGCCTATTAGCGCCACAACATCATTGCGTGCATGCCGGCATTTCATGTTGCACTAGTGTGCAAGCGGGCGCGCCCATGCAGCCCTTCTTAGTGGGAACAGTACCTGCCCTCCGTTCCAATTTCTCCTTAAATCCCGTTCGGGCTTGTAGGAGCGTGCTTCTCTTGAACGCTCAGTACTGCGTCTTCGCTGGGGCTTCTTCTGACCAAACAGATGACTGTCCTGGGGCAGGAACCCCAACTTCCCACCCACGGCCCGGGTTACGGCATGGTCTAGCCTGTTGTCAAATAGCAAGGTCCCCTCAAAGGGAATCCTACACCAGGCTTGCTTGGATGCTGGGTCAGCAAGCAAGGGCGCAACCACAATGTCTGCTTGGCCGTGATCGAGCACAGCATAGATTGAGCCAGCAGGTAGATAAAGTCGATTGAAGCCTCCCCCAGGAAGGCTACTGCCAGCATCAGTTCCTGAACTGCCGAGCCCCAGGCCAGATCTTCTGAGACTCCATGGCCTTGGACATGGCCGCAAGGGCCAAGGCTGGCTTGCAAGCCATCCCAGCTAGTCCATAGATCCTCTTGAGGTCTTGGTCTATCTTCCTCTCAAGGCCATGTTTGAAGGATACTGTGTCCTCTAAGGGAAGAATGACATGTTTGGGTAGCCGCATCAGGGCTGTGTCGACAAGGGGAGCGTTTTTCAAACAATCTGGAGCGTTTGTTCAATATAGAAACCTTCTTGTCTATTCTACTCCATTCCCCGTCAAAAATGTCCTTCAATTTGGGAAGGAGCGGAAACCTTCCCCAAGTGCTTAAAGAACTTCCTCTGCTTTGCCGGGGGAGCAGTAGTGTCCTCCCACTTAAAGGCCTCTTTGACCGCCTTGATTAGTGGGGAAACCAGGGAGTAATCAAGGACACCGACAAACTCATCTCCCTCCATCTCGCTGTGCGAGGAATCAGGGGAGACATCAAAGGGCTGGGATAGGCCTGGATTCTCCTCACCAGCCAATAACGCAAAAAAATTAAAAACCTAATGGTGAATAAATACCACCAGAAGAAATCTCTATTTGTGTGAAAAAAAAGGACAAAAATTGTATTTGGTTACAGTGTTGTATGACTGAGTAATTGTCATTCAAAATGTGAGAGCACTGAAAGCTGAAAATTGGTCAGGTTATTAACCACTTAAGGACCGCCTCCTGCACATTTACGTCGGCAGAATGGCACGGCTGGGCACATGCACGTACAGGTCACGGGACTCGCGGACCCGATCGTCGCTGGAGTCCGGCGATCAGTCCCCGGAGCTGAAGAACGGGGAGAGCCGTGTGTAAACACGGCTTCCCTGTTCTTCACTGTGGCGGCAGCATCGATCGTGTCATCCCATTTATAGGGGGACACAATCGATGATGTCACATCTACAGCCACACCCCCCCTACAGCTGTGGTTAACTCCCAAACTGCAACTGTCATTTCCACAGTAAACAATGCATTTTAAATGCATTTTTTGATGTGAAAAGGACAATGGTCCCAAAAATGTGTCGAAATTGTCTGAAGTGTCCTCCATAATATCGCAGTCACAAAAAAAATCGCTGATCGACGCCCATTAGTAGTAAAAAAAAAATGTTTTATAAAAATGCAATAAAACTATCCCCTATTTTGTAAACGCTATAAATTTTGCGCAAACAAACCGATAAACGCTTATTGCAATTTTTTTTTATTTTTTTTATTTGTAAACAGGGACAAGGCCGCGCAGGCCGACATGGTACAACTATACACACAGCACACGTAATAGATAAGGTATACAGCAACGAAAAGTAACAACTGTGTCAATTTATAGCAAAGTATCCGGATCACGCGACCGGTCCCCACATTTTCTCTTTATTTCAAGGAAGACCCCCTAAAGGGGGGGTGTGTACTATACAGAGGGTAGAAAGTCAGAACTAAGCGCAGAGAGAAGGAGAAGGAAAGAAGGAGCGGTCAGGGGTAGCAGAGGGGGGATGGGGGGGTAGGGGGGGGCTCCGGGGGTAGAACTCCCCGAGCACAGGCTCCCCAGGGGGGGGAGGGTTCCCTTACTTTGTGGTCTCCCTTACCGTTGTAGCAACGGTCTGAGACATGCAGATAGATGCTGGGAAGAATACGTTCACACGTCAGCCGCGGGCTCCCTCAGTGCTTGGCCCTCAGCTGAGTATATGAAGATATTCCACAGTTGCAAGGTATCAGTGAATTTTTCCTGTCTGTTTTGCGCTGTGAGGATAAGATCTTCCATGCGTTTTATCTCTTCGGCGGCGTACACACGAGGGGATATGTCCGCTGAAACCGGTCGGATGGACCGTTTCAGCAGACATCTCCGCTCGTGTGTATGGGCTAGCGGACAGATTTGTCCACCCGACAGATTTCAAAGCAAGCTTTGAAATCTATCCGGTGGGGATCTGTCCGCCCGACATGTCTGCTGGTTAGTACACTTACCAGCAGACATGTCGGCCCCCACCGCCGCCGCGCCGCTGCCGAATGGATTCGGCGCATGCGCGGAAGTGTTTTACTTCCTGTGGCGGTGACGCGGCGGCGTCAACGTCACCGCCGCGTCATCGCCACGTCACCGCGCCGTCCGGCGGCAGGGAATTTGATCCGATGGTGTGTACACGCCATCGGATCAAACTCCCGATCGGACATATCCGATGAAAATGGTCCGCCGGACCGTTTTCATCGGATATGTCCGATCGTGTGTACGCCGCCTTCCACCTTCGCGATCTACTGGGGGATCGTCGGTGGCAGTGTGGCCTTCCAACGGAGAGGAATGCAGGCCTTGGCTGCATCCAAAAGGTGTCTAACCACGGATTTCTTGTATACTTTCTCTGGGGTATTAGATGCATGCAGGAGAAAGAACGCAGGGTCCGCTGGAACACTGCGGTCTGCAAATCTCTGAACTACCTCACGAACCACTCGCCAGAAGTGGCCCAGAGCCGGGCACGACCAGAAAATGTGCAGGAGTGTCCCCTTGTCGCCCCGGCAATGCCAACAAAGGTCAGACGTCTCCGGGAAGAACTTGTGAAGGAGCTCTGGGGTTCTATACCATCGTGACAAGATTGTATAGCTAGTCTCCTGGGCTTTGGCACAGATGAAAGACTTGTGCGTAAATCTCAGGATGCGCTGTCGTTTGGCCGAATCAAAATGACAGTGTAGTTCCTCCTCCCATTTAAGTATGCCCGGGGGTACAAAATCTGGGCACGGTGTGTTTAAAAGGCCATAGGCTAGGGAGAGCGTATGTGACGTTGTACCCGGGGTGTTACAGAGTTCCTCTAGTGTTGTAATAGGATGGGCATAGGAAGCCGGAGGCCTTAGTGAGCGAAGAAAATGACCCAGCTGATGGGATCTCAGGAAGTCCAGGCGAAACGGGCCTGCGGGATCAGAGAGCTCCGCAACAGTGCTCCAGCGTCCCCCCAAACTAAAATGGGAGGCCTGATAGAGGCCCGCCTCGCTCAGCCCCTGAAAGACTGCATCCCGCACGCCCGGCGCTGCAATTTTTTTTTACCAAAAATAGGTAGAAGAATACGTATCGGCCTAAACTGAGGAAAAAATATATTTTTTTTATTTATTTTTGGGGGATATAGATTATAGCAAAAAGTAAAACATTTTGCATTTTTGTCAAAATTTCGCTCTATTTTTGTTTATAGCGCAAAAAAATAAAAAACCGCAGAGGTGATCAAATACCACCAAAAGAAAGCTCTATTTATGGGGGAAAAAAGGACGCCAATTTTGTTTGGGAGGCGCGTCGTACGACAGCGCAATTGTCAATTAAAGCGATGCAGTGCCGGATCGCAAAAGGGGGCAAGGTCCTTTAGCTGCATTTTGGTCCGGGTCTTAAGTGGTTAAGTGGGTTTAAGTGCCCAGTAGTCAAGTGGTTAAGGCGATCACTTGTAACCCATATGGATATATGCTGGGGCTACCACAATCACTGCCCTTGCTTCGGTTCTGATTCTGCGGAGAAGCCGTGGCAACAGGGGACGCATAAATCAGTAAAAACAGACTCCAAGGAGTTACCAATGCATCCGTCATGTATGCGAGAGGATCCCTCGTTATTGACATAAAGTTGTCCAACTTCTTGTTGAACCTGGACGCCAACAGATATACGGCCGGGGTCCCCCATCTCTGACATATGGCCAGGAAGATGTCAGGGTGAAGAGACCACTCCCCCGGGGACAACTGCTGGTGACTTAAGAAGTCTGCCTGTCAATTCTCTATCTCTGGAATGAAGACAGCCGATATGCAAGGAACATGCCTCTCTGCCCAAGCTAGGATTTTGCTGACCTCCCTTTAGGCTGCGAGACTCTTGGTGCCTCCTTGGCAATTGATATAAGCAACAGCCGTGGCATTGTCGGATTGAATCCTGACAGGAAAACCCTGTAACTTTTAAGTCCAGGGGCTCAGAGCCAGGCATGCTGCCTGAATCTCTAGGACAGTGATGGCAAACCTTGGCACCCCAGATGTTTTGGAACTACATTTCCCACGATGCTCCTCTACACTGCAGAGTACATGAGCATCATGGGAAATGTAGTTCCAAAACATCTGGGGTGCCAAGGTTCGCCATCACTGCTTTAGAATGTTGATGGGGGAAAAAACAAAACAAAAAAACTTGGCTTTGGACCATTTGCCTTGGACAGACATTTCTTCTAGAACTGCTCCCCAGCCTAAAAGGCTGGCATCTGTTACCACCTTTGAGGTGACCAGAACAAAGGACTTTCCTATCTGTAGATGTGTGTTGGTAGTGTTGTTGCTCTACCTCGAACCTGTGAGCTGGAAAATTAGGCACATGCAGATATGATCTTTGAAGTCTATGGAAGCCAGCAGTTATCCCCCCGCAGGGTGGAAACTACCGACCATATAGACTCCATGCGAAAAGAGTGGATATTTACGAACTGATTTAGACTCTTTAGATCTAAAATAGGACTAATATCCCCATTTGGCTTTGGCACCGTGAAGAAGTTTGAGTACAATCCCAACCCGTGCTCTTCTGGAGGAATCTTTAATTACCCCATGAGATAAGAACCAGTTCAAGACCAGAGAAAGAGATATTCTCTTCAATGGATGTTTGGGAACATTTGATCTCAGAAAACGAGGCGAAGGAAACTTTCGTAATTCTCCAAGTCCCCGAGAACTGCAGAAACCTCCCCCCGCACCCGATCGTGCAGGGCGCCCCTTTACAAAGGAGGCCTTGGGGTTCTGCTTTCAGCCCCCAGGACCTTTTGTGTCCCTGAGATTGACCCTGACGGAGTAGGCTGTCGTGACTGCCTAGAGACTGAGGTTGCTGGCAGTGGAGGGAAAGACCATTTGTAAAAAAAAAGGACACCTACTCCTTTTAACTGGTAAGAGTACTTTTCCCACTGGAAATCTTTTGGATACATTTGTCCAAAATCGTCTCCAAACAACTGTTCTCCATGAAACGGAAAACCAGCCAAAAGCTTCTTACATGGTGCTTCCGGCTGACCAATTCTTCAACCACAGACTTCTACGCATATGCACGAACAGGATAGAAAGGCGTGAGGCCTGATGAATAGAATCTTTAATAGTATCAACTGCAAAACATAGTGCCCTTGGCAGATTAGCTAAATCTTTGGCCTGAAAGACCGGAATCATCCTGAGAATCTGCTCCATTTGATCCGTTAGGGCTTGACAAATGCCTACCACAGCCACTCCAGGCTGGGCTACAACACCTGCCATAGAAAAGGCGGGTTTCAACAAAGATTCCAGCCTTTTATCCACTGGATCTCTGAACATTGTCCACTGGACAAGTTAGACTTTTATTTATTCAAGAAATAGAGTCAACCGCTGGCACACTCCATTTCTTGGTGAACTTCTCTTCCATGGGGAAAAAGCACAGATAATTTTTTAGGAGGCAGAAAGAGCTTATCCGGATGATCCCAATCTTCATAGAGAAGCTGTTCAAACAAAGGATGAACAGGAAAGGCATACATAGCATGCATGGTCTGGGAGGAAACTGACCTTTCCGCTGGTTCAGCTTGCGGTAACTTAAGCGTCAAGCAAACCATTTCCATA
This sequence comes from Rana kukunoris, assembly GCA_029574335.1. NCBI lineage: Eukaryota > Metazoa > Chordata > Amphibia > Anura > Ranidae > Rana > Rana kukunoris. The sequence goes on along the minus strand of CM056050.1, from coordinate 318,791,932 downwards.
GGGGATTGCACTAATAACTTTTCAGCTTGTGAGGCTGAAAAAGGCTCGCCTACAGTAAACTCCTCTGAGTAGTAGGGTTGTCCCTAAACCACTTTTTTAGGACCAAGTACAAGTACGGATATTTTTTTTCAAGTAGTCGCCGATACCGAATACCGATACTTTTTTTTAAATGTGTCCCCAAATGCAGCCATGTCCCTCCAGCCATGTCCCTCACATATGCAGCCATGTCCCTCTAGCCATGTCCCTCACATATGCAGCCATGTCCCTCACATATGCAGCCATTTCCCCCATACCTTTGCCGCCGAAAGCCACCGCGCCCCCGCATGGAGAAAATCACAGCATTCATTTGAATAGCCTGCGCGTATAGACACTCCCCCTTGCTCGGGATTGGACAGATCACGATAACCCATCCAATCCCGAGCAAGGGGGAGCGTCTATACGCGCAGGCTATTCAAATGAATGCTGTGATGTTCCCGCACGCCGTTTAACCCATGCGGCAGCTTTCGATTTGGCGGCGCGATGCGGCGGGGGGGGGGGTTTAGGTATCGGGGGTATTTGTGGGAGTACAAGTACTCCCGCAAATACTCGATACCGATACTGGTATCGGTATCGGTATAACCCTACTGAGTAGTCATCAGTCTTTCCCTCCTCCTTGTCCACTGAGGGAGAACGGTGAAATGCTGATGTAAACAAGCATATCCTCTACCGGCCACTCCTGTCCAGTAGCCTGAGGGCTCAGAGCGGGAGGGACACCGTCCACGCTTCTTACCACCATGGTAAGAGAATGCAATTAAAGTTGCTAGTAGCTCCTTTAAACCCAAGAGAGCCAAGGAAAACCCTTCCTCAGAAACATAGGAAGAGGGGGGGGGGGGCTGAACATCTGGTCTCTCCAGAGAGGTAGGTACTGTGGAGGCATGACGGGTCCTCAGAGCCGGGTGGTGTTGTTTTTGGAGCCTTTTTTGAGGAATTATTCCCTGGTTTAGCATCCTTAGCACAAAAGCGGAGGTACTATACCAAAAAAGCATCCACTGCCAAACTATAGTCCAGCCTAAAAGCTGTTATCCACTGTTCAGCCTGATGAAAGCATCACAGGGAATGCCAGTATCACCCACTAACGTGTCCCCAGCGTTTGTGTCCCTCCATCAGCCTGCTAGTTTATGTAGGGAATCAGTCCTGCGCCCACACCGTGAGGATGCGACCGCCAGGTCACATAGACACGCTGCCGTACTAAACCATGCCCCACTCTTCTCTCACCTGCCCACCGGCATGTTAAAACCCAATTCCTGCGAGCGCTGCACAGGCCGGCGTGGGAAGGAAGGGAAAGAAGACAGCCTCCAGGGGTAGTTAGAAGCAGGCGCCCAGTCTCCATGCCTGCAAGACTGCCAGCATTTCCCCAACATCCCCAGATGGCCAGACTGTACCCAGGAGGAAGCCTTTAAACAGGCTTGCTGAAGCAGCGACACACTGAAGGCTCTGACTAGGTATAGTTGCTTGCGAAAGTATTCGGCCCCCTTGAACTTTGCGACCTTTTGCCACATTTCAGGCTTCAAACAAAGATATAAAACTGTAATTTTTGTGTGAAGAATCAACAAGTGGGACACAATCATGAAGTGGAACGAAATTTATTGCACATTTCAAACTTTAACAAATAAAAAACTGAAAAATTGGGCATGCAAAATTATTCAGCCCCTTTACTTTCAGTGCAGCAAACTCTCTCCAGAAGTTCAGTGAGGATCTCTGAATGATCCAATGTTGACCTAAATGACTAATGATGATAAATAGAATCCACTTATGTGTAATCAAGTCTCCGTATAAATGCACCTGCACTGTGCACTGTGATAGTCACAGAGGTCAGTTTAAAGCGCAGAGAGCATCATGAAGAACAAGCAACACACCAGGCAGGTCCGAGATACTGTTGTGGAGAAGTTTAAAGCTGGATTTGGATACAAAAAGATTTCCCAAGCTTTAAACATCCCAAGGAGCACCGTGCAAGCGATAATATTGAAATGGAAGGAGTATCGGACCACTGCAAATCTACGAAGACCTGGCCGTCCCTCTAAACTTTCAGCTCATACAAGGAGAAGACTGATCAGAAATGCAGCCAAGAGGCCCATGATCACTCTGGATGAACTGCAGAGATCTACAGCTGAGGTGGGAGACTCTGTCCATAGGACAACAATCAGTCGTATACTGCACAAATCTGGCCTTTATGGAAGAGTGGCAAGAAGAAAGGCATTTCTTAAAGATATCCATAAAAAGTGTAGTTTAAAGTTTTCCACAAGCCACCTGGGAGACACACCAAACATGTGGAAGAAGGTGCTCTGGTCAGATGAAACCAAAGTCAAACTTTTTGGCAACAATGCACAAAACGTTATGTTTGGCGTAAAAGCAACACAGCGCATCACCCTGAACACACCTACCCCACTGTCAAACATGGTGGTGGCAGCATCATGGTTTGGGCCGGCTTTTCTTCAGCATGGACAGGGAAGATGGTTAAAAATCGATGGGAAGATGGATGGAGCCAAATACAGGACCATTCTGGAAGAAAACCTGATGGAGTCGGCAAAAGACCTGAGACTGGGACGGAGATTTGTCTTCCAACAAGACATTGATCCAAAACATAAAGCAAAATCTACAATGGAATGGTTCACAAATACACATATCCAGGTGTTAGAATGGCCAAGTCTAAGTCCAGACCTGAATCCAATCGAGAATCTGTGGAAAGAACTGAAAACTGCTGTTCAAACGCTCTCCATCCAACCTCACTGAGCTTGAGCTGTTTTGCAAGGAGGAATGGGCAAAAATGTCAGTCTCTCGATATGCAAAACTGAGAGAGACATACCCCAACCGACTTACAGCTGTAATCGCAGCAAAAGGTGGCGCTACAAAGTATTAACTTAAGGGGGCTGAATAATTTTGCACGCCAAATTTTTCAATTTTTTATTTGTTAAAAAAGTTTGAAATATCCAATAAATTTCGTTGCACTTCATGATTGTGTCCCACTTGTTGATTCTTCACAACAAATTACAGTTTTATACCTTCATGTTTGAAGCCTGAAATGTGGCAAAAGGTCTTATGCCCCGTACACACTATCACTTTTTGTGATGAAAAAAAATGTAATTTTTCTTCATGAAAAAAAAAACGACATTTTTCAAACTTCATTTTCAAAAATGACGTTGCGTACACACCATCATTTTTGGAAAATGATGAACAAAGTGATGGCACTCTAAAGGGGAAGTTCTATTTGCCTTGAGGCTGCTTTTAGCTGGTTACTTGTTAGTAAAAGACGATTCCTGCTTTTTTGTCTGTTACAGCGTGATGAATGTGCTTACTCCATTATGAATGGTAGTTTTACCTCCCGTCTCCTAACTTGCTTCCGGGCATGTGCGGGTTTAAAACGTCATTTTTTACGTAGTTTTGCCCACACACGATCATTTTTTTATGACACAAAAAATGACATTTTAAAAAATGACATTTTGAAAAATGACAAATTTGAGCATGTTCGAATTTTTTTTTGGTCAGTTTTTAGAAGACATAAAATGACATTTTGCCCACACATGATCATTTTAAAAAATGTCTTTTTTTCATCACAAAAAGTGATGGTGTGTACAGGGCATTAAAGTTCAAGGGGGCCGAATAATTTTGCAAGGCACTGTACATTGTTTTCACACCCTTTAATGGGGAAAAATAGACATGACACCTTACTAAAAAGAAGAAATCCACAAGTAAACTTTAAAGTTCCTTAGGACTCTTCACTTACCTTTCCTGCCACAGGATTCTGCTGGAAAATTCAGACAGATACAATATTCACCTGTCACGGTGGGCAATGTCACTAACCTTCAGGGACCCGGGTCCTTTCAGAACTTCCACTGCCCTGGACCTGTATTGCACCCAGCCAAATACAGTGCAGAAAATAAGTATTTGAACACCCTGCTATTTTGCAAGTTCTCCCACTTGGAAATCATGGAGGGGTCTGAAATAGTTATTGTAGGTGCATGTCCACTGTGAGAGACATAATCAAAAAAAAAAAATTCCAGAAATCACAATTTATGATTTTTTAACTATTTATTTGTATGATACAGCTGCAAAGAAGTATTTGAACACCTGTCTATCAGCTAGAATTCTGACCCTCAAAGACCTGTTAGTCTGCCTTTAAAATGTCCACCTCCACTCCATTTATTATCCTAAATTAGATGCACCTGTTTAAGGTCATTAGCTGCATAAAGACACCTGTCCACCCCATACAATCAGTAAGAATCCAACTACTAACATGGCCAAGACCAAAGAGCTGTCCAAAGACACTAGAGACAAAATTGTACACCTCCACAAGGCTGGAAAGGGCTACAGGGAAATTGCCAAGCAGCTTGGTGAAAAAAGGTCCACTGTTGGAGCAATCATTAGAAAATGGAAGAAGCTAAACATGACTGTCAATCTCCCTCGGACTGGGGCTCCATGCAAAATCTCACCTCATGGGGTATCAATGATCCTAAGAAAGGTGAGAAATCAGCCCAGGACTACACGGGAGGAGCTGGTCAATGACCTGAAAAGAGCTGGGACCACCGTTTCCAAGGTTACTGTTGGTAATACACTAAGACGTCATGGTTTGAAATCATGCATGGCACGGAAGGTTCCCCTGCTTAAACCAGCACATGTCAAGGCCTGTCTTAAGTTTGCCAATGACCATTTGGATGATCCAGAGGAGTCATGGGAGAAAGTCATGTGGTCAGATGAGACCAAAATAGAACTTTTTGGTCATAATTCCACTAACCGTGTTTGGAGGAAGAAGAATGATGAGTACCATCCCAAGAACACCATCCCTACTGTGAAGCATGGGGGTGGTAGCATCATGCTTTGGGGGTGTTTTTCTGCACATGGGACAGGGCGACTGCACTGTATTAAGGAGAGGATGACCGGGGCCATGTATTGCGAGATTTTGGGCAACAACCTCCTTCCCTCAGTTAGAGCTTTGAAGATGGGTCGAGGCTGGGTCTTCCAACATGACAATGACCCGAAGCACACAGCCAGGATAACCAAGGAGTGGCTCTGTAAGAAGCATATCAAGGTTCTGGTGTGGCCTAGCCAGTCTCCAGACCTCAACCCAATAGAGAGTCTTTGGAGGGAGCTCAAACTCCGTGTTTCTCAGCGACAGCCCAGAAACCTGACTGATCTAGAGAAGATCTGTGTGGAGGAGTGGGCCAAAATCCCTCCTCCAGTGTGTGCAAACCTGGTGAAAAACTACAAGAAACGTTTGACCTCTGTAATTGCAAACAAAGGCTACTGTACCAAATATTAACATTGATTTTCTCAGGTGTTCAAATACTTATTTGCAGCTGTATCATACAATTACATAGTTAAAAAAATCATACATTGTGATTTCTGGAATTTTTTTTTTGATTATGTCTCTCACAGTGGACATGCACCTACGATGACAATTTCAGACCCCTCCATGATTTCCAAGTGGGAGAACTTGCAAAATAGCAGGGTGTTCAAATACTTATTTTCTGCACTGTATCTTTGGTATCTGATGAATAACCAAAGCACTGGTTTCCTGGGTCCAGCCCTCCTAGGAGGAACATTACAGGCAAAACCTTGTTCTTCTTTACTCAAGGCCCAGTTACCATCCACTTTAGCCTTAATGGCACTTTGGAGCGATCCGGTTTGCAAAGCTTGCTTGATCCAGAAGGATCCTCCAGCAGAGCTCATCTTAAGCATGAACTAACACCTTAGACACTGGCAAAAAAATAAACTGAGGTACTCCTGGTATGGGAGGGGTTATATAGGGGAGGGGGACTTCCTGTCTTGGGTGTGCCAGTGTCCATCACCTGAAGGTGGCCTATATAACCACATAATTACTATGCAGCTCTGTGTCCCGTGATGTACGAAAAAGAAAAATCATTACTTTCTGCTAGAAAATTACTTGAAACACCCAAACTTTATATTTTTTAGCAGAGACCCTAGAGAATAAAATGGCGGCTGTTGCAATACTTTGTCACACCGTATTTGCGCAGTGGTTTTTTTAAACACAATTTTATTTTTTAAATACACTTTAACCACTTATGCCCAGGACTATTTGGCTGGCCAAAGACCATAGCACTTTTTGCAATTCAGCACTGCGTCGCTTTAACAATTGCGTGGTCGTGCAACGTGGCTTCCAAACAAAATTGACGTCATTTTTTTCCCCCACAAATAGAGCTTTCTTTTGGTGGTATTTGATCACCTCTGCGGTTTTTATTTGTTGTGCTAAAAACAAAAAAATAGGGACAATAAAAAAAATAACTTTTTGCTATAATATTCCCCAAAAATATATAAAACATTTTTTTCCTCACTTTAGGCCTATATGTATTCTTCTACATATTTTTGGTATAAAAAAAAAATAAGCTGTTATTGATTGGTTTGCGCAAAAGTTATAACTTCTACTAAACAGGGGATAGTTTTAGGGCATTTTTATTAATATTTTTTTTTTACTAGTAATGGCGGCAATCACTAATTTTTATCATGATTGCGACATTATGGTGGACCCAAAATGGGACACAGACACTTTAGCCATTATCGTGCAGCTCTATCCCAAGCACATATAAAAACGATGTTTAAACCACACGTAAGGTATCGCTGCGATCGTTAGAGCAAAAGTAATAATTCTAGCCCTAGACCTCCTCTGAAACGTAAAACTTTTAATCAGTAAAAAAATTTAAAAGGGTCACCTATGGGGATTTTTAAGTACCGAAGTTTGGCCCCATTCCACAATTAGATCAAATTAGGCCAACTTACTTTTTTTTTTTAAAAGCATACAAAAGTTCCCCCCCCCCCCAAAAAAAAAATTGTTCCAAAAATTGCTGCCCAAATACCATGCAAGATAAAGAGTTGCAATGAGGGTCTCTGCTTAAAAAAAAAAAAAAAAAACAATGTTTGGGGATTCTATGCAATTTTCAAAGCAAAAAATAATTTGATTTTTTTACTCACCGTAAAATCCTTTTCTCTTTCGTTCATGGACGGACACAGCATCTTAATCTTGACGACATTAAGATATTAGACTTCTGTCAGGAGGGGACTAGGAAGAAACAGGTCAATATGTTAAAACATCAAAACTGTACAGTACCGCCCATGTGGGTGGTCCCTCTGGGTACAACCTCTCTCCCTGCATGCAGCACCTCAGTTCGTCAAAAAGCAGTACAAACATAGAGGGGTGCGTGCCGCGGATTTTACGGTGCGTACAAAAATCCTATTTTCTCTTTCGTTCATGGACGGACACAACATCTTAATCTTGACATTAGGGACATTCCCAAGCAGTGTGGGAACAGCAATCAAAATATCTTCACCCTAATGCAACCTTAAACAGCCGCCAGCAAAACCTTGTGGCTGAAGCAGGCATCCGCAGGAGCATGCTGGTCAACCTTGTAAAACGTAGTGAAAGCATGAACGGACGTCCAGGTTGCCGCCCTACACACCTGTGAGACAGACGCTTGATTTCGGAAAGCCTAGGAGGCACCTATTGCCCTGGTCAAATACACCGTGACAGGAAAGGGAGGCACCTGCCCTTTAGGGGCATAAGCCTGAATTACAATCTGTCCCCATGGTCCAGCATCCGACGACTCGGAGTCTGCCTGCCAGTGGTCTACACCCAGACTATATGCGGGCTATAGAGCCAGCACATTCCGCTCTGCCCACCGCAGGATGTGAGCGACAGTATGCTGCAGCCGAGCAACTCAATCCCCTTTGATGGGTGACATACGTCATCACCGTGGTGTTTTCCAACTGGATCCTGACTGGACATTCCTGCAGCCCCTGTGACCAAGTAGAGGGGCACAGCCTGACTGCCCGAAGGAGCAGACTGATCGGCAAGTGGGATACTTCCTGCGTCCAGCGACCCCAAGTCAACTGTCCGCCCAAACTCCCACCCAACCGGCAGGCTGGCGTCCGTCATGATTACCGTTCAGTGAAAAGAAAACGACTTCCCAGACAGAAGGGCCGGAAGCCTCAGCCAGCAGATCTTGAATAGCCGACTAGCTGGAACACCCGGACAATCCAAGGGCAATGGAGAAGTGTCATGTCGACAGAATCTCCATCACAAGACTCGAGTGTGGAAGTAAAACACACCTACCATGAGAAACAGGACTCGCATGCAAAAGCGCAGTGAACACCACCCACGAGAAGCGGAGCCCGGAGAGCCTTTCCAACTCGTGGTGCAATATTTTTTGCCCATTCGGTAAGGATCTGTGACACCAGGGCCGTGGCCAACAGGCCACAATACTGACCCGCACAACCGTGAACGAAGATCAGGCCACCGCCTCGGCCCTCCTGTCTGCAGAGTCCTTGAAAGCAGAAGTCCCCACCACCAGAACAGAGGTTACCTTGTTCAACCTGTATACCGGTGGGTCCAGTGTCGGGGGAGTTGACCAGTTTCTCAGGAAAACTCAAAAAAGTAACAGACCGCCATGGGTGTTTGGAACCGAAAAGGCCCGCGGCAGTCATTCCCCTTCCTCGTATAATAACTTATCAAAATAAGTCACGTAAGGAAAAACCTTAACAGTGCAGGTCGACTTGTGGAACCCAAAAAGAACAAACACCTCAGTAGATGTCCCAGCTGTATCTCTAATTGCAGAGTATCCCACACTGTGGTGAGAAGTGCTCCAACAAGTGCCTTATCCTGCTCTGACCCGGAATCAACCTCACTGTCCGAACGGTCCTGGTCTGCATCCTCTGACATGTCAGAACAGGGTCCGTGAGCCGCAGCCGCATTGAGGGGCCAATTATGGTAAAAAATCTTGGATAAGAACCTTCTTCCCTCAGCCAGAACACCGAAGACGACAGCATGACAATGACCCAAAACATACAGCCAAGGATTGCCTCAAGAAGATGCACATTAAGGTCATGGAGTGGTCTAGCCAGTCTCCAGACCTTAATCCTAGATCATTAATTATTTTTCTTGCTCCAGGTTTTTCTTGGAGATCAAATACAACTCATTTGTATCAAGTGTTTCTTTTTCCCTGGATTTTTGGTTGGTATTCAGTATCCAAAAAAAAAAGACCTATGCTAAAAATGATAGACCCTTCATTTCTTTGTAAGTGGGCAAACTTACAAAATCTACATGAGATCAAATTATTTTCCCCACTGTATGCTTTTTTTTCTTTAACTACGGTGGTGAAAACACCTTCTACAGCACTAGGGTCACTGATTTACATATTGTGAGAGCAAACCCTGTTGGAGGTCAAAATAAACAAAAATCAGTGCTGCAGCTGAATTGCATACCTGCAAAGCAAAACAATGGTTAACAATAAAACATTGCAGTATAGCATAAAATACGTACAGTAAAACAGTAAGAATACTACCACAACTTTTTTTTTTTCACACTTTAATTGTAACTATAAAATGTTCCAGGCTAAGGTCTTAAAATAAGATGGCCATCTAACATCTTTCGAGACCCTGTGTGAATATGTACCCTATACCAATAATCTACTAGTGTGTAGTAGCAACAGTCCCCGATGCAGAGACCAGGTTCTTCAGGAGAGACAAAAATAGCGGGTGTTACGCCTAAATACGTGCTTGCTACAGACACTGCATCTTTTTTGGGGTGCTCTTTGGCTAGGGGTATCAGGGTGGACATCAAGAAAATCCCTCATGCAGCCAGCTCACTGCATTTGGACTGGGCAAGTGTGACCACAGCACCTTCTGGATACAAAAGGGCTGTGATCTCTTCCTGACACTTTGTATAGTACATAGGCGTTAGACAATTGGAAAAAATATACAGACATTTTTGTACCAGCATCTGACCTTATGGACAAGTAATTAAGTATGGTCCCATTTCTGATCATTGAAGTCCACCCCTCTCATAAGGTTGTAGTCGTAGACACAGAGGAGCTTCAACAAAACCAGTCCCTGTTGTAATTTGGACTGCCATATCTGTGTGAACGGAAAACAGAACCCTCCGTTTGTTCTTCCACCTCACTGCAAACAATTCATTACACCTCAAGCATGCTCTCGCTCCCCCCCCCCCACCAGTCTAAGTGGGGCATTTACAAGCCATTGGGGGGGAAGCCCCAGTAATTGCAACGCGTGGTGTGACATGCGCCAATTCCAAATTGAAAAAGGAGGCATTTAAAAAATGGCACACTTGTAAAAAAAAAAAAAAAAAACTGTCCACAAAAAAATGGTACCCCTTTCCAAATAAGGGTGACCCAAGTCTTGCCACTGCTCCCTATTGTGGGCAGATGGGGGGGCTCCATGCCGACATCTTTTTACCTTGTAAACCACAAAAGTTCATGTATAGCCTGTTGCCCTGTCACGGAGCTTATACATTTTGACCCCATAGCTGGCACGCTTGCTGGGGAGAAACTATTTGAAAACAAGACAGCCAGAAAACTTAATCAGGGTGTTATCTACGCAGATATCTTGTTTGGGGGGGGGGGAATATACAAGGCTGCAAATTTTTGATTGAATGGGTTTGAAGCAAGAGCGCTGCAGAATCTGAGGGCTGCCAATCAGGATTTGCAAACGGATCAGGAAGGGCCCCATATGGGCCTGTGTTGGGGACACTATGTGTGCTCACCACCAATCCAGCTTGAACTGCACTTATGGGACTCGCCACGTCACCAAGTGTTGCTGCAGTGCTGGTTTGTCTTCGACCAGGGTGTACTAGGCCGCTGGTACTTCCAGTTCACCTGATGGTAGAGCGGCAAAAGTACCAGCTCTCCTCTACATTACGAGAATCATGTGATTGTAGCACCTCAGCAACAGAGGAAGGGGGGGGGGGTGGTCGGTTACGCCTGAACTTAGTAGGGTGTTTAATATCCTGTAAGCTTCTTCACTAGTGTAAATTTTGGCTAATTTATAGCTACCTAGGATGACTCGCAGGAAAAAAAAAAAAAAAAAAAAGCACCAGGTCAAGGACTGTGTAAACCAACTGACTCTGCCAGCTCTGCAATTTTGTGTACGGTGTATCAGAAGCGACAGTGATCTGTTGATACTGCACTTGTTGGGGGGGGGGGGCGCTAACCCTGCCAACACAGTTTTTGGGAACGCTAGTATAGTCAAAAGATATTGATCTGTTCAGACTATACTCGTAATGGAGGTATACAGGGGGTTTGCGTTAGTGTTACTGGCAACCAAAGGTTTAAAATGTATTAGTGAATATGTGGCAGGCAATTGAACGCTGTCTGGGAATGATGCCGACACCAACTGGCGTCACCCGTGACACCAATGCAGGTATTGGTTAAAAAGCACTGTACTACTGACACCGACAGGGTTAAAACTTTATTAGGGAAAATGTGGCAGGACCCCAACGAGATATAGATGGATATAAAAAGCCGACACTAAAGGGCATCACCCATGACACAAATACAGTGATCAGGTTATATTAAAAAAAAAGAAAAAAAAGAGGGGGGGGGGGGGGGATCTGTACACATGACACTGACAAGGAGTAAAATGGTTAACTGGGGATAAACCAAGAATAACAGGTACCCTGAACCCATTTGGGACTGACACCAATGCTATTTAATGTCACACGTGACACCAATACAGTAAAGAGTAATAAAAAAAAAAATGTACACTGGGGGGCACGATCAGGGGGTTAAACATGCCTGTGCCCTGGTGTCAGTGTAGTGCTTTACACACGGTAGATGTTTACTCTCACGCTGGTACAGGACATTCTGCCATTCAAACCGATCAGCAGGTGCAAGCCATAAATCATTGGCCTGGACCAGAGGACTGATCAAATCTGAATTAAGGAACGTGATTTCGCGCAGCGGGGCCACTCTGCTGCAGTGTGTGTGTATATATATATATATACACACACACACACACACACACACATATATATATATATATATACACACACACACACACACACACACACACACACGTGGGGTGGTCCAGAAGTGGTTAATGCCATTTATGCTTTTACTGTAGAAAAAAAATGTATATTCGAAACGCATTGGGTATTCAGATTTTCACTCCAAATGGTGGTGTCAACAGAACCAAGCAGGCTTTCCCTGAAAGTGGTAGTAAACTCTTACTACCACTTTTACTTACAGGTAAGCCTATAATAAGGCTTACCTGTAGGTATAAAGAATCTCCTAAACCTGTACAGTTTAGGAGATATTCCCCTTGCAATGTGCAGCAGGGATCCTCGGCTAAAGGCCCGGCAGCCGCCGGACCTTGCCGGAATGAAGTCTCCCGCGGCGCATGCGTGACATCGCCGCTCCAGCCAATCACAGCGCTGGAGCAGTGATACCTGGAAGACATGCCGAGGCAAGATGACATCTCGCTCCGCGTGGACCAGTTAAGTTCTCTACACCTCGTTCCAAGTTAAGTATTTCATAATAAACTAGTATGCAGTGCATACTAGCTCATTATGCCTTTTAGGTGTAAAAAAATAAAAAAAAATATTGCGGGTATACAACCGCTTTAAAATGTACAAGTTCAGGAATGGTACATGTATGAAATGGCCACAATTTTTTTTTATTTCACATTATCTAGATATCCATCTCTATTCCCAGTACAGTCCCATATAGAGGGATTTTGGTTCTATTGTCAATTTGGGGGATGTGTGCTTTATATGAAGCGCTGAACAACTTTCTATTATACTTGTTACATGTCTGCGACAAACAAAAACAAGAAAGAACTGTCAGAAGTAAAAAAAACAGCTAGGCATCAAGGAGGCCTACATTGGCAGCTCCCAAATGAGGGTCACTTCGAGAAGTAAAAGACAAAAAGCTAAGGGGCATTTGACAGTAAGGCTCCATGCACACAGAAGCTGATAAACTGCAGTTTATTGGTGTTTTTTTAAAAAGCTCATAAACTGAACACTATGTTAGCCTATGTGCCCATGAACAAATGGGCGTTTAGTGTTAATGAGCTTTGGAGTTTGACTTTTTTCTAAAAGATCTGAAATTTGCATTCAAAGTGCCGTTTTTTTTAAAAATGCTGGCTATTGCAAAAACGCTTTTTTTATAGCTTTTTTAGCTTCTGTGTGTGCATGGAGCCTAACAGATGTGCTTTGGGGGGTGATGAACTCTATATGCTGAGGGCCCAATTATCACTGTAAGATTTCTGGTAAACATCAATATAAAAGTTGGTCTTTGTTTTGCGATTCCTCTAAATCTGTTTCAGAACACAAACCAAGTTATGTAGCAAAACAAAAAGAAAAACAATAAAACACATCAGACAGTTTGAGAGTAAAAAAATATTCTCTTGCTTTTAATTACAGAAAGAAACAAAAAGCAATTTGTAACAAAAATACAGGGCTTCGGTGCAGGGGAGGTCAGTTCAGCTTCTGTTCAGTACTAGCGACCCCTGTATAAGAATACGCTTTCCCTAGTACAATTCTGTCACGAAGCAGCTTGAAAAAGGCATAGTAATTACTGAACAAAATGAGAGCTAGGGAGATTGTATGGTGCCACTTCTCTGAAGAGAAGAGTGAATACAGCTGATAAAATATAAGCAATCCTTCGAGGGCTGTTAATATATTGAGGACCCGCAGCGGATTACTGAAGAAAAACTGAAAAAAAAAAAGAAAAATTAAACACAATTACAATTCATTAGCAGTATTTAAAAATAATGCTCCTGAATCCCAACTACCTAATGAAAAAAAATATGCTTTCAGAGATCCTAACCTGGAACAGGTATGTAGCACACAAAGTCAGAACTCCCGATCTCCATAACGGTACCAAAGCTATTAGATCAGCACGTCAAGGTAGGTTATTTGAATTTTCAGAAGCAAAAAAAAAAAAAAAAAGGCAGAATTTATATTTCTCTTAGAGTAGGCTTCTTTTAAAAAAGGAACCTGCCAGTAGAAATGACAGGGCTGCCAGAGTTATCCTGACCTTGGCTTTACTACCTTACGATTCAGTGACCTGACCAAATATGAAGCAATGGACGCTATGATCTGGATAAACCAAAGCTTACACCTTGAAAAATCAGTTTAGACATGGCACAATGGAAGCGCCTATTTTTCAATGCTTACTGGTCTACGTTGGGAAACGTAACAAGAAATAAATAATTAGGCTCCTGTAACATCTTTTTCTGAACACACAAATTGATCCCCATCAGGTCAATTTAATAATGACCCTCAGGAAAATGTCAGGCAAAAAGCATGCCCTTCAAAAGAGATTAAATATGTACTTTTTTCTTGCTGCCTATGCATGCCGATTCTTGCGCCAAAATCTGCTGGGGCAATGAGCCTACCCTGCAAGTCAGTCACATACGTCTTCCCTGTCAAGTTCTTTCATAAAGTTTAGACATCTGTTGGGCCCATTGTTGAGTTTTCAACCTTCAGGCCACTTTCAACCTACCTTAAAGTGGTTGTAAACCCCCCACCCAGGGAAGTGACTAGACTCAGATGATATACAGAGATGAAAAAAATCCTCCTACATAAGTTTTACTTGTAAATCTGCTGTCTTCCTCATTCTACACCCTTTCGAAAAGTGCAGATAATCTTAAAAATCTTTCTTCCAGCAATGGATAGGGAGTCTGGGCTTACACTGTGCAATAGCTGATTGGAGGAAAGACACACATCCCCCCTCTCCCCTCCACATAGAGGAATGAAGGAACGTGCAGAGCTGTAGTCTGAATAGAGAAGCTCCCTGCTGATCGCCATCCCCAAAACAAATTTTCAGCTGCCGTTATCTCATGTGTCGGACAACTTGTCAGAAGTGACTGCTGATAACAGAGGAACCAGAGCGAAAAACAGCACTTAGAGCTTTGGAGAGAGATAAGTAAACCCTACAGATATACGTGCTTGGATCAAACTTTGTGAATGGGGTTTACAACCACTTAAAACTCACTTTCACCGATACCAATATAGAATTACCACAAAAAAAAAAAAAAAAAACTGCTTGAAGGCATTGAGCCATTTGAAGAAATGGTTAAAACAGTGCTCCGATAATGGGAGGAGACTGCTTGTAAAATATCTTACTCTATTTTTTAAAGGATATTAAAGCCTGAAAATGAAACCACAAAGTGACAGGCAAGCAGCAACTGGCACTCTTACCTGACATACCATTTATAATTCTGTTAAGCTAGTCTTATTATACATGCACTCCAGCCAAACAGCACTGAAGTAATGCTGCTATGAGAGACTAAAACACACGGACAGTATTAGGCAGAAAGCAATATAGTAGAGCACCATTTCACCCCTTTAACCTAAAAGGAGCCCTTGAAACTATTTTGAGGTCGAAATCAACCCTGCAGCTCACAGTGAAACAGCATAAATCAGTGTCGAAATTTTTAAATATGCTACACCTAGAATGTTACACAGTGAATTATTTTAAAGCACTTTTCTTGCTCTATTTAACAAAACCCAAATATGAAATAAAACAGACTGAAATTTGATTTAAGGTGTCCCCTTACACTATACCCCCTTTATTGGGGCTCAGTGGAAAATGTCCTCATAGATTGGTGCTCAATGGACACACAAAAAAAGGCCCCCTTACATTGGTGCTCAGCAGAAAAACACCTACCCCTCAGTGGAGAAATGTCCCCTTATAAGGGTGGGCAGAGGAGAAATTCCACCCACCTTACATTGGTGCTGAATGGAGAAATGCCCCCCCCATTACATTGGTGAACAGTAAAATACCCACCCCCCCCTTTACATTGGTGGTAGTTGGTGAAATCCCCTTTGTCTACATTGGTGGTTAGTGGCGATCCAATCTGTCACTGCTCAATGAACCCCTAGAAACAATTAACCCTAGTTGAGAAAGCTTACAGTAGAGCATTAATGGTACACACACACTGCTGTCTCTTCATATGCTAGATTGAGTCACATTATGCAGGGATTACAGGAAGCCAAAAAAAAAACATGAATTTGGGTGGTTATAGTAGCAGCATTTAAAATTACATTTGATTATACATTTGCTTAACCACTGCCCTACGGCCGTACGACTACATGCGGCCGCAGGGTGGCTCTAATTCTCCAGGCTGCCGTGATTTCACGGCAGCCTGGAGATGTTGTTCCCAGCGCGTGCAGCGGGGAACTTGTGTACTGGCCGTGTCCCTTGGACACAGCCAATCACAGATCGCCGCGAACTGCCAGAGTGGCCGTTTGCGATGCGATCTGTGCAGCGAATGAGAGATGATCTCAAATGTAAACATACAAGATCATTTCTCATTGCCGGCTCTCACAGAGACAGCGTCCTGTCACTGGAGAGAGGAGACCGATCTGTGTCTCTTGTACATAGGGACACAGATCGGTCACCCCCCCCTCCCCCCACAGTTAAAACACAATGCAGGATACACATTAACCCCTTCCTCACCCCCTAGTGTTAACCCCTTCCTTGACAGTCACATTTATACAGTAATTAGTGCATATTTATAGCACTGATTGCAGTATAAATGTGAATGGTGCCAAAAATGTGTCAAAAGTGTCCGATGCGTCCGCCATGATGTCGCAGTAAAAAAAAAAAAAATCGCAGATCGCCACCATTACTAGTAAAAAAAAAAAAAACCGTCCCTTATTTTGTAGGCGCTATAACTTTTGCGCAAACCAGTCGCTTATTGCGATTTTTTTTTTTTTACCAAAAATATGTAGAATACGTATCGGCTTAAACTGAATTTTTTTTTTTTAAATTGGGCTATTTTTTATAGCAACAAGTAAAAAATATTGTATTTCTTTTCAAAATTGTCGTCCTTTTTTGTTTATAGCGCAAAAAATAAAAACGGCAGAGGTGACCAAATACCACCAAAAGAAAGCTCTATTTGTGGGGAAAAAAAAGACACCAATTTTTTTTTGGGAGCCATATGCACGACCGCGCAATTGTCAGTTAAAGCTGCAAGCTGAAATTTCACCTGGTCAGGAAGGGGGTATACATGCCCAGTAAGGAAGTGGTTAATATACAAGTAAATTAAATGGTAACTGATTTTTAAAGGAGTGAATATATATATATATATATATATATATATATATATATATATATATATATATATATATATATATATATATATATATATATATATATTTTGCATTTTCTCAACCAATTGCTAACCAACAATTATGGTACTACTTACATGAAAACGAAAATGAGATACATCGGAGGGAACCGCCACATTATAGTGACCAACTGCCTTGTAGACATTCTTATTGTGTTTTACCAGCACTCCCTGGGGCCACATGCATTCCTCCATCCACCTGCCAAAGTAGTATTACTGAATTAGTCTTAAAGAAGTCATCCATTTCCCTCACAATAAAGGAAACTCAGATGAGGTGGACCAAGCAAATACTACTAAACATTGTAATCAAAATTCCTTCTGCCATCTGTCTGGAGTTATCCCCATTTAATTCTATAAGGTATTATAGGACAAGCAGAGAGATGAAGCAGCTAACCAACGGCCTAAAAGCTCCATAGGAATAAGACTTCAGTGGGGGACCATGATCACATGGGTAACCTAACCTGTATTCAATCAGCTTATCTGATCCTCCATTTTGGGGAGAAAACAGCTAAGTCAAGGCAAGTCCAATAAACATGTAATAAAATATTAACATTAATAAAAACAATTTCTCAGAGTTAACCTACATTAAAAAAAATAAAAAAAAGGTACAAAAAAAAATTTGAATATACAAATTAATAAACACATGCTTTTCTAGATCACTGACTGAAAGAGCTATGAAAATAAGCGTTTACTTACGAATGCTGCAGCACATTGGAACATAGTGTTGGATCCACCTTTTGCCAGCAGCCAAGGTGAGCTGCTGCTTTGTGAAGTAAATCACAGTACCGAGCAGGCAAAAGGTGCTGAGTAAGGATTACAGAGGTGCTGAGGGAGACTTGGAGGAAGAGTTCACAGGACCACCGTTTATCATAATACTGAGTACTCTGAAAATAAAAATGTGCCTATTTAGTAGTAGTTGTAACCTATCATAACATTAAAAAGAAAAAAAGAAAAAAAAAAATATATCAAAATCCTTTATATGACACATCACACTGTTCTGGAGGCCGTGCGATTCAATATTGCATTCTGCTTATGCCCAACAAGATCTGTACAAGTAGAATTATAGGCAAAACTTTTTTTTCCCCTCCGCATCTTGGATAGAGCAAGGGAATGTTATAACCACATGTCAGATTTATTTTTTTGCCATCGGTGTCCCACTGTGGAGATTTCCCTTCACTTTATGTCCCATAGCCAAACAGGAAGTGGGAGGAAATGCCTGCAAATTTAAAGTGAATTCCCCGGGAACCCTCAGGTCACCAGAACTAGTGTTCCCATTGGAATATCTCCCTTTATTACTTTTCTGGGGATAACCCAAAATTGAGATTTTATTTTTTACTTTCCCTTTCAAAGATAATTGGTAAACAGAACAAAGAGGGCGAATTGCCTTAACAAGCGCAGACAGTAATAAAAACCGACAAGCGGTCTAATCCCACGCCACTCAATAAAAAAAAAAGATAAGTGTCTCTAGTTATACTTTAAACAGTAGGAATATGTGTCAGGTGAGAAGAGTATTTATCAGACATTCCTCCCATATGGCACGTTTAGGCCCCTTTTACACTGGGTCGGGAGGTGCGGTGGCGGTATTGCTGCGGAATTCAGCCGCTAGTGGTGGGGTAATAACCCCCGCTAGTGGGCGAAAAAGGGTCAATACCTCCTGCAATGCACCTCTGCAGAGGTTTCCCATCGTTTTAAATGGGAAAGCAGGGTATACACACACCACTCCAAAGATGCTGCTTGCAGAAGATTTTTTTTTCTCCCGCAAGCGCATCGCCTCGGGCTTTCACATTGAGAATGCTGGGCAGGAGTTTCAGGCGCTATTTTTATTGCTAAACTGCCTAAAAAAACTCTGCAGTGTGAAAGGGGCCCAAGAGAGATAAAAACAAAATGATATCTATCTTTCTTTCATATGTGTATTCACAAAATGAGCGGGCCAGTAGATATAAAAAAAAAATAAAGTAGATAAAAGACATACGAGCCTAAAAAGAGCATCAGACGAATGGTAAACTTTAGATCTGAACTCAGGACAGCCACCATTTCATCCAGGTCTGTATTCATTCACTGAGTTTGTTGGCAGGTGGAGGGAGGAGGCTGGTGACCCTATTGGGATTTTATCTTGATAAATGCAGGCTGTTCCCTGCCCAAACCGTGACAACGTTGGTTGCAAGTCCCACCAAGTGCACCTTACATTTTATATTAGAAAGATACACACACACACACTAAAGTCTGCATATTTGTTACATTTTAAATATTTAGGTCCATTTTTAGATATGAGCCATGTGTTCCCATCCCCCATCAGTTATACAAGTAATATGGCAGTAATATGCCATGCTAGTACCTTGACAAACCACACAGGTACAAAGGCCACATAGTAGGCGGACAACATGGAACTAAGAAGCACCTCCCGCACACGCCAGTTGAAGTCCAGCTTCAGATAATGCACCTCACTGCGAATAAGGTCAGGAGAGAGGCAGCATGCATGTGTGGGAAGAGGATCTGTGCTGGGCCTCCACATGTGCTGCAGCACCGTCAGGTAATCCCGACCTGCCTTGTCCACAGAACTTAGATCGCCAACACGGGCGCCAGGAACATTTGCAAAAAGACTTGAACGCCGGAAATCATATCCCAGATGCAGAAAAGGGATGTACATGCCAAACCTGCAACGTAAAAAAGGAAGTGCTATATTAGAATGGAATTGATCTAAACTGAAACTGCACAACAGAAAGAAAAGTGGCTTATTTGCATGAAATATGCATTTAAAGCCTAATCATTTTTACCTTAAAGCGGATCTCCACCCTAAAGTGAAGATCAGCTGATCCGAACACTCCCCCCCCCTCCGGTGTCACAATTGACACCTTTCAGGGGGGAAGGGGGTGCAGATAGACAGGTATCTGCACCCACTTCCAGCCCAGCATTCACGGGCAAAAGACGGGCATTGCATCACATCCCGTCGCCCCCCGTTGTGTGCTGGGAACACTCGGCTCCCAGCACACAGCTAGAGCCAATCGGCGGGCGCAACGCGACTCGCGCCGTAGGGAACCGGGCAGTGAAGCCGCAGCGCTTCACTTCCTGGTTCCCTCACCGTGGATGGAGGGGGGAACAGCAGAGAGACGAGCGATCGCTCATCCTCTGCTGCGGACGGCGCTGGACTCCAGGACAGGTAAGTGTCCCAATATTAAAAGTCAGCAGCTGCAGTATTTGTTGCTGCTGGCTTTTAATATTTTTTTTTTGTGAACCATCCGCTTTAATGCATTCCTTGCATTAAAGGTAAAAATAAATGTTTAGTCATCAGTATTCTGGTACAGAGATGAAACCTTCATAAGTTATACCTGGTAATCTGCTGCCCTCTCTCTGCTACAGCAACCTGAGGCACACATTTAACACAGCGTTTCTGAGCTCCAGGAGGGGTTATGATGTCACACATGCACAACAGAGCAGGGATCTGAGCGAAATATGAGACCACCACTACACAGTCTCATAGGAGAATCATGCACAGTGTAGGCATAACCTGTCAGCAGTGACTCATGCAGATGACAGAGGAAAGAGCAAATATGAACCGCACGGGATTGAGGCAAGTACACATTTTATAAGATATTCTTTGTTCGGGTTTACAACTACTTTAAAATTCCACCAGGAAAACTCTGTATGGAGTTTGGAAACTTCACATATTTATAACTTTTCGCCAAAAAAAAAAAAAAAACTCTGGTTGCCTCCTACAACTTTAAAATATATTGGCAAGTTTACCAACACCTCACTAATTAGCCTTTAAAGCGGTAGTAAACCCGCTGACCTTTTACACCCGTTAGGGAAAAGGCATAATGAGAAATAATGACTTCTTTCCGGCAAGGTCCGGCGGCTGCCAGGCCTTAAGCTGAAAATCCCCTGTGCGAATGCACCGCTGCATTCAGTGGCTCATTGCAAAGGGGAACATCTCCTAAACTGTAAAGGTTTAGGAGATTTTTTTTTACCTACAATTAAGCCTTATTATAAGCTTACCTGTAGGTAAAAGTAAAAAAAAAATTTTTATGCATTAGCCATGTTGTCACAGTGACTGACACACACATTACTAGTAAAAAAAAAAAAAAAAAAGCCATAAATCTATCCCCTATTTTGTAGACGTTAAAAAACCTTTACTTACGGGTAACATAAAAAGAGCAAGTTGAGGAATGAATGCGTCCTGAACAACAGTATTATGGATCTGCACAGACTCCATCCCGTTCCAGTCAGAACTGCAAACCGTGTAGCTACTAAAAGCAATGAATGTGGCAGGGAGGACTTCCCTCCTTGTGAAGCCTACAGGATCAAAAAGATAAGGAATTGTTAAAAACGAAACAGAATACAAAAAAACGTTTCCACTGAGGTTTCTATTGCAGACTCACCTCCCGCACAATAGCTGCAATCAATCTTCGCGCAAGCACAATCGTGGCGAGCGTCAAAACATTAAAATCTATTAAGTGGAAGTTCTGCAGTAAATGAAATAAATGAGAGGGATCCATTTTAGATGAACCATGTTCAAATGAAAAAGTCATATCTCTAGTTATAGTCATGGAATATCTGTTCTATCTTCTAAAATGATACACCATAACCTTAAAAAGGAAACCTAGACTGCCACTGATAAATAACTTGCTCTGAAAATGCAAATTGGTGGCTCTCCTGGCTTAAACACTTTGAGAGCCACCGACCATAACAGATAGATATGGACTTGTCACCTCCTCATCTGGGGTACTCCACCAGCTCTTGCTCTTCTCCGAGTGCCCCCATAAACAAGCCATAGCGTGGTTCAGCACAACCCCAGCTCCCTCCCTGCTGCTCTCAGAGCCTCCAGTAAATACAGGAAGAGGAGAGAAGACGTCATCAGACCAGCACAGTGCTGGATCAAGAATCAAGAAACTCAGGTAAGCGTTTCAAATGGGGTGGGGAGAGCTGCCATTGACAGATGTATACCCCAATGCAGAAAATGCATAAAGGGTTTAACCCTTTCACGCCGAGCGTACGCACATATGCGTCCTCGGGTTTCAGGGGTTATACCGGGATGATGCCTGCAGCTGCAGGCATCATCCCGGTACCGGTGTTTAGAGCCGGCAATTGGCTTTCCAAACATAACAACCGATGCGGCTAAAAGCCGCTCGGTTGTTATGCCGGAGGAGCGGGAGGGGACATCCCCCCCCCCTCCCGCCGCTCTGACTGGGCCTCCCGTCCCACCGGGAGACCCGATCCTCGACCCGACGCGTCCTGTGTGCGGGCGCAGACTGAATGAAAGCCGTACGCGGCTTTGATTCAGCCTGCAATGTGTAAACGCGGAAGCGACGTCATGACGTCACTGCCGGGTTTCTCGGCTGTCAATGGCGCTGGATTTAAAAAAGTAAACAGTATTCAGAATTGCCGTTTTCGGCCATCTGAATACTTTGAAGTGTAAAGGAGGGACCGGGGGTCTTTTAGACCCCCCGATCCCTCCATAAAGAGTACCTGTCACCACCTATTACTGTCACAGGGGATGTTTACAGTCCTTGTGACAGCAATAAAAGTAATCAAAATGTAAAAAAAAAAAAAAAAAAAAAAAAATAAAAAAAAAAAACACAATTTAATATTATAAAAAAAAAAAAACACAATTTAATATTATAAAAAAAAAAAAACACAATTTTTAAAGCGCCAGTTTAAAGTTTAAAGCGTTGCCTATGGAGATTTTTAGGTTGACGCCATTCCACGAGTGCGTGCAATTATAAAAGCGTGACATGTTGGGTATCTATTTACTCGGCACAACTTCATCTTACACATTATGCAAAGAAATTGGGCTAACTTTACTTTCATTTTTTTTTAATTCATGAAAGTTAATTTTTCCTAAAA
Source organism: Rana kukunoris (assembly GCA_029574335.1). NCBI lineage: Eukaryota > Metazoa > Chordata > Amphibia > Anura > Ranidae > Rana > Rana kukunoris. The sequence continues at coordinate 318,769,174 of CM056050.1, read as the reverse complement.
AGTTGCGTTTAAAACACTGCCACACAAATATCGTGCGACATAAAATATTGCAATAATCAACCATTTTATTCTCTAGATTCTCTGTTAAAAATATATATAATGTTTGGGGGTTCTAAGTAATTTTCTAGCAAAGAATACAGATTTTAACTAAACACCAAATGTCAGAAATAGGCTTAGGCATGAAAGGGTTAAAGAAGGCGCATCAGAACCTTAGTGAGGTTTTAATGCTTAGGAGATCTTCCTGTCGCTCCCCAAATAGGTCATAAATGGCTATTAAGAAAAATAAAATAAAAAGGAGGGAACCCCAACGACATTAAAAGTATTTTAATACATTGAATTGTGGAACGCTAGACGGTGCAATCACAGGCAAAATGCAAAGGATAAGGTTGGTAGTTTCTGGAATATCCAATAAGATTAGTCTTTGGTATCAAAAGGGAAAGTCGGGCACAGAGCAAGGAGAGAAAAATTTTACTTTAGGCATAAGCGAGTTTCTTCTTTCATCCTGCACTGGCTCAGTGCAAATGTTTCCCCGTCGTCCCACGCTGCTGGCTCAACCAGTATCACCAGGCTGATAATAATTAACCCAGCAGTACATGAATGAGTTACAGCTTAACCACTTAAGGACCCCTTACCGCCGATATATGTTGTCAGAATGGCACGGCTGGGCAGATCCACGTACCTGTGGGGTCTCGCCAGCGCATGCACTGGGCCCGGTCCGAAGCGCCGCAGGACCGGCTGGCCTGATCGCCGCTGGAGTCCCGCGATTGGTCCCCAGAGCTGAAGAACGGGGAGAGCTTCCCAGTTCTTCACTGTGGCGCCGTCATTTACCGTGTGTTCCCTTTTATAGGGAAACACAATCAATGACGTCACACCCCCCCTACAGTTAGAAACAGAGATGGTCACACTTAACCCCTTCAGCGCCCCCCTGTGGTTAACTCCCAAACTGCAATTGTCATTTTCACAGTAAATGCATTTTTTGCTGTGAAAATGACAATGGTCCCAAAAATGTGTCAAAATTGTCCGAAGTGTTCACCATAATGTAGATCACTAAAAAAAAAAAATTGCCGCCATTAGTAATAAAAAAAATAAAAAAAAAATTATAAAAATGCAATAAAACTATCCCCTATTTTGTAAACGCTATACATTTTGCACAAACCAATCGATAAACGCTTATTGCGATTTTTTTTTACCAAAAATAGGTAGAAGAATACACATCGGCCTAAACTGAGGTAAAAAAATAAATAAAATTACCGTATTTATTGGCGTATATCGCGCACTTTTTTGCGCTGAAAATCAGGGCAAAATCGTGGGTGCGCAATATACGCCGATACCCGCGCCGAGTTTTGAATACTGCGCCGGCATATACCCAGCGCAGTACACTCGGGTATATTCGGCCAGTCTCGGCTTCTTCCGTGGTCACGTCCTGGATGTACAGGACGTGAGCGCGACAGTTGCCGAGCCTGCCCGAGTATACTGCGCTGGGTATATGCTGGCGCAGTATTCAAAACTCGGCGCAGGAAACGAGCGGCGAGGACGCCGGACCCGCCGCAGAAGGACACCCGAAGCCGCAGAAGGACACCGGCCCCGCCGAAGAGGACACCTGAAGCCACAGAAGGACGCCGGACCAGACGAGGCGGCCGATGGACGCCGCGCAAGACACCAAAACTAAGTACAAAAATAACTTTATTTCCACAGGATTGGGGGTCACTTTAAGGGTGCGCGGAATACGCGGGAGCGCGTTATAACACGATAAACACGGTATATATTTTGGGGGATATTTATAGCAAAAAGTTAAAAATATTGCATTTTTTCAAAATTATTGGTCTATTTTTGTTTATAGCGCAAAAAAAAGAAAAGATAGGTGATCAAATACCACCAAAAGAAAGCTCTATTTGTGGGGAAAAAAGGACGCCAATTTTGTTTGGGAGTCACTTTGCATGACCGCGCAATTGTCAGTTAAAGCGACGCAGTGCCGGATCGCAAAAACTGCCCAGGTCCGGGTCTTAAGTGGGTCTAAAGGGTTGGTTCTCCTCCAGTAGAAAATGGCCTATGCAGATAAGGGGCATCTTTAGCTATAAAACAAATAAAAAAAATTTGCATCTTTGACCAAAGTTGAATAATGCCCTTGCTATAGGTGTAGGCCGTGCTTCATGAGGTATGCAAAGGCCTACACCTAATACAAGGGAACTATTTAATGTTAGTCAGCGCTGCACAGTTTTTATCTACAGATGCCCCTCATGTGCAAAAACATTTTTTTTTTTGGTAAAATATGAACTAACCCTTTAAGAACAGTGAAACCACAGATTTAAATAAACTGCAACAGTGGCCAGAGGCAGAAGCCTATAGCACTTCTTGTAATATTTAGCTGTGGACTCACATTTTAAAATAATTTTATGACAAATAGGTACCATTTGTGGTACTCACCAAAGATGTATGTGAAGGGGGGTGAGATGGAGGGTACCACCAAACAGTCTTGTAGATATTAATGTAGTGTACAAATAAGGCAATGAGGTGACACAGAAAAAGCTGCAGCTCAAACAGGAGGTGGCGATCTGCAGGTAGCTCAGGGATTTTGCAGTGCCGTAGAGGAACTACTGTCTGAGCAGCCAGAGGGGGGCTGGACAAGCCGGTGCTGGAACTGCTTCTGAAAAAAGGAAAAAAAACAAACATATGGTCTGATTAATAGAAATGACGACTACCTTAATATAGTCTGAAAATTGACTTTGAATGTAATTTAAAAGAACAGCTTTAAGTGGAACTATGAGCCAAAGGGGAAAAAAAAAAACATAATGCAGTTTCTCACTCCAACTCAGGGCACAAGAAAAACATTTTTTGCAGTGGGGTCTCAGACACGCAAAGGGTTAATTCCTAGGGAAATAAGGCATAAAATGTACTTACCTTATTGCTCCCTACGACAGTCTTCCTCCATCTGTGCGACAGGTCCCCCCCCCCCCCCTGCAACCTCCTGTCTAAATCTTCATACACACCATTAGATTTTCTGCAGATTTGTCTTCAGATTTACCAAAACCATATAATATGAGGTCAAATCTTAAAGCGGAGGTTCACCCTTAATCTGAACATTATATTAATAAGAACTGCAGCCTTAATACATGTAAAATCCATTTTTTTTTCCCGGGGGGGGGGGGGGTCTATGATTACCTTGATTCTCATGCATTTCAGCTTGCTTCCAGGTCGTGTTCCCCACGGGAGTTGGCATGTCGCCCCTTCCCCCCTCCCCTGACCGCCCAGTGTGTGATGGGAGCTGTGCGCAATGTCTCCTGGGAGTTGCGTGTCAAGATTCCAAGGAGACGATCTGAACTAGCACGGGGCGTGCATCTGAACTGACATCACCCGATGGTAATGAGGAAGAGTTGACGTCACGGCTCGCCGTCAACACAGCGCATGCGCGAGATTATGTAGTGCATGATTGGAGCATCGCATCACCGCTTTCAGGAAGTATTTGCTTGTGGGCTTCACAATGCTCACAAGCAAAAAGGAAAACCCCTTGATGACATTTTAAAAGATCTTGTTTCTGACGTAAAACGAAGCAATGGTATTACAAGTGGCTAGCAAGTGAGCGATACATTGATATCTGAATTACTATGCATTGCACATAAAACTAAAAAAAAAAAAAAAAAAATACACACGGAACCTCCGCTTTAAGTTTTTCAATTTGTAGGCCCTTGCACTGCCTGGTTTTGGTAAATCTGAATACAAAAATCTGCAGAAAATCCAATAGTGTGTATGGGGGGGGGGGGGGTCTTAGATTTTTGTAGCTTAACAGAAAACACGAGTGGAACTCCCCTTAAGCAGTTTTTCTCCCAATCCTGGAGCTGGGCTTTAACACAGCAGATTCAGTTCTTCAGTTTGCCCTCTGGCAGGATCAATAGGTTTTACTACTTTTTGAATCAGCCAGTAAGGCCCCTTTCACACTTATACGACTTGTCTCACGATTTTGTACTGCAAAATCGTATGACAAGTCATTCTCCATGATTTTCAATGAACACCATTCATACTGGCACGACTTTAAGTAGTGCCGACTTCAAAGTAGTCCCTGCACTACTTTGGTCCGATTTTGATGCCACTGACACAGGCATTCATTGAAATCGCGGCCGCGAATCGCGGTAAAATTGCGCGATTTAGAAGTCGTACAAGTGTGAGAGGGACCTAAAGCTGTTGACTCTTCCTGTCCTTTAAAAGGGTCAAAAAAAGAAAAAATTACCAGTTACACTTACCGGTAACAGGTTTTCTAGGAAATCTTCCAGGACGGCACACCCAAGATGATGCGTCTCATCTGACAGGAAACACAAACCGAGTTTAAAAGGCCCAACCCTTCCCTCTGTCCCCCAGTTATGACAAAGTATAATCCCACACCGGTGTCAGATGGTACATTCTGTGAGAATTGAAACATCACCGACAATTAAGGGTAGGGAAGTAGGCCTGCCATCCTGGAAGATTTCCTAGAAAACCTGTTACCGGTAAGTAACTGGTAATTTTCTCCAGTCATCTTCCAGGATGGTACACCTGAGACGATGAACAAGAAGTTCAGGCCTACCTTAGGGTGGGACCACCACCTGTAGAACCTTCCTGCCAAATGCCAAGTCCCGAAGGCACAATAGCTCCACTCTGTAGTGCCTTAGGAAGGTATTTTTGCACATCCATGTTGCTGCCCTAAAATTATTTTAATATCTACAGACTTATACTTCATACCTTACTCCTGAAGAGTGGCAGTAGCCACAAAACGCATTGGGACAATAGATGCCCCCCTTCATATTTGCTGCTACTGTACCATTTATTTTATATATCGATTCGAATCATTTATCATGGCTATAATTATTACGGAGATATTCCAATTTGATTTTGTACAATGTCTAGATTATAAACCAACTTCATACTATTAGGAGCTAATAGATGCCCACTTGGTCAATACATGACATTTTAATTACCAATCATTTCCTTTTTATGCCAATTGGACTGTACCAACGTATCAAGAATATATTTACATATCATGGAGACACGTCCCAATGAATTGGCTTCTTTTTATTGTTTCTAGTATGAACCAATCATATTTTATCTCGATTATTGATACCATGAACTGTTGGAATTTATGCAATATCAAAATTCTTTGACTATTGTACCAGGGTTATCATGCCACCATTGTATCCGTTATATTTTTACGCTATTAAATAACTGACTGTTAATTGTGGTTATGCAATGCTTTCATGTTATGCGTTTGGGTCTACTGGGTCAGTTACCTGCCATTTTTCAATTGTCATCACTAATCTCCTGGGGTGGATGCCTTAAAGTCCCACTCTTGTTCTTACTTGTTCAAAATATTGGGGATGGAAGTGCTTGGCTCTATGCCTTGCGCCTCATTTAAAGTCCCACCCGTTTAGTTTTCTATATGCAGTCTGTTTAATCCACCTGGCTATCGTCAGCTTGGAGGCCTGAAGACCCTTACTCTGGTCACAAAAACTAATAGATGGTTTGATCTCCTAAAACATTTCACTCTCTCCAGATAGACGTTGTCTTCTGGTCTAATAAATGAAATTTTTTCCTCTTCATCTTTTCACGGATTTTGACAAAATGAGGGAAATATAATTAACTGCGACCTGTGGAAATCCGAGGTCACTTTCAGTAAACACAAAGGATCTTGCCTGAGAATTACCCCTATCCTCCAGGAGCAAAAGAAACGGCTCTTTAAAAGTCAGAGCCTGAAGGTCACTAACCCTTTTGGCAGTCGTGATCGATAGAAGGAAGGCCATTTTAAAGGGAAAGAAATTTAACTGAAACCTGAGCCACCGGCTTAAAGGGTCCTTTGGTTAGGGTATCAAATACCAGGGATAAGTCCCATGGTGGGAACCTATTTGTTCTCACCGTGGTCACCCTCTCCCTGATTGGGAAAAAAAAAATAAAAAATTTATAGGAAGGATTCAGGGCCAGTCTACTATCCAAAAACACCGATAGGGCTGCAACCTGGACCCTGAGAGAGTCTTTACCGCTAGGCTCTGGCCGTTCCCCTCCTGGAGGAAGTCCAGGACCATAGAGACTGTTTGGAGAGTGCCTTCCCTGGACCGAAGCATAGCGAGATAAGACCTTCCAGACTTTAGCATAAATCTGTCTGGTGACTGGTTTCCTAGTTACCAAAAGTATCAAATCACCTTCTCTGAACATCCCCTTCTCCTGAGGACCTCTCTCTCTCAAACCCCAGCCAGTCAGTGAGTTGAACTCCGGATCGGGATGCAACACTGGTCCCTGGCAGAGGAAAATCAGGACGGGAGATGCAACGGAGGAATGACTGACCACCTCAAGGTGGGCAACCACGCTCGCGTCGGCCACCAAGGTGCGATTAGAATAAGGCACCTGTCTGATTGGGACAGTTTCTGTAACACCCTGGGAATGAGGAACATGGGAGGGAATGCGCAAGCCAGGCCGAAATCCCAGCTCGACTCCTTGGTGAGAGAAAAGAACCTCTGAACTTTTCTGTTCTTCTTGCAAGCAAACAAGTCTATTTCTGGTTTGCCAATATGTTGGCTTACCAGAGAGAAAACCTTGTTCAGCTCCCACACTCCCTGATGAATGGGCTGCCTGCTGAGGAAGTCTGCCTGGGTATTGAGGGATCCCCTTATATGGACTGCAGATAATGAGGGGGATCATCTTCTCTGCCTACCCCAGGATTCCCTGGGTGAGCTTCATTAGCCCGAGGGACCTTTATCCTTCCTGGTGGTTTAGGTAGGACACCGTCACAGTATTGTCCAAAAAGATCTGCACCTCTCTCCCCTGAATCTGGCTATTGAAAAATTCTAGAGCCTTTCCGACCGCCAGGAGCCCTCAAATTGGAGGATGCCCTGCTTTGCTCCTGATTCCAATGTCCCTGGGCGTAGCGATCTCCCAGCCTAAGGCACTTGCGTCCGTGGTCAAGCTTCACGGATCTGTGTCCAGGTTCAACCCCCTCCCCTGACTGGTGGCTCAGACTGAGCCACCAGTCTAGGGAACTTATCACCTCTCCTGAGAGGGATACCCTTATGCCCAGGGATTCCCTTTTCCCAAGAGAAGAGAAGGAATCCCTGGAGGGCCCAATAATGGAGCTGGGCCCAGGGTACGGCTGGAATGCATGTCGTTATGAGCCCCAGCATCCTCATAATGGATCTCAGAGAGACCCCCTCGGCTGCATGGAGAGCGGAAACCACCCCTTGCACCTTAGATCTTTTCCTGGGGGAAGGAACACATTTTGGGTTACAGAGTCTACCAGGAAACCAAGGTATACCTTGGACTGTGAGGGATCCAGGGAGGACTTCTCTCCCGACTTACCAACCAGCCTAGAGCTTCCAGAGTGGACAAGACTCTCGGTTTGACTGAAACTGGTCTGGGGGTCGGACTGTAGATCAACATATCGTCCAGATATGGGATCAAGGCTACCCCACTGGAGGTGTAGAAACGACACCACCTCAGCAAAGAACTTTGGTAAAGATTCTCGGCAATAAAAACCCTGACTGACCTGACCTACAGGAACGATGACCTCCTGTTCTGCCAACTCCTGGACACTGTCCAAAAGACCCTTTGCCTTCTGTGGATCTTTGGGGAGATAGGCAAGGGTAAAACTCGGAGGAGGGGTGGACAGGAATTCTAGGTTGTAGTCCTCCCTTATGAGATTTAGAATATAGGGGCTCTGTGTGATCCTTTCCCACTGGGGGGAGAAACCACACAAGCCTCCCACCAACCTTTAGGTCGGGGTCATTTAGTTTCCTTGTTGGAAGGTCCGGACCCAGAAAAAAAAAAAAAAAACACTTTCTTGTCCTTTCCAAATCCCCACTTTCTCTTCGGCTCCTTCTTACCCTTAAAGTGGTCCTTCGAGGGAGGGCCTCAAAAAATAAAAATTCTTTCCTTTATCCCTCTTGGGTTTAGTCGGGAATTTCTTGCCCTTTTCTGTTGATCAGGGTAGGACCTGATCCAGGCCTGACCCGAAGAGCAGCGAGCCCTCAAAAGGGTATGACACAGACGTGATTTAGAGGTCACACGTCTTTACCCAAATGGCCCTCCTAGCTTTATTTAGAAGAGCCACTGACTTGGCAGTTGTTCCAATGGTTTCCACCTCCGCGTCTGCCAGATAGGCTACTGCCTTACCAATTACCTCCAGGGAAACCAAGACCTCTTTGATTTGGTCCCACACGAGACATGGTCCGTCAACCTACCGAGTCATGCATCTGCGTTCCTTGTCAGGCAGGCGGAGGCCAATGCTGAACTAATAGCTGCAGCATTGGCATCCCAGGCCCTGCGTAGGGTTTCTGATCTATCCATTGTATCCCGTATGTTACCAGAATCCTCAAAGGAGAGGTCCGAACGTTTGGATACCTGAGCTAGAGGAGCATCCAAAAACGCAGAACTTTAACTTTCCTCCTCACTTTTAAAAAGGGCATCTACGCTTCCAGGTCTTAAGTTTTAGCACCTTACGTTCAGGCTCCTTCCATTCTCTCAGGATAATGTCCTTGAGAGATTGGTGTACCGGAAGAGACCTAGCTTGAGACCTGCCTAGTCCCCTATACACCATCTTGAGCAGAGATCTGAGTGGGCGGCATTTGGATATCCTCAGACGCGTATATTGCCTTAAGGAGACCCTCCATATCCTTGGCTGAGAAGAGATGGCCCCCAGGTCTAGTCTCAACCCGACTATCTTGGTCAAAGTCTTCTCCGTCCTCCAGAGAGCTCTGCTCCGAGGCCTCTGCCTCCTCTGAATAAGAGAACCGGCACCTGGGACCCCCCTGTTACTTCTTGAAAGGGGGAGCTTTTCCTACCAGAAGGGGACTCCATCTGCCTCTTCTCTACCATAGTCCTGAAGGACTGGAGGGTTGCTAGCATCTCAGATTATAGCGCCTGGTATTCCTTCATAGCTTGTGCTGTTTTCCTTGCCTGCCAACTTATAGATGCACTTAAAGCAAAAAGGGTTTGGTGTGGTCCTGCGGGAGTTTCATTGCAGTATCCACAACGCCTAAACTTAGAGGTGGCTTTGGGATTAGACCTACTAGCCATCCCCTGGGCAGGGCATTCAGTCTAACAAAACCAAAAGAGTAACAAATCCTTGTTAGCCACTGTCCCCTAAGATATCCTGCAGGGGAGAGGGAATAGGGGCACCCCTAATATCACCCCCACATCAGCTGGGTCGACTCACCCCCTGTGGTCTTCTCAGGCGCTGCCATTGTGGGTCCATCCTTCATCCCGACCAAACGATCCAGCCATCATGGAGAAATCGCGCGGGATAGATTGGGTAAACAACCGGACCCGGAACCCCCGCTCCGCTGCCGCTCTTTTGCATGCCACGCCGATTGACGCCATTTGCAGAAGTGAGGTCATCCATGTGCACCGTGCCGACATCTGGACATGCACAGTAGCAGCCAGAAGACGCAGATACAATGATGCACTGGCAAGCAGGAGATCCCATCAACCCAGCCAGCCAACCTGACGCTGGGAGACGCACCAAGTGCTTCAGGGACCTCCTCCCCAGAATAGATGGGAATCCATCGAGCTGCTCTTTTCCGACCCCCAGGGAGGAGACCTCAGCCCTAGGCTTTGGTCTGAAAAAAAAAAAAAAAAAAAAAAAAAAAAAAAAAAAAAAACATTGTTTCCCACAGAAGGCAACGAAAACCAACCAACAACAGAGGGAAGGGTGGGGCCTTTTAAACTCTTGATTGTGTTTCCTGTCAGGTGAGATGCGTCATCTCAGGTGTGCTGTCCTGGAAGATGACTGGAGAAATCCTGTTTGTTCTGCAGGAAAGGCCTAGTTAGACTTACCGGTGACGGTATTTCTAAGAGCCTTTCAGGACAACCTTGGAGAGAGCGCAGCTCCGCCCATTTCTCAGGAAACACACGTGATCCTTTAAGATCCCTCCTCTTCCACCATGGCCTCAGTTATTGTGGTCTCCGCCCACTGGAAAATAAAGCACAGAACAACCACAACAAAACCATGATAGACATTTCAAACAATCTTTTTATTCAAAATACCTAGGGAGGGAAATTAGCGGTTGTCCTGAAAGGCTCTTAGAAATACCGTCACCGGTAAGTCTAACTAGGCCTTTCTCCAATCGCCTTTCAGGACAACCTTGGAGAGGATAACCGAGTAACTTACCCTAGGGTGGGACCACTGCTTGCAGCACCTTTCTGCCGAAGGCCTGATCTGCAGCGGACAGTAAGTCTAGCCTGTAGTGCCTTAGAAAAGTTGAATAGCTGGACCATGTAGCTGCCTTGCAGATCTGGTCAGGCGTGGCACCGGCTCTTTCGGCCCAGGAAACTGCCGTAGATCTTGTTGAATGGGCCGTCACTCCTGAAGGAGGCACCTCTCCTTTGGCTTGGTAACCGTCGGCAATGGCTTGTTTGAGCCATCTGGCCAGTGTACTTTTGGAGGCCTTCTCCCCTTTCCGGGATCCTGAGAATATCACGAACAAGGCGTTGGTTTTCCTGAAATCCTTGGTGACCGCGAGGTATTGAAGCACACACCTTCTTACATCCAAAGTATGAAAATTCTCTTCCCCTGCATTAGAGGGAGTTGAGGAGAAGGTAGGAAGGACTATTTCCTGAGACCTGTGAAAGGTTGATGAGACCTTAGGGAGAAAAGCTGGATCAGTTTGGAGAACTATTCTGTCCGGCAAAATTCTTAAGAAAGGCTCTGTAACCGCCAAAGCCTGGATTTCGCTGACCCTTCTTGCGGTCGTTATGGCCACCAAAAAAATTGTTTTTAGAACTAAATTCTTCAAAGAAATCTCCCTTATGGGTTCAAACGGGGCCCCCGTGAGACCCTGCAACACAATTGATAAATCCCAATTGGGAAAAGTTCTAAAGGCTATCGGTCTACTCCGACCTAGTGCCTTGAAAAATCTTGAAATTAAATGTTCTTTAGATAAAGTCCTTTCTAGATAAACCGACAGGGCCGCCACTTGAGTTTTTAGGGTGCTAAATGCTAACCCTTTCTCCATTCCTGCATGAAGAAACTCTACAACGGAAATTATACTGTTAATCTGGAAATTTTTGGAGGTACACCAGGAGTTGAATTTTCGCCAAACTTTGAGATAAATTGCTCTGGTCACCGGCTTCCTGCTGTCTAGCAAAGTTCTTATCACTTTATTAGAGAGCCCCTTAGCTCTTAAGAGGTCCTCTTCAGAAACCAGGCCGTCAACTGCAAGCGTTCTACCTCTGGATGGTTCACAGAGCCCTGACACAGTAGGTCCTTCCTGAGTGGAAGTTTCCACGGTGGTTTCGTGGCTAAACTCTGAAGAGATGCAAACCACGGTCTTTTTGGCCAATACGGAGTGATTAAGATCAGATTGGATTTCTCTTCCCTGAATTTCCTTAGGACTAGAGGTATCAGAGTGAAGGGGGGGAAGGCGTAAGACAGCTGGTAGTGCCACTGTTGAGCTAGTGCATCTATGGCTACCGCCTGGTCCTCTCTGTGGAGAGAGAAGAACCTTTGCACTTTCGCATTCTGCTGGTTGGCAAACAGGTCTATCTGTGGCTGGCCCCACTCCTGAGCGATTGCCCTGAAGACCTCCGGGTTTAAGCTCCATTCTGCCTCTAGTATGCTTCTCCTGCTTAGCAGGTCTGCTAATAGGTTTTGAGACCCCTTTTAGGTGCACCGCTGATAGGGATGCTACGTTCCGCTCTGCCCATGAGAGGAGATGGTTGGCCAGTTGCATAAGGCCTCTGCTTCTGGTACCCCCCTGCTTTAGGACATACGCCACTGCCGTGGTGTTGTCCGACAGGACCTGCACATGTTGACCCTTCACCAACTGATGGAAAGCTTGAAGCCCTAGAAATATTGCTTTTAACTCCCTCCAGTTTGAGGATCTTCTGGACTCTGTTCTGGACCAGACGCCCTGGGCAGTCTGTCCCTCTAGATGGGCCCCCCAACCCCAGGAACTCGCGTCTGTTGTTAAACGCTTTCCTACTGGGAATACCCATGGAAGACCCTTGTTCAAATTTACCGGGTTTCTCCACCACCAGAGTGCTCGTTTTACGTTTGAAGTTAACCTGAAACGTTTCTCTAGTGACTCTTGGTGTGACCAAGACTGAAGGATATTCATTTGGAGAGGACGAGAGTGTAACCTCGCCCCTGGGACCGCCGGAATTGAGGCTGTAAGCAGCCCCAGGACGGCCATTGCTGTCCTGACTGACACCCCTTGGTTTGTCTGTACTTGAGCCACCGCCACCATGACCTTCGCCATCTTTTCCTGAGGTAAAAAGACCTTCTGAAGGATCGAATCTATGTTGTACCCCAGAAACCTTGTTTCTTGAGAAGGTATCAAGTTCGATTTCTCGCGGTTTAGTAACCAGCCGAGACTTCCAAGATGAACCTGCGACGACTGTAGATTCGTCGCAAGTTGATCCCGGGAGTCCGCAAAAAACAGTAGGTCGTCCAAGTATGGGATGACCGAGATCGCTTTGAGCTTCAGTGGTTCTAGGGCCTCTGCCATGATCTTGGTAAAGATCCTGGGTGAGGACGACAACCCGAAAGGGAGGGCTCTGAACTGAAGATGCCATATCCTGTTCCCCAGGTCTACTGCCAGTCTGAGGAACTGTTGAGATGCTTGGGCAATCGGGACGTGCAAGTAGGCATCCCTGACAACAGCTTTGTTATTGAATAAATCGTATCCATCCGGAACCGTTTGTACTTTATTGACTTGTTTAACACTTTTAGGTTCAAGATCAGGCGGAATTTGCCTGAGGGTTTTTTGACCAAAAAAATGTGGGAATAAAAACCCTGACCCTCTTGATGTTTTGGGACCTGTATTATCACTCTCTGACTCATCAGATCCTGTAACAGGTTCGTCATTGCAGTAGCTTTTTCTTTGTCCCGGGGAAGGGTTGTGACATAGAACCTCGTTGGGGGACACTCTGAAAATTCCAGACTGTACCCCTCCAGAATGATTCTTTCCACAAAGGGGCTCGTGGTCATCTGTTTCCACTGTGGGAGAAAAGCAGCCAGTCTTCCTCCCACCGGAAGCAGATCGTCACTTGCTTTTGGTAGTTGGTTCTGAGGGGTTTTTAAATAAGATACCTCCTCTACCTCTTCCTCTTTGGGACCCCCATCTCTTTATTTTCTTCCTTACTCTTATGGGACTGTTGAAAAGGACGAAAATTTTTCTTAGGGTTCTGACCCTTTTTAGGGGGGAAAGCCTTCTTCTTATCTGCCGTTCTGTCAAGAACCTTTTCTAGGTCCTGACCGAACAAAAGGTCCCCTGAGAAAGGCAGACCACAAAGCTTGACCTTAGAGGGGATATCACCCGACCAGGTCTTTAACCAAACTGCTCGCCTGACTGAGTTCACCAGGGCTGCTGACCTTGCAGCCATTTTAATGGACTCAGCAGAAGCATCTGCCATATATTTGATGGCTTTTAAGATTAAGGGGAAGGAATCTATTAGATCCTTTCTTGAGGTGCCTGCCTCGACATGACTCCTTAATTTCTCAACCCAGCACTCTAGATTGCGGGCGACTATTGTGGCGGCCATGGCTGGTTTCAGACTGGTTGCAGTAGAATCCCAGGCCTTCTTTAGGAGGGAATCTGCCCTCTTGTCCATCGGATCTTTCAGGACCCCCATGTCCTCAAAAGCCAGGTCTGTATGACGAGACACCTGTGAGAAAGCTGCGTCTACTTTAGGCTTTTTGTTCCACACCTCTGTCTCACCGCTTTCAAATGGAAACCTTCTTCTAAGGGTCTTTGAAAAAAAGGGGGCCCTTTCAGGGTCCTTCCATTCCTTCTTGACGGTGTCCGAGAGGACTTTGTGGACCGGGAAAACCCGGCTTTTAGACTCATCCAGCCCCTGATACATCTTATCGTGTATGGATAACTGAACCTTCTCTTCCTGGATACCCAGGGTAACATAAATTGCCTTGAGTAAGTCCTCCACTTCGTCTAATGACAATTTAAACTTTGAGCTTTTGCTACTATCATCTTCCTCCTCCTCATCTGAATCCCTGAGAGAGGGGAGAGTACTAGTCCCTTCATCTGCCGAATCCCCCTCTGTTTGACCCGAAACTGGGATTTTCGGACTGGGTGGTGGCTGCTGTGGCTCCCCCAAACTTGAGGAGCCTTGTGTGATCATATCCTTCACTGAGCCTAAAGAGCTTGCCAGCTCCTGGACTGAGGAAAAAAGGTCCTTATACTGTTGTGAAGTTTCCTCTTCCACCAGATTTTTAATGCAGGATCTGCACATTGGTTTTTGCCAAGAATCCCTTAAAGGATTTTTGCAAGACGGGCATTTCCTGGGTGTATCCAAGTGCCTAGCTTTGGTTGTAGATTTTTTTTTTTAAAACACCCAAGTGCCGCCACCAGAATAAAACCAAAGGCCTGGACTAAGTGCCACCACCACTAACGGTTATACAGACCAAGAGCGTTTTAACCTGGACTGGTAACCACAGGCTCCCTCAGGGAGGAACAACAAAACACAAAATTAAGCCCAATATAGTAAGAATAAAAGGCACCGCTGTACCCCTCTTACCTGGGCCTGACCGGTGCTTGCAGCGCCTGTATCCGCCGGTGTTGTCTGTCTCTCCTCCATTGTAGAGCGCAGTCACACAAGTAGCTGGAGATTGACTCCATTTTTAAATTTTCCCGGCCGCCCGCGTCATCATCGGGGGCCGGAAACGGAAGCACCGGTCACCTGACCTGCCCCACAGATGCTGCGTTCCAGGCGCTGGGAACCAGCAGCGCCACGCCCCCCCCGGAAACGGCGTCACCGTGCGTGACGCGGTCGCCAGCCGGGACCCGGAACTGAGAATGCGGACCACCGCCGACCTGCGCCGGCTACCGCTCGGTCACCTGGACCTCTACCGCAGTTCCTGGGCACAACGACACTGTCCCCTGGGAGGCCGAAAGTTCCGCTGAACCGGAGCGTCTGGGGACTCCTGAACGCCCCCTCCCCGTGAAGAGGGGTCAGGATGGTCGCCGCCAACAATATACAGACAAAGGTAAGCTCAAAAAAAAACTCTCCGCCTTGAGAGAGACAGCTCCCTGGTTCCTGTGATGCTTCCACCATGGCGGAGGAAACACAATAACTGAGGCCATGGTGGAAGAGGAGGGATCTTAAAGGATCACGTGTGTTTCCTGAGAAATGGGCGGAGCTGCGCTCTCTCCAAGGTTGTCCTGAAAGGCGATTGGAGAAACTGAGTGCAGTGGTGTCACCATGAGATTAGTGTAGTTTTAGATGGACAGGTAATTGTAAATGGAATTTAAAATTACGGATATTGAAAAAAACTGCCAATATAAGATGGATCTGTAAAGACAATAGAAAATAATCACCTGCTGCCACAACCGAGATATCCATCTTTTCCGCAGCGGATTCGTCGCAAAATCACCGTTAACAGCAGGAGAGGGCCCCCACCTCCCGCGCACTCCGCCACTTACCGGAGCCGTCAGCAGCGGCGATCGGGTGCTGTCTCCTGCTTGGCTGGGATACAAGCGAGGGCAAGATGGCCCCCACAGCATAGCAGGGCGGAAGTAACCTCAAAACGTCACTTCCGCCCATGCTTTCTAAGGCAATATTTTTTAGTTGTCATTTTTTCAAATGACAATTTTATTTTTTGCAGTTAAGTCTAAATATGAAATCTGAGGTCTTTTTACCCCAGATCCCATATTTAAGAGGACCTGTCATGCTTTTATCTATTACAAGGGATGTTTACATTCCTTGTAATAGGAATAAAAGTGATCATTTTTTTTTCCAGTGTAAAAAAAAAAAAAATTATAAAAAAAAAAACTTTTTTTTTTTAAGCTCCCCGTCCCGACGAGATCGCACGCAGAAGCGAACGCATATGTAAGTAGCGCCCGCATATGAAAACGGTGTTCAAACCACACAAGTGAGGTATCACCGCGATCGTTGGAGCGAGAACAATAATTCTAGCCATAGACCTCTGTAGCTCAAAAGATGCAGCCTATAGAATTTTTTAAACGTCGCCTATGGAGATTAAGGGTAAAAGTTTGATGCCATTCCACGAGCGGACGCAATTTTGAAGCGTGACATGTTGGGTATCATTTTACTTGGCAAAACATTATCTTTCACAATATATAACAAAACAAAACAATTGTGCTAACTTTAATGTTCTTATTTTTTAAATTAAAAAAAAGTGATTTTTTTCCAAAAAAAGTGCGCTTGTAAGACCGTTATGCAAATATGGTGTGACAAAAAGTATTGCAATGACCGCCATTTTATTCTCTAGGGTGTTAGAAAAAAAAAAATCATGGTTTCAAATCAGGCGGCAAGGAGGAAACAAAATTGCCCCTCAGCATCTGTCAGACTGGGATCACTTTGAGAGGAGCAGCAGTGCCGGAGCAGCAGTGATTGAGCTGGTTCAGAAAGTGCATCGAACCCACAGTCTATAGAAGTCTATGGCTAAACGCAGAAAAGCTGCAGGTACACTGCACCCGCAGTGTGGTTAAACTGTAGCACATCAGTGTTAAAGCAGCCATATACTAATGCTCGGTGTATTGCTTCACACTGACCTGAAGATCTTCTTTCCTGCTGCTGGCCCCACTCTGGAGAGAGTTAGCCAGGATAAGAGGTGGAGTACAGTTTCTATCACTCCACATGGGACAAGAGACGGCACTACAGAGGAGGTATTGGGTTATACGGTTCTTGCTCCCTACTACAGCTCCAACTTCACAAGTAGTCCCTCTAAATTTTAGTCCGCTTTATCCTCTGGAATGGTGGGTCAGTAAGACCAGATCGAAGTCTACCAGTCATCTGTCCACGATCTACTGGTTTGCTGACCCCCATAATAGATTTTAATCCCATATAGGAAACGTTCCCCCCCCCATTATAGTGGGTGTTAAAAAAATCCTGAACAAATGTTTCCTACAAAGTCGCCATGGTTAAAAATACACATGTTGACATGGATATAAAGGTCTTATGCACAAGGCCATATAAAACGTAAAAATGCGTATTTCTGTGTCTAGGAAACACAGCAGCCAAATGACTATAGGCAACTGTACGCAGGTTTAAAGGGTCACTAAAGGAAAAACTTTTTTTCTGAAATGACTGTTTACAGGGTATAGACATAAAATTAACTGATTCCTTTTAAAAATGATTAAAAATAGATAAAAATCAATCATATAATGTGCCTCTAGTTTCACTTTTGTTTTTAAACTGGTTTCATGTTTCTGTGAAGTACAGAAGACACACAGAACAAAAACAAACACATCCAGGGCAGGGTTTTGTTTTTAAAATGAATCTGATTGGTTCTGAGGAGTTTTAGACACAGCTTAGACCACAGTGAAAAACTGCCATGAGATTTTTCATAAGGAGCCAGACAAGCAGGAAGTGTGGAGATCAGAGCAGAATTACAGCAACTTCAAAGCAAAAACGAACAATGGAGAACATAAAAACAGCACTGCATTAAGGTAAAAAAAAAAAAATTCCTTTAGTGACCCTTTAAGACGCTACATGCATAGAACTGTTCTCCCATCAACACAAGCAGCAGCATACAGCCCCATTTTTTAGGCGTTCATTGCTGCAATTTACTGTATGCAGTAGCGGTGTATCCTAAATGTGGAAATATGCCCACAGTTTATGAATAAAAAAAATAAACATAAAACTCATTTACCTGGCAATCCTTTACAGATGCTCACGCAATACAATTCTGCACATAAAGTGGAACTAAACCCTCCTATTCTTTACAGCCACAGAAGCTGCCATTTTAGCTTAATCTGCAGTTGCCATGGTGCCGCACATGTGATCAGTTAGGACACCAGAAATTTGATGGCTTGACAGTTTGGTCAAGAGCACAGGCAACTGACAGTTATTCACAGCATGCCTTGGATGTAACAGTTTTGAGAAACCAAATAAATTGATGGGATTAGTTCCGGTTTATGCTGCAGGCAAACAGCCAAAACTCGCAATGCTTAGATGGCACCTAGCAATGAGTTGCGCATGCATCATGCTGATCTACATTTATAATTAACAAGAATTTAGACTACGGCAAGCATGCTATTGTGAATTGTTTCCCAACCCACGTCATAACAGTATCACAGTAAGATTGCAAACACCCATTAGGTTTTCGTCAGTCATTAAATTGAAACTAAATCCTTCTATCCTTTACAGTCACGGAAGCTGCCATTTTAACCTCAGTTTGATCTGCAGTTGCCATAATTGAGGCCGCCACCTTATCCTCTAATCTACATTTGCCACGGTGCTGCACATTATTTTTTTTATTTTTTTTCTCATTCAAATTTAAGATTATTTTCATAAAATGAAGAACATACAGAGTAGTAAACGTAATACAGTAAATACATCAGGAAATATCGTGTTGACGATTATAATTGTAAACAATAAATTAAATTCCTTAACTAGATTTCCCCACCTCCCCTCCCATGTTTCAACTATACACCTAGTAACTTTTACATGGTAATGTAAACGTAGATAATCGGGAGGGATGGGAATTAGTAAAGATAGCGAAATATTTTACAACTAAATTCCCTGTTTAGTAAGTAATTTATAAACCTATTATAAAGCTGAGATTACAAAACTAAAATATATGTAAAAGATCAATTATACCGAACCGTAAAGAGGATATATCACCCCCCCGACACCCCTACTGGGAGCAATCTGTGTCGAGGAGGGGGGGGGACCGCCCCTTCCACCCAGCCTCCCCCCAATGATAAAAATTGGATCTAAATGAAGTCCAGAGATACATCTCTCAGTCAGCTCTCAACTTGTAAACCTAAAAGAAGACAAGGGATTTAATAAATATATCTAGTTAAATTATATCCACATTACATGAGACCGATAGAGAAAGTAATATGCGATGAATATCTCCTGTTCAAGAAAAAAAAAAAATAGAATAGAGAACAGAGGGGAAGAGAAAAAGAAAAAAAAAAAAAAAAAAAAGGGAAATGGGGAAAGGGCCTACCTGCCATAAAATTACATCAGTCTGAGGCTAAAGCCATAACTATACTCTCATGTTGTAGGAGATTCCCATATAATTCAACCAAGGTTCACAAATTTCAGTGAACTGAGTAAAGGGGTCTAAAATGGAGTTAATTCTTGTTCCATAATCCACGTAACCTTTCTTTTCATATGTAAAATGGAAACTGATGGTTTCTTCCATGCAGCCGCTATAGTGATTCTGGCGCCAGTTAGTATAAATAGAATCAGCTGTCTAGTGACCTTAGAACTCTGTGGTATTAGTCCATTCAATAAAGCTATTGCAGGAGACTGATGGAGGTTGCAACCAGTAACTCTGATAGTTGGAAATACCTTATTCCAGAATCCCGTATCCTAGGGCATTCCCACCAAGTATGAATCATGGTGCCTATTCCTTGGCAACCTCTAAAACACAAGGGTGAGGATGACGGATACATGGAGGCCAATTTAAATGGAACCCAAGTACCATCTAGTGAAAATTTTTATCGTAGCTTCAATGAGAGATGAACTCTTAAAACCCTTGAGAGATCTAGTATAGTTTTTTTGCCAGTCCATTAAGTCCCAATCCTCCTGAAGCTCTCTTTCCCATGCTAGCATATGAGGTAGTTTTATGTTATTTGATGCAAGAGAATTGTAGATGACAGAGATATTACCTTTCCTACTCTGAGCCTGTTCGCATTTATGTTCGTATGGGGTTAGAAGGCCAGAAATTTATCATTCCAAAGTTTCTGAGCAAAGGTATGTATTTGATGTAATCAGTCTTTCAGAGAGGGGGGGGGGGGACCAAGATTATCTATAAGGTATTGCTCAGATAGAGGGCATGTATGTTGAAAGAAACGTCCAATGCGGTACACCCCCTTATGCCACCATTTGAAGGAATCCACTTCTGTATTAGAGTGAAAGGATGGGTCAAGAAAGATACTTGACAAAGGTTTACCTCTGGAAACTAGGACTGAATTATTTTTAAGTGAATCCCATAGGACCAACGCTTGTGATAGAGTGGGATATAATATAGGGGGTCTACTCTTGGGAGTGCGCCACATGAGTTCTTCAATTGTTGACGATGGGGAAGCCTGTTCTACCTCTATCCAATCCGGGCAATCATTTTTGAAGTAAACCTCCGATAACTGCGCTAACCTCGCAGATTGATAGCACCATAACAAATTTGTAACACCTAGGCCTCCCTGTTCAGGTAAGTTAAATAGACTACGAGAGGAAAGACGTGGACCCTTTTTGTTCCAGATGAACTTGGTAATTTTACCTTGAAAGGACTTCAGATGGCTTTTTATTATCGGGATCGGAAGGGATCGAAAAAGATATAGGAGTTTCGGGAGAAGAGTCACCTTGGTAGAATTAATTCTGCCAATCCAGCCTATTTTCTGCGCTCCCCATTCGGTCAGATCATTTGAGTTTCCTATACATAGGGGGATAATTGGCCAAGTATAAATTCTAGAAATTTTGGGTCAGATTGATACCCAAATGATTAGTAGACGTAGAGTCCCATTTGAAAGCATATTTGTTTTTCAAGAGAGACACTGTGGATTCGGAAAGAGAAATATTAAGGGCCCTAGATTTAGACATGTTTACCGCGAGACCCGAGACTTTAGAGAAATCGTCTAGCAGGGAGAAAATTCCTGGAAGGGAGGATAGCTTTGTATGTTAGCCTAGTGAATTAAATTCAAAATACTATCGGAAACCAGTGGAGGGATTGGCGGGGAGGGGTGGCAGACACTCAGCAGTTGGTAAGGTAGATGGGTTTGGCAGCACCATTCATGCTAGACTGAAAAAGGGATAGCCCTGTGGATCAGGTTGAAAGCAGCCCAGTAACCACTGCAAAACAGATGAGAGAATGGACAGACAGACAATTACTTTGAACCCTTAAACATTTTATATTTTTTAAGCAGAGAACCTAGGGATTAAAATGGTGATTGTTGCAATATTTTAGGTCACACTGTATTTGTACAGCGGCCTTTCAAACACAATTTCTAGGGGGGGGGGGGGGGGGTTAAACACTATAATGGATAAAAAATAAAACACACACACACTAAAATAGTCACCACAATTTTCTATGTAAAAGAAAATGTTACACCGAGTTTAGAGACACCCAACATGTCATGCTTTAACATTGCGGCACGCTCGTTGAATGGCGACAAACTACGTACTCAATCTCAGGCAACGCTTTAAGATTTTTTTTTTTAGAAGTTACCTGTTAAGAATTAGAAGAGGTCTTGTGCTGAATTATTTCTCTCACGAACGATCACAGCGATAACCCACATGTGTGGTTTGAACATAGTTTACATATGCATTCGCAAAATATTATTATAATAAATACACACACATACATTTTTTGGATCTTTTTCCTATTACAAGGAATGTAAACATCCCCTGTAATATAAAAATTGAGTGATCTGGGGTCAAAGAGACCTAAGGACATTTACCTTTAAAAGCAGGGGGAAAAAAGTCTATGCCAGAGAATCGAACGTGACGTCAGAGATCGCTCCTCTGGTCCTCCAAATGCATGGAGCCAA
This sequence comes from Rana kukunoris, assembly GCA_029574335.1. Lineage (NCBI taxonomy): Eukaryota > Metazoa > Chordata > Amphibia > Anura > Ranidae > Rana > Rana kukunoris. The sequence goes on along the minus strand of CM056050.1, from coordinate 318,747,746 downwards.
GTGAGGGCCATCTTGCCCTCACTCTACTTCCTGCCTAACCATCGGCCACATTGGATCACTTCTGTGTTTACAGACAGCTCCAATAAGCTCATAAACTAGCAGGAATCAGCTGGAACCTCTCCCATTGCCTCCAAAAGTGATCTTTCGACAAAAGTAGGGCTGTGCAAATTAACTTTTAATTAATCGATTAATCTTTAATTTTTGTGATCGATCAAAATCTTTTTGATCGATTAAAATTCTTTTGATTGGTACTCACCTCTCTGCCGGCTTCTGGGCCTTCAGGGAGTTCCGTCGGAGATCCCGTGATGTCACGGACACAGGCAGGGCTTGCCGTGTCCATCTGAAGGGCTCCTTTGCTGTACCTTCATATTTGCATGCCGGCGGGACCTTACTATCTGCCACACGCAAGGGCTGTTACACTTCATCAACCTTCATGGGACATCTACATGCCGGACTAAAGTTAACCCCTCCTCATCTGGATTCAGCAGTGGTATCGTTGTACACATTTTTATACCAGTATCATACTTGGCTACATGTTTTTATGACTGCTTTTGGTACCGTTTGGTATTACTTGCACCATTTTACAGTTTATGTAGCTAGATCGATTTTATCTCCAGTGCAATATTTATTTGGTTACCTATTTGAAGACTATAAAAGTTGTAATGCTATTCCCATCGAGCATTGCCTTTGTGTGGTTTTTGTATCCCGATATCCATTTTCCAGTGGTTGGTCGCTGCACTGGGAATCAGCCTGCAAGGAGATCAGCTAAACGTAGGTGGATCTGTATGTGCGTTATAATTAATCGAAATTAGTCGATTAATCGATAAAAAAAAAACTATTAATCAAACACAAAAATTTTGATCAGTAACAGCCCTAGACAAATGTGCCCATGGGACCACTTTTATTAAATGCCGAATCACCCGCAGTAAAAAAAGGGATACCGGAGATACAGCAGCTAGCTGCTGCCATAACCCCGGTATTCAATGTCAAATTAATGACAATACGACTTATATTTTATACACACACACACACACACACACACAGTGGGCGGTCAGCAAGTGGTTAAAAAGGGGTACATTTTAGAGATGTTACAGAGGTGAAGTCTACAAGCTATTGACAGCGATTGGATTTGTGGCTAAAATGACAGGTCTGAGCTATAATTGTATTATTGAGCTTGATGGAGAAGCACAGATGTGATTAGTCAGTTATGACACCAGCCATTTAATGGCTTGACAGTTCAGTTGAAAGCCAACACAAGTACACTAGTAACTGTGACAGTTATTCATGGCATGGCTTGAACGTATTTGTTTTGGTAAACAGTTAGGCTATATTTACACCGGCAATCATGGCCAGTGTGAACAGTAGCGTCAGGAATCAGATTCCTGCTGCGGCTCTCGGCGGCTAGGTACGGCCCATTTACTATATGGAAAGGTCGCCACTATTTGCGGATCTCTGCACAGCCAACAATTACCAGCAGTGATCACTGCTGGGTGTACTTTGTGTGTGCAGCAAAGATCACTACAGTTGCTGGCTGTGCAGAGATCCGTGAAAAGCTTCGGCCACCAGCTACCCGTCATAGTGCACTAGGCCGGAAGCTGCACCTAGACGCTAAGATGTGCGGTAGGAACAATTTGCACCGGCCTTAAACACCATTGTAAGGGCAGCCTTAAAAGCACAACTAAACTTATCAGTGGCTTCCCAAAGCAGTTACATTCAAGGCATACCGTGAATGAAATTTTCTATTCACAGCACTGTCCTAAAATCAGTTTTATTATTTCAAAAAAAATGTGCAATATACGCTAAACAAAAAATAAATGAAGAGTTACAGTAGAAAATGTGCAACAATACTGCTATTGAAGTCCAAATAAAATGTCCAGGTGTGAAATTATCTTCATGCATCAAAAAAAATACACAAAATATATTTTAAAGTGCTTTAAAAATCCTCAAAGCCAGTACACACGATCAGATATTCCGACAACAATTGTGCGTGGACGTGTTTTGTTGGAAAATCCGACTATGCTTCAGCGGAAAAAATTGTTGTTGGAATGTCATGCTCTCAAATTGTCCGACAACAAATGTGTTCCGTCAAATTATCCAATTGTGTGTACACAAGTCCGTCGGACTAAAATCCTAAGTACAAACACGCATTCTATGAACCAATGCTAACCCAAAGACAACATTGGCAGAAGTTGCCAACAGGGTGGCACTAGAGCAGAAAAAAAAACATGTAGTTTTGTGAATATTGGCTAAAAATGTTCTGCTGTCTGTAAGCAGAATAAGTACACGGCCAACGCCATTCGGACAAAAAAACACAGATTTGTCCAAAAGGAAATACGATCGTGTGTATGAGGCTATATGGTGCTCCTAACGCAAAGTGCTTAAGTGCAATCCCTATGTGCATATACAAAGTGCCTTTTTCCGTGCCTCCTCCATCGCTCTGCATTATAACCAGGGTGGATATAAATCAATGATAAAAAAAAAAATGTATGATAATTAATGCTTTTGGGGTAAAAATCTAAAGAGTCTAAGATACCTTAATGTATTGGGCATGAAAAGATGCTTAGTTATGTAGCACGAGGCTGTATATTCTGCAATATTTAAATTTTTGGTAAATTCATTCAATGAATCAAAGCTCTACAAGCTGAGATAGCATTGATGCATTTCACATTAACCATGAGATAAACCTTTAGGAATATTCCTTTATACCATTGTTTTGCAAATCTATGTACACTTAAAACTATCATTGAATCAGCTCTGTTTTACTAACCTGACAGCTTATTATTCTAAATAGAATCTTTAATATTTGCAAAATTAAGGTTTCCCAACTACCAGCAAGAATGAATCCTTAAATTTAAAGAGCACCTGTAATTTTATATCTATATGAAAAATACATCTGTTAGCAGGCATCCATTCACATGCTGCTGCAACATCCCTCACCTTGTTGTGTCACCGATGCATCACCAGCCATCCTATTAAAGTGAATGGGACTGTCGGTGAGTCAACAGCGGGTCAGCGGAGGAGCCACTGCAGGACAGAAATGACAGTTGCTCGTTAAACATTGTGGATTTAAATCAAGTCCAGCCTGATTAGAACACTCATCGGATCTCTTTTGACGTTGTGCTTTTCAGCTACAAAGTCTCCATAGGCTTGTGGATATTACCCTCCTGGGTCGCTGCAAAAATCAGGCAGCTCCTCCACCTCACTCCTTACACCACTGTGTATTCACTCCTCAGAAGGGGAGCCCACATATCTAGAGGATAGCAAGCACCTCCTATAATCCCACACCAAGCAAACTGCATCGGGATACCTAAAGAACACGGCTCAGTGGCGACGCCCACCTGGAGGAGTGACAGCGTGACTCACTAATCTGTTGTGAAATGTAAATGTCACAGTTGCTTGTTTTCTTAACCAAACTCTTAAACTGCATTCACACCTAGGCGTTTTGTCGCCCGACACTACAATACGCCAGACCGTCGAATTTACATTATTCTCTATGGAGATCGTTCACATCTCCTAACGCCGAACGAACGCCGAACTTCAAACAAGTCCCGGACCCTTTTTCGACGCGAGTATCGGGCGTCCCGCATAGCCGACAATACAAAGTAAAATAAAACGCGGTTCAAAACGACGCGTTTTGTCGCCGCAAATTGCAGGACAAAACGCCTATTTTTCGGCCGCAAAACGCCTACGCAAAGGTGTGAATGCAGCCTTAAGTCTTAAAGTGATTGTAAACAATTACCTTGTAGTAAAAAAAAAAAAAAGAAAAAAAAAATTATAAAACCCACCACACAGTTTAAAATAAAAAGGCAAATTTATGTGTGTGCAATTTATATATAAATAAAACAATCACATTCCCTCTGTTCTCAGCTGTATAAAAACTAGGGGGAGGAGAAGCAGCAGCATGCTGAGCTTGCCAGTAAACAGCTGTGCAGAAGGTGTCTCAGGACATGGCTGATCATTGTAAGAGAGTACACAGCATAGCTAGAGAACTTTATATAGAAATAAGTTGGCAGATAGACTATAGGCATAACACAAAAAAAAAAAAAAAAAAAAAGTTAATTCAAAGAGGACTATACAAAAATCAAAATATATATATATATATATATATATATATATATATATATATATATATATATATATATATATATATATATATATATATATATATATATATATATATATAAATAAAACATACTGGCCGTTCAGAGAGAGACCTAAAAAAAAAATTTAAAAAAAATATAACAGCACCTACAACCCAGAAAAAGATACAATATACTGTATATTGAACATTTTCTGGGTTGTAGGTGCTGTGTTATTAGGTCTTTCTATGAACGGCCAGTATGTTATATATGCTTTGATTTTGTATATTCTTCAGAGTCTCAATTTGTATGCTATCAGGCAGGCCCTTGTACTACATAGTTTTGGTAAACTGAAAAGAAAAACCTGAAGAAAAACTGATCTGTGTGTAAGAGGCCTTAAATACATTTACATATTTTTTTAATTTTGTGTTATGCCTACAAAGGCCATCATCTGCCAACTTATTTCTATATAATCTAATCTATCGAGACGTGGCATTGTTTACCTCGCTCTCAAATCCACAGTTCCACCCTGTGATGTCTTTTTTTTTTTTAGATAGACAGAGAACTGACCAAAGGGTGCACTCCTGCTTAGTGTGGTCAGGTTTTCATAGGAAAACAGAGGGACTGGCAGGAACACCAGGGGATTTCACATAAAGGAAGTAATACAAAGAGAACAGAATACTTCCTCAAACAAGTACATGGTACAGAAGGCACATATCAGGAATATAAGGAAAACAAACAAGACCTCACCCATTTACTGGACGATTAGAATCCTTTCCTTCTGTGGTGACAGACACATCAGGAATATGAAGTGTTGAGGTAAACGCTTTAAAGTTTAACTAAAACATTTTTTTTTTCATTTTGGATAGAGTGGAGAGGGATTAGAACACCTGTCAGTTTTTATAGCTGTCTATACCCCCATTAGGGTTACAACTCTCCCAAGCTCTATACAAAATGTAAAATAAAGTTTTGCCAATAGTTCTACTTTAGAATGAGAAGAGTCATATCTGATCACATGTGCAGCACAATGGCAACTGCAGATTAAATAGAGGTTAAGGACGGCAGCTTCCTTGGCTGAAAGGAGGGATTTGTTCTATTTTAAAAAAGTGTTACTAAACCCACAACAGTAAGGCTACTTTCACACTGTAGCCGCACGTTAGCAGTAAAGCACTGCTTATTTTACCGCCCTAGCGGCCGAAGGGTTAAAACCGCCCATGTTGTGGTGCTTCCAAAGTGCTTTTCAGGCAATTTGGAAGTGCTGCCCATGCATTTCAGTGGGCAGGGGTGGTTTAGGAGCATTGTATACAGCGCTCTCAAACCCCTAAGATACTGCTTGCAGGACTTTTTGTAATGTCTCGCTGCAACCACGCCACCCCAGTGTGAAAGCACTTGAGCTTTCACACTGAGGAGGTGGTTTTCAGGCACTATTTCTAACAATAAAATGCCTGCAAACCGCCTCTAGTGTGAAAGGGGTCTAAAATCAGTCTGTATATGCAGTAAAGAATATTTGTTATACTCACTGTGGACCCTAAGGGGTTAATCCTCTGCATTGTGTAAAAAGGCTGTTTGATCCCATCTTCTCTGATCCACCCTTCTTTTACTGTCCCGGATCCATCTGCTGATAGTACAGAGCCTTTGGAGTCACATGCTCAGCTTGGTGTGTATTGCTAGAGAGTGTTTTTTATTCTTGGGAGAGTGCATGTGATCAGCATAGGGAAAATCAGCCCTGTCCAGACAGAGGGTCAGGGGTAAAGATCGGCCGATATTTGGAACTTTTTAAAATAATTGGCCGAATGTTTTTTTTTTAAAAAGCCGATTGACTTGCAAATAGCTTCTGTATCAGAAGTCAATGCAAGTTGCCTGAAGCTTGTCTCTATGCAGCCTGCCAAGTGTGAGAAAAGATACAATGTTTCTACTTATCAATGAACTGAACTCTGTGTGTAGAAGTTCTCAGTTTAACCATTTAAAGACTTAAAGGAACACTAAAGGTTCGTTTTTTATTAGATCAATTGATTGCTGTAAGCTAGAGCATTTAAATATCACTTAACTCGTTTTTCCTTTTGACTTCCAAAATACAGTAATCCAGGTTTGAAAATGCCATTTCCTGTCTCTCCTCTTCTTGCTTTCCTCCAGCACCTGCATGGTGGAAAGCAGAATGTGCTCACCCCCTCCCTATGACTACAACTTGAAGATTCTCTCTTAACCCTCATAGGCATGGAGGCTAAGCCTAATGGGAAATGTAGTTCCCATTAGGCCGTGATGTAGCAAGAATGAATGTGCACCGCAAACCAGGAAGTCAGTCAAAATAACGATTCAGGAGTGCTGGAGGTGAATAAAACAGCTTGATTTCAACAGGTATCAAACTAGTTATACTACAAAACATTACTTTTTACTTTATCAGCTACTGTCAGACTTTAATTTAAGAAGAAAATATTTTTGTCTTTACAACCCCTTTAAGGCGGCCATACACAGTTCGAAATTCCGAAAGAATTTTCTTTTGTAAATCGTATGAAAGAATTTTCGCACCGTTCGTGGGCTGCAGCAACAGCTGATTTTCGTGCGGTAAACAAATTTGAGAAATCCGACATGTTGGAAATTTTTTGAAAAACTAACGATTTTCTGATCAATGATGGGAGAATCGTGCGAGAAATGTAAGAAAAAAAAAAATATTCCCAGAGAGAAACGAATATTCCCGGCAACATGAAGGTTTTGGTCGGCCGAATTTCGAAAATCAATGGTGGCATCGGATCACCAAAAAAAAAAAAAGAGAAGAACTTTCTGATTTTGAAAAGAAAATTTGTTCGAAATTCGACCATGTATGCTTTAGGCCCCTTTCACAGTTTTTCAGGTGGTACAGCGTTAAAAATACTGCCTAAAAAAAAAAAAAACTCCTGCCCAGCCTTTTCAATGTGAAAGCCCGAGGGCTTTCACACTGAGGCGATGCGCTGGCAAGAGAGGAAAGCAGCATCTTTGGAACGGTGAGAGTAGAGGTATGTATACCGCTCCTTCCCATTTAAAACAACGGGAAACCACGGTAATACCACCTACGATGCACCTCTGCAGAGGCACATTACGGGCGGTATTAAACACTTTATCGGCCGCTAGCGGGGTTAATACCGCACCGCTAGTGGCTGAATCCTGCAGCAATTAAGACGGTATAGTGCCGCTATTTTCAGCTGCGCTATACCGCCACCGCACCTCCCGCCCCAGTGTGAAAGGGGCCTAAATCTTTTCTGACACTTGTTGCTTACAATTAAAAATCCTGCATTTTCTGCTAGAGAATTACTTAGAGCCACAAACATTAATTTTTTTTAGCACAGACTCCAGGGAATAAAATAGCGGTTGTTGCAATATTTTATGTCACACGGTATTTGCGCAGCGGTCTTTCAAATGCAATTTTCGGGGGGAAAAAAAATATACTTTAATGAATAAAAAAAAAAAAAAAAAAAAAAAAAACACAGAGACAGTAAAGTTAGCCTGTTCCCCCCCCCCCCTTCGTCCAAAAGATTTAATTACTTGTTTTTGTGCCTGCTTCCCGATTTCCTTCCGAAGATGGCCGGGGCAGCAACCGAGGGAGAGATCGGCTTCCAACATTGCGGGTGCCCAGGACAGGTAAGTGCCCATTTATTAAAAGTCAGCAGCTGCAGTATTTGTAGCTGCTGACTTTTATTTTGGCGGATATAGTGGAATGCAGGGCCCTGGGTTTAGTAACACTTTAATAAAAAATCCTTGTCCTTTTGGCAACGACACAGAACTTTGCTACGTTTTGTACCTGGTTCTGGATCTCACTCCACTGACAGCAGGTGTTCCACCGTGAACTGCACCACCTCCAGATCCTGGGTCACAAAGGGGGGTACGACAATATGATGTCCGGTTTGGGCCCCGACGCCCCCCAGCCATATCTGGGCTTAAATCACTTTAGGTACTGCCTGGCATGTATGCTTGATTAACCTGGGTATGAATAGGAGACAATACATAAACATAATAGCCCTAGGATAATGCGTATGATTTATATAGAACCATAAATGTATGCTCGTAGTAGTGATCTGAGCGATTGATTACAGCCATTATTTAAAGTGCCTCATACGATGTCAGTAAGTGAGTATAGCCATATTAGGGAAAGTAAAGAAGTTGCATGTGAAGCCCATGTTCCTGAAAAGCCTACATTGTAGTTAGCACAGCAGTGTCCATACATAAAAGCAATGCAAATAATCCAGGATGAGCACTGAGCCCATGTGCAGTAAGTCAGGGCCCCCTCAATCACAGCTGGGTGCTGACAGTGATAATATAAACGCGTGTACTGTACACAGATGCCTGTGCCCCGTGTGAAGGCAGGAACACATGTAAAGCACTTTAAACCGCCTTACCACACCCGTCAATCACATAGCAGCGCAATAACCTACGAGAGTGCAGCACATAAACGGGAAGTGCTCTCAATAGCCGCCAGGTAAGCAGTCACAACTGGCCGCCACCCCCCCAAGAAAAACACTCACCGCTTCTACCCGGCGAGAGCGCGCCTTGTGTCATACAGCATCGGGACCGCGCATAGAGGATCCCGCTTGTAGAGGGAGAGTTCCAGCTAGCGTAATGACGTCAGACGCTCATGAGCAACCTGCTGCGCGCGCATTATCGTGCTCTGTCACTGTGGTGTGGTTTGTCGTTCAGCAATAGAGGGAACAATTCAGTGACCATGTTAAAACACGAGGAAGAGGATGTTTGTGTTTAACCATGTGGCTGATATTTCTAATTGGACTCCGCTGAGAGAGTCTTCACTTTGTAAATGAGGATCTCTATTCTCATGGGTTAGCTTTGTCAGGTGATAAAACAGGTGTGGAGATTGATGTGTGAGGTTTACTAATACAAAATACATGTTACAATATTGCAGGCAGGGCACCTATCACAAATTTTGGGGCCCCTTACACAGCTTTTGGCAGGGCCCCCCTGGAGCAGAGAACCTGGGGGGGGGGGCCTCCTCTCTCCTGCCGCAAAATAAGCAGAGGGGGGGGGGGTGGTGCTTGTGTGGTAACGATCAAAACAAAGTCAAGTCTTCTTTCTCCTGCCGCAAGTCGCTAAAGTCACGTCAGACAAAAAAAACAATTGGGGGGGTGAGATGAAAAAATAAATAAAACTAATACAATAAAAAAAAAAATTTTTTTTTTAACCGGGGGTTCTAAAGGTGGGGGTCAGACGGAAAAAAAAGGGGGGGTGTCTGGGGACCATCGGGCCCCTTACAGGTGTAATGCTTGTACCCCACTGATGGCGGCCCTGATTGCAGGCTAGATGCTGATCTAGCCTGCAATCAGGGCCGCCATCAGTGGGGTACAGGTTTTAAAAAATGCTAGCAGCAGGGCTTTTTTTCTCTCTCAGAGAATGGGTCCAGGCAGGGCCACTGATAGGGGGGGGCCACCAGCTCTCCTGTAGGGGGCCTGAACAAACAGGGGGGCCCAGACAGCAGAGGGAATCATTGTGATGAGATGGAGGGACAATTACAGAATGACTTCCCCCTTCCTGTTCTGCTTCTTCTAATCCACCTCTGTGCCCCATGTTACTGTGATGCCCCCCCCCCCCCCCACGGCATTGCTGGCTTACCTGTCTCATAAAAAATAAATAAAATAATTTTAATACATATTAACATTCTTTAAAAAAAAATATATTAACAAAAAAGTTTAAAGATTTTTCAAAACTTTAAAAAAGAGCTTATTCACACATGTTTATTTCGGCTAATAATGATTTTAGTGTATTTGTTTGTGAAAATATTGTTTTAAGATTTTTGGGGGGACTGGGGGGCCCTGTCAGTTAGGCTGTACGGGGCCCCGTGATTTCTAACAGCAGCCCTGGGTCCAGGTACTCCCCCATTCCGAGTCACCGCCTACCAACCTCTGAGCACCATCCTAGAGAATACAAAAAAGTATAATTTTCTGGTGCTGAGTAGTTTCTATGGAATTTGCTAATGAAAGGCAGTAAAATAGGTTCCCTGCAGCCAGCAACAGTAAACCCTCCCAAGCACCACTAGATTCACCAGCAACAATAGATCTCCTCAGCAACAACAGATCCTTTCCAACAGCTATAGATCCCCCAGCAACACTAGATCCCCCAGCAACAGTAGATCCACCCAACAATAGATCTCCCCAGAAACAATAGATCCTTTCCAACAGCTATAGATCCCCCAGCAACAGTAGACGCCCCAAGCAACAATAGATTCACCAGCAACAATGCATCTCCCCAGCAACAACAGATCCTTTCCAACAGCTATAGATCCCCCAGCAACAATAGACTCCCCAGCAACAGTTGATCTACCCAGCAACAATAGATCTACCCAGAAACAACAGATCCTTTCCAACAGCTATAAATTCCCCCAGCAACAACAGATCATTATAATGAATGAGGCAGAGAGATCCTAACGAAACACCACATCCCAATAATGAAGAAAGCAGAAGGGAGAATGAGGTAACAAACCTCGGGACAAACAATTGTATAATAAATTACAACTTAAAGGGTTTGTAAAGGAAATCTTTTTTTTATCTTAATAGCTTCCTTTACCTTAATGCAGTGCTGTTTTCATGTCCTCATTGTTCTTTTTTTGCTCTCAAGTTGCTGTAATTCTTCTCTGATCTCCACACTTCCTGGTTGTCTGTTTCTTGATAACAACAGTACTGGGAGCTTTCTCTCTGTGGTCACTAATCAAGGAGGTGTGATTACTGTGTGTCTAAAACCCCTCAGCACCAATCAGTTTCGTTTTACAAACTATCACTGCCATGTATTGGCTCTGTACATCACAGAAGCAGGAAACAGCATGCAAAAACAAAACTAGAACTGCAGGTACATTATATGATTGATTTTTATCTATTTTTAATCATTTTTAAAAGGAATTAGTTAAATATTATGTCTCTATACCCTGTAAACAGTAATTTCAGCAAAAAAATAAATGTTTCCTTTACAACTCCTTTAAATAAAATGTAATATTTTATTACAACAATAAAAACAATACAAACATGATAGAGATATTTCATCCTTGACAATATCACTTGTTCTATTCAAGGCATATATACACACTACCACTTGACATGTTTCGCTTTATATAGCTTCTTCAGGAGATTCAGGTGTATTGTATTGAATACTATAGATAACAAGGAAGACAAGAATGAATTTCTTGTTGTTTTTGATAGAATAAATTAACTATCAACTGTGAGGGATTAACTCGGTAGCGGGTGTGTGTGACCCCCTGGATGGGTTCACTACACGTTGAACTGTACAAAAAGGCACTTGAGGATGACTGAAAACAAATGATATGGTTTATTTTTCCATCTTGCGGGATACACATGCAAGCATCAAAACAGCATAAACAAAACAAAACATAAAATAAACCCTTGACACTTGGGGCGTCTACCTTCCCAACACAGGAACCTACCTATTGAGTCTGGCACAGCCTACTGCTGGTCCTACAGCAGAAAACAACAAAAAGGTCTCTTTGATATTTCTCACACAGAAATATCCATCAGCACCTCACCTCTTCAGAAGTGCTTCTGACTGCTCCTTCACTTCACAAAGCCCCAGGAACCAGCAATCAGCTGTTATCCTTAGGCTTTATTTATAGGGGCTTTAATTGCTTCATTTTGAACAGCTGAAGGCTTCTAACTCCCCAAACCTCTCTGGCCATTTCTACAGCCGACGCCCAATAGTAATTGGTGTATTGTCTACACAAGGCAGAAAAGTATCTTCCATCTGGGACAACACACACAGATTTACCTGACTTCCTGTCACACAACATATTGGCATATATTCAATATGCATATTTTTGGCAAATAAATCAATAATATTTACATATATATTTTTAAATGTAAAAATGGGATAAAGATGAACCTACCCAAACTGATTGAACCCGGACAATAGATCTCCCCAGCAACAATAGATCCCTCCCAACAGCTATTATCTTTCAGCAAAAATAGATCCCCCACAATAACCCCCCCAGCAACAATAGATTTCCCAGTATCCAGCATCAATAGACACTCCAGCAGCAAGTAACAATAGATAGCTCCCTCAGCAGTAAATGTCTCCTATCAACAACTGACCTCCTAGAAACAATAGATCAACCTCCCCCACCAACAGCAATAGAGCTCAACAGCAACAATAGAGCCTCCAGCAGCCAGCATCAATTGACACTTCCACACATCCTAGCACCCGTGGCATATACATTCAGTGCTGGAGGTGCTGGGACTGCATTCCCCTGTTGGCAAGGGGTTGTCTGTTGACAGACTGTTGTCCTAAATTCTGACCGTTAGTACGCTCCTTTTGAAAATTGGTGTCTAACTTTCGGCTAACAAATGTTGGATGACATGCTAGTAAATTTTCTGCGGACAACGGTTGGTTGTCAGATTTTTTGATGATCAGTACACAAATCCGTCACACAAAAGTTAAAAGTACAAACACGCATGCTCGGAATCAATGCCCACCAAACACGGAATTAGCAGAAGGGGTCCAAAGGGTGGCGCTCAAGAGCTGAAATTCCTTGTAGTACGTCACTACGTTTGTGTTTGTTGGTCGACAATTGTGTACCGTCAGTATGCAAAGTCAAGATCCAGGCACACGCCCTTAAGACAAAAATCTGACGCTCGGTTGGCCAATAATTGGATCGTATGTACAAAGCTTAACAGTGGTAACTTGCAATGCAGCAGTCTTATTTGTCCTGTTAGGGGACAATGAGTGTTTTACTGGAGACTTACTGGTCACAATACATCTCTGTATAATATCTATTTGGTTTGAGATCCATCTGATCAATAATGTAAACATTTGGAAAACTTTGGGAGACATATGGTTTAACATATGGTTTGACCTATTACCATGTTATGGGATTGCCTCTTATTTGTATTGTCCTCCCTCCACTGATCTTCCTCCCAGATAGCAAGGATAACACAAATTTGTGGCAGTGTTGAATTGTAAGTCTTGTTAACTTGCACAAGTCTGGAGCAAGAGCAAAGTTGCGGTGGTGAGTCTACAGCAAGAGCTCTGCAAGAGCCTACAGTATGAACATTCAGTCACAGTGACCCCTGTGGCGGGATTACTATTACACAACATTACTGAACCGGAATTTGCAGAATCTTTGCATAGAAAGTTGATCTGGAGTCATGCAATGCTGACTTGCTGCAATTGTGCAACAAACTTGTGAAGTCTGACAAGTTTAGCAATAGCTTAGCAAGTCATTTTCAAACTTGCAGCACAATTGCTACCTACCTGAGCTTGTTATCCCTATGCCCAGGAAGCAGTTCTATGCATTCGCTGACACAGATTTGCAAGCTACCACTGTTAGTCTCTTCATGTGTCCTTGAAGAATTGTGAAACATGTTGACCCATGAAAATTTTTTGTGACAATATCAATTTAATGAGTATTTGGATGTTTTTATATGTACTATCGTTGGTGCTTTAGCTTGTATCTATCATGAATTGTTTTTAACTGACCTTTTTGATTGTCATGTTTTTATAATATGTTTGTAACAAAAATGATCTTTTATAAATTATGGGTGTCCTAGCTTTGCCTGTAAAGACCGATACATTTCTCTCAAAGTATTCTATGCTATATAATAGTGATGGCGAACCCGTGGCATGAATGCCACAGCTCTGCATGCCGAGCCCTCTCTGTGGGCATGCCAGGAAAAATGAGAAAAGCACACACTGACCAGTGGCGGATCCAGGGGGGCAACACGGAAACTGCCACCCCCCCCCCCCCCTGAAAATACTATTATGTGTTTTTAGTAATTACCATTCATAAGGTTTTTTGCCGTTAGCACAACATCAGGATATTTCCCTCTGGGCACCTGTGTATGTAATTTCATTGCTGCAGAGTCTGCCGGCAGGGTTGTTTCACCTGGTGGCATCTGAGTCCAATCAGGTTTCCGGTGTCTCTCTCCTGCTGTTATTTAAGTGTGGTGTGTGACGTCCAGTTCTAGACTCCTTTCCCTGTCGATGCCTCATACGGAAAACGCAGTGTCGGGTAGAGTGATAGAATTTAACGCCACCACGCTCCAGCTGGCTGGCTCAAGCCGCGGCTGGTTACTTTGTAGGTTTGTGTGAAATAACTTTCCCTGCTCACAAAATACCTTTATGATATCAGTGTTCCAGCTATCTATGAATAAAGTGATTTATTATTTAAAAAGATATACTGCACCATGAATTATCCTTCTTCTTTTATTGCTCTATATTATGCCCTGTGAGTGATCCCATACATCTAAAAGATTTGGAGGGAGATCCCTGGTGCAGTCTGTGGATCGTTAGTGGAGGAGTGAGACCAGCTGACATTGTTGGAGAGATTCATGTATGCTGATCTTCGTGATAGAGATCCAACTTATCCGGTAAGCGGCCACTTTGTATATCCCTGTGCCCTGGTTCACACTGGGCTGCGGGAGTGAAGCCATTCGAGTTCAGCTGAACTCGCACGATTTCACTCCTGCTGGCAGTCCCGATTTCAGCCGCGATTTAAGAGACATCTGTGCAGGTTTCTGCACAGATGTCAATGTAAATCGCGTCCTGAAATCGCAAAAAGTAGTACAGGAACTACAATTGCCAGCAAATGCCGCCGATTTGAGATACGATTTCACATGTGAAATCGCATCTCAAATCGAACTAAATCGTACCCAGTGTGAACCTGGGCTAACAGCTTGTCATCTGTCCAGTGGAAGAACCCGAGGAAGAGTGTACATCTGGCGTACTTTATCTGGTTACAGTGAAGCGCTTGCACCTTATTTCTTCACGGACACTTGTGCAATATGGACATTTTGTAGCTTTGTTGTATCACATTTACCTTTGATATCACAGTTTGCTTACTTTACAGCTGATTCTTATTTTGCACTTTGTTCCTGCATTTACCTTTGAATGCACATTTATTCTTTACTTAAACAGTGGGCTGATTTACTAGTGAAGCTGCGCTGCGCCGGTACATGCCTTAATTAGTGTGCTGGATGAAGCCTTAATTAGGCGCATGAACCGGGCGCAGCAGCAGCGCAATGCAATTGATAAGTAAAGCCGCCGCCGAACTCCCTGTAGAAGTCTATGGGGGAAATCAAAAGTACTAATTTTAAAGGCTAATCTGCAAGTTTTGTCCTAAAAAGTGTTTGGGGACCTCAGTCCTGCCCCAGGGGACATGTATCAATGCCTTTCTTAGTTATAAAAATGGCCATTTTTTCGGGAGCAGTGATTTTAATAATGCTAAAAGTGCAACAATAAAAGTGAGATATTCCTTTAAATTTCGTACCGGGGGGGGTGTAATGTCCCTGCACAAAATGACATTCTGAAGAAAAAAAGCTGTTTAAAACTGACTCGCGGCTATAATAAATTGTCGGCATTGTACCTCTATCATTTCACCAAAAAAAAGTGAAAAGTGTTAAAAAAGACAAGAGCCGGTTTTTGACAAGTGCTTTATTAATATCTTCTTTCCGCTTCTTCTTCTTCCATCTTCTTCATTCTACTTCTTTCCTTCGGGTTTCTTCCTCCCTCTTCTTCTTCTTCCTCTGCTTCTTTCTTGGGTCTTCTAGTCCCGAATCTTGACCGACGTCTTCTTCCATCTTTTTCTCCTTCCGCCGGCCTTCTCGTCCGCATCTTCTTCTTCTCCTTCCGCCGGCCTTCTCGTCCGCATCTTCTTCTTCTTCCCCGGCGCTCGGCTTCCAATTGAATTCCCCGCTGTGTGACACTCATGAGACCACGCCCTCCTCTGACGCCATGGGTAATCTCCTAGGAAAGTCCCAGTGTGGTGCGTGTGGGTCAGAGGGGGGGCGTGGTCTCATGAGCGTCACACGGCGGGCAATTCAATTGGAAGCCGAGCCTCCGGGGAAGAAGAAGACGCGGACGAGAAGGCCAGCGGAAGGAGAAGAAGATGGAAGAAGATGCTGGTCAAGATGCGGGATGAGAAGACCCAAGAAAGAAGCAGAGGAATAAGAAGATAGAGGAAGAAACCCGAAAGAAAAAAGAAGATGGAAGAAGATGGAAGAAGAAGAAGCGGAAAGAAGATATTAATAAAGGACTTGTCAAAAACCAGGTCTTGTCTTTTTTAACACTTTTCACTTTTTTTTTGGTGAAATGGTAGAGATACAATGTACCCCATTACCATTTCACATAGGGGGGGGCGGGATCTTCCAGATTTCGATAAGCCTCCTGCCCGCAGACCCCCACAACCACCGGGCAAGGGTTGTGGGGATGAGGCTCTTGTCCCCATCAACATGGGGACAAGGTGCTTTGGGGGGGACCCCAAAGCACCCTCCCAATGTTGAGGGCATGTGGCCTGGTGCGGTTCAGGAGAGGGGGGGCCGCACTCTGTCCCCCCCTCTTTTCTGCGGCCGGCCAGGTCAACGTGCTCGGATAAGGGTCTGGTGTGGATTTTGGGGTGAACTCCACGCCATTTTTGTTAATTTGGGGTGGAGTTCCCCTTTAATTCCACACCAGACCTGAAGGGCCTGGTATGGATATTTGGGGGGAACCCCACGTCATTTTTTTTTTAAATTGACGGCGGGGGTTCCCCTTAATATCCATATCAGACCTGAAGGGCCTTCTAATGGAGTTTGGGGGGACCCCCACGGGAGCCGACAATTCATTATAGCCGCGATTCAGTTTTAAGCGGCTTTTTGTCTTCAGAATGTCATTTTGTGCAGGCACAGTTCTAACCACAGGAAACGTGCGCTTTTTCACATGCTGACTTTACACCCCCCCCCCCCCCAGGTACAACATTTAAAGGAATATTACACTTCTATTGTTGCACTTTAACCACTTTCATACCACACCTATTCTGGCACTTCTCTCCTTCATGTAACAATTATATTTTCTTCCTTGAAAATTACTCAGGACCCCCAAACATTATATATATTTTATTAGCAGACACCCTAGGGAATAAAATGGCCGCCATTTATTTTTTTTAAATTTCCAACGGTATTTGCGCAAAAAAATTTCTAACGCCTTTTTTATTTTTGCAAAAAAAAAACGGTTTCCTGACAGACTCCATGACAGCCTACGTGTGGGTTAATCCCGCCTCCTCTCCAATGCTATAGGACCCCATACCCATAAAGCTTTGCTCACCTCCTAGTACTGGTGTTCCTTTTTTGTCCTCCTCCATGGATCCAGGATACGCGCTCATTCATGATGTCCAGTCAAGCAGGATGGATGGCACACCACTAGCGGTGCAGCTTGGATCCCAGCCATGGGCGGGTGGAGAGCTTTTGCAGCAAATTCACTTGATGTGTCTGGCTGCGTGTGCCGAAGACCCTGGACTCCTCAGCTGGCAAGGTCTGATAAATTCCATGGCAGCCACATCTTTGTTTATTTGTCTTTATTTGTATTGTTTGTCTTTCCCCGTGTGTTGTTCTCTCCCCCTGGTTAGGCTCTATGGCGGCTGGAACTCTCCTGCGTTCCAGCTCGCCTGGTCACTTCCGGGTCGCAGTGCTGTCGCCGCCCGCGCATGAGCATTGGCCTCTTCCAGAGCGAGGCTTGGTCCGCGCATTCGCTGTTCGGCGATTCTCGCGGCGGCCGCGCAGGCGCCGTTGAGTCTCTCTCCACCGCGCAGGCGCGCGCGTGGGGTGACGCATGATGTCACCGGCGGTCTTTTTAAATCAGCTGCTCGCCCTCTGTTTGTTGGGTTTTTCCCTACAGGCGATCAGCTAATGGTGTGATACTTGGCTGCACAGGTCAGTGAGTAGGATCTGTTAGACAGATCTTTTGGGTGTCTTTTTGTTTTTCCTTATTAAGTTACAAAATGTATTAATAATTTATTGTATTAATTTTCTCCAACATACATGGTCTCTTAAAGGGGCAGCTCGCTTTTCTCCTGACATTGTTTCTTGGCGTCTTAGGTTATCACCCTTTCTGGCCTAGTATTGCAGTGTCACGCCGGTCCAGAGGTCATGGACCGGTCACCGCCCGTATGCGGCCAGCCCTCACGCACAAGGTATGTGCAGGTGAGGGGAGGGAGTGGGGTCGGAAATCACGATTTAGTGCTTTCTTGTCTGTCGGTTCCCCCCTCCACAAATCTTTCTCTAGCCCTTCTGGTCAGGATCATCGTGCCCCAACAAACCAGACCACCTCAGACCTTGCCAGGCCGCAACAGCGTTCATCTACATCTCATCATCAGAGGAGAAGTTCCCATTCCTCCTCCAGACACCGCTCCCACCACCATGTTAGTCGCTCTAGTCGTAGAGCCTGCTGGGGATGTGACACCCAGGTCCCAGAGGGCAAATCATTATGCAATCGATGCTATGCCTGTGCGGTTGGGGAAAAAGAGACAGAAGAACGGCGCATCGAGTCTCTAGTTGAGCGTGTGGTGCAAAGGTCCTTAAAGGAGAAGGACATGTCTCACACACATAGTCAAGCCAGTACCATCGGATCTGGTTCTCCGGCCGATGAGGTCCATGAGGATCCAGGCCCTTCCCAGCCCCACGCTTCCTCCCCGACAGCCCTGGAGGGCGATCTGGAAAGCGATGAGGAGAGTCTGGAATTTTGATTTTGCCCCACTACCCCACTCATCAAGGCCGTTGAAGAGGCACTTTTGTGGGAAGATCTATCCTCTTCTCCAGCTAAGCAGAGAAAATACTTCAAGCGTCTGGGCAAAGAACGCCCAAGTTTTCCATTACTGACTAAACTGGAGGGATCTTTGAAGAGGAATGGAGTAAGGTGGACAAGAAGTCCTCTATGACCAACAAAGCTTCCAGATTATACCCGTTTAAGGCGGATGATGTTAATTACTTAGAGAACATTCCTTCGGTAGACGCGGCAGTAATGCGGCTGGCCAAGCACGTTACGCTGCCACTGGCTGATTCGGTGTCCTTCAGGATGGTCTCGACAGGAGTGGACCAAGATCTGAAGAGAATCTATGGTCTGGCTGGTTCAGCCTGCAAACCTGCCCTAGCCTTGGCGGCCTTATCCAAAGCAATGGAAGCCTGGACAGAGAATGTGAACTCTTTCCTGATAGGTGTCTCCGAAGAACTGTCCGGGAGTCCGGCAACGGCGGAGCTGAAACTGGCGGTCTCCTTCCTGGGAGAGGCATCTGTCGATTTAATCCGCCTATTGGCAAGGATTATGCTGTCTTCAGTTACAGCTAAGCGGGCCTTATGGTTGCACCCTTGGGCTGCTGACCCATCATCAAAACAGAATTGGTGTAAAATTCCCTTTGAGGGATCATCTTTGTTTGGCAACAAACTGGACGACGCCATTGCAAAGCTACAGGGGGTAAATCGAGTTTCCTTCCCCAAGATAGACGCCAGTCTGAAAATAAGAAACCCCAGTTCAGAAGGCGTAGCCCAGACCGCGCAAGAGAAGCTCGTGCCTATAGACCTGGCGGGAATAAAAAAAAAAAAAACGGAATAGAGGTCAGATGTCTTTTCGTAAGTCAACATCTAAAAGCCAGGCGTCTGGTGGACGCGAACAGGGGAAGTTCTTTTGAGATAGCGCCCGCCCAGGCGGATCGAGTAGGAGCACGCCTACTCCTCTTTTGGCACGTCGGGGCGGCCTCGATCACGGATTCCTGGGTCGTCAAGACAGTGTCATCAGGCCACGTTTGGTCCTTCTCCAGCATCCCGCCCAGGTTTATCTCTGCCCTACTCTCAAGGTCAGCGGAACAGAAACAGACCCTTCTGTCCTACGTGGACTTACTAAAATCCAAGGGAGCAGTAAAATGCGTCCCAAAGGACGAACAGTTTCATGGGGTTTACTCCCCTCTCTTCTTGGTACAAAAGGAAAACGGTACTTGGCGCCCAGTCATAGACTTGACCTACCTGAACAGGTTCATAGAGCACGGGAGGTTCAAAATGGAAACTCTGTCTACAATCCAACAAGCCATACAACCAGGCGTTTGGATGATCTCTATAGATCTAAAAGATGCTTATTTCCACGTGCCAGTGGCGGTAGAGTTTCAGAAATGTCTCAGGTTCCACGTTGGGCAGGAGCACCTTCAATTCATTTGCCTACCCTTCGGGCTGACAACCTCCCCACGAGTCTTCACCAAAACCCTATTGGCAGTAGTGGACCTCATCAGGCTGAAGGAGGTACGCCTCTATCACTATCTGGACGACTTCCTTGTCTTGTTCCAAGACAGAACTCATCTCCTGGTGCAAGGGGATCTGTCATGATATGAGATACAGGAATCTTACCAACACTGACAGCGCCAGGAGAAGTCTGTTTCAGCGCATGCGCGGGGGTGCGCGTGTGCGCGGGGGCGCGCGTGATGTGCGCAACGCGAGCGCGCGCGTGATGTGCGTGTGCGCGGGGGCGCGCGTGATGTGCGCGACGCGAGCGCGCGCGTGATGTGCGCGACGCGAGCGTGCATGCGGCGCGCGCGGCGGGAGCGCGCGCTGACGTCATTTCGGCGCCAAGAACTGCTATTTAAAGCGTCTGATCCCACTGTATCTTACTGACCAGTCTGCAGCAATCCCTGACTGAATCTGAACCTGTTACCTGTCTGCCTGATTACCGAATACCTGACCCGGCTTCCGTTGACCCATCTCTGCCTGCAGCCTGCCTCTGACCCCGGCCTGATCCGACTACCGACTCTGATTAAACCCGCCTTGCTGTCTGCCTACCTGATTCACCGACCCGGTCTGGACCTGATTGTTACGTACCTGCCAGATGAGCCTGACGTGTAGTGGGAAGGCTTCTCGTACAACCCCGGCTAAAGGGCCACCGATGTTGCGACAGTGGCCACAAGAGCCTGGCGGTGTATGGGTGCCTGGTTCGTCTTGGGTCTTGTCGGTTCAGCAGGTGCAGCAGGAAACAGGAAGCTGGCTGGTGGGTGCACTGAATGCTAGTCAGACAAGCCGGGTTTGGTAACAGATGATCCGATATAGATATAAACGACAGGCAGAGAATGGTCAGTATACAGGCAAGTTCGGCAACGGGAAATCAAGCAGTTGTAGAGCTGAGCGTTGGTCACAAGGCAGGCCAGGATCAGGATAACAGAGATCAATCATAGTCAGCAAGCCGGGTCAAACACAGGAAACAGGAAACAGGTCAGATCACAGGAAGTCAGGTAAGCACTGCAGATCAGGCAGCAAAGACACTGTGCTGCTGAGGTGTTTAAATAGGCAGCCTGTTGTCAATCACTGAAATCAGTCTGCACCATTAACTCTTAGGTGGCAGATCCATGACACTGATTCAACCCACGAATCTGCTTCCATCTCCTGATTGGTGCCTGATCCAGTGTCTGCCAATCCCTTGGCTCCTATTCACAAGCGCTACAACGCCGTTCCTGTGTTTGCTGGATTTCTGCTAGGACTTCGTCAACACCTGTTACTTCCTCTTCCGGTCCATCTCCAGCTTTCCACCAGGCGCTTGTGTCCCTCCAGACTCCGTACCCCCTGTCTGCTCTACCAGGGGTTCCTGAGTCAGAGGCTTACGAGAGACCGCTCCCTGCACATTGGGCTCCATAACCAGGTACGTGACAGTACTGGTCAGCCATGTCCGAGCCCACGCAGGGGGCGTCTCCCATGGAGGACTTATGCCGCCATCTAGATGGCCTCACCGCGGCTGTACGGACTTTACAAGAAGGATATACCCGCCTGGAAGGACGTGTCCAAACTCTGGCCACAACAGCACCTGCAGCATCTGGAACCGCAGCTGCCCCTTCTGTAGTGATGCTGCCACCGGAACCTAGAGTCCCCATCCCGGAGAGATTTTCTGGAGATCGCAGCATATACAGAGCTTTCCGCAACGCCTGTGAACTTTTTTTTTGCTTTACAACCCAGGACCTTTTCACTTGAGGCCACAAAAGTAGGTTTCGTTATCTCGTTGTTGTCTGGCGAACCTCAGACCTGGGCGCATCGTCTTCTAGAACACAAGGAAGAAAGTCTTAACCTACTCAGCACTTTCTTCCAAGCCATGGACCTTATCTATGAGGATTCCCAATTAGCAGCTACCGCTGAAGCAGTATTATGTGCCTTACAGCAGGGACGCAGAGCAGTGGAGGACTATGTAGCTGAATTTAGGCAGTGGAGTTCCGACACCAACTGGAATGATGCTGCCCTGCGTCACCAATTTCGTATGGGACTTTCAGAATCTCTAAAAGACGAATTAGCCCGAGTGGGCATTCCCGCAACACTTGAAGCCCTCATCCTTCTCTCTGTTCAGATCGACAGACGGTTGAGGGAGCGGCGTGCTGAACGCACATCCGGCCCCACACGTCCCATATGGATGATGCCACGTGTACCTGGCCCACCGCATCTGCCTCCTTCAGGTCCCA
Organism: Rana kukunoris; assembly: GCA_029574335.1. Classification (NCBI taxonomy): domain Eukaryota; kingdom Metazoa; phylum Chordata; class Amphibia; order Anura; family Ranidae; genus Rana; species Rana kukunoris. Next base: position 318,725,468 of record CM056050.1, on the reverse strand, counting down.
GACCAAACCCCATCGATCATCCGGAACCAATGCAAATAGGCCTACTTCAGCCATCCCTGACTCCGGAGGAGCGTCAAAGGTGCCGATTCAATAACCCCTGCATGTACTGTGGAGGATCCGGGCACTATGTAAACACCTGCCCCGTCAAGTTCCGTAAGTGTTCAGTCCCCTCACCGGCTCTCTTCTCTGTCTTACATAACAATAATACTCACCTGGCTGTTTCAATCTCTCTACAGCTTCCAGGAAGGAACCTCCAAGTCCCCGCAATTATTGACTCTGGTGCTTGCAGCGGTTTTATGGACGCCTCCTTTGCCTTTTGACATGGAGTCCCTCTACGACCACGACACCAGAAACTTACCGCCCATTTAGCCGACGGATCGGCCATCAAATCCGGCCCTGTTACCCAAGAGACAATTCCCCTATACGCACTCACCTCCAAGGATCACTGGGAACTACTCTGTCTGGACATTATTGAATCCCCAATGTTTCCGGTCATTCTGGGTATGCCTTGGCTGAAAGCCCATAATCCCCAGATCGACTGGGAATCTGGAACAATTCACTTTCCTTCCTCTTACTGTCGACAACACTGCCTTCAGAAGCCTGCCAGTTCCCCTCCTTCTTTGATGTGCTTAGAATCCGAAGAGGAGAACCGTCAATTAATCCCAGAAGCCTATCATAGTTTCTTAGATGTGTTCAGCAAAAGAGGAGCAGAGACGTTACCTCCACACCGGTCCTACGACTGTCCTATTGAACTTTTACCTGGAGCAGAAATTCCGTTTGGAAGAATATTTCCTTTGACTGAGCTAGAGTTGGGCACTCTCAAATCTTACATTGATGAGAATCTCGAGAAGGGGTTCATCAGCCCTTCCACATCCCCTGCGGGGGCCGGTATATTCTTCGTGGAAAAGAAGGATCACTCTCTACGCCCCTGCGTAGACTACAGGGACTTAAATAAAATCAAGATCAAGAACAGGTATCCTCTCCCTCTTGTTCCTGAACTATTTCAGAGACTCGGAGCAGCCACCATCTTTACTAAACTTGACCTCCGTGGGGCTTATAACCTCGTCCGCATAAGGGATGGCGACGAGTGGAAAACGCATTTCGTACTCGTTTTGGGCATTTTGAATACCTGGTGATGCCCTTCGGTCTTTGCAATGCCCCAGCCACATTCCAGCATTTTGTAAATGACATTTTCAGAGACTATCTTGATTTATTCGTTATTGTTTACCTAGATGACATCCTGATCTTCTCTTCCTCCCTGTCAGATCATCAAAGACATGTCCAAAAGGTCCTGGCCCGGCTCCGTCAGCACAGTCTGTATGCTAAAGCGGAGAAATGTGAGTTTAAAAGGGAGAGCATCCAGTTCCTAGGTCTCATCATTTCAATAGACGGTGTCAAGATGGACCCTCAGAAGGTTACCGCCATTACAGATTGGCCCGCTCCCACCGATAAAAAATCAGTCCAGCGTTTCGTGGGATTTGCAAACTTTTATCGAAAATTTATCAAAAACTTCTCTTCCATAATCGCTCCCATCACAGGTCTGACCAAACAGGGTATCCGGTTCCAGTGGTCCCCAGAGGCTCAAGCGGCTTTTTCTACCCTGAAGAAACTTTTCATTTCGGCGTCCATCCTAAAACATCCTGATCCAGTTCTACCTTTCATCCTGGAAGTGGACGCCTCAGAGGTGGCGGTCGGAGCAGTGCTTTCCCAGAGACAAGGACCCAAATCCCTTCTGCATCCAATTGCGTTCTTCTCCCGCAAACTCTCCGAAGCTGAAAGAAACTATGACGTTGGGGACAGGGAACTTTTAGCAATCAAGGCAGCTCTCGAGGAATGGCGTTACCTCTTGGAGGGTGCAGCTCATCCCATATTGATCTATACAGATCACAAGAACTTGGAATACTTAAAGGTTGCTAAGAGACTGAGGCCACGGCAGGCCAGGTGGGCATTGTTCTTTACTCGGTTTTCCTTCCATATAACCTACAGACCCGGATCAAAAAACACTAAACCCGACGCCCTATCCCGGATGTTCAATGGGCCTGAAGCTCCTTCCTCCCCGGACACCATCCTCGCCCCTGGCAATTTTCTTATGTTACAGGGAGATCTTCTGTCTCAAATTAAGCAGGCCTCTTCAGCAATTCCCTCATCTCCAGACCCTACTCTGCAGTTAAGAGACGGCATGCTATGGAACAAAAACAAGATTTTTGTGCCCCAACAACTACGATTGTCAATTCTCAAGTCCTGTCATGACCACGAGCTAGCCGGACATTTTGGAATTCACAAGACAGCTGAACTCATCCAACGTACCTTCTGGTGGCCTCAATTATTGCAAGATTGCAAAACCTATGTGGAATCCTGTGCCACCTGTATCCAACACAAGGGTAGCAGAACCAAAGCGTGGGGGTTACTTAAACCACTGCCTGTTCCAGAGAAACCTTGGAGAATGATTTCAATTGATTTTATTGTTGAGTTACCTCCTTCTGAAAACTATACTACCATCTTTGTAGTGGTGGACAGACTTTCAAAAATGGCGCACTTTCTACCGATGGTAGGGACACCTTCTGCTGCCGAAACAGCAAAACATTTTATTAGAGAAGTAGTGAGACTTCATGGTATACCTGCTAATATTGTATCTGACCGTGGGGTGCAATTCACCTCGAGGTTCTGGAAAGCGTTATGTGGGGCGCTGAAGATTGAACTTTCCTTTTCATCTGCGTACCACCCACAGACCAACGGCCAGACCGAGCGCACCAACCAGACGCTCGAGCAATACCTGCGCTGTTTCTCCAGTTTTTCACAGGATGATTGGGCTTCTCTATTGCCCCTTGCAGAGTTTGCCTACAACAACTCAATCCATTCAGCTACCCAACAGTCCCCATTCTTTGCCAACTACGGCTTTCATCCTCTGTTCTTATCCAACCATATCCCGGAATGCTCAGTACCAGCTGTTCAGGAAACCTTGGATTTTTTTTCCACCAACAACAAAATACTTCAGGAAACAATGGCAAGAACCCAGGAGTATAATAAGGAGGTGTTTGACAGAAAGAGGAGAGGACAACTTAATCTGGCACCAGGGGACCAAGTTTGGTTATCCACTTTGAACTTAAAACTAGCCTGCCCAACCAAGAAACTTGGCCCTAAGTTTGTTGGTCCCTTCCAGGTACTCAGAAGGGTTAATGAAGTGGCCTACGAATTGAAATTACCTGCTTCTTTTAGGATTCATCCAGTCTTTCATGTGGCACTGCTCAAACCCACAGTCCCGGATCCATTTCCCAACCGGAATGCCGGTCCGCCCACACCGGTACTTATCGACGGCGAGGAGGAGTTCGAGGTGGAATCCATCCTGGATTGTCGGAAGAGACGTAATCAGGTTCAATACCTGGTGAAATAGAAAGGCTACGTCCCAGAAGAAAACTCCTGGGAACCAGAGGCCAACATTCATGCTCAGAGACTGATCCGGGCCTATAAAAGGGCACACCCAAGTAGGTTGGCCCAGTTGGGCATCCGGAGGCTGCCCGTAGAGGGGGGGCAATGTCATGATATGAGATACAGGAATCTTACCAACACTGACAGCGCCAGGAGAAGTCTGTTTCAGCGCATGCGCGGGGGCGCGCGTGTGCGTGCGTCATTTCGGCGCCAAGAACTGCTATTTAAAGCGTCTGATCCCACTGTATCTTGCTGATCAGTCTGCAGCAATCCCTGACTGAATCTGAACCTGTTACCTGTCTGCCTGATTACCGAATACCTGACCCGGCTTCCGTTGACCCATCTCTGCCTGCAGCCTGCCTCTGACCCCGGCCTGATCCGACTACCGACTCGGATTAAACCCGCCTTGCTGTCTGCCTACCTCATTCACCGACCCGGTCTGGACCTGATTCAACCCACGAATCTGCTTCCATCTCCTGATTGGTGCCTGATCCAGTGTCTGCCAATCCCTTGGCTCCTATTCACAAGCGCTACAACACCGTTCCTGTGTTTGCTGGATTTCTGCTAGGACTTCGTCAACACCTGTTACTTCCTCTTCCGGTCCATCTCCAGCTTTCCACCAGGCGCTTGTGTCCCTCCAGACTCCGTACCCCCTGTCTGCTCTACCAGGGGTTCCTGAGTCAGAGGCTTACGAGAGGCCGATCCCTGCACATTGGGCTCCATAACCAGGTACGTGACAGGATCAGGTAATCTCGATCCTGTCCAAGTTCGGTTGGCTCCTGAATCTGGAGAAGAGCCACCTGGAGCCAACGCAACGCTTGATATACCTAGGGGCTCAATTCGACACAATAAGAAAAGCCATCTCACTCCCATTAAGAGAAGATCCCTGTGGTTCAGGAGAGGATTTCCCAGGCCCTGGAGGCTCGTCACCTGAAAGCTTCTCAGTGCCTAGAAATTATCGGCACGATGGTTTCCACAACCCCAATGGTAAAATGGGCATTGTGGAGGTTACGGCCCTTCCAGTTCGGCTTCCTCAAGCAGTGGAAGTCGGGGAACAAGAATCAACAAATTCTCATCTCAACGTCTATGAGGAACAGCCTCTTTTGGTGGCTTCAGCGGAAGAACCTGCAAAATTGCCATTTTATTGTTCCGGTGTCATGGATCACAGTGACGACCGATGCCAGCGGCTCTGGCTGGGGGGCCCTTTGTGGCACAGAAATGGCGCAGGGCAAATGGGATGCCCGTCATCGCAACCCAGGCTCAACGTCCTTGAGATTCAAGCAGCCTGGTGTGCCCTCCAGTCCTTCTCCCAACTATTGAAGGGGGAATCTGTGCTGTTGAGGATGGACAACACCACGGCAGTGTCCTACGTCAAGAGGCAAGAGGGGACACAGAGTTCAACTCTTCTACGGGAAGTAAAACCCATCTTGAGGTGGGCCCAGAAGAACCTGGCCAACCTGTCGGCCGTCTTTATCCCTGAAGCTCAGAACTATCAGGTGGATTTTCTGTCACGCACCCAGATAGACATCAACGAGTGGTCCCTCCACGAACAATCTTTCCAGTGGATCCTGTCCCTGGGGATCTGTCCCCAAGTAGATCTCTTTGCTTCCATACACACCTCCAAGTTGAAGAAGTTCTATACGAGGGGTCGTTGCATTCGGGCGATTGGGACGGATGCCCTGACAGATCTGTGGAGATTCAAGAGGGCATATGCCTTTCCCTCGATCCCAATAATCCTCAAATTTTTACGGAGACTCCAGGCAGAGGTAGTCGAAGTGGCGATGGTGGCTCCCTACTGGCCGAACAGGCCATGGTTCCTCCTTCTGGTCCAACTGAGCTATCGAGGCCCAGTTCCTCTACCAGTCAGGCCGGATCTTCTCTCCCAAGGATCATTTCTACACCCCTCCCTGGCTCTGATGAAGCTAACGGTCTGGTTCTTGAGAGGAAGAGGTTGGAAGCCCTAGGTTGCGCTCTCAGAGTGATCTCCACACTGATGAGTTTGTAGAATTTTCCTCAGCCTCAGGCAGGTCCTTTAAGAATCCAGAGGTTCAAGACATCCTGAGCTTCCTCCAAACGGGGTTAGATTTTCCCCTATCTATGAGTTCTTTGAGAGTTCAAATCTCAGCCTTATTTGCCTTCTCTGGGATCTCATGGGCAGTACGCCCACTGGTCAGGCAGTTTTTCAGAGGAGCATCAAGGCTAAAGCCTCAAAGGAAGCTGAGATTCCCCAAATGGGATCTTCCTCTAGTTCTCGATTTCCTGAGCAGACTCAGTTCAACGGGGCCTTCCCCATCCTCTATAAAGGATTTTCCGGCTAAGTTGCTTTTCTGGTCGCCATTACCTCATCTAAAAGAGTCTCGGAGATCGGATCTCTCGGCCACAAAGAGCCGTTCCTAACGTTCTTCCCGGACAGAGTGGTTTTGATACCCATGCTGGGCTCAAATCCGAAAGTTTCGTCAGTGTTTTCGACAACCAAGAAATTGTTTTCCCTACTATCAAGTCCTCGGAATCCAACGGAGTTCACCCTTTGGACTTAGGCAAGATCTTTACCGAGTACCTCTAAGTTACATCTACCTTCAGACGTTCTGATCATTTGTTTGTTCTGCACTCGGGCAGTGATAAAGGGAAGAAGGCCTCTTCAAGGACAATTGCGGCTTGGATTATCTACACAATCCATCCAGCAGGCTTATAGGGCAAAAGGCTTGGCTCCCCCGCAGGCGGTGACTGCGCATTCTACCAGAGGGTTAGCAGCTTCCTGGGCAGCAGCTCATCATGTGGCCCCGGATGTCATCTGTAAAGCGGCCTCGTGGCCCTCCATAAATACTTTTATGTCCCACTATTGTGTTGAGCCTGCATCTCTTTCCTCTGTGAATTTTGGCCTTTCAATCCTGTCGGGCGACAGGACAAATTAAACTTTTTTTTTAGTTCAGCATACCCACCCGTGTGGTTTGGCTAGTTATTTCCCACACGTAGGCTGCCATGGAGTCTGTCAGGAAAAAGGAAAATTTATTATCATACTTACCGTAATTTTCCTTTCCTGATGGACTCCATGGCAGACGAAGTACCCACCCTGTAAGCATGGAGTCGGCTGGTTACGGAACACCAGTACTGGGAGGTGAGCAAATCTTTATGGGTATGGGGTCCTATAGCATTGGAGAGGAGGCGGGATTAACCCACACGTAGGCTGCCATGGAGTCCATCAGGAAAGGAAAATTACGGTAAGTATGATAATAAATTTTCCTTTTTCATAAATTAAAAAATAACAAAGCAGTAAAGTGTGAAAGATGATGTTACACCGAGTAAATTGATACCTAACATGTCACGCTTTAATATTGCAAACAATCATGGAATGGCGCCAAACTTCGGTATTAAAAATCTCCATAGGCGACGCTTGAAGTTTTTTTTCAGGTTACCAGTTTAGAGTAATGCCGCGTACACACGATCACTTTATGTGATGAAAAAAATTTAGGTTTTGTGCTGCCCTAGGCCTGACTACATTTCTGCACCACCTAATAGAAAAATGACCCACCCTTCCTGTCAAGGCCACACCCTGGTTTTGTATGACCCGCCCAGGAATTTTCAGGAGACACACACACACTAGTTCTGGGGGGGCACAGGATTTCCTTAATTTGCATAGTTTTTCTCTCACTTCCTGTTTGGCTATGGGGCAGGAAGTGAAGGCAAATCTCCCCAATTGGACACAGATAATACAAAAAAAAAAAAAACCTGACAGGGCCTATAACCCTCCCTCACTCTATCCAAAATAAAAGAAAATAAAAAGTGTTGATTATAGTTCTAGTTTAAGCACAAATTTCAGAGAGTTTTATTGAGAGGCCTAAGAAAATATAACCATGCCAATAGGCCAGGATACAGCGTTGCTAATATGTATGAATGTGTGTTAGGGACCCCCACAACCACCACCCAATTTTAAATAAACCATTTTCTTAATTGGCAAATAAGTATTATCTGCTCATTTTTGGGGGATGCCTGCACCCCTGATAGGGTGAAGACACCTCACAAATGTCACTTTCTACTTCAAATTCATTCACTTCCTGTCACATAGCCAAACAGGAAGTGAGGGTAAAACCTTACTAATGTCTTTTGTTGGGGACACAGATCAATCTAAATAGTTTCCCATTATGGAAATTGCATTTTGCTGTGTACACCCCAAATTATTAGGGATCTTGGACTTTGGGGGTCCATTTACTAAAGGCAAATCCACTTTGCATTACAAGTGGACAAGCAAGGAAGAAAAAAAAAATCTTTGCTTCTACAGGATTGGATGTTAAAACCATCAGTGCTTCCCTTCTGATTTTCATTGACTACGCTTCTTTTGCAGAGTGGCTTTGCCTTTACTAAACCCCAAGCCAACTAATCATTTGGGGTGTACACAGCAGTGCAATTTGCTTAATGGGGACACTAGTTAGATTGACCCCAAGAAAAGACATTGGTAGGATTTTAACCTCACTTCCTGTTCAGCTGTGTGACAGGAAGTAAAGCCAATTTTAAGAAAAGTGACACAAAGCCCAACCCAAAAAACACAGGGGTTCTAACACTCACTTGGCTTCCCTCAAACACCCACAACTAATTGTCTTGCGCTAGATTTAAGCACAGTGCTGTAAATCAGCACTTCAAGCCTGTCCACCAATACAACCCCCCCCCCCACAGGCCATGTTTGCAGGTTTTTTTCTTCATCTCGCACATGTGCTTTAAAAGACAGTCTGGACAGCAATTCTTGATAAGAGAAATCCACAAAACATGTCCTGTCGGGGGTACTTGAGTGCTGAGGACCACTGAAGTAAAAAGAAAATACTTACCACGTTGTCTTTTAAATTTCCTGGTTATTAAAGCGGAGCTCCACCCAGTAAAACAAAATTTTCCCATGTTGTTTAAAAAAATTAAATAAAAAAAACCTGAAAAAAAAAAATACTCACCCGAAATACCTGTTGCTATGCGGAAGTCCGTAATCTGCCTCTTCCACTCCGCGGTGTGTTTTCTTCTTCTCCTTCTCCTAGTGAATGGGGCGCGCTGCTTTCTGGGAACTGTGTGTTCTCAGAGAGCAGCGCGCCCATTCACAAGCCAGCGTGAGACTCACGCAGGCGCAGTAGGAAATGGGCAGTGAAGCCGTACGGCTTCACTGCCTGTTTCCCATAGTGTGAATGGCGGGGCGGGTCCCGGAGCGATCGTGGGACCGGCATCGGGGGGCCCATCAGCGCGGGCAAGTAGGACAAGGTAAGTGTCCTTATTTAAAGTCAGCAGCTACACTGTTAGTAGCTGCTGACTTTAAAAAAAAAAAAATTGCGGCTGGAGCTCCGCTTTAAACATGGCAGCAAACATTTCATGCATACACACCAGGAAAGAAGCTTAGACAAAAATCACACCTAATTTGTTAGGCCAAACATATTTCAGCTGCAGCTGTCAAAATCTGTAGCATGAAAAATTAACAAAAAAACAAACTTCACAATTTGAAAGTAATTTTTATTGGTCAACAAAACAAAAGCAAAAAAGACAAACAAACAAAAACACACACACACACACACACACACACACACAAACAATAAATAAATAAAAAAAAATAAAAATAAACATAGGTCAAACATATTTCAGCTGCAGCTGTCAAAATCTGTAGCATGAAAAATTAACAAAAAAACAAACTTCACAATTTGAAAGTAATTTTTATTGGTCAACAAAACAAAAGCAAAAAAGACAAACAAACAAAAACACACACACACAAACAAAAAAAAATTAAAAAAAATCTAAATAAACATAGGTTAACCATCCCAACATCTTCAGAAATATTTTTCAAAATAAGGCAGCAGAGACAAATACATGAAAGTGAACATCATTTAAAAATAAACAAAAAACATTGGAAAAAAATAATGAAAACATGCTCCAAACCACACCTCTGTTTAGCACCAACATTCCTGCCAGCCTGCCCCCTCTCAGGGCGGCTGAGGACTGCTCTATCCACGCTTTTTTTTTTTTTTCATTTAAATTTAAGTTTATTATAATAAAATAAAGAGCATACAGAGTAATAAACCTAATACAATAAATGCATCAGGAAACATTGTGTTGACAATTATAGTAGTAAACAATAGATTACATTTCTTAACTAGATTTCCCCTTCTCCTCCCTCCCCCCCCCCCAATGTCCCAACTATATACCTGGTAAGTCTAACATGAGAGTGTAAACGTATATAATCAGGAGGGATGGGAATCAGTAGAGGTAGCGACAACATTTTAGGGCTAAAATTCCCTGTTTACTAAGCAATCTATAAAACTTTTATTATAAGCTGAGATCATAAAACTAAAATATATGTAAGGAATAAATCATACCGAACCGTGGAGAGGATAGGTTTCCGGGGGCATCCTTTCCCCCCAACACCCCCACCGGGAGCAATCTGTGTCGAGGAGGGGGGGCAGCCCCCCCTGATGACAAAAAAATTAGATCCAAATGTTGTCCAGAGAAACATCTCTCAATCAACTCTTAACTTATAAACCTAAAAGGAGACAAGGAATTTAATACATACATCCAGTTAAACTAAATCAGCACTACCTGAGACCAGTGGAGAATATGATATGTAATGAATATCTCCTGTTCAAGAGAAAGAATAAAAATAAAGAAAAGAGAGGGGGAGAAGGAGGAAAGAGGAAGGAGAGGAAAGGGAAAGGGAGGGTGGGCCTACCTGCCATAGGATTACATCAGTCTGAGTCCAGAGCCAAAACTAAACTTACATGTTGTGGGAGATTCCCATGTAAATCAACCAAGGTTCCCAAATTTCAGTGAACTGGGTAGAGGTATCTAATAGGGTTGTCCCGATACCGATACTAGTATCGGTATCGGGACCGATGCCGAGTATTTGCGCTAGTACTTGTACTCGCGCAAATACCCCCGATGCCTAAATAGAATACTTCACCCCCCCCCCCCCGCCGCTGCCGCCGCCGCATTGAAAGCCGCCGCATCGCGCCGAATCTGCAAATCCCCTAAAAAAAATGGCTGCGCTACACTAAGCAAGAGCGGGGATAAGTCAAATGCTGTGCGGTGCCTGAGTATTCTCTCCGCTCTGCCAGCTCGCCGTCGCCGCCACTAACATCATAGATTACAGGGAGGGGCAGCAGGTCTCTCCTACACATAACATCGAATCACTCCCCCTTCCTCCCCCTTCCTCCCCCTCCCCACACTCTCCTACCTCACTCACACAAGCCTGAAAGCACTGCAGGTCCAGACAAAGGGCGGGACTTTTCAGGTTACAAAGTAGATGATAGCTTGCTAGCAACCAATCACCCGTCTTTAACTTGAAATGTCCCGCCCTTTGTCTGGAGCTGCCATGCTGTTTCCCGGCTTGTGTGACTAAGGTAGGAAAGTGTGGAGAGGGGGAGGAAGGGGGAATGCTGAATTGATAAGTTGATAAAAAGGACAGTCAGACTGTACTGGTGGAGCTGGAGCTGGGATGTGTACTGGTGGAGCTGGAGCTGGGATGTGTAATGGTGGAGCTGGAGCTGGGATGTGCACTGGTGGAGCTGGGATGTGCACTGGTGTAGCTGGGATGTGTACTGGTGGAGCTGGGATGTGTACTGGTGGAGCTGGAGCTGGGATGTGTAATGGTGGAGCTGGAGCTGGGATGTGTAATGGTGGAGCTGGGATGTGCACTGGTGTAGCTGGGATGTGTACTGGTGGAGCTGGGATGTGTACTGGTGGAGCTGGGATGTGTACTGGTGGAGCTGGGATGTGTACTGGTGGAGCTGGGATGTGTACTGGTGGAGCTGGGATGTGTACTGGTGGAGCTGGAGCTGGGATGTGTAATGGTCGAGCTGGAGCTGGGATGTGTAATGGTGGAGCTGGGATGTGTAATGGTGGAGCTGGGATGTGCACTGGTGGAGCTGGGATGTGTACTGGTGGAGCTGGGATGTGTACTGGTGGAGCTGGGATGTGTACTGGTGGAGCTGGAGCTGGGATGTGTAATGGTCGAGCTGGAGCTGGGATGTGTAATGGTGGAGCTGGGATGTGTACTGGTGGAGCTGGGGCTGGGATGTGTAATGGTGGAGCTGGGATGTGTACTGGTGGAGCTGGGGCTGGGATGTGTACTGGTGGAGCTGGGATGTGTACTGGTGGAGCTGGGGCTGGGATGTGTAATGGTGGAGCTGGGATGTGTACTGGTGGAGCTGGGGCTGGGATGTGTACTGGTGGAGCTGGGATGTGTACTGGTGGAGCTGGGATGTGTACTGGTGGAGCTGGGATGTGTACTGGTGGAGCTGGGATGTGTACTGGTGGAGCTGGCATGTGTACTGGTGGAGCTGGGGCTGGGATGTGTAATGGTGGAGCTGGGATGTGTACTGGTGGAGCTGGCATGTGTACTGGTGGAGCTGGCATGTGTACTGGTGGAGCTGGGGCTGGGATGTGTAATGGTGGAGCTGGGATGTGTACTGGTGGAGCTGGGGCTGGGATGTGTACTGGTGGAGCTGGGATGTGTACTGGTGGAGCTGGGGCTGGGATGTGTAATGGTGGAGCTGGGATGTGTAATGGTGGAGCTGGGATGTGTAATGGTGGAGCTGGGATGTGTACTGGTGGAGCTGGGGCTTGGATGTGTACTGGTGGAGCTGGGATGTGTAATGGTGGAGCTGGGATGTGTAATGGAGCTGTAATGTTAGGGCACTGATGTAAGGGTATGGGGGACATGGCTGCAATATGTTGGGGGACGTGGCAGCATTAGGGGACATATTTAAAAAAAGTATCGGTATTCGGTATCGGCGAGTACACAAAAAAAAGTATCGGTACTTGTACTCGGTCCTAAAAAAGAGGCATCGGGACAACCCTAGTATCTAACATAGAGTTAATTCTTTTTTCTTGTTCCATAATCCATGTAACCTTTCTCTTCATGTGTAAAATGGAAACCGACGGTTTCTTCCATGCAGCCGCTAAAGTGATTCTGGCGCCAGTCAGTATAAATAGAATCAGCTGTCTAATGGCCTTGGAGCTCTGTGGTATTAGTCCATTCAATAAGGCTATTGCAGGAGATTGATGGAGGTTACAACCGGTAACTCTCCTGATAATCTGGAATACCCTGTTCCAGAATCCCCGTATCCTAGGGCACTCCCACCAAGTATGGATCATGGTGCCTATTCCTTGACAACCTCTAAAGCATAGTGGTGAGGATGACGGATACATGGTGGCCAATTTAAATGGGACCAAGTACCATCTAGTGAAAATTTTTATATTAGCTTCAATGAGGGATGGACTCTTAAAACCCTTAAGAGATCTAGAGTAGTTTTTTTGCCAGTCCACCAAGTCCCAGTCCTCTTGAAGCTCTCTTTCCCAAGCTAGCATATGAGGTAATTTTATGTTATTTTATGCAAGAGATTTGTAGATGATAGAGATATTACCTTTCCTATTCTGAGCTTGTTCGCATTTGTGTTCATATGGGGTCAAAAGGCCAGAAATTGCTTTATCGTTCCAAAGTTTCTGAGCAAAGGTATGTATTTGGTGTAATCTGGATCTTTCAGAGGGGGGGGGGGGGCAAAGGTTGTCTATAAGGAATTGCTCAGGAAGAGGACCTGTATGTTGAAAGAAACGTCCAATGCGGTACACCCCCCTATCAAGCCACCATTTGAAGGAGTCCACTTCCGTTTTGGGGCAGAAAGATGGGTCGAGAAAGATACTTGACAAAGGTTTGCCTCTAGAAATTAAGAGTGGATTGCTTTTAAGTGAATCCCATAATACCAATGCTTGTGATAGGGTGGGGGATAGTATAGGGGGTCTACTTTTAGGAGTGCGCCACATGAGTTCTTCAATTGTGGACAATGGGGAAGCCTGTTCTTCTATTTCTATCCAATCTGGGCGATCATTTTTAAGGTAAACCTCCGATAATTGCGCTAACCTCGCGGATTGATAATACCATAACAAGTTTGGCACTCCTAGACCTCCCTGTTCAGGTAAGTTAAACAGACTACGAGAGGGAAGACGGGGTCCCTTTTTGTTCCAGATAAACTTGGTGATTTTACCTTGAAAGGATTTTAGATGGCTTTTTATTATCGGGATCGGAAGGGATCGAAAAAGATATAGGAGTTTTCGGGAGGAGAGTCATCTTGGTAGAATTAATTCTGCCGATCCAGCCTATTTTCTGCGCTCCCCATTCGGTAAGGTCCTTCTCGAGTTTCCTATACATAGGAGGGTAATTGGCTAAGTATAAATTCTGGAAATTTGGGGTCAGGTTGATACCTAAATAGTTAGTAGACGTAGAGTCCCATTTGAAAGTATATTTGTTTCTCAAGAGGGACACTGTGGGTTCTGAAAGAGAAATATTAAGGGCCCTAGATTTAGGCATGTTTACCGTGAGACCCGAGACTTTAGAGAACTCGTCTAGCAGGGAGAAAATTTCCGGAAGGGAGGAGATAGGAGAGGTCACGAAGAGTAGAAAAACATCTGGGAATAATGCGCATTTGTGTTCTTTTTTATTACAATGAACTCCCCTAATATTCGAGTTATCTCGGATGGCTATGGCCAGAGATTCAATAACAATAGCGAATATCAGAGGAGATAAAGGGCAGCCCTGTCTTGTGCCTCTTTGGATATTTATAGATTCCGAGAATATGCCTTGTAACCGGATTTTAGCTTCAGGGGAGGAATAGAGAGCGGAGATGATTCCTAAAAATTTAGAACCAAACCCCCAACGATTCAAAACAGAAAACAAAAATGGCCAAGATACTGAATCAAAGGCTTTCTGGAGATCAAGTGAGAGAAGCATACCTCTTTGTCTAGTGCTTCCAGACCACCCCGAGTACATTAAAGAGATAAGATCAATAGCTCTCCTGATCTGGTCTGGGCCTTGTCTCCCTGTGATAAAACCTACTTGATCTTTGGATATGTATTGACCTAAGAAGGCAGACATCCTATTAGCTATTATTTTAGTAAGTATTTTTAGGTCGTTATTAATGAGGGATATCGGTCTATAGTCCTCCACTAGGCTATGATCTTTATCGGGTTTCGGTATCAACGAAATATAGGCCAAATTAAGTTGTTTATCTATAGGGGAGCCCTCAGTCAAATGATTGTAAAATCGTGCTAGGTAGGGTGATAGAATGATAGGAAATGTTTTGTAATAAGACCCTGAGAATCCATCAGGGCCAGGAGCTGTGTTTAATTTTAAGTTTTTGATCACTGACATAACTTCCTCAGCTGAAATGGGTGCCTCCATCAACTCCTTGTGAACCTTTGTCAACCTGGGAAGATTCAGGCTGTTTATATATTCACCTATTTTGTCCGAAGAAAAGTTACTATCCTTAGCGTAGAGCTTGGAATAGAAGTCGTGGAAGGCCCCCATCGCCCGCCGAGGATTTAGGGTAAGGGTACCATCTGCCATTTTTATCTTAGGGATGGTTCTCGATTTAAATCTGGGAGATAGTTTGCGTGCTAGCATTGGACCTATTTTATCCTTTAAATGGTAGAACCTGGCACCTGTCCATTTTAGATCATTTTCTGATTTTGCTGTCAGAGCTAGGTTTAAGGCCGATCTAGCAGCGTCAAGATCGTGGGTGGGAACACTGAGAGGGTCTAATTTATGTTTTCTACGTAACTCTAAATAGGTCTCTTCCAATTTCTCTATGGTCAATTTCTTTTGTCTTCTAAGTTTGGCTGCAATTTGTATTATTTTTCCCTAACTGTAGCTTTATGGGCAGCCCATAAGGTTTCGGGGGATATATCTTTAGTATCGTTAATTTCAAAATATTCCTTTATGGATTGTTCAGTTTCTGCCATGAGAGTGGGATCTCTTAAGATCGACTGGTTAAGTGTCCAGTGAGACATTTTATGAGTTGTGTCCTCTTTTCTCAAGGTTAATAGAACCATGGAGTGGTCTGACCAAGGGACATCCTTTATAGTGGATTTAGAGGCTGCTGGGACATGATGGTTGGATATTAATATATGGTCTATGCGGGAGTACGATTTGTGAGGATTAGAATAGTGGGTGTAATCTTTAGTTTTCGGATTTAATTCTCTCCAAATATCGGTCAATCGGGATTGATGAAGCATGCGAGCTACTTGTGTGCTAATTTTGGTTGGCCTTATGAGTTTATTATTATTTGGTTTGGATTTATCTAAACCCGAATCGAAAGCCAGGTTGGAGTCTCCTCCCATAATAATGATGCCCTCCATAAGAGGATGGAGGACTTCAAGCATCTGAGAGAAAAACTTCTTCTGTCCCCTATTGGGGGCGTAATAGGAGACAAACGTGTATAGCTTCTCGTCTAGAGTTCCTTTTACCAAAATAAATCTGCCTTCCGGGTCTCCATATTCCTTTAGTAAATTAAAATTACAAAATTTGGATAACAAGATAGCCACTCCTTTCGTCTTGTTTTCCGCATTGGATAAGTAGAATACTGGGAAGTGGGAGTGTAGAAATGAGGGGGAGTACCGCCTTGGGATGTGTGTCTCCTGCAGGAGCACTATATCTACATGAAGCGCCTTGTATGCCTGGAGGGCTTTTCGTCTTTTAATAGGAGAGTTCAACCCCTGGGTGTTGTGTGTCACAACACGCAGGGGTTTAGTAGTGTTATTTGAGCAAGCCATGGGTCGTAAAGAGTGTTATGGACAGATCGTGTCTTGAAGACTGAGTCCATAGCTCAGAAGACACCTGTGATGGCAGGTAGGCCGGGAGGGAGGGTGGGAAGATAAAGGGGGAAAAGAAGGGGAGAATAGATACATGGAAATAAAGGCAAAAATGGTAACAACAAAGCAAGATGTAGTATTGCAAAAGGTCAAACCATGACCCAGATTGAAGGAAGGGAATTTTGCTCCTTCCTTCAATCAAACAGAATTTATTAGAGTAGTCCATTTAGAGGACTAACTTCCTACTTGTCAGGGCGACAAAGTGTCGCTCCAAGAAGTAGGTTGAGGCTCAGGGCCTCACCGCCGACTGTCAGCGACAATCAAAAAGTTCATGAATTAAATTTTGAAAAACAAAGGGTTGATCCCCCAAAAATAACAATTGAAGAGATGGTACCTTCCGCCCAAAAAAAAAATATATATATATATATTTTTTAATACCATAGGAAAAAATAAAAATTGTAGAACCATATGGGTAAGTAGATATTGAAAAACCACAAGAATAAATAAATAAATTATATAAGTGAGCCAGTAAATATTAACTCTTACTCTACCAGAAATCCTTATAAGTAATTTGATCAAGAATTGAGAAACAATTCATATTAAAAGAAGGCCTATTGGGGAGAAAAAAAAAAAGAACACAACAACTTATATGAATGGGGGATGGACACCACCGGAGCTAAGATTAAATCATTTCAGTTGATGTTTAGTAGAGTTATTTCAGACTTTCCTGTGTTTGACTCTATTCCAGGGATTTGAGGTTGGACTATTGGGTGTATTTCTTTTAGCTGAGGTTTGTTGCGGTGGTAAAGTGTCCATGGCTGGTTCATGTGAAATAATTTTCAGGTCTAGTAATAGTCTTTCACCTTCTTGAAAGTTGTGTACTACGTGGAGTCTGCCGTTATAGTTGAATTTTAGGGCGAATGGGAAGGCCCATTTGTATTTAATGTCTTTTTTCATGAGGGCAGAAAGTAGTGGTTTCATCGCTCTCCTCTTCTGAATGGTGTAGGGAGATATGTCTGAAAATATTTAAATCGTTGCACCTTGATATTGAAGGTTTTTTTGTTGTCGAGATTTTTTCATCACCTCGTCTTTGGTGGAGTAATAGTGAGGCTTTACTATCACATCTCTCGGTAAGCCGTCTTTTCTTGGTGGACCTAGGGATCTATGTGCTCTGTCTAATTCCATTTTGTGAATAGGCATGGATGGGATCAGGATTTTTATGATGTCCTGTATAGCTGAGTGTACATCTGTGATGGACTCAGGGAGCCCCCTGAGCCTGAAATTATCCCTCCTTGATCTGTTCTCCAACTATCCACGCTTTTTATAACATGTGTGCTTGTGTGCTAATGAACCAATTGAAATCACATGAACAAATTTCAGTCTCTAGTTTGAGTGAACTTGTAAGTGGTTACACCTGTTAAGGATGTCCTTAAATTACTAACCCACCCACGCTCTATGAGCATGCTTAGAGACATCCAAGTGATTTTCACCCACAAAAAGAAAGTAAAACATTTCTAAGTGTCTGAGCATGTGCAGTGCAGCTCACAAAGCTGCAATGGCTGCTGAAAGCATGAGAGCTGTGTTTTTTCCCCTGAACTCATGCTTTCCAGCCTGAAGGGGAGGTCTTAGTGAATTATTACGTAACAAAAATAAATAATAATAATTAAAAGCCCCTGTCCCTAGTAGCTCCCAGTCAGAAGTGAACACGCACATTTTTTTTTTCAGGTTACCATTTTAGAGTTACAGAGGAGGTCTAGTGCTAAAAGTATTGCGCAAGTCCCGCCCACATACGTAAACATTGTTCAAAACACACATGTGAGGTATTGACACGTGCGTTAGAGCGAGAGCAATACTTTTAGCACTAGACCTTCTCTGTAACTCTAAACTGGTAACCTGAAAAAAAAAAAAAGCGTCGCCTATGGGGATTTTAAAGTACTGAAGTTTGGCGCCATTCCATGAGTGTTTGCAATATTAAAGCGTGACATGTTAGGTATCTATTTACTCGGTGTAACTTCATCTTTCACATTATCGCCAAAAATTGGGCTAACTTTAGTGTTTTGTTAATTTTTAACCACTTGAGCCCCAGACCATATTACTGGTCAATGACCGGGCCAGTTTTTGCGATTCGGCACTGCGTCGTTTTAACTGACAATTGCGCGGTCGTGCGACGTGGTTCCCAAACAAAATTGGCCTCCTTTTTTTGCCACAAAGAGAGTTTTTTTTTGGTATTTGATCACCTCTGCGTTTATTTATTTTTTGCTATAAACAAAAATAGAGCGACATTTAAAAAAAAAAAATAAGAATCTTTTTTACTGTTATAATAAATATCCCCAAAATGATCTAAAAATAAACTTTTTTCTCTCAGTTTAGGCCGATACGTATTCTTCGACATATTTTTGGTTCCAAAAAATCGCAATAAGCGTTTTGATTGTTTTGCGCAAAAGTTATAGGGGCAGATTCACAGAGAAATGGATTATCGTAGCGTATCAGAAATACACTACGCCGCCGTTTTTTACCTTGCTCTACGTGGAATTCAGGTAGATTTTCTACGGTAAACGACGGCGGCGTAGTGTATTTCTCCCGTCGCAATCCATCTGCGCGAGTAGGGGGCGTGAAACATTTAAATTAGGCGCGTTCCCGCGGCGATCGATCTGCGCATGCTCCGTTCGCAAATTTCCCGCCGTGCATTGCGCGAAATCACATCGTGACGTCATTCGTTGTTTATGTAGAGTACTTTACGGGCGATCCACGTCCCGACGAGTTACGTAAACAAAATAAAATTTTAAATAAATTCGAAGCGGGAACGACGGCCATACTTAACATGGGCTATGTAAAGTTAGAGCAGCAAAAAGCTGCTCTAACATTACGTATAAAAAAATAGACGAAAACGATTGCGACGCCCGCTTGTATGTTCGTGAATCCCCGTAAAAACACATTTGCATATCCCGACGCACCAAAACGACGCGAACTCCTCCCAGCGGCCGCAAATAGATGGCAGCGTAGATCCGAAGGCTTACGAAGACGTAAGCCTCTCGGATCGAAGCCCGAAGCCGGCGTATCATGGTTTGAGGATTCAAACTAGTGATACGCCGCGCGAAATTTGAAATTACTCCTGTCTAACCCCAGTTAGACAGGCGTAATTGTTTTGTGAATCTGCCCCATAGCGTCTACAAAAGAGGGGTTAGTTTTATGGCTTTTTTTATTAATATATATTTTTTTACTAGTAATGGCAGCGATCAGCGATTTTTATGGGTACTGCGACATTATGGCGGACACATTTTTGGGACCATTGGCATTTTTCTAGCGACCAATGTTATAAAAATGCATTGCTTACTATAAAAATGTCACTGGCAAGGGAGGGGTTAACACTAGGGGCGAGGAAGGGGTTAATTATGTTCCCTGGGTGTGTTCTAACTGTAAAGGGGGTGGGACTGACTAGGGGAAATGACAGATCCCTGTTCATACATTGTATGAACAGACGAGCAGGCATTCCCCCCCTGACAGGACCGGGATAAAGGGGAACTCCACACCAAATAAAAAAAAAAACGGTGTGGGGTCCCCCTCCAAGTGCATAACAGGCCCTTAGATTTGGTCTGGAACGTAAGGGGTTAAACCTACGCTAAAAAAAAAACGGCGTGGGGTTCCCCCCCAGATCGAGACCAAACCCTTATCCCAGGCATGCAGTCTGGCCGGACAGGAATGGGGGTGGGGACGAGCTAGTGCCCCCCCTCCTGAGCCGTACCAGACCGCATGCCCTCGACATGGGGGAGTGTGTGCTTTGGGGGAAGGGGGCACTGCCCCCCCAAAGCACTCTTGTCCCCATGTCGATTGGGACAAGAGCCTCTTCCCGACAAACCTTGGCCGTTGGTTGTCGGGGTATGCGGCCGGGGGGCTTATCAGAATCTGGGAGCCCCCTTTAATAAGGAGGCCCCCAGATTCCGGCCCCCCACCCTATGTGAATGACTATGGGGTACATCGTACCCCTACCCATTCACCTGGGGGAAAAGTGTTAAGTAAAAAATAAGACACCACACAGAATAAAATAATTTATTAGTCAGCTCCGGGGGTCTTCTGCCGGGGCCCCCCTTTCTTCTTTAAGCTCTTTTAGAAAAGGGGGGGTGTAGGCCCGGTCTTCTCTCTTCCGCCGGGGCATTGGGCTTCGTCGTTTTCTGCCGGGGGGGGGGGGGGCGCTACCCACCCCGGTCTTCGGTGTCTTCCGCCAGGGCCCAGGGCTTCTCTCCGCTGTCTTTCACCGCGGGGGCGACACCCGCGGGCTTCTCCGGTGCCCTCCGCTTCTGCCTGTCTCCTCCGCTGGGGCCAGGGCTTCTCTCCACTGTCTTCTTCCATTGGATGTTGACACGACGAGGTCTGGTGCTGAAATGCCGACAGAGCGGTGCACATTGACTTATATTGGCATAGGGCGTGGTTACCGGGTGATGCCACCATGTGACCTCAACCCATGTGACATCACGGGGCATGATGGGAATGTGATGTCACATGGGTTGAGGTCACAGAGTGGTATCACCCGGTGACCACACCCTATGCCAATATAAGTCGATGCCCACCGCTCTGCCGGGTGTCGCCCCATGGCGGAAGACAGCGGAGAGAAGCCCTGGCCCCAGCAGAGGAGCCAGGCAGAAGCAGAGGGCACCGGAGAAGCCCGCGGGTGTCGCCCCGCGGTGGAAGACAGAGGAGAGAAGCCATGGGCCCTGGCGGAAGACACCGAAGACCGGGGTGGGTAGCGCCCCACCAGCAGAAAACGATGAAGCCCGGGGCCCTCCCCCATAAGCAAAGGAGCTTCATGGTGTTTGGGGCACCGGCGGAAGGCATCGGCGAAGACCAGGGTGGGTTGGCGCCCCCCCCCCGGCAGAAAACGACGAAGCCCAGTGCCCCGGCGGAAGAGAGAATACCGGGCCTACACCCCCTTTGTAAAAGAGCTTAAAGAAGAAAGGGGGGCCCCGGCAGAAGACCCCTGGAGCTGACTAATAAATTATGTTATTCTGTGTGGTGTCTGATTTTTTACTTTACACTTTTCCCCCAGGTGAATGGGTAGGGGTACAATGCACCCCATAGTCATTCAAATAGGGTGGGGGGCGGCAATCTGGGGGCCTCCTTATTAAAGGGGGCTCCCAGATTCCGATTGGCCCCCGCCCGCATACTCCGACAACCAACGGCCAGGGTTGTCGGGAAGAGGCTCTTGTATCGACATGGGGACAAGAGTGCTTTGGGGGGGGCAGTGCCCCCCTCCCCCAAAGCACACACTCCCCCATGTTAAGGGCATGCTGTCTGGTACGGCTCAGGAGAGGGGGGGTGCTCGCTCGTCCCCACCCCCATTCCTGTCCGGGCCAGACTGCGTGCCTGGGATGAGGGTTTGGTCTGGATCTGGGGGGGAACCCCACACTGTTTTTTCGGCGTGGGTTTAACCCCTCCCCTTCATGGTCAGCGCAGGCTGAAAACAGGTCGGGGATTTCTGTGCGCCGCGTCACGCACAGGAATTTCAGCTACGCCACTTGGTATTTACCAAGAATTTCTCGGCGTACTGACAAGGCGCACGTGAATCCCCGAAATTTTCCTGTACACATGCCCAGTATGCAAATTAACCTCCCGAGGTTCAAGCGTACTTTGCAAGCGTACGGGGATCGGTTCCCTAAAATCACTTTCACTTTCAATTCGGCCCGCGCCACACACTCAAACACATGTCACTACACTTCCCCTGCATCACCCCCCTCCCTCCCCTAATAAACTCCCGCCCAAATCCCCGCTATTTACATTTAGAGATGCCGTGCGCCAGCTCTATAGGCATTTTAGTAAATAAAGAAATACGCTGCACTGTCAGCGTATCTCTTTAGTAAATGTCAAAAACACTTTTACTCTTGCCTGTGCGCCGTGAGTCATGGCGCACAGGCTTGATAAATCAGCCCCAGTGAGTCACATTGAACTTGAGTCTCAGACGAGTGACATCAGTGAGTCACGTCGGACTTGAGTCTCAAAGCTGACGTGACAGGAGTTGGAGCCTTAAATAGGGGAACAGATGTTGTTGCAGTTTAGAGTTTAGACTAATTAAAATGTCCAGCGTCCACTGTCAGTGGCAGAGCGCCAGCATTCTTTCTTCTCCGCCCCTAAATGTGTTGGCCCCACACACTGGCACCTACTTCCTCCATCTTCTTCTACAGGCCTCCACCGCCCCTGAGTGAGTGTTGGCTCCACCCACCTTCTCCACCTTGCAGTCTGCAGAGCGATGTGGCAAGTGGCAATCTGCAACCAGCCATCACCAAAAAGACCCTAAGAATTGAGCACCTTTTGAGGATCGATCGACGATCGACTGTCAAAAATTTTAGCCGTTTACCCCAACCTAAGCGCATTTCATGTGCTTTGATCAACACAAGATCGGCAGTAAAACACCGACTTGAAATCCATGATTTCATTCTACAACATGACCTAGACTGCCTCTTCATTACAGAGAGCTGGCTCACAGCCGACTGTAACACCATTCTAGGAGAATTGGTGCCAGAAAACTACCGTATTATTACGGAAAACAGAATAGGGCAAAGAGGAGGAGGACTGGCGGTGATCCATAAGACGCGTCTTGCGATCACAAAACCAAGCCTCCAAAACCCTCTTCCATTCATGGAAACCCTTACTCTTCAACTGCAAGTAAACGGCCAGGAGACCGTCCGGATTCTACTCTGCTATAGGCCACCTGGCCCCAAGTCGCAGCTGCTCCCATCTTTGACGGACTTTGTCTCCACCTATACCCTGAATAGCAAACACCTTTTGCTGCTCGGGGACTTCAACCTCTGGGCCAACTCCCCGCAAGACCCCATTGCCGACGCCTGCATCGACCACCTGGAAGGATTAGGGCTTCAGCAACTAGTATGTGGGCCCACACATGCTTCAGGTCATACGCTCGATCTTATTTTCAGACAAGATCTGGAAATAAAAATCTTGGAAAATGAACCATTGCCATGGACAGATCACCATGCAATTAAATTCATTATTTCCGAATTCCCCCCTTAACAAAAACATCAAATCCAGTGACAACACACTGGACCAGATGTCGGAAGAAGCTCCATTCGGAACTCTTTAAAGCCACGTTAGGGGAAAAATTCAATACAATTCAGCCGCACCAAACAGCGGCAGAAGCACTGGAGGCCATAAACACAGCACTATTGCAGTCAGCTGACTTGATAGCGCCGAAACGAAAGACCCAGATCAGGAAAAATAACTCCGGCTGGTTCAACAACCAGCTGGCGTTACTGAAGCAAGAGCGCAGAAGGGCAGAAGCAGCCTGGAAAAGAAACTCTTCAGATGAGAACCTCTCGATCTACAAGGCAATAACCAGGAAATACTACAAGCAAATCTTCGAAGCCAAGAAAAACTATTTTTCTGAGGCTATCAACGGTGCCCTAAATCGCCCCCGCGAACTCTTCAAGCTGGTCACTCAGACCATGAATCCAGAATGTCTTGAAGCCCCCAACTCGGACACACAAGAATTTTGCGATGAGTTATCGGATTGCTTCATTAACAAAATTATGGCAATCCGGCAAAGCATTCAGCAAAACAATTGCTCTCCCAGCCCCCCCGTAGTCATTTACACAGCACCGGCAGCAATTCACCACAGTTTGGTGAGTTCACGCTGGAACCCATCTCCATTCAGACCACTAAAAATATCATCGGCACTCTGCGCAACAGCACTGCGCCAAATGATATTATCCCCACCAAACTGCTGAAGGAATGCGCCGACAACATCCTGGCACCTCCTGTCACGCAGCTTATTAACCAATCCTTCAGGGAGGGCAAAATGCCCTCCCAGCTGAAGGAGGGCTTCATTCAACCCATCTTGAAGAAAGCCACCCTGGATCCTAAGGATCCACTCAACTGGCGCCCCATAACAGGCCTAAATGTTCTCTCCAAGGTAATGGAGAAAGCAGTGGTACAGCAGCTGCAACAGCATCTAGATACCCACAACTTACTCGACCCATTGCAATCAGGATTCCGTCCCGGACACGGGACGGAAACAGCATTGCTTAAGATATGGGACGACGTTCTCGAGGCCGCAGACAAAGGAGAATCTTCTCTTCTGGTTCTGCTGGACCTAAGCGCAGCCTTTGATACAGTTGATCACAAGCTGTTATTGACTCGGCTGGCTAAAATAGCCAAAGTCGCAGAAAGCGATCTATCTTGGTTCTCCTCTTTTTTGGAAAACCGATCGCAAATAGTGAAGCTAGGACCATTCACTTCGGAACAACGCACATTATCGTGCGGGGTCCCTCAAGGATCTCCCCTGTCGCCGATGTTATTCAACATCTATCTGCGTCCTCTTTTTGAAATCGTCAGCAGCCAAAAACTGCTATATCACTCTTACGCAGACGACACGCAACTGTACTTCCGCATTTGCAATAAAAAGGATCACCACCTCAACCTAGAGACATGCCTCTCTTTGATAGAGGACTGGATGACAAAGAGTTATCTCAAACTCAACGGAGCGAAAACAGAACTTCTTCTGTTTCACGCCAAGCGTAGGAATCAATCGACAACAACCTGGATCCCCCCGCCCATTCTGGGCAAAGTCATCACCCCTAGCGCCAAAGTCAAAAGTCTTGGGGTCATCTTTGACTCCGACATGACAATGAACGCACAAATAGGGGCAGTAGTCAGCGGATCTCACTATCTGCTGCGCCTACTACGCAGACTCACGCCTTTTATTCCCAAGAAAGACATAGCGGTCGTGGTGGGAGCGATTGTAAACTCCAGATTGGACTATGCAAATGCCCTTTACCTCGGACTCCCCAAGTACCAAATCGCTCGTCTTCAAGTCGTTCAAAATACGGCCGCCAGACTTGTGACTGGGAAAAAACCCTGGGAATCAATCTCACCTTCACTGAGATCCCTTCACTGGCTACCAGTCAAAGACAGAATCACCTTTAAAGCACTCTGTCTAACGCATAGATGTATCCATGGGAATGCTCCCCATTATCTATGCGAAAAATTAAAAGTTTACAATCCCAATCGTATTCTACGATCCACCAATCAAAATCGGCTTCAGATACCGAAAGCCAGATACAAGTCCAAAGGAGACAGGAGATTCGCTGTCCAAGGTCCCAGACTATGGAACGCCTTACCAACCAGTATTCGACTGGAGGAGAACTACTTAGTCTTCAGGAGAAAGATTAAGACTCATCTCTTTTGATCTCAAAGGAGACAGGACCAACAAGCGCCCAGAGGCGATTTACTTCGCATGTGCTGCGCTATACAAGTTCTTCATTCATTCATTCATTCAGGTGACGTGGCAAGTGGACAATCCGCAACTTGTGGCAGCCGACGTGGCAAGTGGACAATCTGCAACTTGTGGCAAGTTTTTCATTTTATATTACAATGTAATAATAGAAATAATGCGAAACAATCATCCTGACACCATAACAACCATGGTGCCGTGACGAGTGAAGTGCCAACACCAGCTATTTCCCCGATAAATAGCCTGCCTGAAAAAAAAAATTCTGGCAGTGCCCCTCCCAAGACAAGACTCTGGATCTGCCCCTGACACTGACCCCCCATTGCAAACTACATCTCCACAGGCCTCTAGGGCCAGCGATGACGTGTCCGAGGTGGGCATGACTAAGAAGAAATGGCCATGGGTGACCTACGGGCAGAAATCCAATGATAGAAGCTGTCTCATCCACACTGCACCCACCATCAAATTATATCTCCCACAAATCTCTAAATCACCCACGCGGTGACGTGCTGGGGTGGGTGTGACTGAGGAGAACACGTGGCTGGGATCAGAGGAGTCTTGCCGGAGACACTGGAGACAGGTGAGATGTTAATGTGGAGTGGACATTATGTACAGTACAGTTATCTTATCAGTCCAAAGCAAAAAGAGTTCACACCACTCCAGGCATGTTAGCCCATGGATTGCCTGCCCCACTTTCAGACATCAAGTGCTAGCTCTGCAAACGTGCAGACAATCAAGAAAGGCAGCTGGAGGGCTGCACACCAAATCAACACTTTTATTGTGCAAAATTTAGTAAAATCCAAAACAGTCAATCCATGGACAGAAGAGGTACAAAAAGAACAGATGGCCGCACACTGAATTAACACCTTTAGCGTGGGTTAACACTGACATGCGATTTGTTCTAATCGATGCAACGCTGTATTTGTAGTTTCTGTACTACTTTTTGCGATTTCAGGACAGATTTCTCTGTAATCGCGGCCAAAATCGGGACTGACCAGCGGGAGTGAAATCGTGCGAGTTCAGCGGAACTTGCACAGCTTTACTCCATCAGCCCAGTGTGAACCTGAGCTAATTGTGCAAAATTTAGTAAAATCCAAAACAGTCAATCCATGGACCGAAGAGGTACAAAAAGAACAGATGGCCGCACACTGAATTAACACCTTTATTGTGCAAAATTTAGTAAAATCCAAAACATTCAATCCATGGACAGAAGAGGTACAAAAATAACTTCTGTCCATGTATTGACTGTTTTGGATTTTACTCAATTTTGCTTAGTAAAGATATTAATTCGGTACGCGGCTGTCCAGCTACATTTCTTGAGTATCTTATCAGTCCATGATGTCCTGCTTCTTAAAGGCAGAGACTCAAGCTGCTCATCTGCTGGTGAGTACCTTCCCCTTTCAAAGCCTTCCTGTCCGGTTTCACCTCCTTCATCCTGGCTCTGTCTCTAGGTCAGGATCCAGATTAATGCCCAAAATTTTACGTTTTTCTAATAATAATAATAATTAATAATAATAATAATAATACATTTTTTTTTTTTAAACGGCAGTTCTGGGAATTGTGCCCCATTATTGGGTCTCATTATTGGTGTCATTGGGCCTCATTAATAGTGTCATTGGGAAACATTGTGCCCCATCATTGGTGTTATTGGTTAGAGCTAGTGAGACCTAGTGCAGGGAACACTCCACAGCAGATCCGGCTGTAATCTCGCTTGATACCTCAGTGCCAGGGCTAAGGCACTTTTAAAAGTAAGCGGCCATTTGGCCTGTGTTTAATATGCAATTATTTTATTAAATCGCGGAATCACACTATGGTCTGTTTTTTCTTACATTTTTCCTGACAATCTTTTTGGTGGAGTCCATTCCTTGGCTTGCCCCTCTAGGTACCAGTACAGACCTTACGGACAAAACTGTACTAAAGCCCCACATGACCTTTCTTTACAAAAGAGGTCATGGTGGTCCGGTAAGTAGGCACTTACCTCCATTTTTAACCGGGTGTCGAAAGCTCTTCAATGGTTGTAGTGGTGACATCAAGGATTTTAATTTATGAATGGACTATTGTTTACAGCTGGTCGATTAGTGCTGGACTTGTATTTGCATCCCTTTTTGTTATATTGGTGTGATGGTATGAAGCACATGCACTTTATTGCAGGCTAAACACTGCACCTTTGTATGTTTTTTTCATAATTTTTGCTTTCAAGTTATATATGTATTATTGATTGTATATTACCTAATTCACCACACATAACTGCACTTTAGCAATTTTTTAGCGCCCCGTATTACCATACACCCCCCACATTGGTGTTATTGAGCCTCATTATTAGTGTCATTGGGAAACATTGTGCCCCATCATTGCTGTCATTGGGCCTCATTATTAGTTTAATTGGAAAACATTGTGCCCCAACATTGGTGTTATTGGGCCTCATTATTAGTGTCATTAGGAAACAGTGTGCCCCATCATTGGTGTCATTGGGAAACATTGTGGCCCTTCATTGGTGTGAGGGGAGGGAATTATGCCCTATTGCTGGTATCAGTGGATAAAACAGTGCCCCAAGGGCCTAATAAAAGCAAGCAAAGGGCCACATCTGGCCTACGGGCCACAGTTTGGAGACCAATGACCTAAAGTCCAATTCACCTTAAGGTTGTGCTATATATAACATATGGTAGTTATTTGAACCTGTGTCCCTGTGGACAACAATGACAAAAAACTTTTTTTTTTCATTCCAGCCCTCTCTTCTGGATTCTTCTCTGCAGTTCTTTTAGAATCTACAGCGGCTCCCAGATCCAGAAGTGCGGTGTCAGCAGCGGCACAGCGCGCCTTGTTATTTCCCAGGACGTTGGCCGATTTGTATCTGTCCACAAAAACATTAGTTGCTCTTCTACAATTCTGTGTTTATTATATACTTTTTTTGTGAAATGTGACAATAATATTTTTGGTATAAGTAGGGATAGAGTTGTATTGTTTTTTTTTAGACTTGAACACCCAAAAATTAGTACATCAAAAAAACTAAACTAAAAACAGATAGTAGAAGATTATTCCAAGAGGCCTGGACACGCAATGGGAAAGCGTTGTGTTCTGTGTAGTGAAAGTGTTGTATCGCGCACAAGTGTCAGACGTCACTTTGATACAACCACAAAAGTGTTGCCGAAGTTGGTGAAGCTGAAAGAAAAGAGTTTCTTGATGGAGAAATTGAGGAAATATCACTTCCAGCATCGTAGCTTTTGCAACAATTTTTCTAAGGCCTCGTACACACGAGCAGACAGATTTGTTCAAATCTGTCTGTCCGACAAATTTGAACAAATCTGTCTGCTGGGATTTTGGTTTGCTCGTGTGTACACACGAGCAAACCAAAATCCCCGCCAGCAGACAGCGCACTGACGTGTCGGTGACGTGGCGGTGACGTTGACGCCACCACGTTACCGCACCAGGAAGTAAAACACTTCCGCGCATGCGTCGAAACCATTCGGCGCGTGTGCGAGAAGACATGTCTGCTGGTTAGCATACTAACCAGCAGACATGTCGGGCGGACCGGTTCCCAGCCGACAGATTTCAAAGCATGCTTTGAAATCTGTCGGGTGGCCAAATCCGTCTGTTAGCCCATACACACGATCGAATCTGTCTGCTGAAACGGTCTAGCAGACAGATTTGATCGTGTGTACGAGGCCTAAAACGAATTATCTGGCAACTGCCAGCTTTGAAATTTCACTGTGCGTAGCAAAACATCGTAAGCCCCTCTTTGATGGGAATTATTTATCAAACGGCCATATTGGCTGTGAGTAATTCCCCTTTCCTGACACATTCATGGCAGCACACACTGGGTTGTGACTCCGCCCCCACAACCTGACAGGATTGATTAGCTATAAATTTGAAGGGGAGACGCCCCGCACCATTCTCCTTTTTTATCCTCACCTGACAGATTGGATGAACAAGCAAGCATGCCTCTTACTGCAAATCGCCCCAGCAGGTTCAGCCTCTTCTGTTTGGAAGTCCCTCCTGTACATTCTCTAAAGGAGCTTCTATGGAGGGAACCCCGTTCTGGTGGTCTCAGGGGCGCAAACAGCAAGTACTGGCAATGTGTCAAGCTTTAAAGAAGCTTACATTTTTTGCAGTGGTCTCCACTTCTATGTCTCTTTGCTCCACATTGTACCTATATATTACTATTTTGCAAGCAACAAGTACTGGCAATGTGACAAGCTTTAAAGAAGCTTACATGTTTGCAGTGGTCTCCACTTTTATGTCTAATGGCTCAATATGGTCCACATTGTACCTACCGTATTTTTCGCACCATAAGACGCACCTGACCATAAGACGCACCTAGATTTTAGGGGAGGAAAAACAAGAAAAAAAATATTCTGTACCAAATGGTGTACTAAAATATTTTGCAGTGCCCATGATATGCAGAGTGACCACGGCCATAGAAAATGCAGAGTGACCACGGCCATAGAAAATGCAGAGTGACCATTGCCAACACAAATGCAGAGTGCCCATTGCCCATAGAAAATACAGAGTGCCCATTGCCCATAGAAAATACAGAGTACCCATTGCCCATAGAAAATACAGAGTACCCATTGCCCATAGAAAATGCAGTGCCCATTGCCAAAACAAATGCAGAGTGCCCATTGCTTAAACAGAGCCTTTACCTCATGCTGTCACTTCCACCCTCCTCTACCTCAGGAAACAGCCGGAAGATCACCGGGCACTGACGGGGGTTTGGGAGTATGTAATCCGCTCTCCTGCCTCTCTTCCGGTGGAGGCGGCAGGAGGCGATGCGAGAGGCGGTGGGGGGGTGTTAGCATCGGCGGCAGGGGGAGTTTTCAGTGGCGGCAGGAGGCGATGCGAGTGGTGTGGGGGGCAGTGCTATTGGCGGCGGGGGGCGTTGCCAGCCGCGGCTTGGGGCAATGTGAGTGGTGTAGGGGGCGGTGCCATCGGCGGCGGGGGGCGTTTCCAGTGGCGGCGGGAGGCAATGCGAGTGGTATGGGGGCCATGCCATTGGAGGCGGGGGGTGTTGCAATTGGCGGCGGGGGGCGGAGCCTGTCATCTATTCGGACGATAAGACGCAGGGACATTTTCCCCCATGTTTCTGGGGAAAAAAACTGCGTCTTATAGTCCGAAAAATACGGTATATTTCCTCCTTGCTATTTTGCAAGCAGCACTTGTGACAAGCTGGCAATGTGACAAGCCTTAAAGAAGCTTTCATGTTTGCAGTGGTCTCCACTTCTATGTCTATTGGCTCATTATGGTCCACAATCCACATTGTACCTATATTTCCTCCTTAGGCCTCGTACACACGATCGGACATATCCGATGAAAACGGTCCGCGGACCATTTCCATCGGATATGTCCGATCGGGAGTTTGATCCGATGGCGTGTACACACCATCGGATCAAATTCCCCGCCGCCGGACGGCGCGGTGACGCGGCGGTGACGTTGACGCCGCCACGTCACCGCCACGTCACCGCACCAGGAAGTTAAACACTTCCGCGCATGCGCCGAATCCATTCGGCGGCGGCGCGGCGGCGGTGGGGGACGACATGTCTGCTGGTAAGTGTACTAACCAGCAGACATGTCGGGCGGACAGATTCCACCGGATGGATTTCAAAGCATGCTTTGAAATCTGTCGGGTGGAGAAATCTGTCCGCTAGCCCATACACACGAGCGGAGATGTCTGCTGAAACGGTCCATCGGACCGTTTTCAGCGGACATCTCCCCTCGTGTGTACGAGGCCTCACTATTTTGCAAACAGCAAGTACTGGCAATGTGACAATAAGCTTTAAAGAAACTTACATTTTTGCATTGGTCTCCACTTCTATGTCTATTGACTCATTATGGTCCACATTGTACCTATTTCCTCCTTACTATTTTGCAAACAGCAAGTACTGGCAATCTGATAGGCTTTAAAGAAGCTTAAAATGTTTGCATTGGTCTCCACTTCTAAGGGCCAGATTCAGGTAGATGAGAGCATCTTTGCTCTGGAGTAACGCTTCTCATTTACGTTACTCTGCCGAAATTTTAGGAGCAAGTGCTGTTATTCATGAAGCACTTGCTCCTAAAGTTGCGGCAGCGCATCGCAAATGAGCCGGCGGAATTCAAATTGGGCGGGTACGGGGCTTGTATAATTTAAACTATGCGTGATCCCGTGGCGAACGTACTGCGCATGCGTCGAGTGTCAATGCATCCCAGTGCGCATGCTCCAAATTCTGTCAGTGAACGTCAATGAAGTCACATCCCCATTCATGAACGTTTTACGCAAGCGACGCGATTATTATTTTTTCCGACGCGATGACGACGCCTATACTTAACATAGGATACTCCATTAGGGGGCTGCTTTATCTTTACGTCGCGTATCGCTTCCGGAAACGTCGTAAAGTCACTGCGTCGCGCCCGAAAAAGATCGTGAATTTCCGACTCCCGCTGATTAACATATTTTTTCAGCGTTAATCAGCGGGAACGCCCCCGGCGCCATTTTTAAGTTGAAGTAACGATGCGATGGCGAAATTCAATTGCGCCGATCGCATCGGAACTCCAACCCGGCGTTTCTTGTTTTCTGCTTACAGAAAACAAAAACGCCAGCTTAAAGTGACAGTTAGGCTGGCGGATCACTGGATACTCCAGCCTAACTCTACCTGAATCTGGCCCTATGGGCCAGATTCAGGTAGATGAGAGCATCTTTGCTCCAGAGTAACGCTTCTCATTTACGTTACTCTGACGACCCTTTCAGCGCAAGTACTGTTATTCACATAGCAGTTGCGCGTAAACTTGCGCCAGAGTAACGATAATGCGCTGGCGTAACCCGACGCAAGGGGAAGTGGGTGTGATCATATGTAAATGATGGGCGGAGTCCAGCGCAGAGGCTTACGTTCAGCGCATCAACCACGGAGCATGCGCAGTGAGTGAGGCTCCACTCGCCCCCTTTGTGCGCATGCTCACAACTTCCGTCGGCACCACTTCACGGGAAACGTCAGCGCAATGCCTTCCATTGGGCGTTTAAATGCGCCCGTAGAAGCGCCATTCCGGCACTAAAGTATATCCTGCTCCCCCTCCCCGCAGTGATGTTACTTTTGTTCTGAGATGGCTGCTCCCGTTCCCCGCAAACACACAGGAGAAAGCTAAACTTTAATGGCCAGTCATCTCGGCTATGGAGACCTATGATGTCTTCCTCCATGGCTGTAAAATTTGACAGACAAGCATGGACAGAGGTGTTGTCCTGCAAGTGGGGGTGCTCAGCTAGCTCTTATCGTCGGTAACGCTGCTGTAGCTGCTCTCCTGCTGACCTGTGACCGTCTGGAGTAAAGATAAAGCAGCCTTTTGTAGAAATAACTTTGCGCCGGACGGACGAGATACGCGTGGCGCATGTAGCCAGCGTATGGTGCTAATCCGTTCGTGAATTGGGAAAAATCCCTCATTTGCATATTTGCAGGGGAAATCAATAGGCGCGACTGATGCGCCAAGCGAAATTAAGCGCTGTGACGATACTCTGGCGTCGGAACGTTCCGCCAGTCGCAAATGGCCCGTTATTGGGCGCATCTAGTTTGGTGGGTACGGGCACATAGAAACGACGGCGCATCTTCACAGTTACGCGGCGCATATCGAAATACTCCAGCGCAAGTGTTGCTGAATCTGGCCCTATGTCTTTTGGTCCATTATGGTCCACATTGTACCTATATTTCCTCCTTACTATTTTAGACCAAAACTATGATCTTTTCTGAGTGTTTTACTTTTCTCTGTGTGTGTGCGCCGTTGCTCCTGTCCGTCGCTCTGCGCATGCGTGCAACAAGGTGATGACGCCGGCAGCTACCTCTGCCCTCACCCAAGATGGCGCCGGAACGATCGGACCACTTCTGCGCATGCGCGTGCGTGTCTTCAGCACCACGATAGCAGCGGCAAATTTAAAAACACAGCACACTCTGCTATAGGGTTACAGGCGGCTGCTCTGCAGAGATTGATTACATTTAAACACAGGTTTTTTCTCCATGGCAGGATTCTTTGGCTCTTTTTTTTCTATAGTGCTCCTTTTATTTCTGCCCTATTTTAGTAGTACTGTTTCATCTTCTCTAGACTGTCCTCAAGACTGTATCCTCTGCACCCTTCATGGAGACCACTGCCCTCGCAGACCACCATCAGCTAGGTATAGAGGCCATCCGAAAAAGGTAGGTAGAGAAGAGACAAAAAAGAGAGCCTGACCACCAACGCTGCATTCTTTGGCAGCCCTACCAGGTCAAGAGACGCAAGCTCGCGGCATAGAGGGAGATCAAGTCATGCATCCAGTGGCAGAAGGTCACGCAGAAGTCACTCAAGATCACCCTACTGCTATCATCGCTCAAGACGTAGCCGCTCGCGCCATAGCTGATCCCTTTATAGTCGGTCTCACCGCAGACGATCACCATCGTCTCACAATGATCGGAACTACCATACCCGTCCCGCAGCAAACGCTTGCTGGGTATGCGGGGCTCCAGCATTGCCAGGAAAATTGGCTTGCCGTTCTTGCTTCAACGAAGCAACCAAGGAGAAGGAGCCAGATGCCAGAGTAGCGACAGAGTCGCACGAGGGTAAATTTTGGGAACTACGGCTCCGCCGATAAACGATCCTACCCCAAGCACTTCACCGGTACCCTGTCACTACATACAAGCTTCAGAAACCCTCTCTGAAAATGAAGAACGCACATCAGCGTCAGGGTTCCACTTCTGCTTAGTCGAACCGATTGCTCGCTCAGTCGAAGAAGCAATTGGCTGGGAGGAAGGTGAGATACAACCGCAGAAGGTTCAGAAGTATTTTCCAGAACTGAAGAGGGATCCTGAAGCGTTTCCCTTCATAAAGGAACTGGTGGACCTCAAAAAGGATGAGTGGGAGAGATCGGATAAATGATGCGACTTGACAGACACGTTACCCTGCCGAGCGCAGACGCAGTTACCTTCTGGGATGTACTTGATTGCAAAATCGATCCTGTTTTAAAAAGCTTACTCCATGGCAGGAGGCGCTTGTAGACCAGCTAACACCACTGCCGCAGTAGCCAAAAGCCATCTCTGCATGGACGGCTAACATTGAGAACTCCCTCCTAGATGCTATGGTCCAGGAGAAAATAATTTCCTCCCTACAGGAGATTAAATTAGCAGGCAGCTTCATAGCCGGAGCTTCAGTTGACATTAGATCCTCAGCAAGGTCTATGCTAGCCTTGGTTATGGCCAGAAGGGCTTTATGGCTGAAGCCCTAAATAGCTGATGCGGCATCAGTATCGAATTTGTGCAAAATCTCATATGACGGCTCAAACCTATTTGGCGCAAATCTGGATCCAGCCATCTCCGCAAGGCCATCACGGCTGGGGACCAACAGAAATCCTTTTGAGGATTCGCCCGCCCACCCAGCTCAGGTGAGCGCCAGGCTCAAGAACTTTGCTCAAATATGGTCAAGTCACTTATCAGATCCATGGACATTATCCACTTTCAAGATTGGACACAAATGGAAATTCATGGGCACACTGCCAGAAAATATATTTCAGCCTACCAAGATACCGTCTTCCCCAGACAGAAGAAAGCTACTTCTGCAATCGTAGAGATACCGTCGCACCAAAAGGGGAGGGGGTTCTATTCCCCTTTATTTTTGGTGTGAAAGAAAACGGGGGACTTGCGCCCAGCCCTAGACCTAAAGAGGCTCAACAAGAGGATCTAAATAGAATATATAACGGAAAGCCTTCACTCCATCCTATTGGCGGTGAACTGGAGACTGGATGTTATCGGTGGATTTATTGGACGCATACCTTAATGTCCCGATCTATTCCGCCTTCCAAAAGTTTCTTCGGTTCTCAATCAGTCAGTGTCATTTGCAATTCCGGTGCCTTCCATTCGGCATCTCCTCAGCACCCAGGACATTCACCAAAGTTCCTACCCCTGATCGCACTTCTCAGAGAAAAGGGGATGCGAGTCCATCATTATCTGGACGACATATTGCTCCTGGCAGGGAATCAGGAAACCTTTAACTCATCACCAGTGTTATTGCTCACGACCCAGCAAGACTCTGGGTGGCTAGTCAACTGGAAAAAGAGCAGTCTCCAGCCCACACAAGTCATGGTGTTTCTAGGGGCAGAGTTGGATACCAGGCTGGAACGTGTACAACTCCCTCAGGAGCATCTGAAACCCTTAGTCCAGAAGATGCAGAACCTGTTATCATCCAGACGCCTACCGGCCAGAGCCTACCTCAATATCCTGGGGTCCATGTCTGCGATCATACCCATGGTACAGTGGTCCCAGTGGCACATGCGAGTTCTACAGAATTATTTTCTCAGACAGTGGAACAGCTGGGTAAAACACTATGGTGGTGGACGCACCCATTCAACCTCAGGAAACTCAGACCGATAGTTCCCCCAGAAGTAGTAACATCGGATGCCAGCCAGAGGGGGTGGGGAACACATTATCGGGACCAAGCAGCCCAAGGCCAGTGGCACTTTCAAGCTCAGGGCATGGTGTCAAATGTATTAGAACTCAGAGCAGCCTTCCAGGCTCTCATGACCTTTGCTCCTCTTCTGAAAGGAAAGAATGTCCTTCTCCGAATGGACAACAAGGTGGCAGTGTCATACATCCAGAAACAAGGAGGGACCAGGAGTCCCACGCATCTGGAGGAAGTTCACCCCATATTGGAATGGGCCCAAGTCCACCTGTCAGATCTCAGGGCAGTGTATGTCACAGCAGCACAACATTTGTTGGCTGACTATCTAACCCGAGAGACACTGTCGAACAACGAATGGTCCCTGAACCACCACGCATTCTCCCTTCTTACGAAGACCTGAGGAGTACCAGAGGTCGACCTAGCAGCTACGCCAACATACACCAAATGTCAGAGGTTCCTGTCCGGAGCCCCCTTTCCATCAGCCGAAGGAACAGACTGCCTAGCCCACCCATGGAACTTCAAGCTGGGGTACATTTTTCCCTCACACTCCTCTGATTGCGAGATTCCTGTCCCGGCTGAGGAAATCCTCAGCCACGGTTATAGAAGTAATACCGTTCTGGCCGAGGAGGCCACGGTTTATGACCCTGGTACAACTCAGTACGCAGCCTCCAATTCAGCTACCAATAACCAGGGATCTCCTATATCAAGGACAATTCTTCCATCCAGCCCACAGAAGCTGCATCTGGCAGCATGGAAGTTGAGAGGATTAGGTTAAGGGAACAAGGATGCTCCCAGGAAGTAATATCGACCCTAATGCAGCTAGAGAAAAAGCTCCTCTAATACCACCTACATTAGAATCTGGGAGAGGTTAGTTTCAATGTCACAACTAAGGCCCCATACACACGATCGGACATATCCGATGAAAACGGTCCGCGGACCGTTTCCATCGGATATGTCAGATCTGGAGTTTGGTCCGATGGTGTGTACACACCATCGGATCAAATTCCCCGCCGGCAGACGGCGCGGTGACGTGGCGGTGACGTTGACGCCGCCACGTCACCGCACCAGGAAGTAAAACACTTCCGCGCATGCGCCGAATCCATTCGGCGGCGGCGCGGGACGACATGTCTGCTGGTAAGTGTACTAACCAGCAGACATGTCGGGCGGACACATTCCCACCCGATAGATTTCAAAGCATGCTTTGAAATCTGTCGGGTGGACAAATCTGTCTGCTAGCCCATACACACGATCGGAGATGTCTGCTGAAACGGTCCATCGGACCGTTTTCAGCGGACATATCCGCTCGTGTGTACGAGGCCTAAGAGATTGGAATCCTATCTCGCCAGAACCATCTCAAATTCTTGAATTTCTTCAGTCAGGGCTTAACAAGGGCCTGAGCTCGGATACCCTGAAGGTGCAAGTATCCGCTCTTTCTGCCAAGACTGTTACTAGATGGGCTCTTCACCCTCTGGTCACTCAATTTCTGAGGGTCTGCATGAAGATCGGACCACCAAGGAAGCCAGTTTTTCCAACATGGGATCTCACAATAGTTCTTGAGGCCTTTTCCAATCCACCCATTTTGTTTGTTTGTTTAGTTTAACTTGGTCTCACTGTGGAACCTTACTCCGACGCTGGCTTTCCTTATTGCTATCACCTCAGCTAAAAGGATGTCGGAGATTCAAGCACTATGGCTACGGAACCCTATTTAGCGCTCTTCCCTGAAAGAGTGGTACTGAAACCTCTAGACTGATTTAGACCAAAGGTAGCTTCCTCCTTTCATTATAACCAGGTCATCGTCCTTCCGTCTTCCACTAACGGGAGGGGCCAGCCCCATGCCTTGGATGTCAAGTCAACCATCTCCAGTTACCTCGCAGCTACATCTCACCTGAGGAGGAAGTCTGATTCTCTCTCGATTATCCCACACGGGAGCAGACGAGGCCAAGCAGCTACCTCTCGTACCATCGCCTCCTGGTTACTTAAAGCTATCGAAGAGGCGTATTCCATCTAGCAACTTACAGCTCCTGAGAGCTCCTGAGGGCATCACGGCTCATTCGACAGGGGTAGTGGATACCTCATGTGCAGCATATTGCAGGATTTCCCTGGAGACTATATGCAGAGCAGAAACCTGGTCTTCTCGGCACACCTTAATTTCTCACTACGGACTTCTGCTCACTTAGCTACTGCCGACTTTGGCAGATCTGTTGTTAGAGCCAATTCCTCAGCGCTATAAAGAATAAATATTACTGTTTTCTTGCACCCTCCCGACTGGCGAGTTATTTCCCAGTGTGTGCTGCCATGAATGCGTCAGGAAAACGGAAAATTGTATACTCACCTTTCCGTAATTTTCCTTTCCTGACGCATCTTCATGGCAGCACACAGATGCCCACCCTACTGTTTAATGATGATATATACAGAGAATGGTGCAGGGCGTCTCCCCTTCAAATTTATAGCTAATCAATCCTGTCAGGTTGTGGGGGCGGAGTCACAACCCAGTGTGTGCTGCCATGAAGATGCGTCAGGAAAGGAAAATTACGCAAAGGTGAGTATACAATTTTCCGTTTTTCATGATTTCCCAAACAAGGACAAAATTAAGCAACGCATCTCTGAGATCCCACTTAGCAGAAATACTGCTAGTCCGCAGACCAGTTTCCGTGGACGTGTTCGATCGTGTGTACGGCCTAGCGGACAGGTTTCCAGCGGACAAAAGTTTCTAAGCATGCTTAGAAACTTGTCCGCTGGAAACCTGTCCATCGGACATGTCCGCTGGTTAGTACGCCTAACCAGCGGACCGAAATCCCACGCATGCGTCGAATTGATT
This sequence comes from Rana kukunoris, assembly GCA_029574335.1. Lineage (NCBI taxonomy): Eukaryota > Metazoa > Chordata > Amphibia > Anura > Ranidae > Rana > Rana kukunoris. The sequence goes on along the minus strand of CM056050.1, from coordinate 318,687,015 downwards.
TGACGCATTCGTTGAAGCATTGAACTTCCTTGTTTGAGCACGTCACCGCGTTCTCTGTCCGCGGGGATTTTGGTTTGATGGTGTGTACACACATCAGACCAAAATATCCCTGGAGATATGTCCGATGAAAACGGTCCGTCGGACCTGTCTCATCGGACATGTCTCCTCGTGTGTACGCGGCCTTAAAGATCGAGACCTACGTATGGCAAGTGATGTTAGTCAGCAGCTCACCACTGACTTACAAAAGTCAGCCTGTTACTCCATGTGCTTGGGTGAAAGCACAGATATAAACAATCATGCAAGGCTAGCAGTAATTTTGCGTTATGCTGTTGGTGACACCATGAGAGAGGAGCTCATGAAATTTGTTTCTTTGCTTGGAAGAACACAGTGGGGCTGATTTACTAACCGATTGTGCCTTGTCTCATTGCACATCAGCGTGCACAACGGCCGTTTCGGTATTTACTAAATGAATGCGCCGGCAAAGCAGCGCTATTCCGTATTTACTATTATGCCAAATACGCCCAAGAGGGGGCGCACGGTGCGCCACTATGGACCTGGTGCATGGCATCTACAAATGTAAATGAAAAGCTGGGAGTGAGTTTATTATGTAGTGACAAGTGTTCGTGTAACATATACGGCATGAATAGAAAGTGAAAGTGACTTTTGTATAAACCAGCCGCTGCGCCTGCTAGTACATTTAAACCTGCAGGTGCGCCTCTTCACTACGCCGGCAAAATCTTGATAAATATCAAGTGGCGTAGCTGCCTTTGTGTGGGTTAAAGAGGCGCACCTGTAAATCTGCCTTTTTTTTATGTTACGCTGATCATGAAGGGAAACTCTGTGCCAAATTTTAAATAAAAAAACGACATGGGTTCCCCTTCAGGAGCATACCAGGCCCTTAGGTCTGGTATGGATTTTAAGGGGGAACACCTACGCTGAAAAAACGTTGTGGGGGTTCCCCCAAAATCCATACCAGACCCTTATCCGAGCATGCCGCCCGGCCGGTCAGAATTGAGTGTGGGGACGAGCAAGCGCCCCCCCCTCCAAAACCGTACCAGGCCGCATGCCCTCAACATGTTGCCATCTTCTCTGTAAACATCACTTGTAATAGGAAATGTGTGTGACAGGTCCTCTTTATGGAGAGATGCAGGGTCAATAAGACCCCGCATCTCTCCTCCAGGCTGGAAAGCATGAGATCGTGAAAAAAATTCCCCGATCTCATGATTACTAGCCGCAATCGCGGCTTTGTTTACTTCCGGGTACCCGGGCGTGATGTCATCACATCGCGCCCGGGCCTCCAATGGTCATAGAGATGACTGGTGACCAGATGGTCACCAGTCATCTCTATGCTTCCTAGCCTACACCGGACGATTCTTTCTCTGGGCCCCCGATGGCACAGGAGAGCCCGGTGAAGCACCGGATGGCGGCGGGAGGGGGGATGTCCCCTTCCGCCACTATAAGAATGATCAAGCGGCGGAACCGCCACTATGATCGTTCTTATTGTACACAGAATCGTCCGCACGAAAGAATGATATCTGAATGATGCCTCTAGCTGCAGGCATCATTCAGATATCACTGCACAAAGCCCAGGACATCATATAAAGTCCACCCAGGATTGGAGATCCCCTCTGTGGATGTCAAATGACTATGGGCCAGTAGCGAAGTGGTTAAAGTTCAGTCTCTACATTGGGTGAACTTGCATTTGGTGTGTTTTATTATCAATTGCCTCATTAGCACACAAGCCTATGTTATATAAAGCTTGCAGACAGCAGTCTTTACCTTGCCCTGAAAAGAGGCAAGATTGTGTGTGTGGGCCGGCAAGAGTATATTTGGGTATCCTTATTGAATGTGTATTTTAGTGTTGCATTTTATTTATGTCTTTGCAAAACTGATATGTTTTTGATTAAGGGTTTTTTGACTGGTTTATTTATTTATTTTGGTGGAGGCTATCTTCGCCTGAAATATTTGTGAGGTTGTCAATGTATGTTGTTTTTAGGGTGTTCACTTTAATGTAATTGTCTGTGCTGCATTATTTTGCTAAATCTTTCTCAAGATGTTGTGACTAATTAATGTTTCAATCCTTAAGACCCCTTTCACACTGAAGCGTTTTTACAGCGTTTTAGCGTTAAAAATAGTGCTATTAAAACGCTCATAAAATGCTCTCCATGCATCTCAAATGACCCTTTCACACTGAGTCCTGCAAGCAGCATCTTTGGAGCAGCTTTTGGGCGGTAAAAAAAAACACCCCAAAAACGCCCCACTCCATTAAAATGAATTGAAAGCGCTGTAAAAACACCTTACCCTTTCACACTGAGGCGTTGCACTGGTGGGGCGTTGAGAAAAGTCCTGCAAGCAGCATCTTTGGAGCAGCTTTTGGGCGCTGAAAAAAAACGCTCCAAAAACGCCCCTCTCCATTGAAATGAATTGAAAGCGCTGTAAAAACGCCTTACCCTTAGGCCTGGGGAGTAAGATGCTTCGTTGGATAACTGCAGCTTACACTGAACCTACAGCCAGTGTTAGAGCTAATGGGGTTCTCTCAGAGACCTTCACAGTTACCAACGGCACTAGACAGGGCTGTCCCTTATCACCCCTCCTGTTTGCACTCTCTCTGGAACCCTTCTTGTGCCACATCCGACTGAATCCAAATATTACAGGTATAGGAGTGAACGAAAGGCAATATAAAATCTGTGCCTACGCTGATGATCTGATGTTCACCCTTACAAACCCTATGACCTCCCTGCCAAATCTGTTACACGAATTCGAATTATATGGTCAGCTTTCTAATTTTAAGATCAACTATAATAAATCAGAGGCAATGGGCATAGGGATTCCACCTACTCAACTTATTAGACTTAGAGATAGCTTTCACCTGAAATGGACAGATACGGCTTTGTTGTATCTTGGTATTCATATACCTACGTCCTTTTCCCAAGTTCTTAAGTTAAACTTCCCACCTCTTTTGAAGACAATTCAACAGTCGCTGGACCAATGGAGTAGTGGTCTTCACTCCTGGCTGGGCCGCTGTAATATTCTTAAAATGGCAGTGCTCCCTAAACTTCTTTATCATATGCAGGCCCTTCCAATTCATATTCCTAGGAATTTCTTTAAACAAATTCATTTTATTTTTACTCGTTTCCTATGGTCAGGGAAACACCCACGACTGAGTAGGGCGACACTTTCACTACCTAAATCACACAGGGGGTTGGCATTACCAGATATGCGTCTTTATTATCAAGCATGCCACCTTAGTAGACTTCTCGACTGGAATAGGCATAAGGACATCAAACTGTGGACACAGCTGGAACAAGACCAGAGTGAAATCCCTCTTATCAGAGCTCCCTGGTGTTATACAGCCTTACCACATAAAGTTAAGCAACACCCACTAATAGGTAATACGGTTGGAGAGTGTGCGCGCCTGTTATCGGGACCCCCCTTCTCGACGCGCGAATCTCCAATGAGACCTGTGATAGGTCATCCCCAATTTGGACCAGGCCTACATGATAGGATTTTTCGCAAACTACGGGAAGCAGGAGTTCACCAGGCGTCTCATTTTAGTATTTTGGGTAGATGGAGGACGTATTCTGAGCTGGTGGACCCTAACGGTCAGTTTAAACTAGACTTTATGAGAGCTTTGCAGTTAAGTCATTTTCTTAAGACCATCCCACCCCCCCCTGACGTTTTGCAATACCCACTTACGACTATAGAAGAGCTTTGCTCAAAGACTGGGACGATTGCCCATACATTATCTCTGATGTATGCTGTATTGATAACACCTCAGGGAGACCACCAACCCCCGACTCTATTGAAATGGGAGAGAGACTTAGACCGTCATTTTACCTCGAACGAGAAAGACCGGATAATTCAGTTAACTCATAAGTCTTCCAGGTGCTCTAAGTATCAGGAAACCAACTATAAACTTTTTACACGTTGGTATAGGACCCCTGCCCTTTTACATAAACTATTCCCGACGTCCTCAGATCTTTGTTGGAGGTGCCAGAATAATAGGGGTACTCTTTTACATATATTTTGGTCATGCCCCCGTATTAGGGGGTTCTGGGAGGGGGTTCGTGGAATTGTACAACAATTCACGGATTGTACGATCCCGGAAGACCCGGCCTTTTTTCTTTTACATGTAACTGATATCCCTATGCGAGTTTATGAAAAATCAATTATCCGTCACCTTCTCGACGCAGCCAAACACTGTATCCCACTCAACTGGAAGTCACCGCATCCTCCGTCTATAGCCTCTTGGCTTCGGAGGGTTGACGAAATCGGTCGGTTAGAGGATTTGGTCCTCACTGGACAAAAATGACAAGAGAATTACAAAGATACCTGGCAACCCTGGAATATATTCAGGTACTCAATAGAGGGCCAACGCCTCAGAGAGTCCGCTATGCCAAACTGATCGTTCCATACATACCATTCGTGGGTTCATATGAATCATATGAACCATGCTCCATAAATGACACCTGGGAAGTGAACCAGGACAATATTGTATTGAAGGACTGATACTTAAACTTCCATGCCTGCAAACCCCTTCCCTTCTTTTTCCCCCTTTATATTCCTCACTCCCTTTCTTTTTTATTTTTATTTTTATTTATTTTTATTTTATTTTTCTCCTTTTTTTTTTTTTTTTTTTTTATTAGTGTGTATGTATGTATGTGTATGTATGTGTGTATGTATGTATATGTATATGTATATATATATATGTGTATATATATGTATGTATGTATGTGTGTATGTATATATATATATATATATGTATATATATATATATTTTTTCACTTCCCTAAGAAAATGAAAAATAAATACAACTGTTAAGTTTATGTTATCCATGTAGGTGCATGAGCAATATCATTATTATCTATTTAAATTGTTATATTTTCTTTGTTTGTAATCCTTGTGGACTAATTCCCTCGATATAAATAAAATAATTAAAAAAAAAAAAAAAAACGCCTTACCCTTTCACACTGAGGCACTGCAAAAACGCCCTAAAACGTTAGGGTCTTTACCAGAACATTGGGATTGCAGATGAGGCTTCGCTCGGATAACGATTGAAAATAGCCCAGTGTGAAAGGGGCCCAATAGATGTCTGTTTGTGGGCGCAGTCCTTTTATCTCCTATTAATATTCATTGCATAAACCATATTCTGTTTAGTGTCTCAAATGAACCTATGTGTTTTTTATTTTTATTTATTTGAATTTTGTTTGTTTTTGCTTTCTTGCTCTTTTACTCAAAGTCCTTTTTTGTTGACCAATACAATTTCTTTCAAATTTTGATGTTTGTTTTGTGTTAGGGTCCTTTCACACGTACGGACCGTATGTCCGCATTTTCATCCGTCCGTTTGCGGATGAAAACGGGACATACATGGGTCCCTATGTGATAACAGGTGACAGCGGATGAACATCCGCTGACATCCGTAATTTGTCTGCCCCAGCAAAGATCCGCATTTGCAGATGGAAGAAAGCCTATTTTTCTTTCGTCGATCGGATCAGATGAACACGGACATACGGTCCGTGTTCATCCGATCCCCCATAGGGGAGAGCGGAGGAAAGACAAGGCGGTCCCCGCCCTGTCAGCTGCCAGCTCAGCGGGGATTTTACGGAGGATACCCGCTGAGCTTTGCGGACACACGGAGCGGATCAATACTGATCCGCCCCATGTGAAAGGGACCTAACTTTTTCATACTACGGGGCAGATTCACAAAACAATTACGCCTGTCTAACTGGTGTTAGACAGGAGTAATTTCAAATTTCCCGCGGCGTATCACTAGTTTGAATCCTCAAACCATGATACGCCGGCTTCGGGCTTCGATCCGAGAGGCTTACGTCTTCGTAAGCCTTCAGGTCTACGCTGCCATCTATTTGCGGCCGCTGGGAGGAGTTCGCGTCGTTTTAATGCGTCGGGATATGCAAATGTGTTTTTACGGGGATTCACGAACAAACGAGCGAGCGTCGCAATCGTTTTCGTCTATTTTTTTATACGTAATGTTAGAGCAGCTTTTTGCTGCTCTAACTTTACGTAGCCCATGTTAAGTATGGCCGTCGTTCCCGCTTCGAATTTATTTAAATTTTTTTTTTATTTACGTAACTCGTCGGGACGTGGATCGCCCGTAAAGTACGCTACATAAACAACGAATGACGTCACGACGTGATTTCGCGCAATGCACGGCGGGAAATTTGCGAACGGAGCATGCGCAGATCGATCGCCGCGGGAACGCGCCTAATTTAAATGTTTCACGCCCCCTACTCGTCTATATGGATTGCGACGGGAGAAATACACTACGCCGCCGTCGTTTACCGTAGAAAATCTACCTGAATTCCACGTAGAGCAAGGTAAAAAACGGCGGCGTAGTGTATTTCTGATACGCTACGATAATCCATTTCTCTGTGAATCTGCCCCTACATATTTTCCCAGCTGCAGCTGAAATAGGCTGATTGGCATAACAAAACAGGTGTGATTTGTCCAAGTTCCTTTCCTGGTGCCTTCATGGTAGCTAGGGTTGCCACCTTTTCTTCAAGTCAAACTCGAACACTTCAGCATCTCACAGCAATTTGTTTTCATAGTATGCATAGATAAACTATGCATAGATGTTACTATTAAATAACATTTCTAATCATATAAAGTTTAATCAAAAGAGTCCCCCTTTGTATCAGGGTTCACAGAGTTCCCCCTTTACATCTGAATCTGCAGAGTTTCCCTTTTGCATCTGAACTGTAAGGGGGGACTCTGCAGACTATGATGTTATGGAGAACTCTAAGGACTCTAACATAAGGGATGCTCTGGTGTACGGAGAGGATTCTGATGTAAGGAGGAACACTGTGGCCTCTGGTGTAACGGGGAACTCTGATGTAATGGGTGCTCTGAGAACCCAGATTTACCTTAGCTTACTCACTTAGCCCTGGTTCACACAGGGCTGCGGGAGTGAAGCAGTGCGAGTTCAGCTGAACTCGCACAATTTCACACCCGCCCGGCAGTCTCGATTTCAGCCGCGATTTCAGAGACATCTGTGCAGGTTTCTGCACAGATGTCAATGTAAATCGCAGGCTGAAATCGCAAAAAGTAGTACAGAGACTACTTTTTGAAATCGGTGCAATGCCGCAGATGCAGCGTCGCACCGATTAGGACAGTGCCATTGCCGGCAATTTGCGGCAAAATCTGCCGTTTTGACATGCGATTTGACATGCCAAATCGCATGTCAAAGCGCACCAGTGTGAACCAGGGCTTAGAGGCAGGAGAGAGAAGGGGGAGGGGGAGACTTAGTCCGGTCTGAATCCGGTCAGACAGTCTGAAACCCAGACACATGATCCCAAACCCAAACTGTCCGGGTGAATCCCGAACAGGTGGCAACCCTAGCATATGCGTGGATTGTGTGCTACCATGGATAGTCACAAGGAAAGGAAAAATACAGATCGGTAAGTATTTAATTTTTCCTTTTTACTGCAGTGGTTCTCAACCTCAGTCCTCAAGTACCACCGACAGGACATGTTTTGTGGATTTATCTTATCTAGAATTGCTGTCCAAACTTCAAAGCCATTGACTGTCTTTTAAAGCACATGCGCAAGATGAAGGAAAACATGGCATGTTGGGGATATTGGAGGACAGGCTTGAAGCGCTGATTTAGAGCACTGTGCTAAAATCTAGCTCAAGGCAATCCTATTCTAATCGTGGGTGTTTGAGGGAAACCGAGTGTTAGAACCCCTGCTTGTGTTTTTTGGTTGGGCTTTGTGTCCCTTTTCTTAAAATTGGCTTCACTTCCTGTCACACAGCTGAACAGGAAGTGAGGGTAAAACCCTACCAATGTCTTTTCTTAGGGACACACAGATCAATCCCCCACATGCCTCTTCCCCTGATCTCTCTGTCAAAATTGATGGCACAACTATCAGCCCATCCCCACATGCCAAGGTCCTAGGAGTACTCCTGGACTCTGAACTGTCCTTTAAGCCTCACGTTCAATCACTGTCCAAATCTTGCCGCCTCAACTGTCGCAACATCTCCAAAATACGCCCCTTTCTAACCAATGACACCACAAAACTCTTAATTCACTTCCTGGTCATCTCTCTCCTTGATTACTGCAACTCCCTCATCATTGGCCTACCTCTGCATACTCTAACCCCCCTTCAGTCCATCATGAATGCTGCTGCCAGACTCATCCACCTTACCAACCGCTCTGTCTCTGCTTCTCCTCTCTGTCAATCCCTCCACTGGCTTCTGCTCACCCAACAAATTAAATTATTTTATTACTGAGGACGCGGCGTCATCCGGTGACCCCCGCCCCCTCTGACGCACATGTACTACACGGGGACTTTCCTATGGCTTTCTCCGTGGTGTCAGAGGGGGGAGAGGTCCCCGGATGATGCTGTGTCCTCAGTTATAAAAGAAATGTCACAAGAACAGAAGCGTCACACAGTGGGAACTTTATTTGGAAGTGGGTCGTCCGGAGAACCAAGCGGGAAAGAAGCCGGTGCAAGATGCGAACGAGAAGACCGAAGGAAGAAACAGGAAGAACAAGATGAAGGAAGAAACCCGAATGCACAAAAGAAGGAGCCAGTGCAAGATGCGGACGAGAAGACCGAAGAAAGAAGCAGAGGAAGAACAAGTTGGAGGAAGAATCCCGAATGCACAACAGAAGAAGAAGATGGGAGAAGAAGCGCGGAAAGAAGACATTAATAAAGGAATTGTCAAAAACCGGCTATTATCTTTTTTTACATTGACAGTCACAAAGGAGCATCTGCCACCAGACATATTAGGTCGGCGTACCAAGGACGCCAAGGCCAATTTGGGCAAATAGGATCATTGGAATCTCCTTGGATTCTGCTCTGTGGAGCAGACAAGGAAGCAGTTTCAGTGGGGAAATGCATATATCGGCCGATACTGTCCCCATGGAGCCACCAACGCATCTATCGTGCCTGCCCAAGGATCTTTTGAACTGGCCACAAACCACAACACCTTTCGATTGAGTCGAGAAGCCAGAAGATCCACATCTGGTTCGCCCCATCTTAGGCAAATGAGGCGGAACACATCCAGGTGTAGTGACCATTCTCCTTGGTCCGCTTGCCTGTTAGAGCCGGCACGCTCCGTTCCGCCTACCTCAGGATGTGAGCGACCTCCGACGCTGCAGCCGAGCTTCTTATTCCTCCTTGATGGTTGACATACGCCACCGCCATGGCGTTGTCAGACTGGATCCTGACTGGACACCCCTGTAGGCTCCGCGACCATGTGGAGAGGCACAGCCTGATCGCTCTGAGTTCCAGAATATTGATCAGCAGGCGAGATTCTTCCTGTGTCAGCGACCCTGTGTCGACTGAACACCCCAGACTCCCCCCAACCAGTTAGGCTGGCATTCATCATGATCATCGTCCAGTGAAAGGGAGGGAACGACTTCCCAACATGAAGAGCCGGAGATCTCAGCCACCAGGCCAGGGAAGTTCTGACTAGTGGGCTCACCCTGATTTGACAATCCAAGGACAATGGAGACTTATCCCATCTGGACAGAATCGCCCTCTGCAAAACTTGAGTGTGGAATTGAGCAAACGGTACTGCCTCAAAGGAGGCTACCATGAGACTCAGGACTCGCATGCAAAAGTGCAGCAACGTCCACCTGCGGGATGCCAACAGCTTCACCGCCGTTTGAAGAGTCTGCAATTTTTCCAAGGGGAGAAAAACTCTTGCCTCCGAGGAGTATAGAATCAGACCCAGATACTCCAAGCGCTGAGTCGGTACCAACACCGACTTCTGGAAGTTCATCACCCGGCCAAACTCTTGGAGGGTCTAACAGGCAATCGCCACGTCCTCCGCTAATTCTGAGCTTGAAGCAGCTCTCAGAAGCAGATCGTCCAAGGAACCCACAATAGCGATTCCTCACTGTCTCAGCAAGGCCAAAATCGGGGCAAACACCTTGGCAAAAAACCCTTGGAGCTGATGCCAGGCCAAAAGAAAGAGCCACAAATTGATAGTGGTCTTCCCCCAAACGCAAATCGCAGGAACCTCTGATGCCCGACATATATGGGGACATGCAAGTATGCATAATGGATGTCCAAGGACACCAGAAAATCTCCCGGATGGAGAGTAGGGATGAGCTTTGTGTTCGAGTCGAGCGTATGTTCGACTCGAACATCGTCTGTTCGTACGTTCGTCGAAAATCACAGCACGCAAAAACCGGAGAGCCAAAATTGGCCAAAGCCAGGGTGGCTTTGGTCAATTATGCCTCAGGGCTTTAGCACACGCCCCACACTATAAAAGGCAGCCTGCAAGGCGGCCTCGTGTAGTGTGTTGCAGCGTTGTTAAAGAGATCAGTCCTATAGAGAGAGAGAGAGAGAGACAGTGGGCCAGATTCTGGTATGAGATACGACGGTGTATCTCCAGATACAGTGTTGTATCTCTGGTTTAGCGGGTATCTGTGCGACTGATTCTTAGAATCAGTTACGCATAGATTTGGCGTAGATCCGACTGGCGTAAGTCACTTACGCCGTCGGATCTTAGATGCAATAATCCGCTGGCCGCTAGGTGGCGTTTCCCCTTGATTTCTGCGGCGAATATGCAAATGAGCATGATACGCCGATTCCCGAACGTTTTTGCGCCGCGTCGCCTCAATTTACGTAGTTTCCGTAAGCGTAAAGTTACCCCTGCTATATGAGGGGTAATTTTACGTATGTCCGCCGTATGCCATGTTGAGTATGGACTCGGGACAGCGTCGTGTTTTTAGGTCGTTTACGTAACTCATTCGAATAGGGCTTTGCGTAAGTGACGTTCACGTCGGTTTCATTGACATTTTCCGACGTGAGTTGGAGCATGCGCACTGGGCTACGTTTACGGTCGGCGCATGCGCAGTTCGTTCGGCGCGGGGGCGCGCTTTAAATACAAGCCGCCCCCTTTGAATTACGCCGGGCCATTTACACTACGCCGCCGCAAATTACGGAGCAAGTGCTTGGAGAATACGGCACTTGCTCCTGTAAGTTGCGGCAGGGTAGTGTAAATAGCTTACGCTACCCTACGCCGGAATCTACGTGAATCTGGCCCAGTGTCTATTACTAGATAGATAGAGCAGGATAGTCAGTTTAGTTAAATTTACAGGGCCAGATTCAGGAACACTTGCGCTGGAGTATTTCGATATGCGCCGCGTAACTGTGATGATGCGCCGTCGTTTCTATGTGCCCGTACCCACCAAACTAGATGCGCCCAATAACGGGTCATTTGCGACCGGCGGAACGTTCCGACGCCAGAGTATCGTCAGCGGTTAATTTCGCTGGGCGCATCAGTCGCGCCTATTGATTTCCCCTGCAAATATGCAAATGAGGGATTTTTCCCAATTCACGAACGGATTAGCACCATACGCTGGCTACATGCGCCGCGCGTATCTCGTCCGTCCGGCGCAAAGTTATTTCTACAAAAGGCTGCTTTATCTTTACTCCAGACGGTCACAGGTCAGCAGGAGAGCAGCTACAGCAGCGTTACCGACGATAAGAGCTAGCTGAGCACCCCCACTTGCAGGACAACACCTCTGTCCATGCTTGTCTGTCAAATTTTACAGCCATGGAGGAAGACATCATAGGTCTCCATAGCCGAGATGACGGCTGTCAGCTCCTGGCCATTAAAGTTCAGCCTTCTCCTTTGTGTTTGCGGGGAACGGGAGCAGCCATCTCAGAACAAAAGTAACATCACTGCGGGGAGGGGGAGCAGGATATACTTTAGTGCCGGAATGGTGCTTCTACGGGCTCATTTAAACGCCCAACGGAAGGCATTGCGCTGACGTTTCCCGGGAAGTGGTGCCGACGGAAATTGTGAGCATGCGCACAAGGGGGGCGAGTGGAGCCGCACTCACTGCGCATGCTCCCTGGATGATGCGCTGAACGTAAGCCTCTGCGCTGGGCTCCGCCCATCATTTACATATGATCACACACACTTCCACTTGCGTCGGGTTACGCCAGCGCATTATCGTTACTCTGGCGCAAGTTTACGCGCAACTGCTATGTGAATAACAGTACTTGCGCTGAAAGGGTCTTCAGAGTAACGTAAATGAGAAGCGTTACTCCAGAGCAAAGATGCTCCGATCTACCTGAATCTGGCCCACAGTGTGTAGAGGATATATATACATCCCAGGAGTTGTACATATATTTATACACTGTATAGTTGAGCTAGATTAGCTATTGCTATTTGTCAAGCAGTTGATTGTGCTAGCTGCAGTCTTCTAACGTGTTGTATTGCCCGTGTGCTGTATGGTTTGCACCTAAACGTACTTGGTGTTACTGCACTTGTGCCATATAGTTTGCACCTAAACTTACTTGTTACTGCACTTGTGCCGTATAGTTTGCACCTAAACATACTTGGTGTTACTGTACTTAGGCCGTATAGTTTGCACCTAAACGTACTTGGTGTTACTGCACTTGGGCCATATAGTTTGCACCTTAACATACTTGTAGTTTACTGCACTTGTGATGTATAGTTTGCACCTAAACATACTTGTAGTTTACTGCACTTGGGCCGTATAGTTTGCACCTAAACATAGTTGGTGTTACTGCACTTGGGCCATATAGTTTGCACCTAAACATACTTGTAGTTTACTGCAATTGTGCTGTATAGTTTGCACCTAAACATACTTGTAGTTTACTGCACTTGTGCTGTATAGTTTGCACCTAAACTTACTTGGTGTTACTGCACTTGTGCTGTATAGTTTGCACCTAAACGTACTTGTAGTTTACTGCACTTGTGCTGTATAGCTTGCACCTAAAACGTACTTGGTGTTACTGCACTTGGGCCGTATAGTTTGCACCTAAATGTACTTGGTGTTACTGCACTTGGGCCGTATAGTTTGCACCTAAATGTACTTGGTGTTACTGCACTTGGGACGTATTGTTTGCACCTAAACGTACTTGGTGTTACTGCACTTGTGCCGCATAGTTTGCACCTAAACGTACTTGTTGTTACTGCACTTGGGCCGTATAGTTTGCACCTAAACGTACTTTTTCTTACTACACTTGGGCCATATAGTTTGCACCTAAACTTACTTGTTGTTACTGTACTTGTGCCGTATAGTTTGCACCTAAACATACTTGGTGTTACTGCACTTGGGCTGTATAGTTTGCACCTAAACGTACTTGTAGTTTACTGCAATTGTGCTGTATAGTTTGCACCTAAACATGCTTGTAGTTTAGGTGCAAACTATACGGCACAAGTGCAGTAACACCAAGTAAGTTTAGGTGCAAACTATACGGCACAAGTGCAGTAAACTTACTTAGTGTCCCTGCACTTGTGCCGTATAGTTTGTACCTAAACGTACTTGGTGTTACTGCACTTGGGCCATATAGTTTGCACCTAAACGTACTTGTAGTTTACTGCACTTGGGCCGTATAGTTTGCAACTAAACATACTTGTAGTTTACTGCACTTGTGCTGTATAGTTTGCACCTAAACATACTTGGTGTTATTGCACTTGGGCAGTATAGTTTCCACATAAACATACTTGTAGTTTACTGCACTTGTGCTGTATAGTTTGCACCTAAACGTACTTGGTGTTACTGCACTTGGGCCGTATAGTTTGCACCTAAACGTACTTGTAGTTTACTGCACTTGTGCTGTATAGTTTGCACCTAAACGTACTTGTAGTTTACTGCACTTGGGCCGTATAGTTTGCAACTAAACATACTTGTAGTTTACTGCACTTGTGCTGTATAGTTTGTACCTAAACGTACTTGGTGTTACTACATTTGGGCCGTATAGTTTGCACCTAAACGTACTTGTAGTTTACTGCACTTGGGCCGTATAGTTTGCACCTAAACGTACTTGTAGTTTACTGCACTTGTGCTGTATAGTTTGCACCTAAACGTACTTGGTGTTATTGCACTTGGGCAGTATAGTTTCCACATAAACATACTTGTAGTTTACTGCACTTGTGCTGTATAGTTTGCACCTAAACGTACTTGGTGTTACTGCACTTGGGCCGTATAGTTTGCACCTAAACGTACTTGGTGTTACTGCACTTGTGCCGTATAGTTTGCACCAAAATGTACTTGTTACTGCACTTGTGCCGTATAGTTTGCACCTAAACGTACTTGGTGTTACTGCACTTGTGCCATATAGTTTGCACCTAAACGTACTTGGTGTTACTGCATGTGTTCTCTGCAGTTTGCACCTAAAGCTACGAGGTGTGTGTACTGATTTTGTCCTCTTCAGACCATTCTAATGTCAGGAAGGACAACAAAGAGAGGCAGAGAGTCACGAGGGCAAGCAGGCTCTGCATCTAGAGGCAACAGTGCTGGTGATGGACACGGTGCATCCTATTTAGCACGTGGCTGTTGCACACGCTCGTCTTTCTTTTCGGGTAGGAAAAGGAAGTTTACCCCATGGGGCTTTGGACAACCAAAATATAAATATAACAATATAGTCTAGTAAAACATGATTTATTTGCTGATCGTCTATACCATACAGATAAAATATAATGACAATAAAAGAACCCCTTACGGATCAAGTGATACAATGCAGATCATACAATATGAGTACAGTTACATACAACATTGCATAAAAACTGCGTGGTGTGCGTGCCCCGACGCGTTTCGACCTGTGGAAGGTCTCTTCAGGGGGATGATTGATTCTACAAAAATATATATACATAACAAAAAGACATGTTTGAGTATATATCACATAAAAAGACCCGAACAGAAAGTTACCGTTGTCAAATAAGTGTTCTGATAGTCAAAATTGTACAGACCCGTTGGGAAAAACGAAGGGAGCCCCATACAAGCGCCCCCCAGAAACCCGAGGGGAGAAGAAGGAAGAACATGGCCCACGGGTAGGTTACAAGGAGCCGCACGGCTGAACGTCCTCCGACGACCTGGGGAGCCGACACCTGCAATGAGCACCCCATGGGTTAGCCATATATTCCCAAAAAGATTTATGGTATTAAATCATAGCAAGTTGTGCTGAGGTCTAAAATGTATATATAGGTAAGGCATATTAGTGTATAAGAAACGGACTGGCAGTATAGTTCTAACATGTCTAAGAAAATGAATAGGATCTAGACATTGAAAACCCATTAGGGTATTAGATCAATGAGTATGATCAGTGTTGTATCTTAAAAATATGTAAATAAATAAATATTGGGGTACTACATAAGTTCGCATGTAGGTGCTCCATGGATGAACAGAATTAAAAAAGAAGAAAAAATAATAAGTGAATATTATTTTAATCTAATAGTGCATAAAGGTGGGTGGGAGTGTAATGCCAATTGCATTATAGACGTGATGTAAACCATCAAAATTATGTGAGTACATAGAGTGATGGTGAGAGTGAAAAAAATAAGTACAATAAAACAAAACCATCAACCAAAAGGGCTGGGATGGCTGGTGCCAGAAATCAAGAAAGGAAGAGTGATAGTTGGATAACCAACTAACAAGTGTGTGAGTGAAAAAGTGCTGTTACCTGAAAAGTGGTAGGCAGGATATAGGTAGGTTGCTGGAATAAGTTGGTAGTGCTTGTTGCTAAATATTAAAGTCTGCAAAAGATACAAAAGGCACATAGGGGCTGATTTACCAAGCATGTGCGCCATGACTCATGGTGCACAAGCAGGAGTAAAACCGTTTTTGACATTTACAAAAGAGATACACTGCCAGTGCAGTGTATTTCTTCATTTACTAAACTGCCTAATGCGCCCAGGAGAGGGCGCACAGCACGCCAGTACAGAGCTGGCGTACGGCATTTAGTAATGTAAATATCAGGGATTTGGGCGGGAGTTTATGAGGGGAGGGAGGGGGGTGATGCAGGGGAAGTGTAGTGACATGTGTTTGAACGTGTGTGGCGGGCCGAATTGAATGCGAAAGTGACTTTTGAGAAACGATCCCCGTGAGCTTGCAAAGTACGCCAGAACCTCGGAAGGTTCATTTGCATACTGGGCATGCGCAGAGGGAGATTTCAGGGAATGCCGTGCGCCGCGTCAGTACGCCGAGAAATTCTTGGTAAATACCAAGCGGCGTAGCAGTATTTGCACTGCGTGAAATGGCGCACGGCAATCTCCGAGCTGTTCTCGGGCTGCGCCGACACTGAAGGGGAATTCCGCGCCAAATTTCAAATTTGAAACCGGCGCAGGTTCCCCCCAGGGGTATAATAGGCTCTTCGGCTTTGGTCTGGAACGTGAGGGGTTAACCCACGCCAAAAACGGCGTAGGGTTCCCCCCCCAGATCCGTACCAAGCCTTATCCCAGGCACGCAGTCTGGCCGGACAGGAATGGGGGTGGGGACGAGCGAGCTCCCCCCCCCCTCCTGAGCCGTACCAGACCACATGCCCTCGACATGGGGGAGTGTGCGCTTTGGGGGAGGGGGGCACTGGCCCCCCACCCCAAAGCACTCTTGTCCCCATGTCGATAGGGACAAGAGCCTCTTCCCGACAACCCTGGCCATTGGTTGTCAGGGTATGCGGGCGGGAGCCAATCAGAATCTGGGAGCCCCTTTAATAAGGCGGCCCCCAGATTCCGGCCCCCCACCCTATGTGAATGAGTATGGGGTACATGGTACCCCTACCCATTCACCTGGTGGAAAAAGTGTAAACACAAATAAACCACACAAGAATAAAATAATTAATTAGCCAGCTCCGGGGGTCTTCCGCCAACCCACCCCGGTCTTCGCCGCCGCAGTCTTCCGCCGCCGCTCCTTCACCACGAAGCTCCGTGCTTGTGGGGGAGGGTAGCGGGCTTCGAAGTTTTCGCCGGGGTGAGGGTCGCACATCCCACCCCGGTTTTCTAGTCGTCTTCCGCTGCGGCCCCCTTCACCATGAAGATTCCTGCCTATGGGGGAGGGCGGCGGGCTTCTCGTCGCTGTCTTCCGCCGCGGGGTGACACTTGCGGGCTTCTTCGGCGACCTCCGGTTCTGCCTGGCTCCGCCGCTGGGGCCAGGGCTTCTTCTTCCATTCGATGTTGACACGGCGAGGTCCGGTGCTGAAATGCCGACAGAGCGGTGGGCACGGACTTATATTGGCATTGGGCGTGGTTATGCCACCATGTGACCTTAACCCATGTGACATCACAGGGCATGATGGGAATGTGATGTCACATGGGTTAATGTCACATGGTGGCATAACCACGCCCACGCCCTATGCCAATATAAGTCCGTGCCCACCGCTCTGTCGGCATTCCAGCGCCGGACCTCGCCGTGTCAACATCGAATGGAAGAAGAAGCCCTGGCCCCAGCGGCGGAGCCAGGCAAAAGCAGAGGTCGCCGAAGAAGCCCGCGAGTGTCACCCCGTGGCGGAAGACAGCGACGAGAAGCCCGGGGTGGGATGTGCGACCCTCACCCCGTTTGAAAACTTCGAAGCCCGCTGCCCTCCCACACAAGCACGGGAGCTTCGTGGTGAAGGGGGCGGCGGCGGAAGACGGCGACACAGCGACGAGAAGGCCTGGCCCCCGCGGAGGAGCCAGGCAGAAGCCGACAAAGCCCGCGGGTGGTGCCCCGCGGCGGAAGACTGCAACGAGAAGCCCGGAGAGTGGCGCCCTCCGGCGGAAGACAGCAAAAGAAGCCCTGGCCTCGGGAGGAGCCAGGCAGAAGCGGAGAAGCCCGAGGTGGGGCGACACCCCAGTTGTTCTCCGCTGTTTTCGGCCGCCCCCCCCCCGGATGTGAAAGAGCTTAATTTTGGTGTGGGGGCCCGGCCGAACATGGTGGAGAGCATCGGTGGGTGTTTCCCCCCCCCCGGCAGAAAACGGAGGAGTGGCGACGCCCCCGTTGTTCTCCGCCATTTTCCGCCGGCCCCCCCCGGATGTGAAAGAGCTTAATTTGGGGTGGAGGCCTGGCCGAACATGGCGGAGAGAATCGGTGGGTGTCTCTCCCCCGGCGGAAGGCGACGGTGAAGACCGGGGGGGGGTAGGTGTACCCCCCCGGCGGAAGACAGCCATCAGCCCGCGGGAGGCAGGAGCCCCCCCGCAGAAGGCGGCGGCGGCGAAGACCGAGGAGGGGTTTCGCCCCCGTTCTCCGCCATTTTCCGCCGGCCCCCCCGGATGTAAAAGAGCTTAATTTGGGGTGGGGGCCTGGCCGAACATGGCGGAGCGCATCGGTGGCGAAGACCGGTGCGGGGCTGGAGCCCCCCCGACAGAAAACGTCTAGAAGACCGAGGAGGGGCTCCGCCCCCCCGTTGTTTTCCGCTGTTTTCGGCCGGCCCCCCCGGATGTAAAAGAGCTTAATTTGGGGTGGGGGCCTGGCCGAACATGGAGGAGAGCATCGGTGGGTGTCGTCCCCCCCCCCGGCAGAAAACGGCGAAGCCCGGGGCCCAATGGGCTGGTGGTGGGGGGTCCCGGCAGAAGACCCCCAGAGCTGACTAATAAATTATTTTATCCTGTGTGGTTTATTTGTGTTTACACTTTTCCACCCGGTGAATGGGTAGGTGTACGATGTACCCCATACTCATTCACATAGGGTGGGGGGCCAGAATCTGGGGGCCCCCTTATTATAGGGGGCTCTCAGATTCTGATAAGCCCCCCGCCCGCATACCCCGACAACCAACGGCCAGGGTTGTCGGGAAGAGGCTCTTGTCCCTATCGACATGGGGACAAGAGTGCTCTGGGGGGGGGGGCAGTGCCCCCCTCCCCCAAAGCACACACTCCCCCATGTCGAGGGCATGTGGTCTGGTACGGCTCAGGAGAGGGGGGGGCGCTCGCTCGTCCCCACCCCCATTCCTGTCTGGCCAGACTGCGTGCCTGGGAGAAGGGTTTGGTCTGGATCTGAGGGGGAACCCCACGCCGTTTTTGGCGTGGGTTTAACCCCTTATGTTCCAGATCAAATCTAAGAGCCTGTTGTGCACCTGGAGGGGGACCCCCACGCTGTTTTTTTTTAATTTGGTGTGGAATTCCCCTTTATCCCGGTCCTGTCAGGGGGGGGAATGCCTGCTCGTCTGTCCATACAATGTATGAACAGCGATCTGTCATTTCCCCTAGACAGTCCCACCCCCTTTACAGTTAGAACACACCCAGGTAACATAATCAACCCCTTCCTCGCCCCTAGTGTTAACCCCTTCCCTGCCAGTGACATTTTTATAGTAAGCAATGCATTTGTATACCATTGGTCGCTAGAAAAATGCCAAAGCTCACAAAAATGTGTCCGCCACAATGTCGCAGTAGCCAGAAAAATCAATGATCGCCACCATTACTAGTAAAACAAAAATATATTCCTAAAAATCCCATAAGAGCAACCCCTACTTATAACCAATCAAACGCTTATTGCGATTTTTTGGAACCAAAAATATGTTGAAGAATACGTATCGGCCTAAACTGAGGGCAAAAAGTTTTTGGATATATTTTGGGGGAGATTTATTATAGCAAACAGTAAAAAAGTTGTCTTTTTATTTACAAAATTGTCGCTATATTTTTGGTTCAAGCAAAAATAAGAAAAAACGCAGAGGTGATCAAATACCACCAAAAAAAAAATTTTTGTTGGGGGGAAAAAAGATGACGCCAATTTTGTTTGGGGGCCACGTCGCACAACCACGCAATTGTCAGTTAAAATGACGCAGTGTTGAAATGCAAAAACTGGCCCCGTCAGTGACCAGTAATATGGTCTGGGGCTCAAGTGGTTACAAATTAAGAAAACACTAAAGTTAGCCCAATTTATGGCCATAATGTGAAAGATGATGGTACACCGAGTAAATAGATACCCAACATGTCACGCTTTAATATTGCACACACTCATGGAATGGCGCCAAACTTCAGTACTTGAAAATACCCATAGGCAACACTTTTTTATTTATTTTCAGGTTACCAGTTTAGATTTACAGAGGAGGTCTAGTGCTAAAAGTATTGCTCTCGCTCTAACGTACGCTATGATACCTCACATGTGGGGTTTGAACGGGGGTTAAATATGTGGGCGGGACTTACACATTTAAGGCCCGCCCACATATGGAAACATCCTTCAAACCACACATGTGAGGTATCATAGCGTGCGTAAGAGCGAGAGGAATACTTTTAGCACTAGACCTCATCTGTAAATCTAAACTGGTAACCGGAAAAAAAATGCTGCGTGTTCGCTTCTGACTGCGAGCTACTAGGGACAGGGGCGTTTTAATTATTATTATTTATGTTTGTTACGTAAAAATTCTATAAGACCTCCCCTTCAGGTTGTAAAGCATCAGTTCAGGGGAAAAAAAAAAAAAAAAACCTCTAATGCTTTCATCCCCCATTGCAGATTTGATTCTGGTAATGCATTTCGAGTGAACTGGGCATGCTCGGACACTTAGAAAAATAAGCTGGGTGTTTGTGCCTGAAAATGACATGCATCTTTCTGCTCAGAAAGCTTGTTTTTTGGCTTAGTAATTTAAGGACATCCTTAACAGGTGTAAGCAGTTACAAGTGCACACAAACTAGAGGCTGACATTTCTTCATGTGTTTCCAATTGGTTCATTAGCACACATGTTATAAAAAGCGTGGATAGAGCACGTGTCAGCTGCCCTCAGAGGGGGCAGATTTGCTGGCTGGAAGTAATGGCGGAGCGAAACAGAGATGTTTAGGAGCAAGTTTTGTTTTTTTGATGTTTTGTCTGCTGCATAATTTTGCTAAATGTTTCTCAAGATGTTAATGACTAATGTTTTAATCCTGTGGGTCTATCCTGTTATTTCAAAAGCATGATTTATTTTCCAATGACTGTGTGAAATAAATGTTGGTCTATTTTTTTTGTTTTTTTTTATTTTTTTTGTGTGTTTATTTTTAATATTTTGTTTTGCTTTCCTTGTTTTGTGGACCAATAAAATTACTTTCAAATTTTGAAGTTTGTTCAGCTGCCGCTGAAATAGTTTGGGCCTAAACCATCAAGTGTGATTTGTCTCTAAGCTCTTTACTGGTGTGTATGCATGAAATGTTTAGTCACCAGAAAAGGAAGGACAAAGCGGTAAGTATTGTTTCCTAGAATTGATGTCCAGACTGATTTTTTAAAGCACATGTGCAAGATGTAGGAAAACCTGCAAACAGGGCCTGTTTGGAGGGGGGGGGGGGGTGTGGTGTATTGGTGGACAGGCTTGAAGTGCTGATTTACAGTGCTGTGTTTGAAACTAGCACAAGACAATCCTATTCTAATTGTGGGTTGTTTGAGGGAAGCCAATTGAGTGTTAGAACCCCTGCTAGTGTTTTTAGGTTGGGCTTTATGTCCCTTTTCTTAAAATTGGCTTCACTTCCTGTCACACAGCTGAACAGGAAGTGAGGTTAAAACCCTTTTCTTCGGGACACAGGTCAATCTAACTAGTGTCCCCATTAAGCAAATTGCACTGCTGTGTACACCCCAAATGATTAGTTACTTTGGGGTTTAGTAAAGGCAAAGCCGCTCTGCAGTAGAAGCGTAGGCAATGAAAATCAGAAGGAAAGCACTGATGGTTTTAACTTCCAATCCCGCCAAGTTTTTATTTTTCTTCCTTGCTTGTCCACTTGTAGTGCAAAGTGGATTTGCCTTTAGTAAATGGACCCCAAAGTCCAAGATCCATACTAATTTGGGGTGTACACAGCAAAATGCAATTTCCAAAATGGGAAACTATTTAGATTGATCTGTGTGTCCCCAACAAGACATTACTCAGGTTTTTCCCTCACTTCCTGTTTGGCTGTGTGGCAGGAAGTGAATGAATTAAGTAGAAAGTGACAACATTTGTGAGGTGTCTTTACCCTATCAGAGGTGCAGGCATCCCCAAAACAAACAAGAAAATTGTTGATTTAACATTGGGTGGTGTTTGTGGGGGTCCCTAACACACATTCATACATATTAGCAACGCTGGATCCTGGCCTATTGGCATGGTTATATTTTCTTAAGCCTCTCAATAAAATGATCTGAAATTTGGGGTTAAACTGGAACTATAATCATCACTTTTATTTTTTTGTTTTCTTTCATTTTGGATAGAGTTGGGGGGGGGGGGGTTTGAAGCTCTGTCAGTTTATTTTGTATTATCCCTGTCCGTTTGGGGAGATTGGCCTTCACTTCCTGCCCCATAGCCAAACAGGAAGTGATCGAAAAACTAGGCAAATTCTGTGCCCCCGCCCCCCCCCCCACAGAACTTGTGTGTGTCCCCTGAAAATTCCTGGGTGGGTCATAAAAAAACAGGGTGTGGCCTTGACAGGAAGGGTGGGTCATTTTTCTATTAGGGGGTGCCAAAATTTGGTCAGGCCTAGGGCAGCACAAAACCTAAATATCCTACTGCATATTAGGGCTTATTTAGACAGGATCCAATTTACAGCATGTTTTTAGATTGTGGGAGGAAACCCACACAGGCACAGGGAGAACATGCAAACTCCAGGCAGATAGTGTCACGGGCGGGATTCGAACCAGCAACCCTTTTGCTGCTAGGTGAACATGCTACACACTACACCACTGTGCTGAACGAACATGATCGCAGCTGAAAGCATGAGATGATTTTTATTTATTTTTTCCAATTCCATGCTTTCCAGCCTGGAGGACACATGTGGGGTCTAATTGACCCCGCCTCTCTCTATAAAGAGGACCTGTCACACACTAGTCCTATTACAAGGGATGTTTACATTCCTTGTAATAGGAAGAAAAGTGAAAAATAATACAAAAAAAGGGACAAACAAGTGCAAAAATAAAAATATTAAGTAAAAAAAATAAAAAAAATTTAAATGCCCATGTCCCTAGTAGCTCGCACTCAGAAGCGAACACGCATGCAAGTCCCACCCACATATGTAAACACCCTTCAAACCCCACATGTGAGGTATCATAGCGTACGTTACAGTGAGAGCAATAATTTTAGTACTAGACCTCCTCTGTAACTCAAAAGTGGTAACCTGTTAAAAAAAGTCAAGCGTCGCCTATGGAGATTTTTAATAACGAAGTTTAGCGCCATTCCATGAGTGTGCGCAATATTAAAGCGTGACAAGTTAGGTATCTATTTACTCGGTGTAACATCATCTTTCACCTTATCCCGAAAAATTGGGCTAGCTTTACTGCTTTCTTATTTTGTCATTCATGAAACAGGTTTTTTTTTGTAGTCCTATTACAAGGGATGTTTACATTCCTTGTAATAGGAAGAAAAGTGAAAAATAATACAAAAAAAGGGACAAACAAGTGCAAAAATAAAAATATTAAGTAAAAAAAAAAAAATTTAAATGCCCATGTCCCTAGTAGCTCGCACTCAGAAGCGAACACGCATGCAAGTCCCACCCACATATGTAAACACCCTTCAAACCCCACATGTGAGGTATCATAGCGTACGTTACAGTGAGAGCAATAATTTTAGTACTAGACCTCCTCTGTAACTCAAAAGTGGTAACCTGTTAAAAAAAGTCAAGCGTCGCCTATGGAGATTTTTAATAACGAAGTTTAGCGCCATTCCATGAGTGTGCGCAATATTAAAGCGTGACAAGTTAGGTATCTATTTACTCGGTGTAACATCATCTTTCACCTTATCCCGAAAAATTGGGCTAGCTTTACTGCTTTCTTATTTTGTCATTCATGAAACAGGTTTTTTTTTGTAGTCCTATTACAAGGGATGTTTACATTCCTTGTAATAGGAAGAAAAGTGAAAAATAATACAAAAAAAGGGACAAACAAGTGCAAAAATAAAAATATTAAGTAAAAAAAAAAAAAAATTTAAATGCCCATGTCCCTAGTAGCTCGCACTCAGAAGCGAACACGCATGCAAGTCCCACCCACATATGTAAACACCCTTCAAACCCCACATGTGAGGTATCATAGCGTACGTTACAGTGAGAGCAATAATTTTAGTACTAGACCTCCTCTGTAACTCAAAAGTGGTAACCTGTTAAAAAAAGTCAAGCGTCGCCTATGGAGATTTTTAATAACGAAGTTTAGCGCCATTCCATGAGTGTGCGCAATATTAAAGCGTGACAAGTTAGGTATCTATTTACTCAGTGTAACATCATCTTTCACCTTATCCCGAAAAATTGGGCTAGCTTTACTGCTTTCTTATTTTGTCATTCATGAAACAGGTTTTTTTTTGTAGTCCTATTACAAGGGATGTTTACATTCCTTGTAATAGGAAGAAAAGTGAAAAATAATACAAAAAAAGGGACAAACAAGTGCAAAAATAAAAATATTAAGTAAAAAAAAAAAAAATTTAAATGCCCATGTCCCTAGTAGCTCGCACTCAGAAGCGAACACGCATGCAAGTCCCACCCACATATGTAAACACCCTTCAAACCCCACATGTGAGGTATCATAGCGTACGTTACAGTGAGAGCAATAATTTTAGTACTAGACCTCCTCTGTAACTCAAAAGTGGTAACCTGTTAAAAAAAGTCAAGCGTCGCCTATGGAGATTTTTAATAACGAAGTTTAGCGCCATTCCATGAGTGTGCGCAATATTAAAGCGTGACAAGTTAGGTATCTATTTACTCGGTGTAACATCATCTTTCACCTTATCCCGAAAAATTGGGCTAGCTTTACTGCTTTCTTATTTTGTCATTCATGAAACAGGTTTTTTTTGTAGTCCTATTACAAGGGATGTTTACATTCCTTGTAATAGGAAGAAAAGTGAAAAATAATACAAAAAAAGGGACAAACAAGTGCAAAAATAAAAATATTAAGTAAAAAAAAAAAAAAAATTTAAATGCCCATGTCCCTAGTAGCTCGCACTCAGAAGCGAACACGCATGCAAGTCCCACCCACATATGTAAACACCCTTCAAACCCCACATGTGAGGTATCATAGCGTACGTTACAGTGAGAGCAATAATTTTAGCACTAGACCTCCTCTGTAACTCAAAAGTGGTAACCTGTTAAAAAAAGTCAAGCGTCGCCTATGGAGATTTTTAATAACGAAGTTTAGCGCCATTCCATGAATGTGCGCAATATGAAAGCGTGACAAGTTAGGTATCTATTTACTCGGTGTAACATCATCTTTCACCTTATCCCGAAAAATTGGGCTAGCTTTACTGCTTTCTTATTTTGTCATTCATGAAACAGGTTTTTTTTTTGTAAGCCAAAAAAAAAAAAAAAAAACGTTTGAAAATTTTTGGCGCAAATACCGTTGGAAATTTGTAAGAAAAAATGGCCGCCACTTTATTCCCTAGGGTGTTTGTTAATAAAATATATATAATGTTTGGGGGTCCTGAGTAATTTTCAAGGAAGAAAATATAATTGTTACATGAAGGAGAGAAGTGCCAGAATAGGCGCGGTATGGAAGTGGTTAAAGTGCAACAATAAAAGTTAAAAATTCCTTGAAATTTTGTACCATGGGGGGGGGGGATCAGGGCCGCCATCAGGAATTATGGGGCCCCTTACACAGCTTCAGTCATGGGCCCCCTGGAGCAGAGAACAGGGGGGGGGGGGTGCCGCCTGAAATTGAGAAGGGGGGGGCTGCCACAATTTGATAAGCGGGGGGTTCCTTTACAAAAAAATAAATATAGAAAAATATATATTAAAAAAACGGTGGTAGCCATCCGGGGGCCCTGGGGACCTCTGGGCCCTTTAATAAAAATAAACCTCTGGGCCCTTTAATGAAAAATAAATAAAAATATCTATATATATATATCTAAAAAAAAAAAGGGGGGGGTTGCCTTGGGAGCTCTGGGCCCTTTAATAAAAAATAACTAAAAAAATATCTAAACAAAAATAACATGGGGTGGGAGCTGTGGTGGCTCAACGTGATTGGCACTGCGCTGACAAGCCGTTCACCTCTGCAGCCAAGGGTTCGGATCCCGGTCTCGGCTACATGTGAATTGAGTTTGGTGGTCTCAGCCCCCCCCAAAAAAAAACACCACACTTGCACGCACACGAAATTGGTTTAACACGCATGCACTTTGGCCATGAGGTCTCCTAAAATAAAGAGAGGCGAAGGACCTACAGGGCTGGCTGGGTGGGCTCCCAAGTGGAGCAGGTAGACCCCCCCTCACACCCTACTCCCAACTCCTGCAGTCCAGCTCCCCTCTCTCGACTTCACGCACAAAATACACTTTAAAAAATAAATTAAAGAAAAAGAAAACAACCTGGGGAAAATATAAAATGTTTATAACATTTTTATAAGCAAAAAAAAAAAATAATATATATATATGTTAAAAAAAATAACAAAAAAATATATAAAAATATATAATTTTTTGTATTTTTTTTTTTTTTAAAGGGGGGGTTGTCATCTGGAGCCCTGGGGATCTCTGGGCCACTGGGGACCTCCAGACCCCTAAAAAAAAACATTGGCCCTTTAATAACAAAAAATATGGGGGGTTGCCACACGGGGCCCTGGGGACCTCCGGACTGCTAAAAAAAAAAAATTTAATTCCAAAAATTGGCCCTTTAATAAAAAATAATAAACTAAAAAATATATATAAAAAAAAGAGGGGGGTTACCATCTGGGGCGCTGGGGGGCCTCCAGGCATCTGGGCACCTCCGGACCCCTTACAGGTGTACTGCCTGTACCCCCCTGATGGCGGCCCTGGGTGTAATGTCAGCATGTGAAAAGTGACATTCTGAAGGAAAAAAGCCGTTTAAAACGCGGCAATAATGAATTGTCAGCTCCCGGCAATTGCAGGAGAATTCATTCATAAAAAACCCGGAAAAAAAAAAAAAGCGTGGGGGTCCCCCCAAATTCAATAACCAGACCCTTTAGGTCTGGTATGGATATTAAGGGGAACCCCACCATCAAATTTCTATAAAAAATGACGTGGGGTTCCCCCCAAATATCCATAACCAGACCCTTCAGGTCTGGTGTGGAATTTAAGGGGAACTCCACCCCAAATTGAACAAAAAATGGCGTGGAGTCCCCCCTAAAATCCACACCAGACCCCTTATCCGAGCACGTTGACCTGGCCGGCCGCAGAAAGGAGGGGGGGACAGAGCGCGGCCCCCCCTCTCCTGAACCGCACCAGGCCACATGCCCTCAACATTGGGAGGGTGTTTTGGGGTGCCCCCCCAAAACACCTTGTCCCCATGTTGATGAGGAGCCCCCCAGATCCCGCCCCCCCCCGTGTGAAATGGTAATTGGGTACATTGTACCTCTACCATTTCACCAAAAAAAAAAAAAAGGGTTTCTTCCTCCATCTTCTTCCTCTGCTTCTGTCTTGGGTCTTCTATTCCCGCATCTTGACCGGCGTGTTCTTCCATCTTCTTCTCCTTCCGCTGTCCTTCTCGTCCGCATCTTCTTCGCCGGAGCCGCCGCTTCCAATTGAAATCCCTGCTGTCTGCCGGACCACGCCCCCCCTCTGACGCCACGGGCAAGCTCTTAGGAGTGTGCTGCAAGTGCGTCAGAGGGGGCGTGGTCGCATGTCAGAGGGCAGGCAATTCAATTGGAAGCTTGTGCGCGGCTTCTTCTTTGCCGGAGTCGCCGCTTCCAATTGAATTGCCCGCTTTCTGACATGTGACCACGCCCCCCTCTGACGCACAGGCACCACACGGGGACTTTCCTAAGAGCTTGCCCGTGGCGTCAGAGGGGGGCGTGGTCCGGCAGACAGCGGGGATTTCAATTGGAAGCGGCGGCTCCGGCGAAGAAGAACCAGAAGAAGATGCGGACGAGAAGGACAGCGGAAGAAGAAGATGGAAGAACATTCCGGGCAAGATGCGGGAATAGAAGACCCAAGACAGAAGCAGAGGAAGAAGAAGAAGATGGAGGAAGAAGCCCGAAGGAAAGAAGAAAAGAAGAAGATAATAAAGGACTTGTCAAAAACCGTCTCTTGCCGTTTTTAACCCTTGACACTTTTTTTTTTTTTGGTGAAATGGTAGAGGTACAATGTACCCCATTACCATTTCACAAAGGGGGGGCCGGGATCTGGGGGGCCCCTTTGTTTAAGCCTCCTGCCCGCAGACCCCCACAACCACCGGGCAAGGGTTGTGGGGAAGAGACCCTTGTCCTCATCAACATGGGGACAAGGTGTTTTGGGGGGGTACCCCAAAACACCCTCCCAATGTTGAGGGCATGTGGCCTGGTGCGGTTCAGGAGAGGGGGGGGGGCCGCGCTCTGTCCCCCCCTCTTTTCTGCGGCCGGCCAGGTCAACGTGCTCGGATAAGGGGTCTGGTGTGGATTTTAGGGGGGGCTCCACGCCATTTTTTTTTTAATTTGGGGTGGCGTTCCCCTTAAATTCCACACCAGACCTGAAGGGTCTGGTTATGGATATTTGGGGGGAACCCCACGTCATTTTTTTTAAAAACTGACGGCAGGGTTCCCCTTAATATCCATACCAGACCTAAAGGGTTTGGTAATGAATTTGGGGGGAACCCAACGCTTTTTTTTTCGTGTTTTTTATTAATGAATTCTCCTGCAATTGCCGAGAGCCGACAATTCATTATTGCCACGAGTCAGTTTTAAACGACTTTTTCTCTTCAGAATGTCACTTTGTGCAGAGACAGTTCTAACCACGGGAAAAGTGCGCTTTTTCACATGCGGACATTAGAGCCCCCCATGGTACGAAATGTAAAGAAATATTACACTTTTATTGTTGCACTTTTAGCATTATTAAAATCACTGCTCCCGAAAAAACGTCCGTTTAAAAAAAAAAAAAAAAACATTGGTACATGTCCCCTGGGGCAGGACTGAGGTCCCCAAACACTTTTTAGGACAAAACTTGCAGATTAGCCTTTGAAATTAACAATTAAGATTTCCCCCCATAGAGTTTAACAGGGAGTTTGGCGGCGGCTTTACTTATCAATTGCATTGCGCTGCTGCTGCGGCCGGTTCATGCGCCTAATTAAGGCTTCATCCAGCGCACAAATTAAGGCATGTACCGGCGCAGCGCAGCTTCAATAGTAAATCAGCCCCAGAGTCCGCGGGTCTCGCAGGCATGATCACAGAGCTCACTGTCGGCGGTAGGCGACCACACAGTGGCAAATTTAAAAGGGATGTACCTGTATGCCCATTTGCCTATCCATGCCATTCTGTCGATGTATAAGTTCATGTGGCGGTCGGCAAGCAGTGAAAGTGTATTTATCACAAAAAAAAGAGAAAAAAATTGCATTTGAAAGACCGCTGCGCAAATACAGTGTGACATAAAATATTGCAACTCTCATCATTTTAGTCTCTAGGATCTAATGTTTGGGGGTTCTAAAATAATTTTCTAGCAAAAAAAGAATATTAAACAAGCAGGTGTCAGAAAAAAAGGCTTGAAGGGGTTAAAGGATCTCCTCTGTGACATAAATCAGGGGTCTCCAAACTGCGACCTGAGGGCCGGATGTGGCCCTTTGCGAGCCTTTATCCGGCCCTTGGGGCACTATTCCTCATAATGACACCAACCATAGGGCACTATTTCTTCCACTAATAGCAATGATGGAGCACTATTCCTCATCCTACTGCCCACCAGCACTGGGGCCGTGTTTATTCTCACTGATGCTCGGCCCTTGGGGGATTTTCTACCCCCACTGGTCAGAATCTGGCCCCCCTGAAGTCTGAAAGACAATAAACTGGCCCTTTGCTTGAAAAGTATGGAGACCCCTGACCTAAATGAACAAAATTGCCAATAAAAGAAAAAAGGCCCTTTTGAAGAAGATGATCAGAAAAAGCATGCGTGGTTACTAATTGCAACTGACATGTGCTTTTCCTAGCTTTTATAATGAGCTCCAGTATCTTGGCTCAATTTCGGAACAATGCAAAAAGACATTCCATATATCAAAAAATTGCTTTATTTAGAAGCACTTCAGCATTTCTAAGGCCGCGTACACACGGCAGAGAACCTCGACGGGCAGAACACATCGTTCCGCCCGTCGAGGTTCTCTGCTGGCCGTCAGATTCGGCGACCCGCCCGTCGGGAATGGCAACCAGCCATTCATCCCGACGGGCCGTCGAGCAAATAGAGAGCGTGCTCTCTATTTCGGCTCGACGGCATTCCCGACGGGATGCTCGCCGAGAGCGTACACACGGCCGAGGTTCTCGCTGGAATGCAGCTCCCAGCGAGGTTCTCGCTGGTTTCTAGCGAGAACCTCGGTCGTGTGTACGCCGCCTATGGGTGCAAATTTTTGATTTCACTCCTCACTACCTATGAGGCCTTGTACACACGAGGGGAAATATCCGCTGTAAACGGTCCCCGGACCGTTTACAGCGTATATTTGCGCCGGGATGTTTTGATCCGATGGCTGTACACACCATCGGATCAAATTCCCCGCCGGCGGACAACGCGGTGACGCGGCGGTGACGTTGACGCCGCCACGTGACCGCCACGTCACCGCACCAGGAAGTAAACACTTCCGCGCGCATGCGTCGGATCCATTCACAGGATACGACGCATGTGCGGCAAGATATGTCCGCTGGTTTGCCGTACTAACCAGCGGACATATCTGACGGCCAGCTATCCGGCGGAATTATTTCAAAGCATGCTTTGAAATTTTTCCGCCGGATGAATCCGGCAAAAAGCGTCCGTTTGCCCCTACAGACGAGGGGATTTTTCGGCTGAAATGGTCCGTCGGACCATGTTCAGCGGAAATATCCCCTCGTGTGTACAAGGCCTCACAGTTTCAAAGGCCATAAAAAGCCAATTCCCCCCAAATGACCCCATTTTGGAAAGTAGACACCCAAGCTATTTGCTGAGAGGCATGTGATCAGGGGGTTAAACCTTTATTGGGTTATATACGGCCGGTGCCCTGATGCTATAAACAGCAAACTAACTAACCAGCATCAACCGTAACACTTATACGGTGATCACTGGTGAAAGGGTTAACTAGGGGGCAATCAGGGGGTTAAAACCTTTATTAGGTAATATATGGGGGTACCTGACGCTTTATAAAAATCTGGCGGCGAACCTAAATAACTAACTGGCTAACCTGCGTCACCAGTGACACTTATACGGTGATCACTGGTGAAAGGGTTAACTCTAGGGGCAATCAGGGGTTAAAACCTTTATTTATGGGGGTACCTAACACTATAGAAACCTGGCGACGAACCTCAAAAAAAAAAACTAGCTACCTAGCGGCAACAGTGACACTAATACAGTGATCAGAAAACTGATCGATTAGTGACACTGGCAATAGGGGGTGAAAGGGTTAACTAGGGCGGTGATCAAGGGGTTAAACCTTTATTAGAGGGAGTAGGGGGCTACCCTGGACCTAAAGGGGCCGAAGACTAACTACCCTGCAACTTTTAACTGTCACACTTACACTAAATGCAGTGATCAGTAAATACAGTATATGATCACTGCAATCAGTGACACTGTGACAGGGGAATGGGGGGGGGGTGATCTGAGGGGGTTAAGTGTGCCTATGTGTACTGGTTTCAGTGTAGTGTTAGGTGCAACTCACGTGTGATGTCTTCTCTCCTCTCGCCGGAACGAAAAGTCTGCCGAGAGGAGGATGACATCACTTCCTCTGCCTGTGTTTACATTACACAGGCAGAGGCGCAAGCGGTTTCGCTGGGAGCGATCGCGAGGGGGCGGACAGAAAAGAAGAGCCGCCCCCTCATGATTAACGACCGCCCCATGTACCGGGGGGGGGGCGGGGTCCGGATCCCAGATCCAATGGGGCAAATCCGGGAACACTTAGCCATGGGCCCCACAGCTTATCAAATTTACTTTCAAAGACGCTGGAGGGGAAAAATAACATTATTCTCTATGGAGATGGTTTACATCTCCAATGCAAAATGTTGTACGCCGAACGCCTGAATTTCAAACAAGTCCCGGACCCTTTTTCGACGCGCGTATCGGGCGGCTTGGGCGTTTTCCAAAGCCGACAATGACCTGTACAAAACCATGGTTTGAAAAAGACGCGTTTTGTCGCGGCAAATCGCAGTAAAAAACGCTGCAATTTTTCGTGGCAAATAACGCCGCAAATCGCCTACGCCTAGGTGTGAATGCAGCCTTAGGCCACTTTTTTACAGCCTAAAAACGCCTGTCCATTTTTATTTTAGAAAAAAAAAAAAAAAACTCAAAACGCCGCGGTAGCGTTTTTTAATGTCTGGCGTTTTTACAGCTCAGAACGCACTGGTCCTGGGGTTTTTTTGCAGCTTAAAAACGGCTCAGCCATCTACAGCTCAAAAACGTCATGGTGGGCATGAGGCCATAGACTAACATGGAGAGCTGTTTTTAAGCTGCAAAAAAACGCTCAGAAAAGTGGCTGTAAAAATGTCCATGAAAATGAAGCTTTACCCCTATGTTGATAAATCAGTTTTTCTAAACGGATAGTGTCACCCATATGGGCAAGCCACTCCTTCAATGTGGGGGATTCCGTAGACTTCCAGTGCCTCAGGATTACCTTCCTAGCTTGAAAGAGAGCCCTTGCCACTGCCCGCCTGTGGGAGTCCATCTAATATGCCCAGCAAACAATACTTAGGGTCTACAGGAATTTTTATCTGAAAGACCCTCTCAAGTGTATCCAGGACTTGTGACCAATACAGGTGGAGCTTTGGACAAATCTCCATGATCCCTGCTGCACCTAGTACATTCTGCACCTGAGCTCACCCCCATACGAGCCAACCTTGCTGGCGTGTAATGAGCCCGCAAGAGAATATATAGCTGTGACACCCGCTGGGCCACAGTCAGGGAGCACAGGGGGACGGCCTGCATGGCCTCCTCCCATTGCGCCTCCTCAAAAGTTCCAACGTCTCTTTCCCACTGCGACACCACCTTAAGAGGGGAGTCCCCATGGAAAAGGCAGAGGAGCATGGCATAGCTACAGGAAATAAAGCCTTTGTATGTAGTGACATCTAGCATGTAATTAAAAATGGAAGCGGGATCAAAGGACCACTGGTCCCCATCTCCCTGAGCCCTGACCGCATGCCAAAGTTGCCCGTAATAAAAGTGCATTGTAGCCGGGAGCCTAAAGGCCTCTTTAAGCTCATCGAAAGGCCTCAACCTGCCTTCTCGAAAAGTCAGATGTGATATGCCAAATTGCAGCCACTTGATGCCATATGGTATTTTTGTCAGTTCCGAGAAGTGGTTGTTATCCCATATGGGGCTATATTTAGTAAATCCCATAACCCCCTGCATCGTCCTTACTTTGTTCCAAATCTATGTAGTACAGGAGTGGAATCTATCAAGTTTAGGTGTTGCTCTCGCAGGGGTGTGCCATCCATGCTATATGCTGCAACTGTGCAGCCAGATAGTAGAGCCAAGGGTTAGGCAACGCCAGCCCTCCAACGTCTTTTGGGCGCTGCAGCTGTTCCAGTTTGAGTCTTGCCGGCTTCGACTGTCAGAGGAGCGACCTGAAAATCGAGTTTATGATTCAATTTTTTTTCAGAGGGATGACCATTGGGGTGTTGTGGAGTATATACAATAATTGCGGCATCATAATCATCCTGAGAAGGTTCACGCGGCCCGCAAGGGATATCTTAAGCCTACTTCAAACTTTAACCCTATCGCGACAGCGATTTAGCATAGGGGTCAGGTTGAGTCCAATATATTTTAATGGTCGGGGGGTCACCTGTATGCCCAAATATCTAAAAGAGCTTGAAAGTGGAATGTCCTGCATGGTCGGCACCGAGGGATCGGGCGTCACAACTAGCAACATAAGAGAGAATTTAGTCCAATTTATGACCAACCCCGAGTATGTCCCGAACTCCCTTATCACCCTCATAGCCTCCTGAAGAGAAGTGGACGTATCACCAAGAAACAGCATCGTATCATCAGCATATAACATTATCTTTTCATGAAGTTCTCCAAATCGGAGTCCCTGTATAGACGAGCTAGAGCGGATCGTGGAAGCTAGTGGCTCAATGGCCAGGGCACACACCAGAGGGGACAGAGGGCAGCCCTGCCTGGTCCCCCTGTGTAGTCTAAATCTAGGGGACACTTGGCCCCCTCTCCCTGATGTGTGCCACCGGTGAGCAGTACAGCAACTGAACCCATGAGATGAACCCATCTCCAAACCCAAATGTGTGCATTACTGCCCAAAGATATTCCCATTCCACACTGTCAAAAGATTTATGGGCGTCGAGGGGCGTTGAGAAAAAGTTGACCCAAAATAATTGCCGTCGATTTCTGGGGCATAAACAGGGATTGATCCGAATGGATAATCGAGGAGATCACCATATTAAGCCGTAAAGCCAAGACTTTCGCCAAAATCTTGACATCGTTCTGCAAAAGTGAGATAGGCCGATACGACCCCGGGTCAAGGGGGTCCTTATGGGGCTTTAATATTAGGACAATCGTAGTTCTAGACATAGATTGGGGAAACTCCCCCTTCCCCCTGGCCTCATTAAACACCCTCAGCAGTTTAGGTAATATACAATCTGCATACTGTTTGTAAACCTCCACAGGCAGGCAGTCATCCCCGGGGGCCTTAGATTTGGGGAACACACCGGTCGCCAGCTGCAATTCCTTTAACGTCAAAGGGGCATCCAATTGCTTCCTAGAAGCGGATGACATCTGGGGAAGCTGCACAGTATCAAGATATTGGTGGAGAGAATCCGTAGTGTAGATTAGTTTAGATTCATACAGTGTTGAATAATAACCGACCAAGGTGAATATTATCTGAGAAGGGGAGTTAGTCACTCGCCGTGTGTGTGTGTGTGTGTGTGTGTGTGTGTGTATGTATGTATGTATGTATATATATATATATATACACACACACTTTGTAAGCATAATTTCTCCAACTGTTCCAAGCACTAAAATCTGTAAATCACACCAAATTCTTGTGAATAGAAGGGCGATAGGACCAGGGCTAAACTCTGCAGCTGTCAATTCACATTCTGGAAAAATGCAGCATAGAAACATAAAAGACAAAATTAGACAATCGATCGGCGCTCTGGATTTGGATGAACTGCAGGGAATGGGTACCAAGAGTAATCCAGACCAAGCCATGAATAAAGAACACTTTTATTGCCCCAATGTGAGGAGATACAGTTAAAAGCAAACAATACAAAGCTGAAGGTCCTGGGCATTGATAGGCCAAGGTCATCCAGTCCAGCAATCAGGGCTGCTTGGGGAGGCACCAATAACCAAGCCACACAAAAAACCTGGCCAGGATATTCCCGTACACCCAGATGACATTGCACTGAATAGAAATCAATACTAAATTCCTTCCGTTTTAAGGCGCAAACGTGCCAAGTGATTTCAACTAAACACCAACATGATAATATGTGTGTAAAAAGTCCAAACACAAAATAAGTTCAATAGTGCAAATAGTGAATGTTCAAACAATGTATCAACTTCTTCAAATAGTGTACACCAGCCCTCAGAATTCCACTTGCCGGCTCGCATTTAAGCTGGGGGCGAGTGATGATAGTTCTGCATGTCAAATGGTCCAATCTGTGCCTACACGTTGCGATTGGCGGCCAAAGAAGAAAGGTGCATGCCGCGCACAGGCAGAGCAGTACACAAGTGCTTGCCCTAACAATTCTCGTTAGGCCATGGGACCTGACAGTATAACCTCTCTGAGCCTGGCTTCCTACCCCGACCAATGTAGCTGGAGAGCAGAAAGTAATGAGTGATCTGAAGGACTGCAATAATCAGCACTCTGGGGGTTCAAGGTAGGCAGTGCAGCAGTCACCAAGAGTTGCCCTGACTAAAGAGCGGTAGCCTTCCCGTTTGTGCAGATTTTTTCTCATTGTGTTCTTTGTTAGTGTCCAGCAGTTCCAGCCTAAGCAGTGCAGTGTGAGCAGACTGGTCTCAGTGTGCGATGTGCTGTCAACAATGGCGATGCAGGTGTGTGGATCTTGGTGCTGGATTGGGGGGGGGGGGGGGGTGGAGCGGGAGAATGGATGGGGGTTGCAGAGGAGACAGCAAGAGAATGGGGAAGAGACCTGCTTCTAGTGCCCCGTCCCTCTGGACTGCCCCGTCCCATTTTGTTAAAGTTGTTGGTAATATTTAATTGTGTAACTTGATTCTGCATAAAACATTTAACAGTGTCATTCCGTGAGATAATCTACGAGGGCATGTTAAAGATGACGGAAATTACATATCACAATTAAGCATCCTACCAGTTTCGTTTGTGTACACCAATGTCTTCAGGGGTCATGTGACCTTGTTTTTATCTGTTTTTGGAATAAAATCGTGACATACTTCACTATGGAAGCCCTCTTTTTGGTTTTTCCCATTAACCATTGGACAACTCTCCTCAAATAGTTTTTTGCCTGGGAACATGCTAAAACGATCTGGATTCCTTTTTGGTGTGACTGTCCTGGAGGTTGGTTAAACGTTGCGATCGTGTACAACTCCTGCTGGATATACCCATATGCGTTTTATGACTACCTGTAATAGCAGGTCATGGAAGTCTGGTGAGTAGGATGTGTGACAGGTGATGGTGGTGGAAGAAATTTCAGTCAAATATACCTACTGTTCAACAGGGATTTTAAGATTGTGTACACTATTTGAAGAAGTTGATAGATTATTTGAATATTCACTATTGAACTTATTTTGTTATTCACTATTGAACTTATTTTGTGTTTGGACTTTTTACACACATATTATCATGTTGGTGTGTAGTTGAAATCACTGGGCACATTTGCACTTTAACCGCTTTAATACCAGGCTTTTATACCACCTCCATACCGGGCCTATTCTGACACTTCTCTCCTACATGTAATAATCATCATTCTTTTGCTAGAAAATTACACAGTACCCCCCAAACATTATGTTTTTTTTAGCAGACACCCTAGGGAATAAATTGGCGGTCATTCCAAAGTTTTATCTTGCACGGTATTTACGCAATTATTTTTCAAACGCCTTTTTTTTGTAAAAAAAATTGTTTTATGAATTAAAAAAATAACAAAACAGTAAAGTTAGCCCAATTTTTTTGTATTATGTGAAAGATTATGTTACACCGAGTAAATAGATACCCAACATGTCACGCTTTAATTATGCGCACACTCATGGAATGGCGCCAAACTTCGGTACTTAAAAATCTCCATAGGCAACGTTTAGTTTAGATTTACAGAGATCTAGTGCTAGATTCGTTGCTGGCACTCTAACGCACGCAGCGATACCTCACTTATGTGGTTTAAACGGCGTGTACATATGTCGGCGGGACTTGCGTGTGCGTTCGCTTCTGCACGCGAGCTATCGGGGACAGGGGCGTTTTAATTTTTTTTTTATCTTTTATTTATTTTTTTGACTTATTTTTTATTTATTTTTACACTTTTTTTTTTCCACTTTTATTCCTATTACAAGGAATGTAAACATCCCTTGTAATAGGAAATGTGCGTGACAGGTCCTCTTTATGGACAGAATGGGGGCTTACAGCCGCAATCGCGGCTTTGTTTACTTACGGGGACCCGGGCGTGACGTCATCACATCGCGCCCGGGTCCTCCGACGGTCATAGAGATGACTGGTGACTATCTGGTCACCAGTCATCTCTATGCTTCCTGCCGCCGCCGACGATTCGTTCTCCGGGCCCCCGAAGGCACAGGTAAGCCCGGAGAAGCACCGGATGGCGGCGGGAGGGATGTCCCCTCCCGCGGCCTGTAAGAACGATCAAGCGGCGGAACCGCCGCTATGATCGTTCTTACATTGTGCAGAATCGTCGGCTGAAGAGGATATTTGGATGATGCCTCTGGCTGCAGGCATCATCCAGATATTCACCTGCAATGCCCAGGCCGTCAATTGACGGCCACTTAGGATGGTAAATCCCATCCCAGGCCGTCAATTTTCTATGGCTGGGTATTGAAGTGGTTAAAACGGAAGGAGCGCAGTTTAATTAATTTCGTATTGATTTCTAATACAACGTGCTGCTCCTTATCAATACTCACCTTTTAAATTACTCTAGTTGTCGTTACTCAATATCTCTCCACTTTGCGCTGGTTCTGGGTTTTTTAACCCCTCATTGGCATTGCACTGAAACCAAGACGGATGTCACGGAGAAGACCGCAACCAGAGTATTTTTCTTTTACTTTTCTGGACCATTTTTATTTTTGGGGCACATCTGGACCAACAATCCCTTTATCAAATACATGGTGTTTTATGGTAGATATATCAATTGCATTTTGCTCATATCGGATGGTGGCTCAGAGGTGTTCTTTGTGGGCCCCTCTGCAATGCCAACCCTCTAAAACTGTCCTTTACGCACGTCCTAGACTCCAAAGAACCAGTTTTCTTGAATTCAGTCTTATCGCATTGTCCCGATACCGAGTATTTGCGGAAGTACTTGTACTCCCGCAAATACCCCCGATACCTAAATAGAATATTTCCCCCCACCATGCATAGACACTCCCCTTCTCGGGATTGTCCAATCCTGAGCAAGGGGGAGTGTCTATGCACAGAGCCATGGGATCCGTCCAATCCCGAGAAGGGGAGTGTCTATGCATGGCGTGGCAGGGATTAGGAGTATTCAAATGGAAGATGCCTGTATAGTGCGGCACTGTAATGCACAGGGTTAACGCGGCGGCAGCAGCGGTGGTGGCATAGGCATCATCTACCACTAGGTATGGGGGACATGGCTGCATATGTGAGGGACGGGACATGGCTGCATATGTGAGGGACGGGACATGGCTGCATATGTGAGGGACACATTTAAAAAAAAGTATCGGTATCGGCGAGTACATGAAAAAAAGTATCGGTACTTGTACTCGGTCCTAAAAAAAAAGTGGTATCGGGACAACCCTAGAAACAACATCAAACCTTCGAGTGGAAACTTGTACCTTCACTTCTCACATTGAAAAGGAATATGGTGGACAGTTTAACAGGCCAAAAAGAAAATAGTTGCAAAGTGGAGGATATCACGCAAGAAGCAACATATTGTTACAGGATTTTGAGAGGAATCCCCTTCTGTATCAATACAAGAGACCTTACTAACACATGCAGATTCTTCTTAAAGAAAAAAAATAAAAATCCTATTTTAATAGGACAGGGGGTTCGAGTGTATGAAAAAGGGCCTGGTATTGAATTTGGGAGCACCCCCTTTTTTTGGTTTTCCAAAACACCATGGTTCTCCCCCCCCCCATTACCAGGCCCTTTGGGTCTGGTATGAATAATAAAGGAAACCCTGTGCCAATTTTTTTTAATGGGGGTAGGGGTCCCCCTCGAAATCCATACAGGCCCTTATCCAAACACACAACCTGGCAGGCCTCAGAAAAAGAGAGGGGGGGGAGAGAAAGAGGGAGACAAGCGAGCACCCCCCTTTCCTGAACTGTACCAGGCCACATACCATCAATATGGGGAGGATGCCCTCATGTTGTTGGGGGCAAGGGCCTCATTCCCACAACCCTTGCCCGGTAGTTGTGGGGGGTCTACGAGCCGGGAGGGCTTATCGGAATCTGGAAGCCCCATTTAACAAAGTGGACCCCTAGACCCCATCTGTGAATTGGTAACAGG
The DNA here is from genome assembly GCA_029574335.1 of Rana kukunoris. Lineage (NCBI taxonomy): Eukaryota > Metazoa > Chordata > Amphibia > Anura > Ranidae > Rana > Rana kukunoris. The sequence goes on along the minus strand of CM056050.1, from coordinate 318,647,952 downwards.
GTACATTGTACCCCTACCACTTCAGAAAAAAAGGGTCGGAAAACCAGCTTGGGACAAGTCCTTTATTAAAAGAAAAAAATTCCACCGATGTAAATCCATTCTCGAGCGGAGGAAACTGAGGAAAAAAAAATTAAAAAAATGCAGACTATCCTGCTTCCAGGGGAAGCACCGGCGGAATGACGCTCTCTCACAGCGACAGCTTATATGCGCCATTGACCCCGCCCCCTCTGATGCAACAGGGAAACACCAGGGTTACCCAGTGACGCAACGGAAAACCCGCATTGCATCAGAGGGGGCAGGATCACCCTTTCTTTTTACTGGATAATCCCACCATTTCCCGTTGCATCAGAGGGGGGCGGGGTCACCCATGTGATGGGTGGCCACGCCCTCAGCTATATGAGCGGTCACGGACGGAGAACACCATTCCGTGGGTGCCTGCCATGGAAGCAGGATCAAGTCAGCGTGTTTTTTTTTTTTCTACTTTTTAATAAAGAACTTGTCCCAAGCTGTCTACTGTGGTTTTTAACATTTTGTGAAATGGTAGGGGGTAACAATGTAACCCGTTACCAATTCACATATTAGGTGGGCAGGATCTGGGGTAACCTCTGTTAAAGGAGGCTTCCAGATTCCGATAAGCCCCCTGCCCGCAAACCACCAGGCAAGGGCTGTGGGGATGAGGCCCTTGTCCCCAACATGGGGACATCCTCCCCATGTTGAGGGCATGTGACCTGGTATGGTTCAGAAGGGAGGCTCTCTCGTCCCCTTTTCCTGCCAGATTGCGTGCTCTGATAAAGGTCTGGTATAGATTTTTGGGAGACCTGCCTTTTTTTTTATAAAGGTGGAGGGTTCCCCCTAATATCCATTTTGAGGGGGACTCCAAAGAGTCGGTTCACATTGGGGCAACACGACTTCCAGAGGCGACTCCGACACGTTTTGAGCATGAACCACAGGGCGATCTGGGGCGATTTACAACACGACTTGAAGTCATCTCCAGGACAGGAGACATTCCAGTGGCCAATAAAACAACAATCAGCTCTGGGAGAGGAAGGGGTTTGCCTGAGAAATGTATGTTATCTTGATGAAAGGTCACTTCAGTTAAAACAGTGATCAGACTTGGAGGCGACTTCCATTGAAATCAATGGGTACAAGTCGGATTGAAGTCGTACAGGAACCTTTTCTGAAGTCGGAGCGACTTGAGTAGTGTGTATTAACACCGCTCCCATTCACTTACATAGTTTTTCTCTACAGCGCGACTTGAGGCGATCTCAAGTCTGATCCCAAGTCGCCCCAGTGTGAACCGGCTCTAAGCCTTTTAAAAAAATAAAATTATGTCCACACCAGACTTGGGAGGGCCCGATACGGAATTTTATGGGAACCCATGTAGTCCACCCCCCCCATTGACTTATCTGTATTGCTGGGACCCAACAATTCATTATATCCGCAAGTAGTCTTAAATTACTTTTCCCCACTTTAGAAATTTCATTTTGTGCAGGGACTGTTCTAAACATGCAATAATTCACATACATACTATAGACACCCCCTGGGTACAAAGTTTAAAGGAATATTTCACTTTAAGCATCATTAAATAATAAATAAAAAAAAATCACTGCTCCCCAAAAAAAAAAATGCAGTTTAAAAAACTGACAATAACTTGCATATTAACTTTTCATTAACACTTGATTTTTCTCATTCGTGTCCCATAGACTTACGGTGTTTAAACAAATGTTTTTGTCTGTTCTGCTGCAAACCGAACCAGGGAGGTGTTTGGCTCATCCCTAGTTGTGATGAAGCGTTAAACGCAATTTCCTCCAGAAACATAAAACAAGAATATCAGCTGCCTGGAGGTTTTGGCAAGACCATTTGTAAGGGCTCACTTACTGATAAGTAAAGGTTCTTCCTCTTATTTTGATAGATATATATAGGGCTGTGCAAATTAACTTTTAATGAATCGATTAATCTTTAATTTTTTTGATCAATCAAAATTCTTTTGATTGGTACTCACCTCTGGGCCTTCAGGGAGTGCCGTCAGCGATCCAGTAACGTCACAAACATCGGCAGGGCTTGCCGAATCTATCTGAAGGGCTCCTTTGCTGTGCCTTCATATCTGCATGCCTGCGGGACCTTACTATCTGCCACACGCAAGGGTTGTTACACTTCCCTCTATCACTGCTCTCCATCAACCTGGGATTCTACAACCATCCACAGAGTTGTGATAGTTCCCTTCATGGGACATCTAGATGCCGACGGATTGATGTTAACCCCTCCTCATCTGGATTCAGCAGTAGTATCGTTGTACACATTTTTATACCAGTATTATACTTGGCTACATGTTTTTATGACTGCTTTTCGAACCGTTGGGTATTACTCGCACCATTTTTACAGTTTATGTAGCTACATCAATTTTATCTCCAGTGCAATATTTGCCTACTTAGAGACTATAAAAGTTTTAATGCTATTCCCATCGAGCACTGCCTTTGTGTGTTTTTTTTGTATCCCGCTATCCATTTTTCCAGTTGTTGGTAGCTGCACTGGGAATCAGCCTGCAAAGTACTTGGATCTGAATGTGCATTATAATTAATCGAAATTAGTCGATCGATTAAAAAATAAATCAATTAATCATTTATTTTTTAATCGAATAATTTCGATTATAATGCACATACAGATCCAAGTACTTTGCAGGCTGATTCCCAGTGCAGCTACCAACAACTGGAAAAATGGATAGCGGGATACAAAAAAAACAAAGGCAGCGCTCAATGGGAATAGCATTAAAACTTTTATAGGTCAAGTAGGTATCCAAATAAATATTGCACTGGAGATAAAATCGATGTAGCTACATAAACTGTAAAAATGGTGCGAGTAATACCAAACGGTACGAAAAGCAGTCATAAAAACATGCAGCCAAGTATAATACTGGTATAAAAATGTGTACAACAATACCACTGCTGAATCCAGATGAGGAGGGGTTAACATCAGTCCGCCGGCATGTAGATGTCCCATGAAGGGAACTATCACAACTCTCAGTGGATGGTTGTAGAATCCCAGGTTGATAGAGAGCAGTGATAGAGGGAAGTGAAACAACCCTTGCGTGTGGCAGATAGTAAGGTCCCGCAGGCATAGCAAAGGAGCCCTTCAGATAGACTCGGCAAGCCCCCACCGGTGTTTGTGACGTTACCAGATCGCTGACGGAACTCCCAGAAGCCGGCGGAGAGGTACCAATCAAAAAGAATTTTAAGCGATCAAAAAGATTTTGATCAAAAAAATTAATCGATTAATTAAAAGTTAATTTGCACAGCCCCATTTAAAAGTGTTCCTTTAAATATATATACACACACACACACACACACACACACACACACACACACACACACACACACACCTCCAAAAAAATTTAAAGGAACACTTTGAGAACATTTCAGATCTCAATGGGCAAAAAGCTCATGCTGGACATCTATACTGATATGGACTGGGTAATGTGTTAGGAATGAAAGGATTGATGGAAATGTAAATTATCTACCTACAGAGGGCTGAATTCAAAGAGACCCTGACAATTAAAACATTTTGCTGAAATTTCATTGCAACTGCTCAAAAAATGGTCCCCTCAAGTGCTTGAATGCATGCCTGGCAACATCAGGGCATGCTCCCGATGAGAAGACGGATGGTGTCCTGGGGTATTTCCTCCCAGATCATCACTGAGCTCCTGAACAGACTAAGGTGCAATCTGGCGGCACTGGATGGACCAAAACATAACCTATAATGTCCCAGCGTGGGGGGCCCGTCAATGGTATCAATTTCACCCAAGACCCACCGCACCAGCATAGGGTCTGACAAAGGGTCCAAGGATTTTATCCCGATACCAAATGGCAGTCAGGATGCCATTGTGTAGCCTATAGAGGTCTGTGCATTCCTCCATGGATATGCCTCCCTAGACCATCACCCACCACCAAACCGGTCATGCTGAACGATGTTACAGGCAGCATAAAGTTCTCTGCGGCTTCTCCAGACCCTTTAACATATGCTCAAAGTGAACCTGCTCTCATCTGAAAATCATGGGGCACCAGTGGCAGACCTGCCAATTCTGATTTTCAATGGAAAACACCAATCGAGCTCCACAGTGTCCATCAGTAAGCACACTAGAGGCTGTCAGGCCACCTCCATGAAGTAGGTTTCTGATTGGTCAGAAACATTCACACCCCTGGCCTGCTGGAGGTCATTTTGTAGGGCTCTGGCAGTGCTCATCCTGTCCCTCCTTGCACAAAAGGAGCAGATACTGCTCCTGCTGATGGGTTAAAGACCTTCTACAGCTCTGTCCAGCTCTCCTAGAATCTACTCCATGCTCTTGAAACTGTGCTGGTAGACACTGCAAACCTTCTGGCAATGACACGTATTAATGCGCCATCATGGAGGAGTTGGACTGCCTGTGCAACCTTTATAGGGTCCAAGTATCACCTTGTGCTACCAGTAGTGACACTGACCCTAGCCAAATGCAAAACTAGTGAAAAACAGTCAGAAAATATGAGTAGGGAAAATGTCAAGACAACTCCACCTGAAAAACTTCAATTGACAGCAAAGCAGCTGAAACTGATTAACAACCCCTCTGTATACACCCCTCCGCTACTGACCAGATCAATATCCCAGGAGTTGATTCAAAAGTGTTCCTTTAATTGTTTTTTTAGCAGTGTATATACACACACAGGCTGGGGTCTCAATCACCACAAATGGCCTCAATGAGGATGTGGAGATAAAACATTGTTTAGCTCATACGTTAATTGGTTAGACAATAGCACTCCTAGGGCTCTTTCACACGGAGTGCCAGTTCAGATCCGCCTGCCGTTTTTTTTTTATGTGGACCTGAACGGGCACTCAGTGCTCCTCTATGGAGCCGGGGATGTCGGCGGTGACATGCCCGCTGACATCCGACCCACCAAAGTGACGGAGGAAAAACCTACTTTTCCATCCGCCTGGCGGATCGGGTGAACACGGGCATACGATCCGTGTTCATCCGATCCCCCCCATAGGGGAGAGCGGAGAAGAGACAGGGCGGTACCCGCAGTGTGCAGGGACCGCCCTGTCATCCGCCAGCTCAGCAGGGGGGGGGGGATCAACGGAGCGATCCCTGCTGAGCAAACGGAGGTGCACGGGGCAGATCATTACTGATCTGCCCCGTGTGAAAGAGCCCTTAATGTTCTGCTATTTTTACTCCTATGATAATTTGAGATTTCTTTATAGTATTGAGATGATCAATTGCATATGGTGGAGTCACTATACACTTGAGCCAAATTTTCTTTATTCAAGTAAAAATATTAAACATTCTTTGAAATATATTTTTACGATTTGAAATTATGTATAAAAGTTGGGCTTAATATACAATAGGTGTAAAATCAATTTAATGGCAGTTAAAGAGCATTGATGGGTTAAATGGATTCCAGCTCCAATGTAGCTCTGCCCCCTTCACAGCCCCCAAAATGGCATACATTTGGCTTTAAGACTGGTTGCTTTCTTCTCCGTGACTTGACAAAGCACAGGTGTGTGAAACGCATTGTCACAGCAACAGACATGCTTGCATTCCATGCTGGCTGAGGCATCCATCTTGGTCTCCATGCTTGCACCTGAGAGAACATCTGGATGCACTATAAAGTTCATAATAAATCTTCCATGTCATTAATTTCCTTCAATATGAAACACTGTTGTGAACCATTACAATCTATTGCTTAGTCACCTGATAGTGCTCCAACTACATGTACGCTCACCAAATAGCCATAACCTCCAACTAAAATTGTAGTCTGAAACATCCTGGATGGGGTGGCTGATACTCTTGTCAACATCGTTGACAGAGGGGGACTTTTGGCAAGTGTTGGGGGGGCGGGACATATCGCATTTATGCATTAAGATAAAGCAGCCTATTGAATTTTTTTTTTTTTAACTTAACGCATGTCATACTTGCCTCTACAGCTCGCTTTGCACAGCGTGGCCCCAAACATCCTGCCACTAATTATCAAGTATTCCAAATGAGCTAGTGTCAACGCCAGTAAGTTTTTGGCATCTTTTTGGTTAATACGCAAAAAAAAAAGATTTATATGCACATGGGGTTGTGAGTGGAAGGGAGTTGTACACATTTTAATGCAAAGGCCACCAACAAACCAAGATTACAAAAAGGGAGTGGTGTATTAAACCACAAAGATGGAAACCCAAGGTACAGCTTAGACTTATCCCGGAAAATTCGAAATAGAGGGCCCCCTCTCAATTCCACCACACACATCTTTGATCTTTTACCCACAACAGCAAAAGTTTAGCTTCCTTGCAGACAACCGATTAGCAATGGTTTTCTTTTTGTCATATTAGAGGATTCACTCTAACAACCCACCTCTGACGTCCTGTGAATGCCAGCAACCACCAGCACCTGCAAGGCAAGGGAAAGAAGAAAAAAAAGTCAGCACTGGAGAAAAAAAATCACAGCAATGTGAAAACACTAACAATAGAGGAAGGGTATTTAAAAAAAAAAAAAACACATTTAATTTTTTATTTTCAAATCTACATAACTAGGCAATTTTAAAGGTAGCAGATTTTTTTGTAATTAATTGCAAGTTGGAAACCTTTTTATGTCAACTTCCATTAAAATGTTGCAACTTTTACAATTAACTTTTTACAGAATGGCTTTTTAAGCTATTTGGCAATGTCTTTGAATAGTTTACAATCTGCTATCAGTTTATATGTCTATTAATATTTAATACTCAGAATATGCAGTTTACCCAGACACCAGCAAACAGTCAGAAATCCCCTGACATCTTTGGCGATGGCTGGTTAGAATGCACAGAAACAAAAATTAGTGGAGATCAGTATTAGGGAATTTTGTTACCTGATTAGCGAAGCATGATTTACTCATCCTGAGTGTCTTGCGAGATTTTTCTTTTCTTTTTAAGGTTTGGCATTTGTACGATGTCCGCAGCCCATGGAAACTGTCCAGTCTTTATCCCGTTAGACTACAAATAACAAGTTTATTTTGCCTCTCTATTATTTTTGAGAGTTTGTACAAGGCTTTCACCATGCAGCCAAACATCAACCCTACCATAGGAATTGGCACACTCCTAGGAAGGATATAACTGACCTCAAATCAAGATGGAAAGCATTTTACCAGTAATAAAGTTTAAAAAATAAAAAAAATTTAATTGTGCAGTGCCTAAGGTACCAAAATTACTTTGAAGCTGTCCAGCAGCTTGCTTTATAGACTATATAACAAAAGGGAACCCATGGGGGATTTACAAAAAACACAACGTAAAAAAGGCGAGGACTGACAATCTCACAGTGCAGTATGCAGCAAAAAAAAAAAAAAAGTAAACGTTTTAGTTTTAACAAATGGACTATTCATTGTCAAAACTTTGTATTTTTTTTTATTAGCGAAATATAAAATATGAAATACTTAAGAGTACTTATTTAAAACGGTTAAAGCTACTCGCCATGAGCGCACAATATTTAGTGTGCATTTTGACTACATATAAAATACATAAGGTATCTTACTGCTAAATTGTTTATAGATTTTAAAGCTGCAACAAAAAGGGGGAGGATATTGCCAAGAATGACTGCTGCACCTGCTAAGACCTTTTAGGTTTGGTTGTCCATTTGGTAAACCTGGTCATCTAGCAAATATGCCACTAACTTTACATAATTAGATGCACAAAAAAAATAAAAAACCTTAAAGTGCATGTAAACCAAAAAAAAAAAGTCACAGTGTAGAGTATAAGATTTCCCATCTGTGCCCAGTCTTGCCACACAGTTAATCCAGCGCGGAGTAATTTTCTTTTAATGTTAATTTTCACTGAACAGAATTCCAGATAAAAACTTGCCAAATTATAAAGTCAGTTTCTCTGTTCTTGCTTTGACTGACAGGTTATTTACATATCTAGCTTGGACATGTTTATCATATATGTTATATTAATCATAACATGAGGTGATCCAAAGTTAATTGTATATTACCGTGATGTGTTATGTGGGGGAGGGGTGGATTTCTCACTTTTTATACTGTGAATCACCTCATGTTATGATAAACATAATACATGATAAACATGTCCAAGCTAGATATGTAAATAACCTGTCACTCAAAGCAAGAAGACAGAAACAGACTATTATTTAGGCAGGTTTTTATCTGGAATTGTTAATTTTCACTGAACATTAAAAAAGGATTTCTCAGATCTGGATTAACTGTGTGGCAAGACTGGGCACAGATGATAGGAAATCTTATACTCTACATTGTGACATCAAAAAAAAAAAAAAGTTTGGGTTTACATCCACTTTAATATAACCCATAGATGTATGCAGTTACCACAGTTTAATGTAGACCAGCAACACTAAACTCTTCTTACAGAATCTTATTGTACAGCTAAGGTAAAAAGAATATGCATTAAAAAGCCTAAACACATTTAAGGCCTTTGGTCAGAATATTTTACAAAAGATGAGATTTTCTCTTTTTATATTTTTTGAAGAACCTGTGAGCATTACAATGTTTCAGTTTGAAGGATTCACATCAAGGCCTACACATGTGCCTGTGTGCTTTGCTCTCAGCTGCATTCAGCAAGTGCAATGGGAAAAAAACAGGCCTGCACTGAACTCTTTTATACAGCAGACACCTGGTCACACACCACTGTAATGGATGCGCAAGATCAAACGTGTATCTACTTGGGCATATACATAATCCTCAATACTATGTATTAAAAACTGCTTAGGATGCAAAATGTGTGCAGTTTGCTAATTTATGAAAGGTAAGCGTCATGATCAACTAACTTTCTTTTATTCACATTTTATAATCCTATTTGAGCACAGGTGAATTAAGACAACATTAACAAAAGGATTTGTCCATAAGGTTTAATAACATAAAACAAAGCGGATTTTAATTACAAAGTCAAAGCCTGGGTTTTTAAACAGCATACAATATTACAGCTAATTGCGCTAACTCATAATAAAAAAAATGGAATATTGAAATGCAGCTTGCTTCAGGACAGAATCTACAGCTAACATTGAACGAACGTTTTGTTAGAAATCCTCAGTTTTGTAACAAAAGTCACTTAAAATACTATTTTACTTGCTCTTTTTTTTGCATGAAAAGCATTTATGTTTTTAAGGGGTTTTGTTTATTTTTAAACAATGAACGTAAAAATGGTTCTAAATATTCACAGGTGGATTGTTTTTATTTTCCTCCCATTTTAAAGATCGGTCCTATAAAGGAGGATTTTGGGATGGGATAAGGGATCAAAAGGGGAGAGTGAAAGGAGTCACGGAGTACAGAGAAATTACTTGTGTTGTGGGTTAAGGAACAGAAGTCCTGGGACACAACATATCAGTAATAATTGTTTGGAAGAGTAGCAGTCTTAGAAGCGTCTGTATGGGTGATCTCTGTAGCTACTGCCTTTAGCAGCAGGAGGAACCTTCAGGGATGGCCGGGATCCATTCCAGTTGTCTTGCCCTACAACAACAAAATTTGTTTAGACAAAAAACAAAAACATAAGCCTACTCAGTCAAAATGCATGAACAGCAGGAAAAACCAGACCCACACCACATTTTCTGGGAATGCTGAACTGTGTAGATGCTTAGTCTAAGGCCCCTTTCACACTGGAGGAGTATTTTAGGTGTTAAAGTGCTAAAAATAGCACATAACGCCTGAAATACTCCTGCCCCATCATTTTCAATGTGAAAGCCTGAGGGCTCTCACACTGAGGCAGTGAGCTGGCGGGAGAAGAAGAAAAAAAAAATAAATAAAAAATAAAACTCCTGCAAGCAGCATCTTTGGAGCTGTGTGTAAACTGCTCCTTCCATTGAAAACAATGGGACACCACAGTAATATCGCCAGCAATGTGCCTCTGCTAAAAATAGCGGCGCTATACAGCCACCGCACATACTGCCCCAGGGTGAAAGGGGCCTTAGAAAAAAACAAAAAAACAAAAAACACATTTAGTTAGAAGGCTGGAGGAAATACACTGCAAGTTTGGATCCCTGCTCTGGGTGTGAAAAGCAGGAAAAAATATGTTACATGTTCTTAACAGTAAACATTCTTTAAGGAGCCAATGTAATGAATAGTTTTGTCAACTTTGCTAGACAGATTGTCATTTAGATTTAAATTGAACAGTTTCTACATTTACACTGGTTTTATGAAGTTCACCCATAATAGGATACACTAATAAACCTGAACTGGGAAAAAAAATAATGCTCTTTTAAATGTTATCTGCCAGAGGGTCATGCTAATCCTAAAAAGTCACCAACCAAGAACCATGTTTGGGGGGGGGGGGGGGGGGGTGATTGCTGTATGCTGTTCTTGATCATCATACACTTTTTTTTATAAAAACAGCCCTCTACATTTACACAACGTGACTTACAGGTTGAAACTGACCATATTACACTTTTCAGTACTGCAATCAATAAAGCACAACTATTACGTGGCACTGCAAATTGGCAAAGCAGGCCAGATGTGTGTGCATTATATACAAATACACACAAAAATACAATTCCAAGAACAAAGACATAATAAAAAGGACAATAAAACCTGACGGGTTAAAAAGTCTGCACACACTGCTGCTAATGTTAAGTGGCATTCCAAAGTCAGGAAAGCTAAAGAGTCACCTTTTGCATAATCAAAAAACATTGCTGCTTCCATAATGCAGTACCTGAGCGATTTTGTAACACACACTTCTAATTGAATTGGCTTTTATTTAAGTTGAACACTTACCATAGCCGTCATAAGATTCTAGGCTCTCACCATGTGCATAATCATAATATTCCGTTTCTCTGCAGCAGAAAAGTAAAGTTAGTTTACATTACACAACTACATCATGAATAGTTAAAGTGGTATTTAACCCCAAAAATGTATATTGTAGCTTACAAATCATTAGATGTAGTGGCTGTAAACACATTGCCTGGCATAGGGTGCCTACTCCCTGTATAAAGGAACAGATTGGGGGGGCAGCCCCGTTAGTCTGCAGGGAGTATTAGATGCACTCAGCAGATTTAGATAAAACAAATTAAAGTCAAATGCCAGCTCATGCACAAAATGTTCAGTTTATTGGGCTAAAGGATTTAAAAAAAAAAAAAAAAAAAAAGTCATTGCAAGTGGCCACATCTGCAGGACAGCTTGTCCTGTTAAACAGACTTGCTGGCCAGATGACCAAGTGAAAATAGGAAATACATTTTATTCAGTCACCACATCTTAGGTTTGTTAAGCTGAAAAACTTTTTTTTTGGGGTTTAATATTGTCTTGGTGGAAAAAAATCAATTATACATACCCCTGGCTCTGGTTGTAATAACCCTCATAACCTTCATAGCTTGGTTCCCCATAGGTGTCTTCATAACCCTGAAAAGAAAAATGTTTCATAAGACAAAAACAAAACAAAAAAAAAAAATGCTTTTCTATTGAACAGGGTGGAAGGAGAAGGAAAAGCAGCAATCTTAAGTTACTTGTTTTATGTATGCTATAGTTAGGGCCCTTTCACACTGGTGCGTTTTTCCTGCGTTTTCGCGGTAAAAATAGCGCTATTAAACCCCCCCCCCCCCCCCCGCAGTAAAAATGTGGGAAAATCTGTTTTCCGCAATTAAAATCGCTGCAAAACACTGATTTTTCAACGGTTTTTAATTTCAATGGAGTGGCATGGGGAGCGTTTTAATAGCGCCATTTTTACTGCAAAAACGCACCAGTGTGAAAGGGCCCTTTCAAGGGAAGCCAAGGTAGGCCAATTGAAAACAGCCAAAGTTTTTTGTATTCAATTGTTTTAAGTGGTTCTACAGCCTAAACCATTTTAACCTTGATGCAAAATGCTATAGTTTAGCAAGATCATTCACCCACCATACATATCTGAACAATCGAGCACCGTTGCCCATTTGTAGTAGCAGTCTCGCACATAGGGGTAAAGCAGAGCCACACCGCCTGTCTATGCACACAGGCAGCGTGGCTCAGGATAAGGCAGGTGTGCCATGATAGGAAGCAGTTTCCTATGGTGGCACAAGGAGAGGAGTAGTTATGATCACTGGTGGGGGATAGGGTTGGTGGGGTGGGGGGGGGCACACTGCAATTCCTCCCCAACACCGGCAGTCTTCTGGAACATGTCACAAGTCCCAGAAGATAATGGGACAATTAAGAACGAGCAGCGCAGCTCAGGCAAGCAAAGTGGGCACCTTTAACCACTTAAGACCTGGACCTTTAGGCAGCTAAAGGACCCGGCTAGGTTTTGCGATTCGGCACTGTCCCTTTTTTCCCCCACAAATAGAGCTTTTTGGTGGTATTTGATCAGATTTTTTTTTAAACAAAAATAGAGCGACAATTTTGAAAAAAAAATGCAGTATTTTTTACTTTTTGTTATAATAAATATCCCCCCAAAATTTCTCAGTTTAAGCCGATCGATGACGCCGCCACAGTGAACAGGGAAGTCGTGTTTACACACGGCTCTCCCAGTTCTTCAGCTCCGGGGACCTGATCGCCGCTGGAGTCCCAGAGCTTCGGTCACGGGAGCGCGTCCCACAACTGGGCACTATCACAGGACGTACCTGTACGTGCCCAGTCGTGCCATTCTGCCGATGTAAATGTGTAGGAGGCGGTCCTTAAGTGGTTAAGTTGATTGCCAACATTAGTGTCGGCGCCAGGGACAGAAGACAGATGAGATGAGCACATGGCTGGAACCTGGGAGTGCGTTTGTTAAAAGTTTTGTAGATGCCGACTTTTAATAAAACAGATATGACTGGAGCTGCTCCCTTAGGCAAAATGAAAAAGTAAAAAAGGGAGTAGGAGAGAAAAAAAAAAAAAAACTACAAGGCGATGCAAAGAGTCACTTTCTGGGTACACACACACACACACTTTACTTACATAGTCATCATAGGGTTCTGGGGCTTGAGGTGGCAAAGTAATCCTCTGAAGAGATCCACCACGAGCTCTTCCAGAAGGTGCACCCCTGCTTGCAGGTGTGGGAGCCACACTTCGGGTTACATTTCCACCACGAGCTATAGCTCCACGCCCAGGAGCTCCCCTAGGAACAAGAGAGCGCAGAGGACCAGCTCTGCCTCTGTAAGAAAAGGATATATGGTTACAGTTCCGTAATACACTAAGAAAAACAGTCATTCGCAATAGTTGGGCTTAAAACTACAAGACGATCACTGAAAAGATGTTACTAAAACTGGTCAATTATATCCCCAGCTCCATATCCCTTCCATGTGCCCAAGGCTGGCTAGACATACAGTAATAGCCTGAATACTTTGTGCATATTCCAGGAGTTCTCAGAAATCTACCTCTTAGTATATTACAATCAAATAAGGAAAAGTAATGCTAGCAATCCCCAAATTTGAACTAACATTTCAAACATTTAAGATATACATGCAGCGTTAATTGCCAAGAAGCCTAAAGGAAAATACATTTTTACCGACCATATCTAGATGTGCATATATTGCATTTGAAAAATAAGTGAGAACTAGTTATTGAACGTGTAAAGTTTTGGGTTCAACCTGTCACATACAAGAAGCCAAGCTGAAAATTACCACTACACTTCAAAATACTAATAAAACATTGACACTACTAGAAAATATGATTGCTACCTTGCTTGTGGAGGTACAGCAGAAGGGGGTGGACCACCTCTGCCACGGGAAGGTCCTCCTCTCCCACCACCACGACCTTGTTCTGGAGGAGCACCATTCAAGTAGGACAACTCCATAAATTGATCTTGGCAAATATCATCCATTGTATCCTGCTTAAAAAATAAAAGACAGGGAAAAGAGATTTATTAAAAAGCACCACATGCTTAAGGGCCCTTTCACACAGGACTGATCCGTGATGATCCACCCGGTGAACCTCCACTTGCTCAGCAGAGATCGCTCAAGCTGATCCGACAGATGACAGGGCAGTCCCTGCAGGGACCACACTGTCAGATCTGTGCTCCCCCAAATCGGATGGACACAGGGATTTGTTCTGTCTGCAGAATCAGAGCATAGCGGACCTGGATGAGATTGGACATCAGCAAATCCCATAGCGATTACATGCATGTCCCTTTTTCATTCGTAAACAGATGGATGAAAAAGCAGACATACGGTCCACAGGTGTAAAAAGGGGCCCAAGGCAATACTTCAGCAAAACATAGGTCAGGAGTTAAAAAGCATGCAAAGAGTGCTCTGCTGAACCCGAAGAGGCCAATGAGAACAGAAAAGCATTCCCTTTAAGTGGACTTCAGTTTCACAGTAGTGATTTATAGAACATTTTATAAATCGGACTAGTCAGAACTAGAACTTAAACATACAACAGCACCAATGAAAGGAAAAAAAATAAACCAATAAAAAATAAATACATACTGGAACTAAAAACTTATGGACCTCCTCCATGGCATGTGACATCCGTGAATATGCCCCACAAGGTGGGCCAAAGACTTCAATGAAAACATGCAGATCCATGTTCAAGTGGCTGTATTTTGGATCGCCTCCTTTGCGGAGTTCTTCCTCCTAAAGCACAACATTTAGAATATACAAGACATAAGTTAACAGTCCCCAGACAATATGCCTTACAATCTTACATATGTTGCCAATACTATTGTTAAACAAAAGAGGTAGCACCCGGGCACATGGGGGGGGGGGGGGGAGAGACAGAGTTAGTGCCCAATCACCTCGCTTAGAAGTACAGCGACAAAGCAGCCTCCCTGTGCTGGGTCATGTATTGACACCTGATCCAGCTCAGTTAGTGCATTGATTAGTTAATGCACAGATCAGCAAGTTAAAACTGGTACATTCCTTGGGAAAATCGGCACACTGTAAAACACACCAAGCATTGTTTGGCATACAGTTAAAGTGTCTTTAAAGGCAGTTTTTTTTTTACTCCAATGCATTAAACACATTAAGATTAAAAAACCTGTGTGCAGCAGCTCTCTCCAGTCATCCCAATACTTCACGAGCCCCATCTCAACCCAGCGAAGCCTCATCTTTTCAGGGATGCTCCCTCATTTGCTGATGCTGTCAATGTCAGTGAGCCAATAGGGAGAGGGGGCGGGACAGGGCTGAGGCTCAGCTTAGTCTGAATGAACAGAGCAGCAGCTTGGGAGCCTGCTCAGGTCCTAGGAGATTATGGGGAGGATTCAGACTGCTATATTCCAAAAACACTGCACAGAGCAGGAATGACGTTTTTTTTAAAAGGCATAGCCTTCATCAACGTAAAGATAAAAATTCCACACGTATCCTCCATTCATCAAAATCTTCCTACTCTCAAAAGCTAAACTTCAGCTTTAAAGAAAACCAGGGAAAAAAGAAAGTTAACCAGGCTGCCAACAGCCAAGTTTAATGATGTGTAAGCCGCATCCACGCACCTGTTCTGTACAAATTCATTTAACCACAAAAAGATTTTATTACACTTCCAGCATGTCAGACAGTTGTGGCTCTCCTACACAGAGGCTGTACTGTCATTTGTCCATCTATCCCTCCATGTGCATTCCCAGAAAGTTCAATATTTTGTGAATGGGTTATAATAGAAGAAAAGTATTTATTGAAAAAAAATCAGTGTATTAAATGTTTCCACCTTCCTCCAAATATATGGTCTCTAAAAAGACAGGCATAACCATATTTATGAAATTACTAAAAACTTTTAAAGGTGAAAAAAGGAATATAATTGTCTTACCTTTGCTTTATCCCTCATGGATCCTTTACCCAGCACTGAAATTTTAGCTCCAGTCTCCTCTTGCAGCCTCTTGATTGTGTTTCCTTGCGGTCCCAGGATCTTGCCAACAAAATTAAACTATGGAGAAAAAAAATACTAGAATTAATGCAATATTTTATACTTTGTATTTTAAAAAGTACCTTCAGATTTTTGCAATCTACATTTACAAGTGTATGGCACCAGCTTGCCCACCTCCAAACGGAAATTAGATTGAACTCCTTGGCAAAAGGGGTAGGAAAAAATCAATACAAAAGGCAATTACTATAACTAAAAGGAATTAAGCCAAAACAATTATGCTGCAGTTAGGTGGAAAGTAAGCTTTGCTTTAAAAGACATCTAGAGACTTAAATTGTTGGAACTTGCATTTCCACCAGTACTCCCACATTATACCAGACTGTTGCCTATAAAGATGGAAAAACACAAAAAGCAACACTTACCTTAGGATACAATTTAACTGGAATCAAAACGCGCTCCTTCAGCTTCATGTTCTTATGGGAGAACAAGTCTAGGTAAGGGTCTCCATCTTCCTTTCCTTTCACATCACCTCCCTTCTTCAGTCTTTCAATTTCTGTATTAGAAATTTAAAAGTGAACCATTGTTAAAATGCAGGTCTCAGCAACGTAAAAAACACAATTCTTTTTACATTATAATATCTTGTCTTCCATGAATAACTGCTTAATGCCAACATGTTTAAGGATATTGTTTTTGGCTCCCAATGATCATAGACAATCAAGTTTACCGTTTCAGACAAACTGTAGTACACTTTAGCTGGTAATAAACAGCTTGAATTCTAGATCATTCCTGTGCATGGGCAGAAATTCAAGCCAAGGGTAGTCCTGTCAAAATTATCTAGCTCAAAACTGAGAAAGGCAGATATAAAAGTCAGATAAACAGTGACTGCAGCCAGACAACCTGCTGCATTCAGGTATTCTGACAGCCATATATGCAGAACAATGGACAGGAAAAAATGAAGCAGTGTAATTAGCAAACATGTTTCCTCAATGTTCAGATAATTGCAAGCCACAAACTAAAAATGTGTTTTAAGCACCAATATTTTGTCATTTTTGACATACCAATATAAGCTTACTTGCCACTTTTTTCTAAATTTTCCTGAATTCCCTGCATGCTTTGCAGCTTCTCCTCTGCCATTTGCCTTCAATTATTATAGACCATATATCCCATGGTACCTTACTGCTTGCAAGCAGCAAATTATGTACCATCTCTGTCTGCTGAAACTCTTATGGACACCTCCAATTAGGAAGAACGTTTCTGAAATGTGTGACAGCAGTGCTTATAGCACACAAACTCATGCCACTGATATCAGAGAAGTGTGTGGGAATCTTCATAAAGTTCAAGCTCATTGAGTTTAATAGTAGGCTAGAAATATTTTTTTTTAAATTGGAATGAACAGGATTTTAAATACTATCCTGCATATAAAATGATGTTTAAAATAATGCACATTTTTGCAGGGGATTTAAAAAATAATAAAAAAAAAGTGCATCTTTTACTTTGAGCCTGTTAAGCATTGTACCTGCTACAAGTTCTAAAAAAAAGGTAAACTTCTCCTTTAAAGGGGTTGTAAAGGTACAACCCCCCCCCCCCCCCAAAGCTTTTTTTTTTTACCTTAGTGCAGTCCTCCACTTAACTCATCCTTCAATTTTGCTTCCTGTTCTGTCTAACTCCACACAGTAATGAAAGGCTTTCTCCCTGGTGTGGAGTGTCGTACTCGCCCCCTACCTTGGACTACAGGCGAGTCAGGATTCAGGACACCCACTAACAGCTCCTTTATCTGCAATGTTGAGTGTCCTGACTCTCCTGTAGTCAAAGGGAGGGGGCGAGCACGACACGCCACACCAGGGAGAAAGCCTCCCATTACTGTGTGGAGTTACAGACAGAAGAACAGGAAGTGAGGATTTCTCAGAACATTTAAAATGGAAAAAAAAAAAATATCGAAGGATGAGGTAAGTGAAAGAGGACTGCACTAATGTAAAGGAAGCCATTTAGGAAAAAAAAAAAAAAGTCCATACTCTGCATTAAGGTGAAAAACATTGAGTTTACAATCCCCTTTCAGTTACAGAACAGCATTTAGAATGCTAGTTAAACCCCCCATCACTCTCACCTCCCTGCAATACTCCTCCATCCTTTGGTATTTGTCACAACTGTGCTACTGGCAAACAGAAAACTAATGTGCGTAAAAAAGACACACACACTTTTCTCCCAGTGTTACCTGCTATACTCTGGACAGGGTTTCTTAGCTGCAGCACAGTGTGAAAAAGAAAGCTTGTCTGTCCTGTTTCTGAAAACAGACAGCGACTGCTTCACATGGAGAAGCAACACTGCCATCATCAAAGTAAAAAAAAAAGCACACATCTACCAGAAAGAAAAATAAAAAATGCTGTACGGAGCAGCAAAACTTAAAACCATTCACATCTTAAACTAAAGCTATTTTCAGCAATTAGAAAAAAAATGCAATATTAAACATTTTTTGAAACTTGTATTTAGAAACCGCTCTGTACAAATGTGGTTACAAAAAACAAAAAAAAACAAACACACACTTCCCACATATGATTAGATCAATAAAGAAGGTGTCAAACTAGTTCCAATACAAAGCCAGAACAGCTGCAATAAGAGGAAGATGGAGGACAGACCATCTTTTCACACAGATGAAAGGAGTCTTGTGTGGAGTACAAACCAACACAACATATTCATGAGATAGATGAGATATATTCTATATTTTCTCCATTTTATGAGGATCCTCAGAATATAACCGAACTCTTCACCGTGAAAAACAAAAAAACTCATGTCCCTGGTACATAAGGTACCTTAAATATTTTCTGGTGCCAGGGTAATTGCATAAAATGCAGCAGTACTCTGACATGCCAGTCTGTTCACATATGCCAAGCTGTAGTTGCATTTTCAGTTATGTCATAAAGACTGAGGAGTTTTAAGCCTTCTATCCTGTGAAAGTCAATTAGCAAGTTAGAGCATCAAGGTCTGAAGACCAAACTAGCTCAAAGACCTGGGATTGTCATCTCCCAAAAATGGCAAAATAATGTTTGCAGTACCAACACTCACTAGAAAGAAGTCAAAAGTATTAAAAAAGCTGGGCCGATCCCCAGATAAAAATCAATGCATGTCTCCAGTGCGGCTCTCCTAAAAACATCCACACAACAAAATTTTGAACAGTGAAAAAACCCTACCACATTGGAATAAGGACACTTAGCTCCCCTTGAGGATAAAAACCTAACACACACACACACCATTCTGACGTAATACAAGACCCACTTTTAAAACTACCTGTAACTCGTATGCACTTTATTCCTTTTTGTAATTAAGTAAAAAATATGGGGGTAATAGAAGGCAGCCAAGACCTCCCTCAATACTTACCAGAGCCCCATCTCTGTCCACGAGTGTCTCAGCCGTCCAAGACTACTCTCCCTGCTGGTTGGAGGAGACACAGCAGCAGCACCATTGACTCCTGCTGCAGTCAAAGTCAATCAAGAGAGGGGGCAGGCCACAGCTCCGTGTCTGAATGGACAAAGGGCGTTGTGACCCGGCTCAGAGCCCCCAAAGCAAGCCGCTTGCTGTGGGGGTACTCAACAGGAAGGAGGGGCCCAGGATTTTTGAAGAGTGACCCGAGAAGGAGGATCCGGGTTGGTGTTTAGAAGTTAAGCAGTTTTTTATCCTGGAAAATTACTTGGAACCCCCGAACATTTTGTTTCCTAAACACCCTAGAGAATAAAATGGCAGTTGTTGCAATACTTTGCCACACCGTATTTGCACAGCAGTCTTCCAAGCACACTTTTTGAGAGAAAAAAAAAAGCCCCATTTTATTTAACACTGTGAAAGATAATGTAACGCCACATAAATTGATACCCAAAATGCCACGATTCACACTGTGCCTGCTCGTAGAATGGCGACAAACTTTTACCCTAAAAAAAAATCTCCAGGGACGACACCTCGCATGTGTGGTTTTTGACACAGTTTTCACGCATGTGGTCGCTTAACATCCCTTGTTATGCAAGGTGTCGAGTTCCTGCGGCCGGGCTCCCGTGATACAGCCGGCGGCTATTGACGCTCACTGTATCACTTGGCCCGTCCCATTATTGGATGAGATTGACAGCAGCACAAGCCTATGGCTGTGCTGCTTTCAAAACCATCCTGTGTAGTCAATCAATGGCCAGGCTCAAATCTGAAGATAAAAAACACAAACTATCAGGAGGTAAAATAAAAATACAACATTGGAAAGTAATTTACCAAAGAATAGTTGGGCGTGGCTACGTCTGCTGGAAATGAATTCCAACAACAGTCCAAGTCCTGTGCAGTTGTCCAGTATTTGGGGGGGGGGGGGGTCTGGTTGAAAGCCATATTGTATTGCAATACTACAGTATTACATTGTATGGCATCCTTACCACCTTCTCCAATACCTTGAGAGTGATGAAAATGTGGATCACTCTTTAGACAAAGCATGTGTAAACGAGCCCTGAGGCCTGGTACACATGAGAATATCAGATGATATTCTATCAGTCTTTTTGCATGCCAGTCTCTTAACAAGGAAAATATCAATTCTCACACGACAGAATACGTCGGGAAGTGATGTAATGTGTATTTTTCCTAGTGTGCGTGGT
This sequence comes from Rana kukunoris, assembly GCA_029574335.1. NCBI lineage: Eukaryota > Metazoa > Chordata > Amphibia > Anura > Ranidae > Rana > Rana kukunoris. Next base: position 318,627,675 of record CM056050.1, on the reverse strand, counting down.
TTTGGGCTAACGATTTCAGGCGAATAAATAAGAATTATACATTCCGAAATAGTGTTTGTCCCTTCGGATAAATTTTGCCTGAACGGTTGCCATTGTCTCGAAAGCCATGTACCAACGATCAGATTATTGTACAATCGCTTTGAAAGCAGTATTTCTCATCTGACCTTTTGATCGCGTGTACTAGGCATTAGACTACTCCCATAACAGTTTCTAAGTACTGACTGCGCAGGGTTACTACTACACCGCAGAGCTAAAGTGGATTGCATAAATTGCACACACAGAACGTTAACCTGGCCATACACTGAGCGAAAATCAGCAGGTTCAACAGGAAGCGGCTGAATCTTGATCCACATATGGGCATCTGTGCCGCCGGCAGGGCTGATCAGTGTATCCTGATGGTAGGAAAATAACACAATAGCTCAGTGGGAGCAATTCCCAAATCCACACTGATGGCCAAGAATCAGGTCTCCCCCCACCCCCCCCCCCCCTTCACACCATGTGCAGCCATGAGTTTTTCTGCACCTGCGTTTGCAAGGGCATAAAGAAAACAATTGTTACTGATATGCCCTGTTCACACAACACTTATTACGTTGAGATATTTTCCACTCAAATCTAAAATGTGTATGCAGTTTTAAGTGTGGAAACACACACACACCTCATCTGCTAACATTGTGATGGGAACAAGTCACATAGAGAACAATTAGGGTTTTCATGTGCCAATACAGAGTGTGTTACATATCTTTAACCAGTGTTATGGTGTGAACAGTACACAAAAATAATGTTGTGCCCTTGCAGGCATAATATGCCCATCTCCAAACATGGTGTTAAGTTAAATTTCAAGGCAAAACCTTTTTTTTTTTTTTTTTATCGGGATGCATGCAGAAAATACATCAAACACTGGAATGCACCGAAAACATGGTAAAAACACGCATGCAGAAGTGCACCTGGAATGGCATTTTTTTTGTGGTGTGAACTAGCCCTCAAGTTTACTGTTCCACTTCAGAAACAGAAAACTATTTTAGGACCAGGTGGTCACACAGCATGCAGTCCAGTGCATTGAAAGGTTATATATTTACCAATGGCATAGTTCACACTAGTGCAGGGTTTTTCCACTACATAAAATAAAAATAAAGGGGGTAATATGCTGTATGTTTCCTGCACTGGAACACAGTACAATGCACTGCATCCCAGTACAGAAAAAAAAATATCAAAAGAACTGGAAAACGCATGTGCAGAAACACATCCAGAAGAGCTATGGGAGAGTGTGTGGTGCGGACCTGTCCTCAAGGTTACTACTCTAACAATCAAGAAAACGTTAGGGCCAGCGCACTGCACGCACTGCAGCATGAAAACAAAGAAAAATACCACACACACACACACACACACACATTAGGTTATATTGTTTACGATTGCATAGTTCACACCACTGCGACCAGTTCCACACAAAAAATGGGGGGGCACAATTTCCTGCACTGGATTGTTTTTATAAAAAAGCACCAGGATGCACCAAAATTGCAAAGGACCAAGGTACAGTGAAGGGAAAGAAAGCGTGGAAGCAAAAGCGCATAGAAACCGGACACATGCAGGAATACATAAGGAACGGATCTGGAGTAGACGTATGTGGCTCTTAATTAGTAGCAAATATGTCCGGTATGTAACACGCCGATAATGAGATCTAAAGTGAGCATACACCATCCACTCTTTTAGATCTACTATAAAGTATGTAGCGAGGACTGGATTGTATGGTTTGGGTAGATTGTATGGGGTGTATAGTGCAGCGCAGTAAAGTCTCAGGCCTATAGAGCAGTGTGGTAGTGCTGTAGGCCATGCGGCGTGCCCTGAGGCGGGTGATATGGAGCCGCTTTCTTTGTTAGCTTCCCCTATTGAATAGGACATGGCGGCGCTTTAGGGCAGAGCAGACGGCACGAACACAATGGATTCCCTCCACATGGATTCCCACCCTACACAATGCACGCCGTAGAAGGCGCCATTTTTTTTTTACACTGAGAATCCCCGAACCGCACCCAATAATAATCCCGCTCTGCTCACCCCCATACACGACGACTATGAGCCCCCCCGTATATATTCCCGCCCCATACCGATACCCTCTCCCCTCGCCGCACCCTGAGAGACTCACCGCTAGAGAGCAGGCTCATGGCGTGTGTAAAGGACGGGTCCAGGCTGTCCTTCTCCGCCATTAGCTCGGGTAAATACTTGGTCTCGGACTCCATGTTGATTGCAATTTTTTTTTTCTTCCGCTCTGTCCTCTAACGTACGTCCTGGAGCTCTCACCGACTCGTTCTCAGGGCCAAACGAATCCGCCTCCCTAGATAAGAAGAAACTGCTAAGGCCCGCCCAGCGGAAGTGACGATAAGGCCCGCCCCGAGGCGAGTAGGCGAGAGTCTTGTGCTCAAACAAAGACTTTGGGCTTTTCCTGTCTCGCTTTGAGGAGCCATTTTGTGAGCGCCCTCTATGTGTGAAGCGTGCATATTATCACTTCAGTCCCGAGAAACCCGCCAAAGACATCTCTGTGAACAAAGTGTCTCTAGTGACTGCATGAGAAGAAGTGCGCACACTTCCGGCTCCATTCACAATGGAGGCTGGGGGTTTATACCACGTGCTAAGCCTTTGTATTCCATATAGTACAAGGAGCGCTTAGATAAAAATATGTAAACTATATAATTTATCTCCGTACCAAGATGCCTAAAGGACATCTGTGTTGGGTATAGCAAAATGTCCTTTTCTCATCTGCAGAGAACCCGGAATCCATTTTGCTATCTTTTTCTTCTGTGTCTGGAGGAAAAGCAGTGGGGATCCAATCCATAGACGATTTTATATATATATATATATATATATATATATATATATATATATATATATATATATATATATATATATATATATATATATTATTCTAGCATTAAAGAGCTTGTATTGGCCACTTGGTGATTTTTATCTACAGGCAAGCATAGCTCCCAACTGTCCCTGATTTCGAGGGACTGTCCCTGATTTGGAGCAATGTCCCTCTGTCCCTCATTCCTCCTCATTGTTTTTCAGCACTAAACCTTTCATCTGATTTCGAAATTGCTGCATTCGTAAACTCCAAAAGTCAATATAAAGGAAACTTCCCAGGTTGTAGGGACCCCTAACAGTTTATTTTCGTAGCGCGGGTTGGCAGCACCCAGCACGCAAGACAAGTAATTTGCTCCCCCTAACCCACAGACATTTAGCGCTCCTTTTACATTCCATTCCATTTGTACAATATTAAAAACCCTTATGGTACATTTTAGGATGTACAACTCTTCTCTTTGTTCTCCCTTTATTTCCCTTTTATCTCTCTATCCTAATTTCTTGGTCTTACTCTTTCTCTCCTTTTTTCTTTGTTCCTCCCCCTCTTTTCCTCTCCATTCCATGTATTCTCTTTTTTTTATTTTCCTTCTCTGACTCCTTGGTGCGGGGGAGTTCTGATGAGCCAACTTAGGTGCTCTTGATGAAGGTCATCTGCGGATGTGAGAACTGTAGTGGGGATTATTTAATGGCAACTCTAATCACAGGGACTCATTGTGTCTCCCACTTTGTGGTGTCACGTAGCAGTGACACCTATGCCGAAATCAGGAGATCAGGTCTCCTCCAGCCCCTCCCACTTCACATTCCTCACCAGCCAGCTGACCTCTAGTCTCTACCCCCCCCCCCCCCCAGGCATGCCATGAACGGCTGGGAGAGTGGCGCGGGCTTCAGGGACAGCCCATAATTGGGTGACCCCTGGCAAATCATCATTCAACCCCCAGGTTGAGAACCAATGTCACTGTTCTACTGTAAGTGTTTTATAATGTGCTAGTATGCAATGCATACTAGCACATTATGCTCTTGTCCTGCAAGTACATATTGTACATTCACATCAGTTCCTGGCTCCAGGGAACTTACAATCCATCTAGGGTCCCTACTTCGCATTCATACATACACATACTAGGAACAATGTAGTCAGAATCCAATTAATATACAAGCATGTCTTTGGAGTGTGGGAGTTAGCAGAAATGGTGCATATGTAATACTGTACTTCGCAAACAATTTTTTTTTACGATTTAACATACACCTAATGAGTATGGCACATCCTTTGAACAACAATTTAACAAAAATGTATATCTCTTTAGAAGTGTAGTGTTAAAAATAAAAACATATGTAAACACTATCCATAACAATATAATGTAAGTACAAAGTAACATCATGTAAAATGCATCAGTGACAACAGAAAAGTGCACTTTAGAGTTACATTTATTAAAGTCCACTGCATGATGTAATTCTCCAGGTCCAGATCAGTAATAGGGCCAGATTCAGCAAGACTTGCGCTGGAGTATATCGATATGCGCCGCATAACTGTAAAGATGCGCCGTTGTATCTAGGCGGCCGTACCCACCAAACTAGATGCGACAGAAAACGGGCTTTTTCCGACCGGCTTAACTCTCCTTCGCCAAAGTATCGTAAGCGCATATTTTCGCTTGTCGCATCCGTCGCGCCTATTGATTTCCCATTCAAATATGCAAATAAGGAAGATTTCCCAATTCGCAAACGGATTAGCACCAGACGCTGGCTACATGCGCCGCGCGTATCTCGTCCGTCCGTCGCAAAGTTATTTCTACAAATAGCTGCTTTATCTTTACTCCAGACGGCCTCAGGTCAGCAGGAGAGCAGCTACAGCAGCAGCGTTACCGACGAAAATAGCAAGCTGAACAACCACACTTGCAAGGACAACACCTCTCTGTGCCAACATGCCAGGGGCAGTCGCGGTCCTAGCACTACTAATGGGTCCCCCGGTACGGAGGAGGCGGGCACATGAGAGGATATACCGCACGCGCATGAGCCTCTTTGGCATGGGTGATGAGGAGGTGTATCACCTCTTCAGATTCAGCCCTGATGCAATACTTGAACTAACCACAACCCTGCAGGATGACATCACCAGCCCAACACACCGCTCACAAGCAGTGCAGCCACTGGTGAAGGTACTGGCAACACTCCATTTCCTTGCCAGTGGATCATTCCAGCGTACAAGTGGAGTGGTGGCTGGGATGTCACAGTCCTCCATGAGCAGATGTGTGCACCAGGTTGTCCCTGCAATCCTCAGACGCATGTCCAACCAGTTCATCAGACCCACCACTGAGGAGCTGCGGCTGAAGGCAATGACAGATTTCTACAACATTGCAGGATTCCCACGCACTGTGGAGGCCATTGATTGCACACATGCGGCACTCCAGCCCCCCAGTGCCACAGAGCACATATACTGCAATCGGAAGCATTGGCATTCCATCAACGTACAGGTGATAGCCGATGCCCAACGCCTCATATGGCACGTCCGTGCCAAACACCCCGGATCCAGCCATGACAGCTTGATATACAATCAGAGCCCCATCCCAATGGAATTCGAACAGAATGTGTATGGGAACAGCTGGCTGGTTGGTGAGTGACATGGGTGGCAGGCATGACTATCCCCCCCAGGGGTCCTCAAACTTTTAAAACAGGGGACCAGTTCACTGTCCCTCAGACCGTTAGAGGGCCGGGTCCTTCACTGCCGCCGCCCCCCCACCCGCCAAAAAAAAACCTGAAAGTCCCCCAACCCATGCCCATCACTGCAGCCTCACTTTCAATGCCTCCTTACTATGCCCTCATTGCAGCCCCCCTCACCATCATTACAAGCCCCTCTCACCATTATTACAAGCCCCTTGCGCTTTAGGGCAGAGCAGACGGCACGAACACAATGGATTCCCTCCACATGGATTCCCACCCTACACAATGCACGCCGTAGAAGGCGCCATTTTTTTTTTACACTGAGAATCCCCGAACCGCACCCAATAATAATCCCGCTCTGCTCACCCCCATACACGACGACTATGAGCCCCCCCGTATATATTCCCGCCCCATACCGATACCCTCTCCCCTCGCCGCACCCTGAGAGACTCACCGCTAGAGAGCAGGCTCATGGCGTGTGTAAAGGACGGGTCCAGGCTGTCCTTCTCCGCCATTAGCTCGGGTAAATACTTGGTCTCGGACTCCATGTTGATTGCAATTTTTTTTTTCTTCCGCTCTGTCCTCTAACGTACGTCCTGGAGCTCTCACCGACTCGTTCTCAGGGCCAAACGAATCCGCCTCCCTAGATAAGAAGAAACTGCTAAGGCCCGCCCAGCGGAAGTGACGATAAGGCCCGCCCCGAGGCGAGTAGGCGAGAGTCTTGTGCTCAAACAAAGACTTTGGGCTTTTCCTGTCTCGCTTTGAGGAGCCATTTTGTGAGCGCCCTCTATGTGTGAAGCGTGCATATTATCACTTCAGTCCCGAGAAACCCGCCAAAGACATCTCTGTGAACAAAGTGTCTCTAGTGACTGCATGAGAAGAAGTGCGCACACTTCCGGCTCCATTCACAATGGAGGCTGGGGGTTTATACCACGTGCTAAGCCTTTGTATTCCATATAGTACAAGGAGCGCTTAGATAAAAATATGTAAACTATATAATTTATCTCCGTACCAAGATGCCTAAAGGACATCTGTGTTGGGTATAGCAAAATGTCCTTTTCTCATCTGCAGAGAACCCGGAATCCATTTTGCTATCTTTTTCTTCTGTGTCTGGAGGAAAAGCAGTGGGGATCCAATCCATAGACGATTTTATATATATATATATATATATATTATTCTAGCATTAAAGAGCTTGTATTGGCCACTTGGTGATTTTTATCTACAGGCAAGCATAGCTCCCAACTGTCCCTGATTTCGAGGGACTGTCCCTGATTTGGAGCAATGTCCCTCTGTCCCTCATTCCTCCTCATTGTTTTTCAGCACTAAACCTTTCATCTGATTTCGAAATTGCTGCATTCGTAAACTCCAAAAGTCAATATAAAGGAAACTTCCCAGGTTGTAGGGACCCCTAACAGTTTATTTTCGTAGCGCGGGTTGGCAGCACCCAGCACGCAAGACAAGTAATTTGCTCCCCCTAACCCACAGACATTTAGCGCTCCTTTTACATTCCATTCCATTTGTACAATATTAAAAACCCTTATGGTACATTTTAGGATGTACAACTCTTCTCTTTGTTCTCCCTTTATTTCCCTTTTATCTCTCTATCCTAATTTCTTGGTCTTACTCTTTCTCTCCTTTTTTCTTTGTTCCTCCCCCTCTTTTCCTCTCCATTCCATGTATTCTCTTTTTTTTATTTTCCTTCTCTGACTCCTTGGTGCGGGGGAGTTCTGATGAGCCAACTTAGGTGCTCTTGATGAAGGTCATCTGCGGATGTGAGAACTGTAGTGGGGATTATTTAATGGCAACTCTAATCACAGGGACTCATTGTGTCTCCCACTTTGTGGTGTCACGTAGCAGTGACACCTATGCCGAAATCAGGAGATCAGGTCTCCTCCAGCCCCTCCCACTTCACATTCCTCACCAGCCAGCTGACCTCTAGTCTCTACCCCCCCCCCCCCCAGGCATGCCATGAACGGCTGGGAGAGTGGCGCGGGCTTCAGGGACAGCCCATAATTGGGTGACCCCTGGCAAATCATCATTCAACCCCCAGGTTGAGAACCAATGTCACTGTTCTACTGTAAGTGTTTTATAATGTGCTAGTATGCAATGCATACTAGCACATTATGCTCTTGTCCTGCAAGTACATATTGTACATTCACATCAGTTCCTGGCTCCAGGGAACTTACAATCCATCTAGGGTCCCTACTTCGCATTCATACATACACATACTAGGAACAATGTAGTCAGAATCCAATTAATATACAAGCATGTCTTTGGAGTGTGGGAGTTAGCAGAAATGGTGCATATGTAATACTGTACTTCGCAAACAATTTTTTTTTACGATTTAACATACACCTAATGAGTATGGCACATCCTTTGAACAACAATTTAACAAAAATGTATATCTCTTTAGAAGTGTAGTGTTAAAAATAAAAACATATGTAAACACTATCCATAACAATATAATGTAAGTACAAAGTAACATCATGTAAAATGCATCAGTGACAACAGAAAAGTGCACTTTAGAGTTACATTTATTAAAGTCCACTGCATGATGTAATTCTCCAGGTCCAGATCAGTAATAGGGCCAGATTCAGCAAGACTTGCGCTGGAGTATATCGATATGCGCCGCATAACTGTAAAGATGCGCCGTTGTATCTAGGCGGCCGTACCCACCAAACTAGATGCGACAGAAAACGGGCTTTTTCCGACCGGCTTAACTCTCCTTCGCCAAAGTATCGTAAGCGCATATTTTCGCTTGTCGCATCCGTCGCGCCTATTGATTTCCCATTCAAATATGCAAATAAGGAAGATTTCCCAATTCGCAAACGGATTAGCACCAGACGCTGGCTACATGCGCCGCGCGTATCTCGTCCGTCCGTCGCAAAGTTATTTCTACAAATAGCTGCTTTATCTTTACTCCAGACGGCCTCAGGTCAGCAGGAGAGCAGCTACAGCAGCAGCGTTACCGACGAAAATAGCAAGCTGAACAACCACACTTGCAAGGACAACACCTCTCTGTGCCAACATGCCAGGGGCAGTCGCGGTCCTAGCACTACTAATGGGTCCCCCGGTACGGAGGAGGCGGGCACATGAGAGGATATACCGCACGCGCATGAGCCTCTTTGGCATGGGTGATGAGGAGGTGTATCACCTCTTCAGATTCAGCCCTGATGCAATACTTGAACTAACCACAACCCTGCAGGATGACATCACCAGCCCAACACACCGCTCACAAGCAGTGCAGCCACTGGTGAAGGTACTGGCAACACTCCATTTCCTTGCCAGTGGATCATTCCAGCGTACAAGTGGAGTGGTGGCTGGGATGTCACAGTCCTCCATGAGCAGATGTGTGCACCAGGTTGTCCCTGCAATCCTCAGACGCATGTCCAACCAGTTCATCAGACCCACCACTGAGGAGCTGCGGCTGAAGGCAATGACAGATTTCTACAACATTGCAGGATTCCCACGCACTGTGGAGGCCATTGATTGCACACATGCGGCACTCCAGCCCCCCAGTGCCACAGAGCACATATACTGCAATCGGAAGCATTGGCATTCCATCAACGTACAGGTGATAGCCGATGCCCAACGCCTCATATGGCACGTCCGTGCCAAACACCCCGGATCCAGCCATGACAGCTTGATATACAATCAGAGCCCCATCCCAATGGAATTCGAACAGAATGTGTATGGGAACAGCTGGCTGGTTGGTGAGTGACATGGGTGGCAGGCATGACTATCCCCCCCAGGGGTCCTCAAACTTTTAAAACAGGGGACCAGTTCACTGTCCCTCAGACCGTTAGAGGGCCGGGTCCTTCACTGCCGCCGCCCCCCCACCCGCCAAAAAAAAACCTGAAAGTCCCCCAACCCATGCCCATCACTGCAGCCTCACTTTCAATGCCTCCTTACTATGCCCTCATTGCAGCCCCCCTCACCATCATTACAAGCCCCTCTCACCATTATTACAAGCCCCTTTCACCATTGCAGCCCACACCATCATTACAAGCCCCCCTTACCATTATCACAAGCCCCCTCACCATTGCAGCCCCCCACCATCATTACACGCCCCCCTCACCATTATCACAAGCCCCCTCACCATTGCAGCACCCCACCATGATTACAAGCTCCCCACACTATTGCAGCCCCCACCAATACAAGCCCCCCCACCATCATTACAAGCCCCCCTCACTATTATTACAAGCCCCCTCACCATTGCAGCTCCCCCACCATCATTACAAGCCCCCCTCACCATTGCAGCCCCCCACCATTATTACAAGCCCCCCACCATCATTACAAGCCCCCCCACTATCATACAAGCCCCCCCTCACCATTGAATCCCCCCACCATTATTACAAGCCCATTGCAGCCTTACTGTGCCAAACGATGTCTGAGTGTGTATCAGGATCTCCTGCTCCTGCTGGGTCAGAAGCTCATTGAAAAGATCGGGCGCACTGTGAAAAGTCACTGTGTCAGAAGCTCATTGAAAAGTTCAAGCGCGCTGTGTGATAGTAGTCCCGCCCTCCTCCTGGACTAGCTCATGTGATAGACGGAACACTGCGTCTATCACACGAGCCGGTCTAAGAGGAGGGCGGGACTATTATCACACAGCATGCCTGAACTTTTCAATGAGCTTCTGACACAGTGACTTTTCACAGCGCGCCCAAACTTTTCAATGAGCTTCTGACACAGTGACTTTTATCACAGCGCGCCCAAACCTTTTAGTGAGCTTCTGACACAGCAGTCTACCGGCCCTGCATGCAGTGAGCCGGATAAAGGTGCTCGGCGGGCCGGATAAAGGTGCTCGGCGGGCCGCATGCGGCCCGCGGGCCATAGTTTGAGGACCCCTGGTCCCACCCCATGATGCACACATCACAAGGGGCACATGCATGACTAACATCCTCCTGTCTTTTCCCTTCCAGGTGACTCGGCATATGCACTGGGACCCCATCTAATGACTCCTTTCCGGAACCCCCAAACCAGAGGAGAGAGAAGATACAATGAAGCACACATCAAAACCCGTGCAGTGGTGGAGCAAACATTTGGGCTCCTGAAGTCCCGTTTCCGATGCCTGGATAAGTCTGGGGGTGCCCTATTGTACTCCCCTACCTTCGTGTGTCAGATCATCGGTGCATGTTGCATTCTGCACAACTTTGCCATGAGAAAAGGCCTGCAGATTGACATACGTGATGACCTGACCCCCCAACCAGACAATCCCCCCCTGCCAGAGGAGAACCAGTCTGCTGATGGAAGAGCAGTCAGGAGGGTCCTCGCCGTAGGCATCTTTGGACACTAAACAAAAACATTGATTGCACAGACAATGCACGCATGCACACCACTGATGTCCCTAGATCACACACACCACATGCACATCTCATTGGATTAGCCCAAGTCCAACATGTAGGACTTGGGAGCAGCAACGCTGCGTCAAGGCCCCAATGGTGTCGCTGTCCATTCATACACCATTCACACGTCATTCACACAGCCGTGGGGATAACTTCTCCACCACGGCCGAGGGTGACACCCCTTACTGGCAGGAGTGACACCCCCTCACATTCACACACCATTCACACTGCAACGTGTGCAGTATCAATAACAATAAAAAAGCTCATAACCTGACCATAATCACAAATAAAAAAGCTCATAACCTGAGCATAATCACAAATAAAAAAGCACATAACCTCAGCATAATCACAAATAAAAAAGCTCATAACCTGAGCATTAATGAAAAAAAAAAAAAAAAGAAAAAACATCATCTGGGATGCCGGGGGCTCCTTCTGGTGGCCCCTCTCTGGCTCCTCAGCTGCCTGGATGGAGTGGGTGGGGGTGGGGGGGCATCTGGAGGTGGCTGATCCCCGGGTGGGCCACTCCTGGCAGGTGTGGCCTGCCTGCCCTCCAAGGCCATGGCTATCCGACCGAGGTAAGAGTTTGTCTGGGCCTGCATCCTGAGCTGCCGGTGACCTGGTAATGCTGGGCCCGCTGACTCTGCCTCCCCTGGTCCCGGATGGCAGCAGTGTTTGCCGGCTGCAGTGAGGTGCCTTATATCAGCCTGCACCTCCCCCAGACTGGTCACCACTGCAGCGCAGTTGCAGCTGACATCCTGCACTGCATTAGATATCTGGGCCACGGAGCACAGGTTGTCAGCCACTCTGTCCAGGTGCCCAACTATGTCCCCCATTTGCTGGGTCTGCCTGGCGTGGTCCCTCGCCACCTGGTCCTGGACCAGATCAGAGACCCCCCTGGTCTTCCGGGTGGCCTTCCTGGGGCCAGTAGATGGTTGTCCCCGGGGGATGGAGTCGCCCTTGAGGGGCTTCCTGGGATGGGGGAGGGGATTACAGAGGCCTCTGCCGAAGGGGAGGACTCCTCCAAAAATAAAATAATGTCCTGCTCTGCCACAACAGGCTCCTCCTCAACCACCTCTGCAGGTGAGGTGTGGGCACTCTCCTCCACCTCGGTCTCTTCACCACCCAGGGGCTCGGGCACAGGATGCCGTTGGGGGGATGGGGTGGACTGGCCGCCAACAGATGATGGCCCAGCTCCGTCATCTGTGGATGACACAAAGCACACACATGTTGGGTGGTCCCACACACTTGGCACATGTACCCTCCCCCCCCACATGCAACACACCAAAAAGGGGTTACAAATCACTTACCTGTCCTGGAGCCTTCCTCCATGGAGTCATATCCCGGGACCCCCTCCAACTGCTCCCTGTCCAGGCAGCGGGCGACCACCTCCTCCTCCGTGGTCAGGCTGACCGCACATGGGGGTCCACCCCCCGTGCCCCTCTCATGCCTCCTAATGGTGGCCACCTTGCCCCGGACCTCGCGCCTCAGATCATTGATCTTCTTGCCAATATCGGCAGCAGTCCGGGTGGAGTACCCCAAAATATTAACTCTTGCCAGGATGGCCTGCTTCCTCTCCCGGCTGGTCTTTCTGCTTTTCCTGCCATGGAGGACATCGTTGTGGGTCTCCATAGCCGAAATTACAATCGAGACCTCCTGGGCATTAAAATTCAGGTTCCTCCTCTCTTTGGGGGGAGCGGGAGCAGCCATTACAGAGCAAAAGTAACTTCCCTGGGGTGGGGGGAAACGGAAATACTTTTGCGCCGGAATGGTGCTTCCGCTGGCGCTTTTATACGCGCAATGGAACACATTGCGCTGACGTTTCCCGTAAAGTGGTGCCGACGGAAGTTGTGAGCATGCGCACAGGGGGGCGAGTGGAGCCTCACTCACTGCGCATGCTCCGTGGATGATGCGCTGAACGTAAGCCTCTGCGCTGGGCTCCGCCCATCATTTACATATGATCACACCCACTTCCACTTGCGTCGGGTTACGCCAGCGCATTTTCGTTACTCCGGCGCAACTTTAGGAGCAAGTGCTATGTGAATAACAGTACTTGCTCCTAAAGTTTTGGCGGAGTAACGTAAATGAGAAACGTTACTCCAACTTAAAGATTCGCCCATCTACCTGAATCTGGCCCATAGTGTGTTGAAATACTCCACTTACACATCAGTGTAAAAGTGACATTTAAAAATAGGTAAGGGTCTTCTACAGCTTTCAGATAAACATACAGTAGAGGTTGATTTACTAAAAGCAAAAAGAAAGTGTACTTTGAATGTGCAGTTGCTCCAGAGCTTAGTAAAATGGGAAATTTCCTATCAAATACAGTAATTTCTCTTATCGTCCATGGACGGACACAACCTTCTCAAGTCTTGGCCAGTGGTTATGTTCCTGTTTACAGGAGAGGACTAGGCAGAAACACGCTAGATATTTAAATACATGTTACTTTAACACAGTTAAACAGCCCTCCTCCCTGCAGCATGCAGCCTCAGTTTTTTTTTTCTTCCTAGCAAAATAGGACGTATGGCTCCCTTTGGGCCCAGCGCACTTAGGACATTTTTCTTTTTATTCTATTTTATTCTTTGAAAATCTATCAACTGTCGGCTGAGAGACAGGCTGGATATATAAATCGTTGTAGTCTCCTCAGTCCGGCCAGCAAGCGTGAGCACACCATTGCTTAGAGGCTGGGTCTGCCACTACATACCCCATGACTCCTGGGGTGGCCGGTGAGCTTCTGCTCCAGGGTCCACATATGACTGGGCTGTGGTGTTGTCTCACTCACAGTGGACCGGGCCGACAGCTACTCCAACACAGTTGTATGCCTGTCAGGCATGCGTCAGTGGGTCCTCGCATGCATGGGTAAGTACAAGTCCTTCCCGCCTCGCCGGGTCGGTACGGGTGAGCATTCCTGGGGTTCGGGGGTCCTCCTATCCTCCCTTCCCTGCTCTCTGTCATGTTCCCTTCTCTGCAATGCTATTTCTGCTCCTGGGGTGGACCTTGCAGCACAGGTCTCATGACAGTTTACCTCACAGCTCTTTCCTCTTACACAAACTGTGTATGGAGGGTGGGCAGCGGCACTGAACAGTCTCTTCCTGGGTTGGCGAGTCCCCTGGGTAACCCCCCAGTCAGCGCAGCTAGAGGGTGGGCTGTTATTCAGGTCTCAATAGGTCCCAGAGAGCTGCCTGGATGGAGCCAGTATCTGGTTATTTTTCCCCAACCATGCCAGAGGTGGCAGCTGGTGCTCCATAGACACTTTGTCGGCAGTCCTGGAAACATTTGTTGCCAGGGTGGAAGTGGCGTAAGGGGGGTAAAAAGGCACCCCCTCCCCGCCATCCCCTGGGGAATGCTCTGACTCAGACCAGGACCTGGCTGCTGCTCAGGTCCCCGGCTCTGTGTTATCTGAAGATGTGGACCAGGACTTTACTTGTGAGGAAGATTCCTCACTTGGGTCAGTACATGACAGGGCACTTGTCAATGCGCTTATCAGTGCTGTGAGGGACTCCCTTAAGCTGGATAGTGCAGCTGAGGCATCCTCTGAGGGGTCGGTCTTTTTTGGGTCCCACAAATGAGACCGTTCTGAGAAAGTTTTTCCTTATGTGCCCTTCTTTGACAAGTTCATTGATAAGGAATGGGAGAAGCTGCAGAAGCCCTTTGTAGTTTCTTAGCACCTGGCAGTTTGGTACCCCTTTGAGGAGATCCTCTTGAAAAAATGGGCTTCTCCTACGGTAGTGGACCTCCCGGTTGCCCGATTAAATAAGGTAACCACTCTCCCTATAGAAGGGACCCCTGCCTTCAAGGACCATACTGATCGGAGGTCCGAGGCACTGACCCGCTCCATGTTTGCCATGTTGGGGTCTGTATTGCAGCCTATTGTGGCTGCAACCCTGGTGTCTCCGACACTCATTGAATGGGCAAAGGTTTTGCACCAGGCTGTGGAGGAGCACCAACTCCCTGCAGAATTTATTAGACTGACTGACCAGTTGGTACAGGGCCTTGTATATGTCTGTGATGCTACACTGGATGAAGCACCCTTGATATCCAGAGCCTCTGTTTTGGCAGTGGTTTTGCACTCCCTGATTTGGCTGAAATGCTGGTCTGCTAACCAAGCATCCAAAAAAAGCCCATGCTGATCTACCCTTCAAGGGGGAGGCTTTTTGGTACCTCTCTGGATGACATTATCAAGGATGTCACTGGGGGTAAGAGCGCTCTCCTCCCTCAGTCCACCAAGGGAAAGGAGCCGCACCCTGAGCCGGGTCCTTAATTCCCCACTCAGAAGCGGTATTTTCGTTAGTCAGGGCAAGTGCTCAGCTGGGGGACAGAAACTTCCTTGGGTGCGTAAGCCGAACAAGCCTGCACCCAAACCCGCCAATGAATTAAGGCTTGGCCCCACCTGACTCATGGGTGGGGGGACGGCTTTACAGGTTCACAGCTCGGTGGACCTCCCTGCTCTCCGACCAGTGGGTCTGCAAGGTGGTCTCTTCAGGGTACAAGGTAGAGTTTCTTTCCTATCCACCAAACAGATTCTTTCCCTCAAGTCTCCCTCTCCTTCCGGCTCGTCGGTCTGCCCTGCTAGGGGCAGTGCAGGACTTGCTAAGTTGCGGGATAATTTTGCCCGTTCCACAGGATGAGAGGTTTCAGGGATTTTATTTGAATCTGTTTGTGGTCCCGAAGAAGGACGGAGTCCATCCAAATTTTGGACCTCAAAGCCCTAAATGCCTTCGTGAGAGTGAGGAAGTTCCGCATGGAATCCATTCGCTCGGTGGTAGCTGAGCTCCATCCGGGGGACTTTCTGGCTGGTACCAAGTCAGCGTTTGGAGTACCTAGGGTTAATTCTGGACTCCTCGGAAGCAAAAATTTTTCGTCCCCTGGACAAATTGCAGACTCTTCAGTCTGCAGTGAAGGTGTTGGCATCCCGCAAATAGTTGTCCCTCCGTTTTTGCATGCAAG
This sequence comes from Rana kukunoris, assembly GCA_029574335.1. NCBI lineage: Eukaryota > Metazoa > Chordata > Amphibia > Anura > Ranidae > Rana > Rana kukunoris. The sequence continues at coordinate 318,611,890 of CM056050.1, read as the reverse complement.
TCCTGGGCCTGATGGTAGCCTCCTTCGAGGCGGTACCGTATGCGCAGTTCCACACTCGTGTATTGCAGAGGGGGATCCTGTACAAGTGGAACAAATCTCCATTATCTCTGGATCGTCAGATTCACACAAGTCACCTAGTCAGAGTCTCTCTGAATTAGTGGCTGAGATCCCCGGTTCTTTGGTCTGGGAAGTCGTTTCTTCCCTTCCAGTGGGCAGTGATTATGACGGACGCCAGCCTCACGGGTTGGGGGGGCATCTGGAGGGTCCAGTCGGCCTAGGGTCGCTGGACTCTAGAGGAATCCTGTCTGCCGATCAATGTCCTGGAACTTCGGGCGATCAAGCTATGTCTCGCTTCATGGTCGAGGAGGTTGCAAGGTCACCCAATCAGGATTCAGTCGGAACAACGCTACGGCGGTGGCTTATGTCAACCATCAGGGGGAACACAGAGCTCAGCTGCAGAATCAGAGGTCGCTCACATCCTAAGGTGGGCGGAAAGAAATGTGCCGGCTCTGTCGGCCGTCTACATTCCGGGCGTAGAAAACTGGCAGGCGGACTACCTGAGTCCCAGATGCTGGACCAGAGTGAATGGTCATTGCACCCGGAGTTGTTTCAGCTCTTTTGCAGGAGGTAGGGCACACCAGACGTGGATCTCCTGGCTTCTTGCCTCAACCGCAAGGTGTCGAGGTTCGTGGCCAGGTCCAGAGATACCTGGGCAGATGGGGCAGATGGGTCAGATGCGTTAGTGGCCCCGTGGGGTCAGTATCAGCTACTTTATGCCTTTCCCCCACTGAAGTTGCTCCCTCGTCTGCTCCGCAAAGTGGAGGCCGAGGGGATCCCAATGATTCTAATCGCTCCAGATTGGCCTCAGCGTCCTTGGTATGCCGATCTTGTGCGCCCGGTGGCGGATGTACCTTGGCGGCTGCCAATGCGGGAGGACTTTCTGTCTCAAGGTACCATACTCCATCCTGCTTTACAGTTGCTGGCTTTAACGGCATGGCTGTTGAAAGCCAGGTTTTGAGGGACAAGATCTTTCTGATTCGGTCATCTCAACCATGCTGGGGGCACGCAAGTCTTCTTCCAGGAAGATCTACCATCGCACCTGGAAGGCCTACATCTCTTTGTGTGAAGAGATGGGGTGGCATCCACGGACGTATTCGGTTTCCAGGATCCTGCTGTTTTTACAGCGTGGAGTGGATCAGAAACTCGCCTTAAAATCCTTTTCTCTGTCGTCCATGGACGGACACAGCACCCACCCCTCCTTTTTAGGTTTGTACTGCTTGTTACAAACTGAGGCTGCATGCTGCAGGGAGGAGGGTTATGTCCAGAGGGACCGCCCCCTGGGCGGGGCTGTTCAACCCTGTTAAAGTAACATGTATTTAAATATCTAACATGTTTCTGCCTAGTCCTCTCCTGTCAACAGGAACATAACCACTTGTCAAGACTTGAGAAGGTTGTGTCCGTCCATGGACGACAAAGAAAAGGATTTTACGGGGAGTACAAAAAATCCTATTTTTTCTTTCTTGTTGGACTCTATGGCAGCATATGTATGGGTCAACCCGTCTCTAGGCCACCTTCCGTAACTAGCCTACTTATGACACTGGGAGGGAAATTTTCAGTTTTACTGACAGACTCCATGGCAGCAAACGTATGGTAAATAACGAGCAATACACACCATGGGCAGGTAACGCTCAACAACATTTTTACTGTCAATAGACAGGACTTTAAAACTGACAGAGGATAAATAAACAGGCTCTACACAATAATGAACCATAAAAGGTATTGGTCAAGGACCACGATGCCATCCTACAGGTTACATCAGGAGCCACATGCTGCAAAGCTGCCAGAGACATAGACACACTTCTGGACAAGTGAGCTGTCACCACCTCCAGAGGAGCCAAGCCCTAAGCTCTGTGAGTCCGTCGGATAGGCAGGACATATATGCCACAATTCTTCTACATGAGGCACGTTTCCCTTTGTCCTTTCTGGCAAAAAAAATTAACAGGTGATCTGAAAGACTGAAGGAAGCTGTGGCTTGTAGATATTCAGAGTCTGAGCAATTCTTAGAACCTTTAGCTTCTTGAAACTGAACCAAAGAAAAGCATTGCTGAGAGTCAAACTCGCAATTCCCTGTTTACTAGACAGTTGCTTTAACCAACTAAGCCACAGCGTGACCTCTTCCACGTCTAAAGGATGCATGTTAGTACTCTCAGGCACTCTAAAGGTTGGCAGAATAATTTCTTCGATCTGGGAAGAGCATTAAGAAAGGTTCTTTATGACAGATGGCTCAGATTTCCAAGCCTCTTTACACCGATGTGATGGCCACAAGAAAGGCGGACTTGATAGCGAGGTCTTTATTGGAGACAGACCTTACACACTCTGCTCCAATTCTGAGAGGGAATCGAAAACAAGAGGGAGGCACCATTTGGGAAACCTTTACTTTCTCTGAGGTCTGAGCCTAGTTGCTCCCTTGAAAGAATTGTTGCACAAGAGGATGCCTAGCCCAGGTAACACCTGTGAATGCCCATAAGATAGGATCATTTTTTTTATTGTCATTGCAACTAGTCACAATGAGATTTCTTCATATAAAACACACGTAAAAGAATAAAAACATGCAACAGTAACTAACAACGCACACCTAATCCCCATATCACCCCCAAAATGAGCAGATGCCCAATCTTCACTACTATCTATTTTTATGCAAGACTTAATTCATACACCTGACTCTTGGGAAGTTGGCAGCAATAAGGCTCACACTTGTACTCTGAGGGAATTGACCAATAGGGCCAGCTCTAAATCTGACTAGAGGAAGCCCAGAATATCTTGAACTTCATTACATGACCCATTAGCTGCAGACAAGTACTTCACAAATTTTGACCAGATCCTCCCATAAACTTTATACTCACTCTCCTAGTATTCATGAGAGAAGAGGTGGCTCTGGAGGAGCAGCCAAGGGCCTCTAATCTCCCTTTCTCAAGAACCAGACACAAACGTTCTTGACATGCAACAGAAGATCTGGCCTGAGTGGAAGGGGCACTGGGTCTTGGTAGATGAGCTGTACCAGCAAGGGGAACCATGGCCTTTTTGGCCAACATGGCATCACTGCCATTACCTCCACATCAGTCTTCGCAGAAACCCGAGGATGACTGGATTAGGAGAAAATGCACAGGTCCTGCAGGAATTCCATGGCATCTGTCCCAAAGGCCTGGAGATACAGACTCCTCGAATAATAATTCTCAAGCTTGATGTTGCACAGGGAGGAGAACAGATCAACTTCTGGGCTGAATCCCAGCCACAGAATCCATTTGAAAACCTCCACATGGAGAGACCATTTGTTTTTGCCCAATTGGACTCTGGAAAGAAAGTCTGCTCTACTGACCAATTAAGTCTGAAGCAGCTACCATACAAACCTACCGATGATACATTTAAAAATACAATAAAACACATACAGCTAGATTCACGTACCTCGGCGAATCTTTCTGCCGGCGTAGCGTATTTTCTTTACGCTACACCAGCGCAACGTTGAGAGGCAAGCATGGTATTCACAAAGCAAATGCTCTCAACGTTGCGCCGGCGTAGCGTATAGTTGTCGGCGTAAGTCAAAGTAGGTGGAAGTGGGCGTGTAACATTTAAATGAAGCGTGACCCCATGCTTGATGGGCTGAGCTTCAAAAAACTAACTGCACATGCGTCGTATCTTGGACGCATCCCAGTGTGCATGCTCACAGTCATGTCAAAATAACTGGCTAAGATACGTCAAAACACTGCCTACGACGTGAACTTAACCTACGCACAGCCCTATTCACGTACTACGCAAACGACGTAAAAATCAACGGCGTTCGTTCCCTGGTCCATACCTTTGCATGGGTTGCGCCTCCTATATGAGAAACAACTTTACGCCGGACGTAATCCTTACGCAAATCGCTTAAAACATGCGCCGGGCGCAAGTACGTTTGTGAATTGGCGTATCTTACTCATTTGCATATTTAAAATGGAAACGCCAGATGCGTCCAGCGTAACTATGCGCCCACCATACGCCAGCGTAAGCAAGTTACGTTGGGCGGTTGAAGCCTTATTTTTCTACGTATCTAGCTTAGGAAATCGGCGTATAGATACGACAGCGCACATTTGTACTTACGATGGCGTATCTCGAAATACGACGGCGTAAGTGCTACGTGAATCCGGGCCATAGGCATTGCTACATAGCACATAACACAGTCCAATTACTCCAAGTGTGCTGTCATACAGGAATGCATGCATATATAAAGTCAAAATTAAATTGCAAAAATGTTATATCCAGGGGTATAAGCTACTGAGAGGTCAGCCAGATTCATCTAAATCCAAGACATAATTGGCTCAACTTGCTGTAATAGAGAAAGACTGCAAGTTCCCCCTTATCTCTTTATCTCTTCTAAGCCACCATTTTTGTCGCACCGGGAGCACAGGGGGAAGGTTACTTTATAACCAGCACCTGAAAATGTAAACCTGAAGATTATATAAGAATGCAACAGGATCTGGGAAGAAAATCCTGCAGAGAGAGTGCTCAAGTAGTGTTCCAGTGTTTATGCCTGTTATTTAGTTAATTCTGGTAAGAGTCTGATTGAAAGGGGGTCCAGTTTTTCCCCCATTTTTTCACGTTGTGAAGGTGTTAGTGACAGCTCTAGCATCTCAGTGTATGAATTTAGCACCGTTAGGACTTTTCTGCACAAATACTGTATTGTGCAGCTGATAAAGCATATGTTTGCAATTTAATTTTGACTTTATATATGCATACATTCCTCTGTGACAGCACACTTGGATTAATTGGACTGTGTTGCACTGCTTATGATAGCACAATTTGAGTAATTGGACTGTGTTTTGTGCTATGTAGAGCTACCTTTATAAGCGTTTTAGTGGCACTAATATAATGATCAGCTAAGGGAAAGTAGTGCAGAGTATATGGCAGTGGGTAATAGGATAGTGTCGGTAGGGCAGTGGATAGTGTCAGTAAAGCAATAGACAGTGTCTTTTTTTGCTTATCAATTTATTTTTTATTATTCTTTACAATTTAATTTTTTGTATTTCTTTTAACAAACATTTGTGGACGGTGTCTGTAGAGGAGTGGACGGTGTCAGTATTTTTTATTTTTTTATACATTTTTTTTTACTATTTTTTTTAAATATTTTTTTTCACAGTGCTTCTTTTGGGGGTGGGGGCTGCTGACGGTTATGGGTGGATGGTGTCAGTAGAGCAGTGGACAGTGTCAGTTTTTTACAAATGTATGTATTCATTTTTTTACAATTTAATTTCTTCTTTTTTTTCCACAATTCTTTTTTGGGAAGAGAAGGTTGGCAATGGATCGTATCAGTAGGGCAGTGGATGGTGTCAGTAGAGAAGTGGACAGTGTTAGTATTTTCTTTTTCTTTTTTTACACTGAAGATGAATGAAAAGGAGACAGAGACTCCTCTCCATTCATAAACTGAGGCATTGTAAACACAGTTTACTATGCTCAGTTATGAATGGACAGTCAGTGATCACTAACTCTGTGCATTCAGAAAATCAGTATCACCCATCAGTGCTCATTAGTCCCACCTATCAGTGCGGCATATTAGGGCAGCCTATCAGTGCAGCCTCATCAGCGCACATTAGTGAAGGACAAAAATTACTTATTTACAACATCAAATTTTCAGACTTTTTTTTTTCTTTTCTTTATAAAAAAAAACACACACACACAACAGCAATGATTATATACCACCAAAAGAAAGCTCTATTTGTGTGGCGAAAATTATATAAAAAAAAAATCATTTGGGTACAGTGTTGCACGACAGCATAATTGTCCATAAAAATGTGACAGCACTGAAAACTGAAAAATGGCCTGGGCAGGAAGGGGGTGAAAGTTCCCGTTATTGAAGTGATTAAGGAGGATAGGTTGGTGTACTCCTCTACAGGGTAAGGAATTCTAGGACAGTTGTACAAAGGAGAGGACTGGCTTGCTATTTATCATGAGCTGAACTTAAAGCGGAGCTCCACCCTATTTTTAAACATTTGTTTAATCAAATAGCATACTCGAATGCAATACAAAAAGGACGTTGTTTTCTTTCTGTGACAGTACCTTTGATTGCAGCTTCCTGTCCCCTCTTCTGCGGGTAGTGCGTCATATCCTTCACCCGTCATATCCTTCACCTGTCCTGGGAGCTTTTCTCATTGCTCCCAGGAGTCATTGTAGAGCCTCTCCGCCATCTTGCTACACCCCACACTCCTGCACAGTAATGATAGAGTGTGAAGGGGCAAGCAGACATCTTGTTACACCCACCGGAGTTTTAGATATCACAGTTATTTTCAACACAAAACGGAGCTTATATGCTTAAATACAGTATCTTTGTGTGTTGAAAATAACTGAAGTCTAAAACTCCGGCGGGTGTAACAATATGTCCGCTTGCCCCCTTCTCACTCTATCATTACTGTGCAGAAGTGCGGGGTGTAGCAAGATGGCTGAGCATGTGCAGGAAGTTCAGCATTTACCAAAACAAGGAAGTAAGTGCTTGTGGGCTTCTCATGCCCACAAGCAAAATGGAAACGGCGTTCCTGACAAAATAAAAGTTATGACTCCAGATGAAATTGCTGTGCGGATGATTAAAAACGGCAGAGAAGTGAGTACTCATTTGATATGCTTTCAATAATATAATGCCACGGGAGATCCGCTTTAAAGCGTTTGTGAACCCCCCCCATCCCAAAAAAACAAACAAAAAAACATATGGATCCTGTTCCTTTAAAGCATTTTCTACAGTACAGTAAAGTGCTTGTGCTGTGTAATTTAGACCCCTGTAACACCTAAAATACCTGGCTGATCCTGCCAGTTTCTCTCCTCCCCTCTGCAAACAGACCACGATAATGCTGAGCCCCTAAAATCATGGTCTGTTTGCGTACCTCCATCACCCGCAGCCTGCTCTCCTGTGTCTGTCTCCTCTGTCTCCCCTCTCTGCGCGCAGTGCTGCCCCATCCCCCTCCTGCTGCAGGAATATACATTATATTTTAATACGATCTGTTTTGTTTCCAAATACTGTGCCCCGCTGTCTGTGTTTTAAAAATAAATAAAAATCCTCTGCATCTCACGGCAGCTCCCTTTGGTCATGTGACCGCTGTGTTTCCTCTCTCTTCTCGTCGTGCTGACAGCAGCAGGGAAACCTCAGCCCCGCCCCCTGCTTCTGCAGAGACGGGGGCACAGTATTAGTAAACAAAACAGATAGCATTAAAATGTGAAAGTGGGGGGCGTGGCCTGGACATGGCTGAGTGAAGGAAGTCGCACATCTTTGGAGCCCCCGGCCTCGTCCTCCCCTATACCGGCCAAAAACTTATGACTACAGGCATGCGATCTGCCAAAAAAGACAGAAACAGAGGAACACCCAGGATCACCCGTTCGGGACTTAAAACGGGCGATTTACATCACTACTTTCACCCTAATGCGCCGATATCACCGGGAGCAAGAGTGGCAGCCCCACGTGGCACCCCGCATGGCGACCAGATAGAGAACTCGGAGCACACTCTCTGGGCCCTCCACCCAACTGACAGGACGGCTGATCCCACCACACCCGGGACATCTGAGGGGGATTCGACCATGCCCTCCTCCGCAGCAGAACCGAGTGGCACGTCGACAGAACTGGAGATACGGGCGCTCCTTCAGGCCCTCCCCACCCGCTCCGACATAGAGACACTCGTGCTCAAGTTGGAGGATGCACACCGACGAGACTTCCAGGAGGTACGAGCAGAAGTGTCAACCCTTACGGACAGGGTATCCGCGGGCGAGGGATTCTTAACAACCCTAGAGCGTTGCGTATCCGGCCTGGAGCGCGACAGAGACCTCCATAGAGAAACGGCACTCACGCTCCAACTACACCTAGAAGAGGCTGAAGACCGGAGCCGCCGCAACAACCTACGGCTCAGGGGTATACCGGAGTCGGTGGAAGCTGAGGCCCTGGAAGACACGTTACTGCGACTGTTCCGAGATGTCCTGGAGGACCCAGAAGTGACGGTAGAAATTGATTACGCGCACCGCGCGCTAGGCCCGAAGCCAGACGACCCAGCCAGACCCCGGGATGTTGTGTGCCGACTTCTCCGCTTTGCACAGAACGAATCATCCGTGGCGCATGGGACCGAGGAGAGATCCGCCTGGGAGAAGCAGAGATCAAGATTTTGCCAGACCTCTCGAGGGCGACCCTGCGCCGACGCGCGATGCTGAAACCGGTGCTCGACATCGCAAGACAACGCGGCCACACGTACCGATGGGGATACCCACTCGCGGTGACCTTTCGGAAAGACGGGGAGGCCTTCACCGTTCAGACACCGGCGGATCTCCCAGCCCTCTTTGGATTCCTGGGCGCGGACCAAGTACCGGTGCCCGACTGGCTGCAGCTTCTACCCCGTGTTCAGGGGCGAGGGGGCCCCTCGAGGTACAGGCCCGGACAGGGACCCCGCCAACGGGGTCGCGGTCGGAGGAGACAGCGTGCTCCCTCAGGTGAAGAAAACCGTGAGTAGGCCGTAGGCCACAGACCCCACTCCCTGTACCCATCACCTATATGCTGTGCCGAGACGCTCTCTCCCCCCCCTTACCGAGTTGTTCCTCCCTGTTTACTTTTTGAGCTGCTTCTTATTGTTGGCCCCCCGGATCATCCCCTTACCCGTAGTTGAGGTCAAGAGACCCGTGGCAGCCGATGGCTCTAGCGGATGTGTTTCCCACGCTGCGGCCTGGCGTGGCCGTGGGAGCAGAAGATATCCCGGGCAGCAGCCCAGAAATCTGGTCGGCCACCTCAGATAACCACTTTGGGCTCCCGCGCTGTTAGAGCGCGCCCTAACCTCCTAGTTCCTGGGAAATGGCCGGGGAAATTTGCGGCCAACTCGCTACACACTGCACTACCGCCACGGAAGGGCCTTTCCCCCTGGCTGTCTGACCGGGTAAACTCCCTGATGTCTGAACTGGAGACCCCCCCCCCCGTCGGGGCCTGGTTTTTGGGGCTCTCTGGGGGCGCCACCACTCCTCAGCCCCCGACTCACCCGGTATAATGTTGTTAACCCTGACATCTGTGTCAGACAGTGGGGTTCATTTCCCTTTTCCTTGTTTTTTTTTTTCTCTGTGGTCGCTTTGTGGTTCCCCTTGGTTGGATTTTTATTTTTTCAATGAACACCTCAAGACACGGGGAACCCAGACGTTGCCTAGACACCAGTGACACCAATACTGTGCGACCTACTGGGCTCCCGCGCTGTTAGGGCGCGCCCTGGGTTGCAGACCTCCTGCGCTATGACCCGCCATCACTAATAAAACCTGCTGCCCTTATGACCGAAGATCAGATCACACTGGTCAACCGGCCGAGCAGAGGACATACTGTCCTATACTGGTTGCCCACACCGGAAGTAGTGGAACGAGAGACGGTCCCGGAGGATGGGAACTTCTCTAACCCCGGGGGAGGGATCTGCTCCTCTTGAGGGAGAATGAACGGGGAAGAGGGACATAGGATATATTGTGCCACTGTGTTGGGGATGGGGAGGAGGAGAGACGTTCTGGGCTCCGGGGTGTGGGGGTGGACTGGGGGGGACGGAACATCAGATTAGATAACCTGCTTTGATTGGAGGGAGGGAGCTGCTGGTGGTTTGGGAATGTTATACAGGAGGAGATGGGGACACGAAGCGACACGGATGTGCTGGTTGGACACTAACTGTTCCAAAACCTGCACATCCCTGAGATTGCTAACGGTTGAAGTAAAGTTCAATGATAGATAAGTTCTGTCTAATGATGTTTTCAATATAAGGTTCACACCCTCTGTTTTGGGATTTATTTTTGTTTATTTGTTTTTGCCTCTCTTCCTTTCTGTTTTCATTAACCATTACTGTATTACCATTGATTGCATTACTGTTACTGCATTTTAGCAACTGATTTGGCCGAGGGGGATGGATGGGGCCGGGGGCCCACACCGCCGGCTTTGTCTATCCACCGACCCGCATAGGCCTGCGCTCATACGCCAGTTTAAACCTGGTGAGCGTGCTAGCTGTTTGAGCTAAGTTAGATACCTCCTTGACCACGCCACCTGGCGTTGGTTGTTCTTTTATTTCCCCCTTACTCTCTTTCCTGTTTCCTCGCCCGGTGACACGACCGGTCTTGTAAACTAACTTACCCTATCTATATAACTTACCCCCCCTCCCCCTTCCCACCCGCGGACATGGACACCCTGACGGTGGTCTCGCTAAACGCCAAGGGCCTGAACACACCAGAAAAGCGTAGGATGCTGCTTCACGACATCCGCGCCCAGAAGGCAGATATTGTCCTCTTGCAGGAGACACATTTTAGGGAAGACAAACTACCAATTTTGAAAAATAGGTATTACCCCACGATATATCACTCCTCCTATACGGAGGCGAAATCCAGAGGTGTGTCGGTGCTCATTGCAGCCGGAGTACCCTGGACATTGGGAGAGGTGAGAAGGGACCCTGAAGGCCGTTTTCTGTTCGTAAAAGGACGGATAGGCGCAACAGAGGTGACGCTGGCTTGCTTGTATGCCCCAAATGAACACCAAGACGATTTCCTATCCAAACAACTAAAGACACTGACACAATTTACCACCGGACACTTGATTATAGGAGGTGACCCTAATATGCCCCTCTCACCACAGGAAGACACGTCCTCGGGTCTGTCCTCATTGACTGCTAAAGCCCACGGTAGAGCACAGGCGGCACTTCACCAGTCTCAACTGGTGGACGCATGGCGACTATTTCACCCAGGTGAAAAGGATTTTACCTTTTTTTCTAGACCCCACCAGGTGTATTCCCGAATAGATTACTTTCTGGTGTTACACAGGAATCTGAGTGCAGTTAAGGGGGTCACCATAGGCCCAATCACATGGTCGGACCATGCCCCAGTCACGTTAGTCTACGCCCTGACGGAACTCTGCTCCGAAAGGAAACACCCCTGGCGACTAAATGAGTCCTTACTACAGGACCCTGAAATATTAGCAGACGTAACGGAAGAAATGACACACTATTTTACAGAAAACACCACCCCTGACAGCAAACCAGAAGTGGTGTGGGAGGCCCATAAGGCTGTCGTGCGCGGCGTCCTTATTAAACATGGAGCTAGGAAAAAGAAACTAAGGACGGAACGACTAACTACCCTGTTGTCCAAATTACAAACACTAGAGACACAGCATAAACAAACCCCCACGAGACAGCGGGGATCGGAGCTAGACACCGTGCGGAGACAGATCACAGATGTTCTAACTTACAAGGCTAAGGCAGTGCTTCAAATTTGCAGGCATAAAGTCTACGAGGCGGGGAACAAATGCGGGAGAATACTGGCACGATCCTTGCGTTCGCAGAATAGTGCATCCTACATCCCACACGTAGTTAATCGGGAGGGCCGGAAAATACATACGCCACAATCTATCTCAGAAGAATTTAGAGATTATTATGATGCCTTATATAACCTACCCCCGAAACTCCGAGACACTGAGGCACCCGTGATGCGTGACTATCTGTCCTCATCGGGCATGCCGACGCTACATACAGACGCCAGTAACCTGCTAGAGGAACCTATTACTCTAAGTGAGTTGCAGTCGGCCCTGAGCGCTACTAAACCGGGCAAGGCACCGGGGCCGGATGGACTGACTGTGATTTATTACAAGACGTTCCTCCAAAACTTGGGTCCGCAGATGGTCTCATTGTTTAACACGCTCGGAACTGGCGGGAAGCTTCATGTCTCCACACTGCAAGCCCAAATAGCGGTCATCCCTAAAGAAGGGAAAGACCCAAGCCAATGCGGTAGTTACCGCCCTATCTCACTGCTAAATGTAGATCTTAAGCTTCTTACCAAAATCCTAGTGAGCAGGATCCAAAGCCACCTCCCGAACCTGATCCACCTTGACCAGGTGGGTTTTGTCCCCACCCGAGAAGCTAGGGACAACACCGCCAAGGTCCTGAACCTGGTCCACAAAGTGAACGCCGCAAAGACGCCTTGCGTCTTTGTAAGCACCGACGCCGAAAAAGCGTTCGACCGCGTTAATTGGCAGTTCATGTTCCAAACGTTGTCACATATAGGACTGGGCAGTAAAATGCTCAACTGGATAAGGGCAACATATACCGACCCGTCTGCTAGGGTCAGGACCAATGGGGTGTTGTCTGGGCCATTCCAGATAGGCAATGGAACGCGATAGGGCTGCCCCCTGTCACCCTTACTATTCGCGCTCACGCTTGAACCCTTCCTACGCCAAGTTAGAAAAAACCCGGACATCTATGGAGTTAAGATAGGAAGAGGAGAATACAAGGTATCCGCTTACGCGGATGACCTGCTCTTTTCTTTAGTGGACCCAATGATATCACTTCCCAATCTGCTACGAGAATTCGAGACATATGGACGGATCTCCAACCTTAAGATTAACATGAGCAAATCAGTAGCGATGGGGGTGGGGATATCGGATGCGTGCCTAAAACAACTACGTGACAGCACTAGGCTGCAGTGGACCGACACGGCCCTACATTACCTCGGCACACACGTCCCCCCGACCCTTGCCCAGACTTTTCAGCTGAACTTCCCGCCGCTTCTAAAAGCAGTTCAGAAACTACTAGACCAATGGACCACAGGTCTCTATTCCTGGTTCGGGAGGTACAACATACTTAAAATGTCTATACTGCCGAAGTTTACGTACCTCCTACAAACCCTCCCCATACACGTACCAGCAGACTTTTTCAAACAAGTCCAGAGCATATTCAAGTCCTTCCTGTGGGCCGGGAAACATCCCCGGATACGCAGATCAGTACTGGCCATGCCCAAAATATATAGTGGGATGGCCATGCCTGATATACGGGGATACTACCACGCTGCACACCTAAACCGCCTCGTTGACTGGTGCCGGCACAAAGATACAAAACTATGGCCCCATTTAGAACAAGCCCAGAGCGAGATTCCATTGCAAACAGCCCCGTGGTGCCTCGCGGCACTACCCAAACTAGTACGAGACCACCCACTGATAGGCACTACGATTAAAGTGTGTGCTAAGCTACTCCCCCGACCAAGACCGACGCAGGGTGTCTCACCCTTGCATCCGGTGCTGGGCAACCCACAATTTAAACCAGGACTACAAGACGGGAGATTCCAAGCACTGAGAGACTCAGGTACATTTCGCGCCTCCCACTTTAGCGTGGCCGGCCGCTGGAGGACTTTGGCAGAGTTGACAGACCCAAACGGAAATTACAGTTTGGACTTCCTGACAGCAAGCCAGCTTCATCATTTTCTTTGTACCTTGTCACCCCCCGCGACGGGAGCGCAAACTCTGATGCCCTTAGAAGAATTATGCTCGGGCACAGAAGCTCTACCACATGCCCTATCCATCCTGTATAACACTCTTATGACACCACCAGACGACTACCAAATTCCATGCATAGTTAATTGGGAACAGGAACTACACTGCTCATTCTCAACTGGACAAAAACAACACATACTGACCTTCGCACACAAATCCTCCATCTGCACAAAAATTCAGGAAACTAATTACAAAATCATGACGCGCTGGTATCGCACGCCAGCTCTCCTCAGTTTTATCTAAGTACTGACATTTATAGGTAGAGTTGAACCAGGGAAAATCCAATTGCCTCTCTGGGAATCATGAAGGAATTTTTTCCCCTGCTGTAGCAAATTGCATCATGCTTTGTTGGTTTTCTTTTTGTCTTCCTCTGTATCAACTGTGGGTATAGGATTGTGTATATGGGATTGTATGATTTTATTGTTTGAACTAGAATGACTCTCTTTTCAACCCGACTAACTATGTTACTATATATATGGCAGCTCATATTTCTACACGACAGGTTTCCTTTATAATAAATATAATTTATACCGTATATATCGGCGTATACCGCACACTTTTTTCCCCTTAAAATCAGGGGAAAATCGTGGGTGTGCGATATACGCCGATCCCCGCTTCTCGCGCTGTGTTTGAAAGCCGCCACCGACATATACCGAGCGCAGTACACTCAGGTACATTCCGCCAGGCTCGGCTCCGCTCGCAGTCACGCCCTGTGCTGCCTCCTAGCCTTTATGCGAGAGGAGCCAAGCCTGGCCGAGCGTGCCCGAGTGTACTGCGCTTGGTATATGTCGGCGGCGGCGTTCGAACAGTGCAGGAAGCGGGGATCGGCTCAGAGACAGCGCGTGAGAAGCGAGGAGGACACCACCAAGGCTGCAGACGGACAACGGACCAGACAAGGCCGCCGATGGACGCCGGGCAAGACACCGACAAGGGGCATTCTGTTATGGTCTTACCTCTTTGCAGGCTTCTCATTACTGACTTGTGCTAGCAGCCATCTTGCTTCATGGGGTTCTTGTAACCTGCCACACCCTGCGGCTCCTCCTTCCCACTGGGAGGAGCTGGCTGCTCCGCATATATATAGATGGCAGCTGCAGCATTTCCTCGCTTGGGCCTTTCTTCTGATACCCCTTCTGTGATCGTGCTGCTTGCTTTTGGTCACCGACCCGGCTCTTACGGACGTTCCTTATGGTTCCTGATTCCCGGCTTCGTTTCACGACTTCTCTGGCTACAGACTCCGGCTTGGCTGACTCTCATCCCTGGCTATCGACCCTGGCACTGGTGGACGACTCTTCTGGCTGTTTTGATCGTCAGTTTGGACTTTGACCTTGCTGTTTGGTTTTCAATAAAACCTTCATATTCATTTATCTGTTTATGTACGTCTGATTCATGCTTCCATGACACATTCAAACTGTAAGTATTTTTTTTTTCCTGAAATCTCCCTTCTAGGTTGGGGGTGCGCGCTATACGCCGGAGCGCGCAAATCCCCCGATAAATACGGTACATGCCAGTACAGAAAACTTTTTTTTCACCAGAGACAAAATCTTATTATATTTTCATACACATTTTATAAAATGTACGTTGCAACTTGTATGTTCATTCAAGGTAAGGCCTCATGCACATAGGACATTTTTTTATTCCTCCCCTAGACACCTCTGCTCCTGGCAGGAAAAGGGCAGCTTAAAAAAATGCCTAAAGCCATGTTTTGCAAATATATTTGTAAATTTATTCTGCCCATTGGAATGAATGAACGCACAAGCTCTAAAAGGTGCCTAGCATTTACAGGCATTCAGGCACGTGAAGCGTTTTTTTTTATGCTCAAATGCTTCTCTCCTGAACATACAGGTGACTTTTTTTTTCATCATCTAAATGCTCTTTTTCTAATATGCCTTTTTAAAAGTTGTGTGTGTGGCCACATAGTGGTGTGTTTAACCCTTTCACTGCCAGGTCCGTACGTCGTATGGACCTGAAAGCGGGGGGGTTTGAATAGCATAGCCAGGAAGAGATGTGCATTGCAACACAATCCCTGGAGATATACAGGGCCTTTTAGACTCTGCCAATTTCATTAAAGAGAACTGGTCACCTAAAAATGGGGGTCACATAGGGGGACAGACACACCTACAAACATAAACGCATGCGTCGGGGGCCTCTATGCGTAACACTAAACTGATAACCTATAGGGAGCTATAGGTCTATAGAAAATATGAGGTACTGAAGTTTGTCACCATTTTATGGGCGCACACAAATTTAAGGTTTGACATGCTGTGTATGTATTTATTCAGTGCAACCTGGTTTCATATTTTACAAAAAAAATGTTGGTTTGTTCAGGTGGGATGGTTTGGGGACCCTGATTTTATTTAAATAATTTGTCTGTATTGTCTCAATGTTGTTTGCATAAAAAAAAATAAAAAAAGGATCCGATTTAAAAAAAAAAAAAAATGTCTCTAGCAGCGAAAAGATTAAAGGCTGAAAAAAATAAAAAAAGCCAAACGCCTTTAAAAGTGCATTTTTTCTTAAGTGCACATGCGAGGGATCTCGGTAAAGGACGTGCTCTAACCAAGCTCTGCGTGCCCCGATCCTAGACCGCACAATTCAGCAAAGGCAGTGATGATTAAAGACAGAGACCCACACTGATCGCATCCCTAGCAGGTAATGAACCAGAGGGCACAGGGACAGCTCAAACGGGACAGCACAGAGGAGCGGGACACTCACCAGTACACCAGGTACATAGGCCGGATTCTAAGATGGCACCAGGGCGACCGGACACATGAGGCAGCACAGCCTCCCGGGCAGACAACTCCATGTATAAGGGGGACAAGCGGAGCCATCCATAACAACTTCGGGACCCGGTCTCCTCACCATCTTTACATCCCCCGTCCCCAGATACATATAAGGGCATGCAGGACTCTGTGGATTCACCTGTATCCTCACTGGATGGCAATATGGCTGAACTGACAGAGGCCTTATTCAGTCAGCCCAGCCAAGACATAGTTGCACCTCAGCTAGCACATTACTCCCCAGATGCAATTCTTTTTTTTTTAATCCAACAAAAAGATTTTATTGATGAATAAACGGTGGCATACATGTTAAAACAGTCAATACTGCACAACATAACCATAAGAACAACTCTTACAAACAAACCACGACATGATATCCCATTTACCAGGTTCACTTCCCTCCCACCATACGGCACATTACCCCAAAATACGGTATGCATTCCACATCTTAACCCAGTAACCTTTCCATGACCAGATCCACCGGCGAAAGCCCCGGTGTATCCAGCCATGGAGCCCAGAGGTTCTCATATTTTCGGTTACTTCCCCTATGCTGATAGGTGAGCTTTTCCATGCGCAACATTTCGCCTATCCTATCAATCCATTCCCTGGAGGTCGGAGGATTCTCAGATTTCGAGTGGAGCAAGATCAGCTTCCTGGCTAGGAACAGCACCCTGTGCACCGCCTCCCGTGTACACCCCCTCCACGTGCTCTTCCAACACGTCCAGAAAACATGCCCTGGGGTCCACCGGTATGGATACCCTAAAGACAGAGTTAACGGTGCTCACCACCTCAGCCCAGTATTTGTGCAGCTTTGGGCATCTCTACAGGAGATGTATGAGATCCCCATGGTCACGTTTGCACCTAGTACACATGTCATACGACTGCATTCCTATCAGCTGCAGCCTACGCGGCGTGTAGTACACCCTGAAAATAATATATAGCTGAGTTGCGCCACATTTAATGAGCAAGAGCTCACCCCCTGAAATATCTCCTCCCATTGTTCTCCGTCAATTTGTCCCACGTCCCTCTCCCATTTTTCCCTCATCATTAGTGGATGCTGTCCCAAGAAGTATTGTAGTAGGATGGTGTAGCATTGAGAGATAAATCCCTTCGAGGTCTCAGCATCCCCTAGGAGATCAAACACTGAAGTCGGTGACAAATGCCATTCAGAGGATCTACTCTGTGCCCTTATAGCGTGTTGTAGCTGCATATACTGAAAACTCATCAAGGATGGGAGTCCATATTCCACCCGCAGATCTGCAAATGGCCTGAGTCTCCCATGTTGAAATACCTGTTTAACATATGTAATCCCGTATCTTTTCCACCCAGCCACTTCCTGTATTTTGGCCAGTTCAGTGTAAGTGTCATTATGCCACAGGGGACTATAGTCAGTATAGCCATCGGCTTGCTGGATCTATTTACATTTGTTCCATACTTTTTGTATAAGGTTATATGTGGGGTACTTCTTATTAGGTTTGGCGAAAGCCAGGGCTTCCAGCGACATGGGGATAGGACCATCCCCTATCGTGTGGCGCATCAGTGCACCGGAGGAACCAGCCGGCTCACTCCCAAAGCACCCCACCAGGTGCTGCAACTACGCCGCCAGGTAGTACAACCACGGGTTGGGCAACGCCAGCCCGCCACTGTCCTTGGGTCCTTGTAGGTGCTCCAGTTTAATTCTGGGTGCCTTATTGTTCCATATTAGGGACCGAAAGATGGAGTTTATAATTCGAAAGATTTTTAGCGGAATCACCACTGGGGGGCATTGTGAAGACAGTAAAGCAACTGTGGCATCAAAATCATCTTCACCAGGTTCACTTTGCCCGCGGCCGAGATACGGAGATTGTTCCATGATTTAACCCTCTCTCTAAATCTCCGAAGCAGGGGGGAGATGTTCAAATGGCTAAAGTCCCTCTGGTTGGCCATAACATAAATCCCAAGATATTTAAAGGAGGCCGTGACTGGTATGGGGCAGGCTGACGTCACCGTCTGTTCACCCCCCCATCTAACAATAGCAGTGCCGACTTCGCCCAGTTGATCTGCAGGCCCGAGTACCCCCCGAACCTCACAATAGTTGCCATGGCCTCCCGCAAAGACTCATCAGTATCTCCCAGCATGAGTATGAATGAATGAATGAATGAATGAAAACTTGTATAGCGCGGCACATGCGAACTGAATCGCCTCTGGTATGGTATCATCTGCATAGAAAGCATCACCTTTTCCTGTAGGGCGCCATAGCAGAATCCCACTATACCCGCATTAGCCCTAATCTCCATGGCGAGAGGTTCAATCGCCAATGCGAAGAGGAGGGGAGACAGCGGACACCCCTGCCTCGTCCCCCTCCCCAACGCAAAGCCCTGTGACAGACATCCAAAGGCTCTAATGGCAGCCTGCGGATGACTATACAACAGCCGGACCCATGCTATATAGCCATCCCCAAACCCAAATCGCGCCAATACCTCCCACATGTAGTTCCAGTCAATGCTGTCAAAGGCTTTAGTGGCATCCAGGGACAACAGAGCCCTGTTTCCCACATTGTCAGCGTCCGACTGCATATTCAGGAATAACCTTCTTAAGTTGATGGCTGTAGACTTATTAGGCATAAACCCCGCCTGATCTCCATGTACAAGGGACGTTATAACTGTGTTTAGTCGCATTGCCAGTACCTTTGCCAGGATTTTTATGTCGCATTGCAACAAAGAGATCGGTCTGTAGGAACCCTGGTCAACCGGATCCTTTCCCGGTTTCAGTAGCAGCACAATATTTGCCTTCGCCATGGAGGGCGGAAGCTCTCCGTCCCCCAAAGCCGTATTAACCACTCGGAGTAGCCTCGGCAACAATACCTCCGCGTGTTGTTTATAGACCTCCATGGGAATCCCATCCTCCCCCGGTGCCTTACAATTAGGAAATAGACCCACCGCCTCCTGCAGTTCCTCCACAGTAATTGGTGCTTCCAACCCCGCCCTCTGCACTACCGTCAACTTAGGGAACGTCAACCCATTCAGATACCGTTCCAGGTCCGTCGCCTCATAGGCCACGCCAGGACAGTATAGTTCCTCATAGAACCCCGCCAACTCCTTCATAATGAGATTGGGTGCATTAACAATGAGCTTTGGATTTTATGGCCCCTATAGCCGGAGATTTCTGCTGCAAATTAGCTATTCGAACGAGCATACGTCCCGTCTTCTCCCCCTCTTCAAAGAATGCTTGCTTAGAGAAGAACCTCCTCTTTTCGGCCCCAGAGGAAAGCACCCGCTCATAAGCGGACTGAGCGGCCTGCCACTCCTCCCTGGCCGAGTCGGAGGGGTCCAAAACATATTGCCCCTCCAGAATTTCCACCCTCCCCTCCAGTTCCCGCACAAAAGCAGACGAGGCCTTCTTAACCTTATTAATTTCTGTGACCAAAGCCCTTTTCAAGAATCATTTAAAATCCTCCCACTGTTGTACACAGGGGGTGAGGACTGCTTAAAGTGGAAGTTTCACTTTTGGGTGGAACTCCACTTTAATCAATCTTGAAGACTGAGGACATTTAGTGGCAGAAAAAATAACTGTATGGGACAGGTGTGAATTCAAGCAGTACTACAAACCAAATTTTTCTTTTATCCTAAATAGGCCATGAATAATTACATGTTTTTTTTTTTTTTTGGGGGAATGTGCTCTGCTTTAGGATATATAGATAGATATGACTAAATATGATTGAAAAAACACTTTTTTTTTTTAAAGAAAATGAGAAAACAAACATTTAAAGTGGTTGTAAACCCACTTTGACTTTTACCTACAAGTAAGCCTATAAGGCTTACCTGTAGGTATAAAGAATATCTCCTAAACCTGTACGGTTTAGGAGATAATCCCCTCGCAATGCGCAGCGGCGCATGCGCAGGGGGAATCTACGGCCAAAGAACCGGCCACCGCCATCCTGGCCAGATTTAAATCTCCCGCACGCCCCGAGGGATCCTGAGTTGTAAAAAACCCACTTATCTTTTCTTCTAAAGTGTCAGGGGAATCAAATAATTTGAGCCAGAAGGCATTAAATTTCCAAGGAGCCCTAGGGAGCTTAGTGGGCTGAGAGACTACCAAATACACTACGTGGTCCGTACTCCATTTTAGATACATACGGAAGCATCTGTGCATTCCCCACCCCCAGGTCAATCCTAGACAAACTGCCATGGGATTTAGAGAAACAGGAGAATTGTCTAACTCCCGGATTCCGCTGCCGCCAGATATCCACCCAGCCCACCTCTTGCAACAACCGCGCCAGGGGGGTGCCCCTGGAGAGGGCAGAGGCTCCTGTGGCCGGATGTCTATCCAACGCAGTGTCCAGGCAGCAGTTAAAGTCCCCAATCACCAGCAACGGCGCCTCAGGCTTACCATCTAAGTAGGCAATCAGGGCCCGCAGCACCGTCGCCGTAAAACGGGGGGGGGGGGGGATATATACACACAATCAAGAATACATGTCAGATCCCCCAACCTGCAATAAAGAAATACATAACGCCCCTCAGGGTCAATGCTATTGTCCAGTTCCTGATAATCTAGGGAGCCATGCACCAAAACACTCACCCCCCTGGAGTAGGAGGTGTGTGTTGAGTGGTAGGCTTTGCTCACCCAGTTATACCTTAGGCAGCAGTGTCCACCGTCAGATGTGTTTCCTGGAAACAGAAAATCCCTGGACTAAATTTCTTAAGGCACATACGAATCATTGTTCTCTTTAGTGTGGAGTGCAGTCCTCTCACATTCCACGACACTATGGGCGCTTCTGCCATGTAGAAAAATAAAGAGTAATGCTGAATAAAGTGTACCCCCACCACCCCAGAGATACCGTCATGTGTTTCGCCCAGGGGCAGGGATTGAATAAACGACCACCAAGAGGTCACGCTGCACAAGTTGACCTGTGTACTTCCCATTCTGAAGAGCCACCTTCCAAAAAACTGAGAAAAGGAAAAAGTAAAAACAAAAAAAAGAAAGGGCGCCAAGCACAGCCCACAACAACGCTGTCGCTCTGAACCCTGCCAACTGGGCAGGACAGGCCTGAGGCCTCCCGGTCAAACTTCGGGGGCCAAAACAAGTCAGGTTTAGTAGATTCGCCATTGAAAATTCCCGAAGCTCTCGTCTTGAACTGTAGCAGTATAATGTCCCTCAGCCAGAGGTCTACCGAATAAACATAACATGAGATCTTCTCCTCAGAACCTAGTTGCACACTTTCCATAGGCGTCTCACGAACCCGCCACTGGCCTGGGCATCACTATCCCTCCTGTCCTCCTTCTCGAAGTTGCCGCCTCAAGGGTTGATCATTCCGATCAAGCCAGTTCGCAGCATCTTTGGCGGATTCAAAAAACTGCGCCTGTCCCTCCGCGATCACCCGCAACTTGGCCGGGTATAGCATGGCATATGATAGCTGCAGCTGCCGTAGCCTGCGTTTCACATCAATAAACTTTGCTCCGCGCCTCTGCACCTCAGCCAAGAAGTCAGGGTAAAAGGATATTCTGGTCCCATTATGTAGTATGTTAGCTCTTTCTCTGGCCTGGCGTAGCACCGTTTCTCTGTCCTTATAGTGTAGCAGTCTTGCCAGCATAGGCCTGGGCGGCCTCCCCGGTTGGGGAGGGCGAGCAGGTACTCGGTGGGCACGTTCAACGGCAAAGAGGGGAGAGAACACATTCTTCCCAAATACATCCAGTAACCAGCCCTCCACATAACTCGTGGGGTCCCTGCCCTCCACCTTCTCAGGGAGACCCACAATGCGCACGTTATTTCTCCTAAAAAGGTTTTCAAAATCGTCAGCTCTGTCCGCGTCTTCCCTCGCCAGCTGATATGCGGCTTTGGCCTCTCTTTCCACCGGGGTCAAGCGGTCTTCCATCTCGCTCACCCTACTCTCCACAGCCGTGGTGCGCTCTCTCATTTTTTGAAAGTCCTGCCTTAGCAACAACAGTTCCTCCCTCACCGTGTTAACTGAGGCATTTCCCAAATTAACAGCCTTCAATATGTCAGCTAGTGTAGGCTGGGAGCAGCGGATGCAGCCGTATCCCCAGTGCCCCGGGCCCCTGGTTCAGGCATCTCCATCTCCTCTCCCTCACTGTATTCAGAAAAGATGGCCGCCAGGGACTGAGTTTCTTGCAAATCAGAGTCACTGTGGCTGGAGTGTCCAGCATTGTCAGCCCCCGCTCGCCCGTTCAGTTTCTGGGTGTAATAAAGCATATCCTTGGGCGGTTCCTTACCCTGGGTCTTTGCTGTTTGGGGCCCTGCTCCTTCATCTTGTCTGTGCCTCGAGGCGTCCCCTTCACTGTGAGCGCGGCGGCCCCATCTTGGAAATCGGGACCCGATTCAGCCAGCCCTTTCTTAACCATTCCCCTCGTAAAAAGTGCCGGTGGAGGTACCTCCGAGGTCCCGGGATTAGCAGAAGTCAGCATATATCCTTTACAGGTCAGTATAGTGGCTGAGGGAGGATCGGTACCGGATCGAGATCAGGAGCTGTGAGAGCTACGTCCTCTCACATGCTGTTCCAGATGCAATTCTGATAGCTCACTTTTCCACCATGTTGCAGCATGAGCTTTCTAAGGCCTGCACTTTGATCACAACTGATCTTAAGGACATTCATGATCTGGGTAGATGCTTTGAGCTCACAGAGACAAATGTGGACAGTACCATTAAGAAGGTCAATCAGAACTCCAATATGCTCATAGACCCCCAAGACAGACTGGAGAAGCCTATTCTAAAATCGAAGATTTGGAGAACCGCTCTTGCAGGTATAACGTGCGCATACTTGGCCTCCCTCAATCACACACTGACCTGGAAGGAGCCATGAGGGAACTAATGAGCGACCTTATCTCTGACATTGCCACCAACCAGATGGAGATTGACCGTATCCACCGGGCTCTAACGGTCCCCACGGTCTGATGGCCTGCTGCGTGACGCCATAGTTAAACTGCATTACTACAGAATTTAGGAGAAGATGATGCAGGCGGCCCCCTACAGACAGGACCTAGTGCTACATGGTGCACCAGTACAGCTCTTTACTTACCTAGCTCCGTCAACAGTGCAAAACCGCCAGAACTTGAAATCGCTTCTACAACAGCTGATGAACAAGCAGATAAAGTACCGATGATAGGCTTTCCCTTTCAGACTGTCTTTCACAAATAAAGGCAAACCCCACGCCGTCTCAAAGTTTCAAAAAGGCGAGGATCTACTACTGGACTTAGGGATTATTAATCAGGACTCTTGGGCACTGTCTCCCTCACACGTCCCTTCTCTCCGCTGTGGCGAGACCACAAACAAACAATCTCAGGCCAGGAATTCACAACGGAAGACTTGACTGTAACAGTTGCTCCTTGCCTCATGTGGGGTTTGTCGAGGTCCCCTGATGATGAACTGGTTAAAGTCCATAATTTGTGGTGGTCCTGGTGAGGCCCTTCTAGTTTCACATTTATTGTGCAGTTCCCTGTTTACGGGCACATTTTTTAATTGTTTACCTAATGGTTACTGATGGTATTCAGCAAGGTGCTCGAGGTTCGAGTGCGGTTTGCTGCTTTGGGCCCCTCAGATATGCGGCGGTATTGGCCCCCCTGGGGGTTGCGTCTCTAGGGCGGGAGTAACCGATGGGGAACCTGCCTGCCTGCCCTGGAGTCGCAGCCCTCTGAGGGATAGGACAGTTTTGACTGTCTATTAAAGGGTTGTTTGTCAATATAACTATGCTAGCATATGTTTAACCCTGGTGGTCCTGCTTAGAAAGATTTATTTCATCGGGGGAGCAATACATGTCATTCAGCTGTAAGACTACCTATCCTCCAGAGAGGATGGTAACCTTACACGCATTACTCCGGATATTGTCTCCGGAAGGGGTTATCCCCAATGCAGCCACCAATTTACTTAGATTGTTTAAGTATACAAGCTTAGGCCTATGGTTGGATAATTTTTTGTTTCACCTTTACTTGTTTTTTACTTTCTTCCTTTTCACCCTTTCCCTCTTCCCCCCTCAAGCTCCGGTTCCCTGCTCCATCTCTGATATTGGGTGCGGGAGAATACAGAAGGGGATAGCCTCCACCCCAGCGGTCTCATCTACTTCACCCGGGATACCAGGTAAAAGTGCTCTGCCCAACCACAATGGCTAAAACATATTCAACGCACTATTCAGTAATCACCCATAATGTACACGGTTTTAATTCCCCTACCAAACGAACTACAGCTTTTCAATTGTATCACAAACAAAAATTTCTGTAACACCTTAGCGCCCCGTTACCTTAATGTTAAATACCCACAGTTTTTCCTTGAGTGTGGCCCCCCGACATGAAGGGGGGGGGGAGTGGCGGTTTATTTCTCGATGAGCACCCCCTTTATGCCTATTACTATAGTAAAAGACAAGGGAGGTAGATTTCTCATGGCGTTGGGACCTCTTCATGATAGGGTAGTATCATTTATGTCATAATATGCCCCTTCTACTAGCCAGATAGGATTCTTTAGTAGCTTGGGCTATTAATGCCTAAGGCCCAGGGACAGGTTATAATGGGGGGTGATAGCAACATTCCATTGGACATGATTATGGACAAATCTGACCCCACAAAACCGACTTTGAAACGGCCACCGACAGAGCAGTGGGGTAGCGAGCTTATTTCATCTCTGTGACCTGATTGATTCTTGGCAGGAAAACAACCCTACAGCTAGAGACTTTACATACTACTCACAGCTACACTATACCTACTCCTGGATAGATCATCTCTTGGTGCATACCCCCCTGCTTCCGTATATAATGTCGGTCAAAATATTGTCAACTCCCTGGTCGGATCATTCCCCGATCTTACTTTCCACTAAGGGGCTTTGGACTAAATCAAATCCTTTTTCCATAGAGACTCAATATTAGCTTACTGAATGACCCTATACATTACGTGGAAATTGAGAAAGAAATCCTCGAGTATTTCCGGATCAATTAGTCCTCAGAAACATCCCCTGCCCTAACCTGGGCAGCCCACAAGGCTACAATACAGGGTAAATTAATCCAAATAGCGGCCAGAGCTAAACGGTCCCGAGCACTGAACATTAAACAATCGGAGGAAAATCTAGAAATGATAATCGGAGAATAGCACAGGAACCCCAGCATTGACTTTAGGCACAAAATAGACAAAGCAAGATTGGCCCTCAATTTCAGCTTGACTATGCAAGCTGAGAAACTTATCAGTTGGTCTAAACACAGGTTTTATACTATGGGAGATAAACCAACTACACTGCTGGCTAGGAAACTTGTGCCCCGGACGTATACGCCGAATCTACCTAAACTAAGGTTACCTACCGGTCACCCCACCCAAAACCTTGAACTGATTCTTCTGCTATATAGTTTTATGTGAAACTATATAGCACACCTACTACACCTGTTCCACACAAGGTAGAGACGTTCTTCCATGATATCCAAATACCTACACTGACGCGGGACCACACAGACCTGATGGACAAAGATTTTTTCAGAATCTGAAATTAAGGAAGCCATAAAACATATTCATCCCTCTAAAGCCCCTGGGCCTGACAGCTTCCCCGGACATTATTACAGGAAGTATAAGGACACCCTGGCCCCCCACTTATGTAGCTACTTTAATGACTTGAGACAGGGTAATAGGCTCCCTAACCATGAAAATGCAGCCTTCCTTAATGTGATCCCTAAAGCGGGAAGGGACCATGGGGACTGTGCCAATTATCGCCCGATCTCATTAATCAACACTGATCTAAAAAATTTAATGAAAGTCTTGGCATTGCGACTAAATACTTTCCTCCCAAGATACATTCACCCTGACCAGGCAGGTTTTGTACCAAACAGACCAAACCCGTTGGGTAATTAATCTGATCTCGGCAGTTCAATCAGACTGGGACGGAAAGGACCCCAGGGGTGGAGTGCCGCTTTCGTTGGACATCCAGAAGGCGTTCAATCGCCTCTCTTGTCACTATTTGTTTGACGTACTGAGCCGTTTCAGATTCGGCGAACACTTTCTGGCCCTCCTCGGTACACTGTATGACACACCGTTGGCCTCCTTGATGATTCGAGGTTACTCCTCCCAATCTCTGCCCATCAGAAGAGGCACTAGTCAGGGGTGCCCACTGTCACCACTAATATTTGCCCTGGTGATAGAGCTGCTAGCTATCAAAATTTGAATGTGTCAGGATATTCTGGGGATTGTCTGTGGCGATTATGAACAAAAATGCCTACTTTTTGCCAACGAAAAAATACTGCTGACCCCGACATCACAGGTCACTTCCCTCCCCAACTTACACGCTATTCTAAAACCATTCTCTGATATCTCTGGACTAAACATAAACCATGGCAAATCTAGG
The DNA here is from genome assembly GCA_029574335.1 of Rana kukunoris. Lineage (NCBI taxonomy): Eukaryota > Metazoa > Chordata > Amphibia > Anura > Ranidae > Rana > Rana kukunoris. Next base: position 318,585,499 of record CM056050.1, on the reverse strand, counting down.
GCACTGAACCTTTCGCTGCCAATTTTTTACTCAGAAAACACTGGAATAGTACTATCAGTTCCTGTGGGAGCCTGAGGCTCTTTCGTATTTAGGCATACATCTGACCTCATCTATCCATACGCTATACAAGAGAAATTATCCAGCCCATTTTAAGCTGTTAACTGAAGACTTGGCCAAATGGCAGATCCACCCCCCATCGTGGTTTGGCAGACTCCACTCGATAAAAATGAATGTCCTACCGAGGTTACTTTCTTTTTTTCGCACTATCCCTGTGGCTTTGGCTCGACATGATCTCCAGATGTTCCAAAGGAACATCCTTCAATTTATTTGGGGTGACAAGAGGCCTAGAGTGAACAAAAGTACAATGTACACCCCGAAACAGAGAGAGGGACTTGGTTTGCCCGACCTGCAGAAATACTTCTATGCCGCCCAGCTCACAAGATATCATTCCCAGCTACCACAAGCAATATGGATGGGTATGGAATCTTACTCCTGTTGCCCCGCACCCAATTTCTCATATAATGTGGATCCCCATTAGAGATCGACTGGCAATACTCTGCCCTACATTGTGAGAAAAAGAGTTTAACCGCTCCAAAGTCCCAGAGAACTAGATGACTAAATCCAAACACTTGGGTGCCGGCGCTGCAATCATATGCAAGATTTGTAGAAAAAAACTAGGATGGCAGCACTCCAAAAACAATGTTGTTCCTTTTTAATAAAACTGGTCACAAAACTAACATGTCACAGCAAAAAATCAGATGAAATTCTGACGCGTTTCATACTATCATACAGTGCTTATTCATAGCTGGAGTTTATAGCAAACAGAAAAATAATTTATACTCTATTCAAACAAAGAGAAAATGAAAACGCCCTCAAGGCTGATTGGTTGATCGGGATTACCTGTGGACATGGGTGTGTCCAACATGTGTGGCTGAAAACATTTCTCAGACACCTGCAGCCATTAACCCTTTCATCTGCTGACCATGAAAAGTCTCCAGTGTGTTGGGATGTGTATTGAGTGGTGTGGTGAATGGATGGGTGAATGGATGAGAGAGTGATGTGAGAATAAATGTGTGAGTAGTGGTGATGGTGATGGAGCTAGGAGGAGGGTATGTGTTAAGAAATGTGCGAGTGTGTGGCTAGAAGAAAAAGGGGGGAATGGGGAGGAGGGGGGGGGGGAGAGAAAAAAAAAAGAAATACAAAAAAAAAAGGAGGGGGGAGGGGGGGTGTTATGGCGGAAAGTGCATTATGGTGCCGAGTGTGAACAAGTAAAGAAAATATATATATGTGAGGTATTATAAATAAAAACCTACATAAAAATAATGATATCAAAAATTGATGACATAAATTAAATAAAAAATTAAATGTGTGAATATATCATAATATTTGTTTAATTGATACACTGATACAATGGTAACGTGTCAGGTTGTTAGTTTATCGTGTTTAAATTATAAAGGTTATTTAAATATTAAACTTGTTTGTAATTGTCATGGATCTTGGAAGACAGAAGTGTTCCTCCTTGAAATCGATTACACAGGCTTTTGCGAGGTGTTAATTGCATCTACCCCTAGACATTTCATTGTCCATTGTGTGATAACCCTATTTAAAGCCTTTTGATTATCAGGTGTAAATGTCTTCTGCCCTGTCTCAACTCTCCAGACGTATAGATCCTTGGAGAATTGCATATCCAAATAAAAGGGATTATACACATTATTCATCTGTGCATGATACGTACTCGAGACTAGACTATCTCATGGTAGACCATGGAGTATTGGAATATGTAAATAAACCTCAATAGGAGCAATATCAATTTCAGACCACGCCCCTGTAATAGTTAGAATACATTTCAATGAGATAGAACAGAGAAAAGGGATGTGGAATTTAAATGAAGATTTGCTTGATGATATAGAAGTTTGTGACATAGTAAAAAAAGAGATCGAGCAATATTTCCTGATAAACAATACACCGGAAGTTAGTTCTGCGACTATATGGGAAGCCCATAAGGCATGCATTGTTAGATTTTGAATTTATTACTATTTTATGTGATAAAAGTTTCTGAGAACAATATTTAAACATGGCCATTTTGAGGTAGCTTGAGGACAGACAAGGTCAGTTGAAGGATGCTACACCTGTCATAGACTACATCTATTCTTGAAGTTCTACGTCAAGAAGGTGGGCGGAGAAGAATTGCTTAATATACACAAGGGGGTGTTACGTTTGAGGCAGAAACTTGTCACCTTTCTTGGAGCTATTCCAAAAAGAAATTGTGCTGAGCATGGCTTAAAAACAGTATAAGAACACATGTGATGTGCATAGCTAGCGGGGGGAAGCTCTGGGGCCTTAGGGTCACCGGCCAGAGAGATGAGGGACCTCAGGGTCACCCGACCCGACGGGGGAAGGGGCTCTATCCAGCAGAGAAGATGTACCATCTAATTCCTGTTTCTGAAGTACCATCCTGCCATGTTTTACCAACTGCTAAGATGTAAGCATTTGACTGTTTGCTTGTCCTGTCTTGAAGAATTAAAACATCGTAATAATGAAGGAAACCTATGTCTGTATATTGGAAACTAAGCACCTGCGGGAGAAGGAGGTTTTTGACATATCGCATGACACGTGTTAGAGGAAATGTCCCCTCTGTCTCTGTTATCAAAATATCTCTCCCCCACCAACTTTTACATGCATCAGGGGCAAGCTAATCTCCTTAGGGGTAGCGAAGAAAAAAGCAAGAGAAGTGAATAGGAAAAAGATAATAAGGGAATTACAAGATTTAGAACATAAACATAAAAACCAAGGAGAAAGGGAGGTATATCAGAAAATAGAGATAAAAAGGTCCAAACTTAGAGAAACGATGGAACTAGAAACTAGAAACACATTTAAGAACGTTGTAAAAGAAAGATATAAATGGGGGAATAAACCAGGGAAATACCTTGCAAGAATCTCTAAAGACAAAAGAAACACAAACTATATTGAGAAAAAATAGATTTTTTAATACAGCTTACCTGTAAAATCTTTTTCTTGGAGTACATCACGGGACACAGAGCAGCATATTCATTACTATATGGGTTATATGGAGTACCTTCAGGTGTGGACACTGGCAATCTCAAACAGGAAGTCCCCTCCCTATATAACCCCCTCCCATAGAGGAAGTACCTCAGTTTTGTAGCAAGCAGTATGCCTCCCAAAAATGTTCCCCAAAAGAGGGGTGGGAGCTCTGTGTCCCGTGATGTACTCCAAGAAAAAGATTTTACAGGTAAGCTGTATTAAAAAATCTTTTTCTTTCTTGTACATCACGGGACACAGAGCAGCATATTCATTACTATATGGGATGTCCGAAAGCAGTGCTTTAATGAGGGGAGGGAGACATCTTCCAAAAAAGGATTTAATTTAGAGGTATACTCAAATACTAATAAATCCAACTTAGACAAGTAATGTAAATCTCAAATCTAAATCAAGGGAGCCCCCTCAGATCCTGAGGAGCTTGAATCGCGGCCTGTAGTACTGCCTGCCCAAAGGCTGTATCCGCATTCCTTCTTACGTCCAATTGATAAAAAATTTGTAAACATGTGGACTGACGACCACGTTGCTGCCTTGCATATTCGAGCCATAGAGATCTGATGATGTGCTGCCCAGGAGGTGCCCATGGCCCTGGTAGAATGGGCCTTTACCGACAAAGGAGGAGGCAACCTCTTCAAACCGCAGGCCTGAACGATTAATTGTTTAATCCATCTTGCGATGGTGGATCAAGCAGCTGCCTGACCCATCTTGGGCCCTTCCGGTAAAACGAACACCACATCTGTTTTCCGAACCTTCTCTGTAGCTTTAAGATAGGCCTTTATGGCCCTGACAATATCCAACGTATGCAGCAACCCCTCCTTTCTAGAGGTGGGTTTTGGAAAGAAGGATGGAAGTACCACATCCTGGTTCAAGTGGAAACTGGATATAACCTTTGGTAGAAAGGAAGGATGAGGACGGAAATCCGCCCTATCCTTATGTAAAATGAGATATGGTTCCTTACAAGATAAGGCTGCCAATTCCGATACTCTCCTGGCCGAAACTATGGTGATCAGAAATACCGACTTTCTAGTCAGTAAAACCAAAGGTACCTCAGCCAACGGCTCAAAGGGTTGTTTCTGTAGAGTTGACAGAACAAGATTTAAGTCCCATGGACAAAGTGGTGATTTGACCGGAGGATTAACACGTAAGACTCCCTGTACGAAGATCTTAACCAGCGAGTGGGCGGCCAGCGGCCTCTGAAACCACACTGATAAGGCTGAAATCTGTCCCTAGATCGTGCTTAATGCCAGGCCTTTATCCACTCCTAGCTGGAGAAAACTTAATACTCTATCAATGGTATACTTGTGGGAAAACCATCTCTTAGACTCACACCAGCCTACGTAGGCCCTCCAAACACTGTAACAAATTACCCTGGAGGCCGGCTTTCTAGCCTTAATGAGGGTAGGGATTACCTGCCTAGACAGACCTCTACCCCTGAGAATCAGGGATTCAGCTGCCAGGCCGTCAATTTTAGACGCCGTAATGCAGGGTGGAGGATCGGGCCTTGTGAGAGTAGGTCTGGCCATAGAGGAAGAGTCCAAGGGCCTCCCGCTGCCAATTTCAGGACTAGTGAGTACCATGCCCTCCGGTACCAAGCTGGGGCTACCAGGATAACCGGCCTGTGCTATGATCCTGCGCAACAGGCGGGGTAGTAACTGCAGCGGGGGAAATGCATATAGAAGTTATGATTGATGCCAAGGGCAAACCAACGCATCGGTTCCGCAGGCCATAGGGTCCCTCGTTCGAGACATGAACCTGTCTAGCTTCTTGTTAAATCCTGATGCCATGACGTCCACGTCTGGCACTCCCCACTTCTGGGAGATTGTCTGAAAGACCTGTGGATGCAGAGACCACTCTCCCGGCGACAGGGTTTGGCGACTTTAGGAAGTCCGCCTGCAGGTTGTCCACCCCGGGAATGAATATCGCCGATATGCAGGGTACATAAACCTCTGCCCACCGAAAAACCAAGCTCATCTCTCTCTGAGTGGCTTGACTCTTGGTTCCCCCTTGGTGGTTCACATATATGCCACAGCTGTGGCATTGTCTGAATGAATTTTCACCGAGGACCCCTGTAATCTGGATGTCTATGCCAGGAGGGCTAGCCGAGCCGCTCTGACCTCCCAGACATTGATGGGCAGCTGCCTCTCCGCCTCTGCCCAAGTTCCTTGGCGAGTGAACCCGTTCAAGACCGCTCTCCAGCCTTCCAGACCACTGGGCAGAAAGACTCCCCTTCAGAAAGTTCTGAGGGTTTAACCATCAGCATAGACTTCTGCCGGACCTTTAATGACGGCGTCAAAGGAAACTCCAAGGCCTTTGCTCCCTTGCTCCAAGCTGCTAGAATTGCTGTCTGTAGGACGCGAGTGTGGAAGCGTGCGGTACCGCCTCGAACATGGCCATTAGTTTGCCTAGTAATCGCATACATAGGCGAATAGTTGGTTCTCTTTTGCTTAGAACCAACTGAATCAATTTTTTGATAGCCTCGACCTTTACCAGGGGCAGGAACACCTTTTGTGGTGTCAGAAGTGGGATCTGAACCCATGCCTCCAGCCGAGACTGCGACCTGAACGCAGCGCCTTAGCCCGCTCGGCCATCCTGACCGTGTTCTGTGTCTAATCTCATGCCGAGATATTCCAACTGCTTTGTAGGTTGAAATGCTGATTTTTCCCCGGTTTAGGACCCAGCCGAACCTCTCGAGGTACTGAACCATGAGGGCTACTGCGCATTCCAGCCAAGGAAGCGAGTGATCTATGATTAAGAGGTCGTCCAGGTATGCTAGGACCGAGACCCCTTGGATCCTTAGATTGACTAGAATTGGAGCTAGGACCTTCGTGAATACCCGGGGGCCGTAGCCAGCCCGAAGGGGAGCGCCACGAATTGGAAGTGACGCTGTATCACTGTGAAGCGTAAAAAATCTTTGATGTGGCTGAAAGATTGGTACATGAAGGTAACCATCCTTTATGTCTATAGAAGCCAGAAAGTCGTCCTTCTGGAGTGTGGCGGCTGCTGACCGAACGGATTCCATCCGGAAAGAGCGAACCCTTTAGGTCAGCATTTAAACCTTTAGGTCCAAAATTGGTCTGACATCGCCGATGGGCTTTGGTATGACAAACAGATTGGAATAGAAACCTAGCCCCTGTTCTTGGGCTGGTACCTCTACCATTATGCCCTGGTAAGCAGATGCCCAATGCCGCCCACATTGAGGCCTTCCTTGTGGAGGAACCTTAGAAATTCTACTCTGTAGCCTGTGGCCACAGATGATCGGACCCCCTCTGTCGAGGATCGATACCATGGCCTCTTGCCCCCAGAGGCCTGTCCTTGCGATCCATTGTTAAAAGTTTGATCGCGCAGGAGGCCCGATACTGCCTGGAATTTGAGGGCCCCGGAACAGGGAGGAGCTGCCTTTTAAACGCAGGACCCCGGAACTTCTTTTGACTGGTAAAAGGGGTACTTTTGCCACTTGAAACAGTCTGAATGTATTTATCCAGATCTTTCCATGAAAGGGAAAACCTGCCAGTAGTCTTTTGCATGGGGCTCGGCCGCCCAGTTCTTCAACCATAAGAGCCTTCTCATATGCACTAAAAAAAGTGACAAACGAGACGCCTGCTGGATGGAGTCTTTTATAGCCTCTACCGCAAAGCACAGAGCTCTGGGAATATCCAATAACTCCTCTGCCTATTGGGCAGGGATGTCTTTAAGCATCTGTTTTGTCTGGTCCTTTAACGCCTGACAAACTCCAATTGCAGCCACTGCTGGCTGTACCACTGCTCCTGCCGTAGCAAAGGATGCTTGAAAAAGTGTCTCTAAACGTTTATCGTCCGGGACCTTAAACATTTGTATGTTTTCCCCGGGCCAGTTAATGATTTATTCACACATGAGATGGCTGCGTCCACAGTTGGGAGCGCCCATTCTTAGAAAAATTTCTCTTCCATAGGGTAAATAACAGAAAACCTTCCAGGCGGTCTCCCATCCAGGCACTAACCAGGCCCGACCCTGCTTAGCCTCCGAGATCAGACGAGATCGGGCGCTTTCAGGGTGATGTGGCCGTAGGCTTTTAGGTGGCAGAAAAAGTTCTGTCCGGTCGTCCCAATCCTGGAAAAACCAATTCCTCTAACAGAGGATGGACCGGAAAAGCTGCGTTGCTTAAAGGCGCTTTAAAAGAACCCAAAGAGGATACCGCAGGAACCTGAGGCTCTGGAAATGGCAAATTAAATGCAGAGCGGACCATGTCTGTCAAAGACTGGACCCACAGACTCTCCGTCTGGGAGGCTGAACACGATTCTTCAGTGGTAGATCCTTCCTCTAGGTTCTGGTCCAACCGATCCTCCTGAAATTCTAATTCCTCCGGAGAGAGAATCTCAGCATCCGAGGATACACCTTTTGGCGATGGGGATCTAGTCCGCTTCTTGCCAGAAAAAGAGCCAGCGATCATAGCTGTTAACTTTTTTCTCTAGCCCCCCTAGGGTGACGGCTAGCATCTCCTCTGTGATAACACAGGGTTGGGCCGATCTGGGCCAGCCTCAGCACCAGACCCCCTTAATGGCTTATCCAAGGTGACCCCTATAGGAATAACCTGTGGGGAAAGTATTGGCATATCATCAGAACCAGAGGAGGAACCCCTTTGTCTTTGCCCTTTTTTTTTTTTTTTTGTGTTTTGATCCTGAACCTTTGGAAGCCAAAATACAAAACCGAGGGACTCCGCCTACAACAACAGATTGTTATAGCCAGGAGTACAAAAAAATAAGGTTTAGGGGACAATAGGATCACTAATGCCCAAAAACGGTGGGGCTCAGTATGTTTTCCTTTATAATATTATTGTTTTTCACAACATACAGCCCCACCCCCAACATGTTTGCCAGCATTCAACCTGTTGCCAAGGGGATTTTTGGCTTAACAAAAAGTATTGGAGCTGACTCCAGCATGTAGTACCCCTTCTCGCCACCGGGAGTCACTGTGCTGCCAGCTCTGCGTCCTCTCTCTTCCAGCTCAGCTTTGAACTTAGCTAAGATCGCGCCTGCTGTGTATAACAGCAATTGAAGGCACGCCCACTCTACACTGCAGTCACGCTCCCCGCCACCCCCCTCCCCCCCCCCTGAACGACGCGAAAATTTTTCTATATGCATGCGCGCGCGACTGTCGGGGGAGGAGAGCCCAGGAGGAGACGCACTCTGGAGCCCAGGAATGCAGGCTGGAGGATGCATCAGGCGGCAGATTTGAATCCCGGCTAGGTAAGGCTTAAAACAGGCCCCTAAGGAGTCCCTTTAGCCTAGAGACAGATCTCTCTTTTTTTTTTTAAAAGACCTTCAACCAGCGAGCAGCAGGTAGCTAGCAAACATACATAGATAGGTAGGGGGATCAAGTGATGGGGGGGAACATTTCAGGCCATCCTGTCCATCAGACATAGTGACCATGGTGCCAATGCAGAGCATACTCAGGCTACCCCCCTTAAGATCTCCCCTGGAGAGCCTGCTGTCGAACCAAGTCCCGCAGGCTCCCCTCTTACCTGCTCCATGCCGCAGGACGTTTGCAAAACGGTCCAATCTTCTCCCATCTCCGTGGGTAGCGTAGTAGACCTTCAGGCACTGGGGTCCTAGAAGGAACCGACTGTCCTGGACCTATACAGCACCCTGGCAAACAGGATCTTTTGGTTTAGAAAACTCCAAGTCCTGGGCCCAGGGTCCAGCCCTCTAGAGAGGAGCATTATAGGCAAAACCCAACGGTTTGGGGCCCGGGTACTGTCCACTTTGGCACTGAGGCTCCTTGGACAGATCCGGTTAGCCCGCCTTAATCCCAAGGATGTGGAGGCAAAGCTATTCCGTGACCAACACCTAAGACACTGGTGAAAAAACTGAGGTACTTCCTCTATGGGAGGGGGTTATATAGGGAGGGGACTTCCTGTTTGAGATTGCCAGTGTCCACACCTGAAGGTACTCCATATAACCCATATAGTAATGAATATGCTGCTCTGTGTCCCGTGATGTACGAGAAAGAAATAAAAAAACAGGTAGGGGAGATAAAATATAAAACCTCTGAAATCGCAGAGGCCTGTCAGACTTTCTATAGTACTTTGTATTCTATTAGAAGAGGTGAAACCCAGGAGCAGAAAGAAATTAGAAAAATGAAAATCAAGGAATACTTAAAGGAAGCTAACATACCGGTGCTCTCGCAAGAAAACGTTGATCTCATAGAAGGCCCAATAACATAGAGGGAAATTCACCAAGCAATAAGAGAAACAGCAGGAGGTAAGAGCCCAGGCCCAGACGGGTTACCGATAGTGTATTACAAAAAATGTAAAGAACTCTTGGTCCCAGAGTTATGCAACTATTTTAACAAACTAGGAGATAAGGAAGAAATAAGGAAAGAGTCTCTCCTTGCTAGTATCACAGTTATCCCGAAAACAGGAAAGGACGGTACTCTTTGCTCCAGCTACCGCTCAATTGCATTATTGAATGCAGATATAAAGGGATACTCTAAGATACTGGCAACGAGGGTAAAGACATTAATGCCGGACTTAATAAACGCAGACCAGACAGGATTCATAAAAGGGAGAGAAGGGCGGGACAACAGCTTAAGAACTTTAATGTTCCTAAGTGAGGAAGGCAAGAAGAAACCCCCAGTCGTACTCATGTCAATAGATGCTGAAAAAGCTTTTGATAGAGTCGACTGGGGGTTTATGATGGAAACCCTTCGAACCATAGGACTAGGGCACAGATTTAATAAATGGGTGGAAAATTTATATAAATTTCCGACGGCAAGAGTAAAAGTTAACGGGAGCACGTCGTCGGTAATTGAAATGTCAAATGGAACGAGACAGGGCTGCCCGCTCTCACCCCTCCTATATGTAATCTCTTTGGAACCACTATTGGCTATGATACAGAACAATTCGGATATCGGGGGGGGGGGGTGAGAGTGGGAGAAGAGGAACATAAGGTAGCTGCATACGCAGACGATGTACTGCTGTATGTTACCAAGCCAAGACTCTCTTTGCCTATTATAATGAAAGAAATTGGAAGGTATGGGGAACTCTCTAACTTTAAAATTAACATTAACCCTGTGAAAACCGTAATCTTGAACCTAGGAATAGACATAACAGAAGAAAGAGATCTACAGAAAGCATTTCCATTTATTTGGGAAAAAAAGACGTTGACATATCTAGGAATAAAGATCACCCCCAGAGTAGAAAAACTATATGAGGCTAATTATATCACATTAGTCAATAAGAAATGATTTAAAAAATCTAGCAACCAGACCGATTACCTGGGTAGGGAGGATCAATGCATTTAAAATGATGGTGTTACCAAAAATAATTTATAAGTTCCAGATGCTCCCAATAAAAATCCCGCAAAACTTTTTTAAGATAGTAAAAACGATAATATTAAAATTAAGGCTGTTACTGATCAAAATTTTTGTGTTCGATTAATCGTTGTTTTTTTTTTAATCGATTAATCGACTAATTTTGATTAATTATAACGCACATACAGATCCAACTACTTTTAGCTGATCTCCTTGCAGGCAGATACCGATACCAACCACTGGAAAATGAATAGCAGGATGCAAAAAACACACAAAGGCAGTGCTCGATGTGAATAGCATTAAAACTTTTATAGTTTTCAAGTAGGTAACAAAATAAATATTGCACTGGAGATAAAATCGATGTAGCTACATAAACTGTAAAAATAGTGTGAGTAATACCAAACGGTACCAAAAGTAGTCATAAAAACATGTAGCTAAGTGTGATACTGGTACAAAAATGTGTACAACGATGCCACTGCTGAATCTAGATGAGGAGGGGTTAACATCAGTCCATCAGCATGTAGATGTCCTGTGAAGGAAACTATCATAATTCCCAGTGGATGGTTGTAGAATCCCAGGTTGATAGAGGGAAGTGTAACAGCCCTTGCGTGTGGCAGATAGTAATGTCCCGCCGGCATTCAGATATGAAGGCACAGCAAAGGAGCCCTTCAGATGGACACGGCAAGCCCTGGTGGTGGCCGTGACATCACCAGATCTCCGACGGAACTCCCTGAAGGCCCAGAAACCGGCGGAGAGGTGAGTACCAATGAAAAGAATTTTAATAGATCAAAAATATTTTGATCGATCAAAAAAATTTAAGATTAATCGATCAATTAAAAGTTAATTTGCACAGCCCTAATTAAAATACATCTGGCAGGAGAAAAAGGCTGGAGTAAGTTATTCCACCCTAACTCGGAAAAAAAAACGGGGGGGGCTTGCACTCCCAGATATAAAAAGATATTACCAAGCAGTAATTCTATCAAGGCTAGCCGAATGGACAAACATAACCACTCAAAAAAAAATGGGCACAGATAGAAGAAATAATAAGCTTGGACACAATTAAACACGAAAATATGGATCCCACCAAAATTTAGAAAAATAGGCACGGGCGCACATAGTATAACGAAAAATGTATTTAGAATATGGGACACATTATATAGGCGGGAAAAATGGGAATACAACTCCCCAGCTGGTACCAACCTGTTACCACCGGGGAACAGGACACGAATGGGTAAGAATTTAGGCACTATAAGACTAGTGGAAATTGTCACACTAGGGAAAATAAAGTCAAGAAGCGACCTTCAAATATACGAAGGGCTTCAACACCTTAGCGATTGGGAATATTTCCAATTAAAACACTTTGTGAGCACATTACCACCACCACTTAGAGACGCTACAACATTGAATCCAATAGAAAAAGTATGTTCCACTGGAAAACCAGTACAACATGGAGTGGCGGCATTTCACGGAATATTGACAGACCTTGAGACAAGGGGAACACTGGCATGTGTAGAAAAGTGGGGCCAAGACCTCGGGGAAAAGATCGAGGACCCACATATGATAGGTGCAGTATTTAACTATGCAACAGACATAAACACCATTGAATCAAACTATAAATGTATGGTCCGCTGGCATTTGACACCCGATCGAATGAATAAAATACATCCAAATAATCCTGCTCTGTGTTGGAGAGAATGTAATGAAGTTGGAACCACAATGCACGTATGGTGGGACTGCCCGAGAATACAGGAATACTGGAAAGAAATCTTAGAATACATTGAGGAAATTACAGGTGAAAAGATCCTACGAAAGCCCTTAACTTGCCTGTTTCATGGAACGGAAAGTTTAAAAAAAAGGGTATGGAACGACTTTGGTCCCAGTGCTGCTGACTGCGGCAAAGGGACTAATTCCCCAAAATTGGCTACATCCGCAGAGACCAACAATAAAAGAATGGATACACCGCGTGGATCATATATCAGAGATGGAATACTTGTGGCGAATCGATCAGGGAGAAGACGGGAAGCAGAGCAGTCTGGGAGCAATAGCGAGCTTTGAAAACATCAGGAAAATTTGCACAGGCCATGATCGATTTAGACAGCTAACAACAGAAACGGCAACAGTAAAAGATGGACAGAATCCCAAGGGCGGGGGGAGGGGGACTAGGAGGTGGGGGTGGGGTTTAGGGGGAAGATAGAGGAGGGAAGAGGAGGAAGGGGGAGAAGAGAGCGGGACAGGGGGAACGAGATGAGAATGGGCTAAGTTTGATTTTTTGTCTATTGTGGTTTGGATTCTTTTGTTATTCCCTTGCTAATAAGATATTGTAAAAAAGAGAAGGGAAAAGAAAAAATAAAAAAAAGAAGAAATAAGAAGAAAAAGGGTAAAATAACAATTTTTTTTTATAAAAAATAAAAATAAAAAATAAAAAAACCCACAAGTGATGCGAGACCACAGAAGAAATGCGAAAGGCGGAATTAACGTGAGCATCTCTTACTGTCCCAACTGGGTTGAGTCTGATGTGGAAAGAAAGATTAAAAAAAAAAAAATAACTCTCCAGACGGTTCCATTGTTCTGTGGCTGGCTATTGTGTACATTGATTGCCCTGGGGCTTTTGTCTCAATACACATAACCGTCTTTCTACCGTGTTTCCCCGAAAATAAGACACCGTCTTATATTTTTTTTTCCCTCAAGAAATCACACTATGGCTTATTTTCGGGGGGTGTCTTATTTTTATTACAGAAAATAAAGGTTGCCTACCTGAACCACACTTGCGCTTCTTAGCATTTCCTCTGTCCACCTGTAGACTGAGATTATCGTATTCTGCACGCCATTTTTGGACCATTCGGATATCCAACTTCTTCTCTTTGCAAAAAGCCGTAAGATTCTTGCCTCGGGAGTCCTCCACAATTCCTTTCTTGTACTCAACAGAATAACTCTTTCTTTTTGCACTCATCTTGTCTGGTTGTACAAAAAGATAGGCCAGCAAAGCTGATGTGGAGCACAGTGGAGCTGGGGTGATCTGTTTGTGTGGGGTGAGAGAGGGGTTTGCTGGTCAATGCTGGGAGAATCTTTTTGCTTTACAGAGTGTTCTTCTCCTCACAGCTCCTGAGCACCAGTACAGTAACATACACCTATGACGTGTTGTTTACCGCGCTGCGCCGCATACGACACGCCTATCACTACAAGATTCGACACTACATCTTATTTTCGGAGATTCGACACTACATCTTATTTTCGGAGATTCGACACTACATCTTATTTTCGGAGATTCGACACTACATCTTATTTTCGGAGATTCGACACTACATCTTATTTTCGGAGATTCGACACTACATCGCTACGTCTTATTTTCGGAGGGGTGTCTTATATTTCTATCTTGCGTCGAAATCCCGCTACGGCTTATTTTCGGAGTACGTCTTATTTTCGGGGAAACACGGTATTCAAATCTTTCTGACCAATCTCTGCTGTGTCATTTTCAAGTCCTCATTTGCATGGTTAAGGAGGACCTGAGTGAAGACTGCATACTTTACAATGGACCAATAGGAAAGCGGTTGTTGGGGGCGGGATGTTCCAAATTCTGTATAAAAGTGTGCTGTGTACTATCAATAAAGGTGTCCTGTCTGAACATACATACAACTCGCTTGGTGTTTGTTCTAATGGGTTCGATCGGCACATAGCTGTAGGTCGGACCCCGGAATCTTGGATGACTGGACCATCAGATGTTGCAATCTGCAAGCTGATCGAATAGAAGCAGAGGAGTGTCAGGAGAGCAGGACCTGGGCGAGCAAGGGTCTCGCCACAGTAATTGTTTTTTGTTTTTTATTATTATTGTAATTTTAGTATATATATTGTAATCCTTGTTGATCTTAATATGTGTTATAAATGTGTCATGAACATATAAGTGTAAACAAAAGTGCACAAAGAACCCTTATGTCTAAATTTAGATGCTGTTACAAAACATGAACGGGGAAAAGTAAAACATAAACAATAAATTGTTGCCAAAAAGGCAAATTCCAATTGATTTATTTATATGAATGTGTCCTGGTTTAGTTTAAAAGTTTTTAGGAGGGGAGCTGAATGGTTAATAGATCGAATAAACAGACAAACGGACTGGATCCCGGGATTACATTAGTGCAGTGTAAATGGCTGAGAATGGAACCTGCCCTTATCAGTATAAATGACCCCTGTGTTGTGATTTGGAAACTCCAATGAAAAGGAAAAAGTAAATGAATGATGGGTAGTGAAAAATAAATAATAAATAGGGTAGTGAGTAAGCTACAGCTACCATTGAAAGGCAGATTAGGCCTTTGGGTATTCCTTCTAATTCAGGGCACAGGTCCAAATAGTAAGAGCTCCACTGAATAAAATGTGGTGGAGTGCTGTCAGTTTCCAAAATGTAAAGTGTTAATTGGCTAATGGTATGTGGGAAGCATGATTCAGTCTTCTCCGTCAGTTAACCCTATAATGCTATGTTATTTCCTATCAAACCATATACCGCACATAAGTTTGTAGCTAAAGTATCCCATGTGTTACAGCCGCATGCAATCAAACGCCACGCAATGAACACAGGGAAATCCTGAATGGAAAACCATAGGCGTACACCCTCATAACAGAGAAAATTATATATATATATATATATATATATATATATATATATATATATATATATATATATATATATATATATATTGTGACGGTCTGGGTCTCTCCTGAATGATGGTGGGTTTTCGCCATATTTTGGAGAGACGAACCCCTTAATTATACAGCTGTGTGGTCAGCTTTTTAAGTCTGACCTGAATAGCATTCAGGGCTCCACCCTTCCGAGGAGTCCAGGCATGAAAGGGAGAGTGCAGGTGTGCATGGAATTAGCCGAAGAGTGCAGTCTGCACTGTGAGAAACCCCAGAGACCTGAGTGAGGTTGCTGACAGGAGTCAGGAAGGTTCCATGCTGGAGCCTAAGCAGTTGGGCTACTGCTGAGGAGAGGCAGATGGCTTGGTATTTTCTTTGCACGTATAAGCCAGGAGGCTGAAGCTATCATTTTGTGTGGATAGTGAAAACCCCTGCGTGGGAAACCTATGTTTGGACTTTTGTTTATTTTTGCCTTTTCAATAAAAGTGGGCCAACAAGCCCTTAAAGACAGTTCCTGACTGGCGTGAATTGCTTAAAACGCATATCCCACTTGAGCTAACAACCCCCAATATTACAAGTGGTGGATTGCTGCGGGCACTTTGGAAGAGTTCCAGATCCTTGCATACCAACAAAACAGTAGAAAGCAACTGTGCATTTTTGCAGCAATGCTATGATGAACAGCCAATATGAACTGAAAGTTAAAGTTTTCTGCTGTTAGCTGTGTGTGGCAGTCAGGAGAGCTGCATTACACAGGAGTTCAATTAGTGGACTGTGTTGCATACAGGTGGCAT
Organism: Rana kukunoris; assembly: GCA_029574335.1. Taxonomy (NCBI): domain Eukaryota; kingdom Metazoa; phylum Chordata; class Amphibia; order Anura; family Ranidae; genus Rana; species Rana kukunoris. The sequence goes on along the minus strand of CM056050.1, from coordinate 318,569,738 downwards.
ACCTGTGGAAGTAAGCTCAGTGTGGCCTGAGAAGACATATCCATTTGGGAAGGCCCAGTGAATGGATGATTCAAGTGGAATCGCAGAGAGTGAAGTCTGCATGTAAAAGTGTGCTGTTTGCAAGTCTTGGAGACAATACACCAACATTTTCCTGTGTTAAGGAACTGTGTTAGAAACCATTGCCCTGTTTGCAGCGATGGGAAGGTCAAATCGCAAACAGAAAGCAAGGTTTGCTGAAATGAGAGACAGGACTTTGTGGCTGGAGGGTTTGTTGCCGACACAACAAGCCCCAGAATCGTGCAAAAAACACTTGGCCGCACTGAACCAAACTAAAGAGTCGGATGCGATACAAAGGGCTGAGATAGTGGCATTAGATTACATGCAACCCATGCTACCTACAGGAGGAGGTTGGGGACATCCTAGAGAAATTTGAAGAATTCGCTGTAGGGAGGAGGTGGCCTAGAGACTGGTGGCCAAAATTGCTGCAAACCTTATTATTGGTAGAGTACCGGTCTGTTTACCATTTGATGGACGGTGACCACGACAATTACTGCCAGTTTAAAAAGGAAATCCTTCTTAGAGGAGAGTTCAGGCGCATCATGAACAGCAAGACAAAGATATTGCCCACAGAGAGTTGTGGCAAGTTTAAAGCAACGTCGCTTCACGGAGAGAGACGTCTATATGTGTCAGAGAGCCAGCAATGTGCAGCTAGGAGAGCACCGTTTCCATTAGCAACCGGAGAAAATGTGTCAATAGGAAGGAGGAGCTACAGGGAAGAGGTGTATCGCCATCCACATAGAGATGCAAGTGAAGTTCTGTGTGTTGGGAGAGTGTAATCTCCCTTAGCAACAGGAGAAAGTCGCCAAACGCCAGGCCTGGAATGTGGTTACCTGGGGCACGGCATATTTTCTTGCCCTAGATTTTGGGGTGCAGCTGGAGGTAATGTTGACGAGCAGGACTCTGGGCCAAGGTTCCTTTACAGATATGTTTGCAGTCACCCCTGGCAACAAGGAGATTTCTGTTGTGTCTGCAGGGGGTGCTAAACAGTGGGAGTTGCCTGCTGTGATTTCATCCTGGAGTTGGTCAGTAAAAGTGCAACCGAAAGACAGCGCCCTCAAATGAAGACAGAGTTGCCTGCTTCAAGAAATGGTAAGACCGTTGCAAGTTGTGATCCAAGTGAAGTAGCAGTGTATCCGGTGAGGAGATCTGCAGAAGGTGTAAAAATGGACTTACTCTAGTGTGCTACCCAGATCAGTGGGGAGACACACGTTAAAACCCTGCTTGCAGCAAGATCAAAGACTGAAAGTGATATGTGGACTTTGTGTGCACCTAAGTTAGTCCAGCAGAGTGCTGAGAGTGATGCGCTAGTGGTAACCAAAACGGTTGGTGTGTCATGTTCCCTAGCGATAGAGACAGGTGCTGCGGAGTTGCCAAGGGAAACCGCTAAGGAGCCTGTATTGGTAAGGCAAATGGTTTCCCAGGACAACTGTGAAGCCACCCTAGTGGGAAAAATAATACATTTTGAGAGGAAGGGTAATGTGCCGAGTCGCATGCAGGGTGCCATGCGTTCTGACAAAAGTCAATATGATGGAGATTATAAAACTGCTATGTTTATGAATGATGATGATACATGTACTTATGGTGATGTGTTCACTAGTAATGAGGTAGGGGTGATCGCTAAGCAGGATATGCGATTCCCCTTAGTAACAGTACATAAGGCTGCAGAGGTGTCCTTAGAAACCTCCAGGGAGCTCTGTGTGTTGGAGCCAGAGGTTGCCGGGGACAACTGTGGTGCCGCTCTGATAGATAAGAGGGTACTTGACCTTGCTGATGAGAAAAATGGTAAAACTGAAATGTCTGAAATGACTTGTAGTGATAATGAGTTACTGTGGTTTGTCACTGCTGACAGAAAAGATCCTCATGAGTTTAATGAAGTGCCACACAGTGGTCAAGTTATGTTATTGCAGCCTGTTATGTTTAAAAATGTGTTTGCGGTGGACACAAATTCTGCTATGCAAAATGGAGAGACTGCAGGGCCGGTAGACATGGGTGCATTGACTTTTGCAGAAGTTAACCCTCTCCAGTTGGAAGGATCTGAAAAGGGCGCATACATGGCAGAAGTTTTGTCCTCAGCAAAAGATATGAGGAATGTTGAGCTTCAGAATGATATGGTAATGGATAGCGATTTGGAATCACTCAGTATTGCTGAAAGTGAGAGGATGAGTGTCGCACATGCGATTTGCAGTGCTCAAGGGGAGCCGCAAGTTTTGTCAGTTACCTCTGAGGTAGAGGTCTCTTTAAATGACTCAGCCTCTTATGCCTTAGCAAATGAGCCCCTCCACATCGTTGGTAGAGAAAAAGTTCCTAAATTTCTGTGCTTAGATGTGGCGTGTCTAGAAATAACTCAGATGTTGTTGGAATTGGTGAAAATATTTCCAATGTACACCTGCGTGTATCCACAGCAGAGGGGTGACATGGTACTGCGTAGTACCAATCAGTGGACACAGGTGGTACCGGCGTTAAGCAATATTGATGAAAATTGGTTGCTCTACTGTTGGTTTATTTTGTGGAAAGTTGTCTCACAGTTCTCTTTGAGAGTGCTTCCAGCGGCCGTTGTGTGCAGAAGGCGCTCAGGGGAATTGTTAGAGAAATCAGAAATAATAGACATAGTGGAAGTCTCTCCGTATGCTGATGTGATGGAGTGTATTCCTACTGGTGCGGTCCGAGGTACGGCTGAGCAGTGGTTGGTACATGGGGCGCGCACTGTCTCACCCTCTAGACCTTATGTAAAGGAAGGGCTCAGAATGGACGTGGCAGTAGTGGGAATTCAGTCCATCACTCGCAGAGAGGTGCAGTTTAAGGTATCCGGAGACACTTTGATAGAAAATAACGGTAATGATAACTATAACGAAAACGTGTATGAGAAGCACTGTAGAGCACTGTCAGACAGCTCAGAGATCCTGGTTGAGGTACCAATGGTCTCAGAAAGGGTTAAAGAGATTGGTTTGGAAAAATGTGCGTTGGTAGGACAATTGCTATTGGAGTGTTGGACAACAGGGGGCGATGTGAAACTGTGGGACTGTCCCATAGGGAGTAACTGCTTGCCTGTAGGTGGTCCCTCCATAGACTCTGTCCTAACAAACAAGGGGACCAGAGGTCCCAATGACAATGTTGAGTTGAGTAACCCCCTGTGGAACAGTGCCAGTGAGGTTACACAGAAGGGTGTGGTGTTGATTCCAGATGGTTTGGTTGCCAAAGGTAACCACATAGGGGGTTAGTGAACCGGAGAAATAAATGTTGTTGGTTAATGTTGAGTCAGGTAGTGAGAGCGGTCAGTCCCTGGCAGACCCCATGGAAGTAGGTCCCCAACAGTCCCAGGAGAGTAGGTCTGTGGGAGGGAAAAGAAGGATCCTAAGGCCAGAAGGTAGAAGGGATAGAAAGATTAGTGGGAGCCCACGGTTCAGGAGAAGTGCTGGTGGAGGCACACCCGGAAGAAGATGTGGGTGGAGTGCCCCTTTAGAGAAAAGGTTGGGCAGATTAGGACTCCTGCTGCTGATCGTTGGCACAAAGGCGCCACAGTGAAATGTTGGTGAAAACACACCCGTAAAAAAATGGGCCTATGCAGCCAATGGCTTGTACATAGGTGTCCCATTTATGACAGGTCTATGTGTTCCTCCCTCCGGTTCGAAACAAGGGGGGGAGGTATGTGACGGTCTGGGTCTGTCTCTCCTGAATGATGGTGGGTTTTCGCCATATTTTGGAGAGACGAACACCTTAATTATACAGCTGTGTGGTCAGCTTTTTAAGTCTGACCTGAATAGCATTCAGGGCTCCACCCTCCCGAGGAGTCCAGGCATGCAAGGAAGAGTGCAGGTGTGCATGGAACTAGCCGAAGAGTGCAGGCTGCACTGTGAGAAACCCCAGAGACCTGAGTGAGGTTGCTGACAGGAGTCAGGAAGGTTCCATGCTGGAGCCTAAGCAGTTGGGCTACTGCTGAGGAGAGCCAGATGGCTTGGTATTTTCTTTGCACGTATAAGCCAGGAGGCTGAAGCTATCATTTTGTGTTGATAGTGAAAACCCCAGCGTGGGAAACCTATGTTTTGACTTTTGTTTATTTTTGCTAATTCAATAAAAGTGGGCCAACAAGCCCTTAAAGACAGTTCCTGACTGGCGTGAATTGCTTAAAACGCACAACCCCCAATATTACAATATATATATATATAGACAAAAAAATGCATATGCACTTGCATGATTTCATAGTCCACGCCAACATGTATAAACAACATACTGAAAATGTTTTTGCCGAAACACAAAATGACCATGTTAAAAGAAATACAAATGTGTTTCATCCTAATAAACTCTAAAAGAAAGAGGGGATGTATTTTTTTTTTTTTAAATGAAACATAAGTTTCACAATGTAATACGTTTTTGACACTGAAAAATGTACGGTGTATGTACATGTTTGTTCAATTAATCTGTGTCGTGTCTCGTCTTTCTGTTAACCACTAGACAAAGTGATTGTCTTAAGTATTATCTCCAAACATGGAGAATAGATAAAAAGACAGAGACTAGAGTAAAATTGAAAAAAAAAAAAAGGGCTGGGAAAAAAAAGAGAAAAAGCCAGGAAAGCAAGATAGGGCGGCAGAACTCGAACATGTGTTGTGAAAAGGAAATGCAACCTGGAATACACTCATTTGAGACAAAAGGGATGGATGGATGGCCTGGGGAGAGCGCCCCAAGGCCAGAGCACCAAGAAACACGGTATAGCCCGAAAGCATACACTGTGATGGCCAGCACAGTCCCTAATGGAGCCAAACGTGATCTGTGGGTAATGTTGATCATTATGTATGTAGTGACGCATGTAATCACGTATTTGTGCCACGATACATATGTGTAAACATGAAATGGCATATACATGTATAAATTCTAATTCAGAGACAGTGTTCAGTTATGTGGACTTCTCAGAGATGTATAAATGAGTGACCAGGTTGAAATAACAATGATAGTAATGAGTTAGTGATACTGAGAAACATGCCTGTTACGTACCTGGGATGTGAGCCTGACGTGCAGAGGAAGGCCTCTCGTACAACTCCGGCTCGCGGACTACTGGCAGTGAAACAGTAGCCACAGGAGCACGGTGGGGTATGAGTGCCTGTAAACAGTTCAGTAGTCCCTGTAGTGGCGGTGATCAGCAGGTAGATGAGCTGACACGATGCTTGACTGGTGGCAGGCTGGGATGAACCACGGAGCAGTACCAGATGCAGGCTTGCAGTGCTGGGAGCTGTAGCAGGCTGGATGAGCGGGATGCAGGGTCAGACAGGCCGGGTCGGTAATAATCAGGCAGATCAGGCAAAGACGTTAGGCAGAAGAGAGGTCAGGTCACAAGCCAAGTAGTACCGGAAGATCATCAGACAGAATCAGCAGGCAGGATCAGAGTCTAAGGGAAGCCGGGATCAGAACATGCAGCAGGTATTCACAGGTAACAACAAGCTGGATCAGAGTCAGAGGTCACACAGGAAACAGGAAATGACACGGAAGCTGCAGACCAAACAGCAAGGAACCTCTGTAGGAGACTTGCTTAAATAGCCTGCCTGACTCCATTATTAGTGACAGGTGTGTGTCTTAAAGTGCTAGTACGCATGCGTGCATGCCGGGAGCTTGCATGGAAAGTCTGTCTTCCCTGACATTGCCCCCTCCCTACGGGCAACCTCCGGGTGCCCAACTGGTTCCTCTTTTGTGGGTTCCTGCGGAAGAAGGCACGGATCAAGTCTGTGGCATGTACATTTTGTGCGGGTTCCCAGGAATTCTCCTCTGGACCATAACCCTTCCACTTAATTAAATATTGCGTCTGACCCCTTCTTTTCCTGCAGTCTAAAACAGCCTCGACCTCAAATTCCTCATCCCCATCAATAATAATAGGTGTGGGAGGACCAGGTCTATGTTCTGGAAATGGATCTGGCACAACAGGCTTCAGCAAGGAAACATGAAACACTGGGTGGATCTTAAAAGATTCAGGTAAGGTTAATTCAAAAGAAACGTCATTAATTTTTCTCCTTACCGGAAATGGTCCTACGAACCTTGGTGCCAGCTTTTTAGAAGGACATAGCATCTTCAAATTCGTCGTTGAAAGCCATACTTGATCTCCTGGTTGCACGATTAGTTCCCCTCTTTTCTTGTCAAATGACTTCTTGCTGTCCTCCTGGGCTTTCGCAATGGTTTCCTGCAACAACATATTATTTCGAGAGAAAAAGTCCAGAGTATCCTGGACAGCTGGAACGGAAGATTCTGTGACAAGATTAGGTAAGAAGGTGGGATGGAATCCGTAATTAGCAAAGAACGGGGATTGCTTGGTGGCAGAATGGTTGGCATTATTATAGGCGAATTCCGCCAGGGGTAATAATGATACCCAATCGTCCTGGACAAAAGAAGTAAAACAACGGATGTATTGTTCTAGGGTCTGATTAGTTCTCTCCGTCTGCCCATTAGTTTGTGGGTGGTAAGCGGAAGAGAATGAGAGTTCAATCTGTAGGGTCTCGCACAAGGCCTTCCAAAATCTGGATGTGAACTGGACGCCGCGATCAGACACGATATTTGCAGGGACTCCATGAAGTCTGACAATTTCTTTTATGAACACCCGAGCAGTTTCTGCAGCCGATGGTGTACTCTTTAGGGGAATGAAATGAGCCATCTTTGAAAAGCGATCTACTACCACAAAGATAGCGGTGCATTCTTCAGATGGTGGAAGATCAACTATAAAATCCATAGCAATCATCTGCCACTGTCTGTCAGGTATAGGCAGAGGTCTGAGCAATCCCCAAGCCTTGTTACGGGAGCTTTTACTCCGGATGCAGGTGGTGCATGAATTTACATAGGATCTGCAGTCTTTCTCCAACCCTGGCCACCAAAATGAGCGTTGTACAAGTTCAACAGTCTTATGAACCCCAAAATGGCCTGCCAAAGGGTGGTCATGACAAAACCCCCAAGATCATTGCTCGAACCTCTTTAGGTACAAAAATCTGCTTACCCCTCCATAATAGTCCATTCTTTGCTTGTAGTGTGACCCCTGGAGGACTGGGTGTTTCTGCAGAAGCTTGCTGTAACTAAAATAAAAGGTCAGTGTGTAATAGCAGGAAGTTTCCAGCCGGTAAAATAGTATTTGGTATTAGGATGTCTCTTGGATCTTCAAACATGTGTGACAACGCATCGGGCTTAGTATTCTTTGATCCGGGCCTGTATGTAATATGAAATGAGAATCTTGAGAAAAAGAGAGCCCAGCGAGCTTGGCGTGGTTTGAGGCGTTTAGCGGACCGCAGATACTAGAGATTCTTATGATCCGTGTAGATCAGAATTGGATGGGCCACTCCCTCCAGCAAGTATCTCCATTCCTCCAACGCGGCTTTGATCGCCAACAGTTCCCGATCCCCTACATCGTAGTTTCTTTCAGCTGACGTGAGTTTGCGTGAAAAGAATGCTACTGGATGGGTTACCTCTTTGAGGCCTTGACGTTGGGATAGAATGGCACCAACTGCACTTTCGGAAGCATCCACCTCCACAATATAGGGCAAGTTAGAGTCTGGGTGACTTAGGACAGGAGCAATGGTAAACCGTTTCTTCAACGTTTCAAAAGCGGCTTGAGCCTCAGGAGTCCAACAGAAACGCATACCTTGTTTGGTCAGCTGTGTAATAGGGTGAATGATAGCGGAAAAGTTCTTGATAAATTTGCGATAAAAGTTGGCAAAGCCCACAAAGCGTTGTATTCCCTTCTTGTCTGTGGGGGCTGGCCAATCTAGTATCGCTGAGACTTTCTGTGGGTCCATCTTGATCCCGTCGGTCGAAATGATCAGACCTAAGAACTGGATGCTCTGTTGCTCAAAGACGCATTTTTCGGCTTTAGCATAAAGTCCATATTTGCGGAGCCGGCACAATACACTTTTAACATGCCCTCTGTGCACCTCTAATGATACAGAGAATATCAAGATGTCGTCAAGGTAGACAACCACGAAAATATCCAGAAAGTCTTTGAAAATATCGTTAATAAAGTACTGGAAGGTGGCAGGGGCGTTACAAAGGCCAAAGGGCATAACTAGATATTCAAAGTGCCTAAATCTGCTACGGAAGGCAGTTTTCCATTCATCCCCTTCTCGTATGCGAACCAAGTTATAGGCCCCTCTTAAATCCAGCTTAGTAAAGATGCTTGCTGATTTGAGTCTTTGGAACAGTTCAGGGACTAAAGGAAGGGGATAGCGATTCTTCACTGTTATTTTATTTAGGTCACGATAGTCCACACATGGTCTCAGGGAATGATCCTTCTTTTCTACAAAAAATATACCGGCACCGGCCGGTGAGGTAGAGGGACGGATGAATCCTTTCTGCAGGTTCTCATCAATATAGTCCTTCAAGACCCCTGATTCCCGTTCAGATAAAGGAAAGATGCGCCCAAATGGAATCTCGGCCCCGGGAAGGAGCTCAATGGGGCAGTCATAAGGTCTGTGTGGGGGAAGGGTGTCTGCTCCTCGTTTGCTGAAAACGTCCAGGTATTCGTGGTAAGAATCCGGAACTACTTGACATAATTCAGGGTCTGTGTCCATACACAGCAGGGTAGCAGGTGAGGGTGGTGAAGTTTCCAAACAGTGTCTCTGGCAATATGGTGACTGGAACTTGACACTTCCGGATTCCCAGTCTATCTGTGGGTTGTGGGCCTGTAGCCAGGGTAGGCCCAGGATGACGGGATAGAAGGGCGAAGAGATTGCGTCTAAACGCAGCAGCTCTCGGTGGTTGGTGGAGGAGGTGGTCAACATTGGTGGGGTCACCTTGGTTACCAGTCCAGATTTAATGTGAGACCCATCAGCCAAGAATACAGTGAGCCCCTGTTCTCTGGTTTGTAGAGGAATGTGTTGCTGAGCTGCGAAGGACTGGTCAATGAAACAGCTACACGCTCCAGAATCGATAATAGCAGTCACTGATACGGTTCTTCCCGGCAGCTGGAAGGAAACAGGCAGAGCGATATGCGCTGAGCTGGCAGACAAGGCAGGCCGGGGTAACTGGTTGGGTGAAGAAAGGGAAAGACATTTACGCAGCTTGGCAGGACAGGTACGTACAAAGTGACCGGCAGCTCCACAGTACAGACAGAGGTTATTTATTCGTCGGCGTTGGCGTTCTTCTGGAGTCAATGAAGAACGGGTCAGGCCCAATTGCATGGGTTCAAGCGTCTCTGGAGTAGGGAAAGCAGAGTTTCCAGGAGCCAGGTTAGGAGAATCAGGGATCTTGGGTAACATCCAGGTTGGACGTGAGTGCTGTATGTTTTTTTCAGACCTGCGTTCTTGTAGGCGGCGGTCAATCTGAATGGACGTAGTGATTAGGGTTTCCAGAGAGCTTGGCACCCGGACCCGAGCGAGCTCATCTTTCAGATTTTCAGAGAGACCCAAACGAAACTGGTAAAGCAGGGCTGCATTATTCCAGCTGGTGTCTGCACTCCAGCGTCTAAAGTCACTGACACTCTATGGCCTTGCTGTAGTGCATGAAGAGCGGCTTCAGCAGTGGTGGTACGATGTGGGTCGTCATAAATCAGTGCCATGGCACCAAAGAGCGTTTGCATGGTGTCTAGTTGTGCGTTTTTCTCTTCTAACAGCCGGTGGGCCCAAGACTGCGGTTCCCCTTGTAGGAGAGAAATAATAAATCTCACTTTGGTGGCTTCCAGGGAAAAAGTCTGTGGCTGAAGAGCAAAGTAGAGCTGGCAGGCATTGCGGAAGGCTCTAAATTTACTCCGATCACCAGAAAACCTCTCAGGCGTAGGTACTTGGGGCTCAGGGGGTGACACCATTACTGTATGGTTGGCTGAAGTCCCAGTTCGGGTGGTGGAGGAGGCAGGATCGGATGCAGGAGCTGTGGTTGCTGGAGTGGACAGGGACTGTACCTGCTCTTCCAGACGCACGTATCCCTCCTGCAGCTATTTAACCGCTTTTGTAAGGGCAGCGAGGTGCTGACATATTTCATCCACTGGAGAGGATCCTCTTGCAGGCTCAGACATGGCTGTTTGGTACTGTTACGTACCTGGGATGTGAGCCTGACGTGCAGAGGAAGGCCTCTTGTACAACTCCGGCTCGCGGACTACTGGCAGTGAAACAGTAGCCACAGGAGCACGGTGGGGTATGAGTGCCTATAAACAGTTCAGTAGTCCCTGTAGTGGCGGTGATCAGCAGGTAGATGAGCTGACACGATGCTTGACTGGTGGCAGGCTGGGATGAACCACGGAGCAGTACCAGATGCAGGCTTGCAGTGCTGGGAGCTGTAGCAGGCTGGATGAGCGGGATGCAGGGTCAGACAGGCCGGGTCGGTAATAATCAGGCAGATCAGGCAAAGACGTTAGGCAGAAGAGAGGTCAGGTCACAAGCCAAGTAGTACCGGAAGATCATCAGAAAGAATCAGCAGGCAGGATCAGAGTCTAAGGGAAGCCGGGATCAGAACATGCAGCAGGTATTCACAGGTAACAACAAGCTGGATCAGAGTCAGAGGTCACACAGGAAACAGGAAATGACACGGAAGCTGCAGACCAAACAGCAAGGAACCTCTGTAGGAGACTTGCTTAAATAGCCTGCCTGACTCCATTATTAGTGACAGGTGTGTGTCTTAAAGTGCTAGTACGCATGCGTGCATGACGGGAGCTTGCATGGAAAGTCCGTCTTCCCTGACAATGCCATTCAAAATTCATGCCTAGTGAAATTCTGGTGTGAAGGGAAAAGATCCAAAATACCCCTCGTTTACATAGGAGCCGAAACCTGTCCCCTCCCCTGATGGGGTTTTTTACATTTTCAATACCCTGTATGACCAAACTGGAGGTGTATTTAAAGTGTTTTAAAGTGTTTATGGAGATGTCGTACAGATGGTCTCTTAGTCAGTCTCTAAGCCTGCGAGTGGTCCGTCCCACATATTGCATATTACATGCTGTGCAGGTGATAACATACACAACGTGTTTAGTATTGCAATTGATGAAGCTTTTGATTTCAAAATCTCTGTCATTACTACATGATGTGACACACTGACCTGTTTTAATAAACTTGCAGTAGTCACATCTTTTGATGCCGCATTTAAAGGTGCACTTAAAATTCAGCCAGCTGTGATGAGTTGTATTGCTAGTAAAAAGGCTAGGTGAAAAGGAATCCCCCTAAAGTGGGCGCCCTGTGGGATACGGCTTTAAATCCTTTGCTTAATATTTCGTTGTAGGCTGGATCGTTGTATAGAATAGGCAAGTATTTGGTGACTAGGGATGAGCCGAACACCCCCGGGTTCGGTTCGCACCAGAACGTTCGAACAGACCGCGGGTTCGCACGAATATTTCGAACCCCATTGAAGTCTATGGGACCCGAACGTTCGAATTCAAAAACGGTCATTTTAAAGACCAAAATTCAATTAAATGTTGGAAAACGTCGTTCAGAACCCGGGTCTTGCCCCAGGGAACATGTATCAATGGAATTTTTTTTTTTTTAAACTGACGTTTTTTCCGGAGCAGCCATTTTAATGATGCTTAAAGTGAAAAAAAAAATCCTATAAATATCACACCTGCTGAGTGTCTATAGTAGTGGCACGTGTTTAGAAATGTCCCTGCACAACACGAGAGGACTATAAAAAAAAGTAATTAATGCTACTTGCGCAAGTTCTGTGTGGCAACATTATGTCGAATATTTTAGCGGTGGTGGGGGGCCATTATTGTTTTGTGAAAGAATTTTTTTAGAAAAAAGGGCACCCCTCAAACATACTGTAATTGGAGCGCAACAAGGAGCCACGTGCAAAGTATTGCATCAAAAATTGTTTGTACGTGTGCTTTTATATACCACCTGAGCGCAGTTAGTGTCACTGTACGTGTGCTGTTATATACCACCTGAGCGCAGTGACACTAACTGCGCTCAGGTGGTATATAAAAGCACACGTACAGTGACACTAACTGCGCTCAGGTGGTATATAAAAGCACACGTACAGTGACACCAAATGCGCTAAGGTGGTATGTAACAGCACACATGCGGTGACCCCAAATGCGCTCAGGTGGTATGTAACAGCACACATGCGGTGACACCAAATGCGCTAAGGTGGTATGTAACAGCACACATGCGGTGACCCCAAATGCGCTCAGGTGGTGACCCCAAATGCGCTCAGGTGGTATGTAACAGCACACATGCGGTGACACCAAATGCGCTAAGGTGGTATGTAACAGCACACATGCGGTGACCCCAAATGCGCTCAGGTGGTATGTAACAGCACACGTGCGGTGACACCAAATGCGCTAAGGTGGTATGTAACAGCACACGTGCGGTGACACCAAATGCGCTAAGGTGGTATTTAACAGCACACGTGCGGTGACTCCAAATGCGCTCAGGTGATATGTAACAGCACACGTGCGGTGACACCAAATGCGCTCAGGTGGTGACCCCAAATGCGCTCAGGTGGTGACCCCAAATGCGCTCAGGTGGTATGTAACAGCACACATGCGGTGACCCCAAATGCGCTCAGGTGGTATGTAACAGCACACGTGCGGTGACACCAAATGCGCTAAGGTGGTATTTAACAGCACACGTGCGGTGACTCCAAATGCGCTCAGGTGATATGTAACAGCACACGTGCGGTGACACCAAATGCGCTAAGGTGGTATTAAACAGCACACGCACAGTCAGAGCGACTGCGTTTCTGTGCAATTCAATAGCCCACTTGCATTAACAGCAACTGCCTTTCTGTGCAAATAAATAGCACACGTGCAGTAACAGTTAATGCGTCTATGTGCAATGAACTAACACGTTAGAGCATCAAGCACAATCTCCTGCCTGACAAATACCAATAGCAGAACTAGCTAAGCTATACAGTTTATAAATATATTGACAACTCCTAGGGATGTCAATATATTCTCTACAAACTGTACATTTAACTATACTAACTAGTAGCCTCCCTGATCTATCTATCTATGTGAAAAGACACTGTGTCTCTATCTATCTATCTATCTATCTCTCTCTCTCTCTCTGTCTGTCTGTCTCACTTCTCTAAGCAAGCCGGAACACACTACACGAGGCCTCCCGGGAGGGGGCCTTTTATAGTGTGGGGCATGTGCTAAAGCCCTGAGCCCTAATTGGCCAAAGCACCCAGGCTTTGGCCAATTAGGTCTCTTAGTTTTTTGGGCGCTGTGATTGGCCAAGCATGCGGGATCATGGTGCATGCTTGGCCAATCATCAGCGCGCAACGCCCGATTTGTTCGTTTTCGACGAACAATCGAACGGCCAATGTTCGATGCGAACATGTTTTTGCATCGAACACGAAGATCATCCCTATTGGTGACTGTGTTTTTGATCTTTTGATACTCCAAGCTAAAGGGGGTAGAAAAAACTGGTACGTTGTTAAAGGCTGTAGGGATCGATTTCAAGTGACTGTTTCTTATTGAGCCTTTCAGTAAATTGGCTCTGGGGATAGAGCGGGCGGCTGAAAGGGCTTTATTGATGATATGGTCAGGGTATCCCCTATCTTTAAACCTGAGTGCCATGTTGTGAGCCTCTTGATCGAAAGTCTCCGCTACACTGCATAGCCGTCTCAATCTCAGGAACTGTCCATAAGGGACACCTCTGATTGTGTGGGATGAGCCGAGTCCGCTCTTAATAGAGCATTGCCCGCTGTGGGTTTCCTATGTAAGCTGGATAACAACCATGTTGTGCGTGCCTGTTAATTTTACATCCAGGAAATTGATGGAATTCATGCATAGTTCACCAGTAAATCTGAGATTGAGACGATTGTCATTGAAGAAATCAAGCCAAACTTGAAGATCTGTTTCACTGTTTGAAGTGACAAACAGGAGATCGTCAATGTAACGACAATAGAACAATGTATCAATCCTTCGGGGACTATCATGTCCACAAATGCGGGACCTCTCCCACCAACCCATGAATAGGTTGGCAAGGGAGGGAGAAAACTTGGCTCCCATAGAGGACCCGCATTTTTGGAGATAATAGCCCCTGTTAAACATGAAAAAATTATGAGTTAACAAGTACTCTAAAGACAATAAAATGAATTCCTGGAGGACTAGGGTAAAAAATTCCCGATTCTCGTAGGAAGATGGCCACAGCTTTGATGCCGAGATTATGGGGAATGCTCGAATATAGGCTGACCACATCGCAGCTGATCCATCTGAAGCTCTCATTCCATTGGAGTTGGTTGAATTTGGTGAGGAGTTGGTTGGTGTCTTTAAGGTAACCAGGTAGATTAACTAGTAACGGCTGTAGCTGTCCATCCAACCATTCACCAAGGCGTTCATCAAGGGATCCTATGCTAGCAACGATCGGTCTCCCAAAAAGGGGGTTTAAGCCCTTGTGAACTTTGGGCAGATGATGGAAAACTGGCATAATGGGACAAATACCTGTTGATACAGCTCTGTCTAGAAGACATGAAAGGGCTTTTTTAAAGGGAATCGTGGGGTCACCTTTGAGGGATTGATAAGTGTTAGTATCAGACAGTTGGCGGAGTGCCTCGTCCCTATACATGGTAGCATTTAGAATGACTACGGTTCCACCCTTATGTGCATTTTTAATAACAATGTCCCTATATGATTCTAGATTTTTTAGAGCCTGTCTTTCCTTGTCTGTAAATTGCTGTGTTGGCCAGGTTTCCTGTGGCAACTACGGGCAAGTTGAGTCAGGTCCCGCTCAATCATTTTTTGAAACAAATCAAGGTCCTTGCCCCTTGACTTCACTGGGTAAAAATCAGATCTAAGTTTAAAGGACACAGTAATGGCTGTGTCAGTGGGGTCAGTCGGGCATGGATCGGACAAACATGCCAATACAGTTAGGTCTTGCAAAGCACAGACCTCTCTAAACGAATTAGGAGAAGGAAGAGACTCACCCGTGTCCGTGTTGCCTGAGGAGATGTCACCAACGTTGTCTGGAAATTCAAAATATAATTTTTTGAGTCAGACTATGGGAAAACTTGTTGATGTCTAAGAGTGTAGAAAATAAATCAAAATGTTTGGTTGGACAAAAGTTCAGTCCTTTTGATAGTAACTTGGATTCTTCTAAACTTAGAACTCTCTTGCGAGATCTGCATTTTTAATAACAATGTCCCTATATGATTCTAGATTTTTTAGAGCCTGTCTTTCCTTGTCTGTCAAATTGCTGTGTTGGCCAGGTTTCCTGTGGCAACTACGGGCAAGTTGAGTCAGGTCCCGCTCAATCATTTTTTGAAACAAATCAAGGTCGTTAGAACTTAGAACTCTGTCCGAAATATTCATGACGTTAGTCACTATTTCTTCCTCAGCAGACTGTGAAGCCGCGTACACACGGCAGAGAACCTCGACGGGCAGAACACATCGTTCCGCCCGTCGAGGTTCTCTGCTGGCCGTCAGATTCGGCGACCCGCCCGTCGGGAATAGCAACCAGCCATTCATCCAGGCGGGCCGTCGAGCAAATAGAGAACATGCTCTCTATTTCTGCTCGACGGCATTCCCGACGGGATGCTCGCCGAGAGCGTACACACGGCCGAGGTTCTCGCTGGAATGCAGCTTCCAGCGAGGTTCTCGCTGGTTTCTAGCGAGAACCTCGGTCGTGTGTACGCCGCCTAAGAAGTGTTTCTGGTGTCTTTTGCCTCCTCTTCTGGTTTTCTTATGGCTGATTTAATCTTTGCTTTTGTGTTGCGCCCACGAGGGTTTCCAGACATGATCTCCAGATGTTCCAAAGGAAAATCCTTCAATTTATTTGGGGTGACAAGAGGCCTAGGGTGAACAAAAGTACAATGTACACCCCGAAACAGAGAGAGGGTCTTGGTTTGCCCGACCTGCAGAAATACTTCCATGCGGCCCAGGGGGCCCAGCTCACAAGATATCATTCCCAGCTACCACAAGCAATATGGATGGGTATGGAATCTTACTCCTGTTGCCCGCACCCAATTTCTCATATAATGTGGCTCCCCATTAGAGATCGACTGGCAATACTCTACCCTACATTGTTTCTCGCTAGAGATATGGGATAGGCTCTTGAGGACGCATCACTTTAAATCACCCCATACTTCATTGGCACCACTATTGAAAAATAGGGCGTTCACCCCAGGCCTCGTTCCCCTCGCATTTGCCTGGTGGACTAATAAGGGTTTACTGCGTATAGCTGACCTTTGCGACAGTAAGGGAATGCTATCTGAGTGGTCCATGATTGACAAATACCAAATGCCCCCTACAGAACACTATCGATATTCCCAGATTTACCATTTTGTACAAACTTTAGCAGGTTCAACTCCCATGGAATACTTATGTAGTCACTATAACATTAAAGGTTACATAACTGCCATTTATCTGATATTGATGAATGTGTCAACTAAACTGAACTACATGATTCAATGGGAAAAGGACTTGGAGGAATCCATCGACCCTGGGGGAATGGCACAAGATGTCTGCATCTCGATCACTCATCAATACCTCGATAATAGGGGCAAACTGTAAGTTATTATTGCGATGGTATATGGTACCACATAGAAATAGTGCAGCGCAAACAATACAATATAGTGTTTCTAATGGTGCTTCTCATGCACCATATATCTAGGACCTATGTGCATAAAATAAAAAGTGATATATTACACCAATTGATATGTGCATAAAATATCTTAACGAATGTCCATATAATAATCTGTGCAATGGATCCAATTTTACAATTGGTCTAATTAAAGTCCACCAAAGTGCAAACGTGATGCGGATTGATCCAATATGAATTGATCTAATTGAATTCCACCAGAGTGCAAACGTGATGAAAAAGGTATATAGTGATCCCGCCACCAAATGGGTATTCTACTATTACCTCCAAGAGAGACCACTGTTTTACCAGATGGTCATACTGCGCATAAGTATCCAACAGGAAGCCCAGGGGAGAGATGTTAAGTAGAGTCCTCAAATGTCAGGCATGATGATGTCAAAACAAAGAGAGAAAGCAAACATCTAAGAGCCTCCATAAAAACCAGGAATTTATTGCAGCATATAGCATACAGTTTACTCACATTTGGTGAGGAAATAAAAGGCATCAAACGAAAACCAAAAGGACCGGACAGAGAGGTTACTTCAGAAAAAGGTTCAGACCATGAGCGAGCGACTGTATAGGTATTCCTGTCCCCGGACGCGTTGCGTAAAAATTACTTCTTCAGCAGGGCAGGAATTCAAACAGTCGCGCGCTGTCTTAAATGCGCCGCTTAACCCGGAAGAAAAACGTCACACAAAACGTAATGACGTGTAGGGTTCAATTCAGCGTCATATGAGGTACTGGCAGCTTAGGGAATAATCGAATGCCGTCCTTCAAACGTGATGACGCGGTACGGCACGTCTCCGCGTCATTTACACGTTACAATAACTTTATTGTCCCGCACCAAAACGGTCAGGACGACATAACAAATGATACTAAGATGTCGCCATCTAGTGGGTGAAAAGCATCAACACAAAAGGATTTTATAACAGCGCTCGGTCAGGTCAGAACCTCTTTAGTATACATACATATAATATTGAACAAATCATATTTAATTGTTACATTCGAATAAAAAACTACTGTTAATAATAAAAAACTACAAGACACAAATGGAATCAGGATCTCCATATAGAATACGATCCATTTGTCGTATGAGTCCTTATGAGACTTATGAGTCCTTCTGGATTTATGAGACTAAAGTGCTCACTCCAGAAGGCCTCAATGTAGAATTCGACCTAAATTGTTTTATATCTAACAAATAGTGTTTTTTAGTTTATTTTAGTTTATTTAATATTGTGGTATTCAAACATAATTTTTAATTTTTTATATTTATGGATATCGACAAATGGATCGTATTCTATATGGAGATCCTGATTCCATTTGTGTCTTGTAGTTTTTTATTATTAACAGTAGTTTTTTATTCGAATGTAACAATTAAATATGATTTGTTCAATATTATATGTATGTATACTAAAGAGGTTCTGACCTGACCGAGCGCTGTTATAAAATCCTTTTGTGTTGATGCTTTTCACCCACTAGATGGCGACATCTTAGTATCATTTGTTATGTCGTCCTGACCGTTTTGGTGCGGGACAATAAAGTTATTGTAACGTGTAAATGACGCGGAGACGTGCCGTACCGCGTCATCACGTTTGAAGGACGGCATTCGATTATTCCCTAAGCTGCCAGTACCTCATATGACGCTGAATTGAACCCTACACGTCATTACGTTTTGTGTGACGTTTTTCTTCCGGGTTAAGCGGCGCATTTAAGACAGCGCGCGACTGTTTGAATTCCTGCCCTGCTGAAGAAGTAATTTTTACGCAACGCGTCCGGGGACAGGAATACCTATACAGTCGCTCGCTCATGGTCTGAACCTTTTTCTGAAGTAACCTCCCTGTCCGGTCCTTTTGGTTTTCGTTTGATGCCTTTTATTTCCTCACCAAATGTGAGTAAACTGTATGCTATATATGCTGCAATAAATTCCTGGTTTTTATGGAGGCTCTTAGATGTTTGCTTTCTCTCTTTGTTTTGACATCGTCATGCCTGACATTTGAGGACTCTACTTAACATCTCTCCCCTGGGCTTCCTGTTGGATACTTATGCGCAGTATGACCATCTGGTAAAACAGTGGTCTCTCTTGGAGGTAATAGTAGAATACCCATTTGGTGGCGGGATCACTATATACCTTTTTCATCACGTTTGCACTCTGGTGGAATTCAATTAGATCAATTCATATTGGATCAATCCGCATCACGTTTGCACTTTGGTGGACTTTAATTAGACCAATTGTAAAATTGGATCCATTGCACAGATTATTATATGGACATTCGTTAAGATATTTTATGCACATATCAATTGGTGTAATATATCACTTTTTATTTTATGCACATAGGTCCTAGATATATGGTGCATGAGAAGCACCATTAGAAACACTATATTGTATTGTTTGCGCTGCACTATTTCTATGTTGTATCTATTTTGGGAATTTTGTGAAAGTTTCTTTGTGTTCAGCTAGCATTCATTGAAAATGTAACCTTGGAGTTATTTTCACTAATAATTTATATTTTTTCGTAATTTTATCCTCATCATTTTGCGCTGATTGCACCCTTTTCTTATTTCGGTATATGGTACCAGCCAGAGTGGCCGCTTTTGTACCTGGAGCTACCCCCATACGTTTGAGGTTGTGGTTAAATAGGATCCACTTATCATATTTGGTGGACATGCCCCAATGTCAGGAGGTTTTGGATCATGGTCTATAACTTAATTTATTCCCTCACCGGACTCAATTTGACAAAATCAGCAATAAACGCCATGCTGGGGGGTGGGGTGGTGGAAGCCTCCAAATTCCAACGGAGGCTTTTGACCTTAGTATTTATCTCAGCTAAAAATTACCATAGCCAGGAATTGGAGGTCCGCTGCCCTACCATTTGGTCAGCTTAAGGGTAAATAATCGTGGTTCATGTTGAATGAGAGGTTGACAGGCCTTGGTGCGAGACGAAATTAAGTCATTTCATGAAGTATGGAACCCATGGATTAAATATCTTACAAATGAGCCCCAGACACATGCTACCTATGTCTCCTTTTGCGAGTTGGGTCTCCAGGCACGGAGTCGGGGCTCTTAAACCCCCCCCCCCACACTTCTTCTCAAAGTTCTTTCCCCCTTCTTTCCTTTCTTCGGTATCTTTCTAAAGAACTCCATAATTTGGGGTTTTAACTTATACTTTAGAGTTAAGGTTTACTCAATTGTTTACTCTTGGCAGATCATTGTTCACTGGGTAAACTTGGGCAGGCTCTCACACGGGTGGGAAAGTCGGGCTCCCCCGATAGGCGGCAAGGGAGCTGGCTTCTATCGTAGACCCGATAAGGGCTGAGATATGAGATGGGTATGGGGCACCTGATGCAGTGAGCCTAGATATGGTTTATTGTAATGTTACTGGATCTTAGCCCATTTGGGTGGGTCGTTTTGGACAATTTCGGCAATACGGATGAGACTCTCCAGTGTCACGGACTAATCAACATGCTATTCCCTGACCATGTTTTATATTGTACAATGAAAAGCTGCGATTTTCTTGTTATATTTTCTATACAAAACTTTAATAAAAATGATTGCAACATAAAAGTGCAGTTTTTTTACATCCTGTGTGCATGAGGCTCAATGTGTCTTTTCCTCCTTCAAATTTTTTTTCTATCCCACAGTTAACTGTGTTTCAAGCATTATTTTTTTGTCCTCAGTCATTCACAGAACTTGCCACACAGATTGAAATCCCAAAAATCGTGATAAGCAAGCCAAGAACGGCTCCTGCAAAAAAAAAAAAAGCCCAAAGTATTAATAATCTTACATTTTATTAACAGATATACAGAATAACTGAATGTATAACTCTCCTGCGCCATAAAGCAGAGGTCCGCCAAAAAAACAAACAAAAAAAAAAAAAAACACACATTAAAAGCCAGCAGCTACAAATACTGCAGCTGCTGACTTTTAATAGACACATACCTGTCCAGGGTGCCCGCGATGTCGGCAGCCAAAGCCAATCAATTGCTCAGCTCTTTGCTGCCCCCGCCACCATCCTTGGTGAGGGAAACAGGAAGTGAAGTGTTGCAGCTGTCCAGGGATCTAGTGGTGTCCACACCTGGGCTGGTTCTTTGCCAGTCTTCGGGTCCCTGATGCCAACATGTTAAGTGTGGGAAGCCAGCTGTGACTCCTTGTGGCTTCACAGGCAGATGTGCCCTGTGAGTGGCCCCACAGCCTCCTGGGACTTGTGATGTGATCCACATATTACTTGGTAGGCATGTAAGCAGGTGGTTCTAAAAGGGGATTTTCTGTGTTAAATGTTCTACTGTTGTTGGTTTGTGTTCTAAACACTTTATATTTTCTGGATTATTGTTGCCAATAATGGATTTACTGCTAAAAATGGACTCTTGCCTTACAAAAGGTCATTTATTGGACTTTACCACCTAAACAAGGTATGACTATTTCATGGGGCACTTTTAAAGAGGCAATTAGAGAACAAACTTTGTCAGGAAAATGTATTGGAAGAACTGTACCTTTGTTACCTTAAAGGGTAACTCCACTTTCGTGGGGGGGAAAAAATAGCAAATAAAGAAAAAATAATATAGCGTATACAATTGCAACACAAGTCATATTGTAATTAAATATTATTACAAATATTATTTCCTTTTCAATCTGCAGCACTGTAATTTTCTGAAAATGCAATATGGCTACCTGGAGGTGTTCTGTACACAGAATGTTTACAGAATTCCCCCCAGAAACATAATCTCCTGCTTGTGTGATTGGCTCACCAAGTCTGCACTAAAATACAAGTCAGATTTCAGGCATCCCTTGCAACAAAAATTTAATTTTTGTTGAGCTACTTCCAATAAGAAGTTGCGTCTAAAGGGATGCAGGCCCAGCAGCTTTCCTCATGCCTACTGTATTTGTTTCCAGTGCTTAAAGCGGAGCTCCACCCAGCAAAACAACATTTTGCCATGTTGTTTAAAAAAATAAAAAATAAAAAACCTGAAAAAAAAAAAAAAATAATACTCACCCGAAATAGCTGTTGCTATGCGGAAGTCCGTAATCTGCCTCTTCCACACCGCGGTTTAATGTCTTCTTGTCCTTCTCCTTGTGAATGGGGCGCGCTGCTTTCTGGGAACTGTGTGTGTTCTCAGAGAGCAGCGCGCCCATTCACAAGCCAGCGTGAGACTCACGCAGGCGCAGTAGGAAACGGGCAGTGAAGCCGTACGGCTTCACTGCCTGTTTCCCATAGTGTGAATGGCGGCGCGGGACCCGGAGCGATCGTGGGACCGGCATCGGGGGGGGCCGTCAGCGCGGGCGCCTAGGACAGGTAAGTGTCCTTATTTAAAGTCAGCAGCTACACTTTTAGTAGCTGCTGACTTTAAAAAAAAAATGTTTCGCAGCTGGAGCTCCGCTTTAAGCAGCCAACCAGCTAAAAAGTGATCTGACTCTCTACCTAAAGATTGGCAGGTGACAGGAGGGAAGGGATGGAATTTTTAAGTTCCATTTTCCCAAGTGTACACAATTTTAAATATTGACACGTTTGGTATCTATTTATTTGACACAACATTATCTTTTATATTTTACCCCAAAAATTGGGTATTATATTGTGTTGTGCACTAAACTTCATTACCACTTGCCGACTGCATAACTAACATATACGACCACAGTGAAGTACGTGATCCAACACTTCCGGGTAGGGGGGGGGGAAGCATGCACGCCACCGGTGGCCCGCACCTGCTGTGATAATACACAGTGGGAGCTGATGTCCGCAGCACCCACCAATCGTTGGGCAAGGAGCCCGAATGGCGGTCTGCCTATGTAAACAAGGCAGATTGCCTTTCTGACAGTAGGGGAGGCATGGATCCTGTGGGTCTGCAAAGCAGGGACTAAGATCAAGGTCTTCCCCTAGTAAAAACACCCACAGTACACTATAACACTGGTTAGGAACACAGTTAAACCTTTGATTGCCCCTGATATCAGGACTGCAATATTGCGGCGGACAGTCGGACACCAACCGACAGTTTTTGGGGACAAGTGACACTAATACAGTGCTAAAAATTTGCACTGTCAATGTACTAATGACACTGGCTGGGACGTAGAGCCCGATCGCAATCTCGATTCACCCCCCACGATCTCCAGGCCGGATGACCCGCGATTTTCAGATGCGGCCATAGGAAAGTCCCCGGCTTCGGCCTAGCCCCTGAGCAACGGCCCTCTTGGTACACCCGGCTCCGGCTGTCTCGTCAGGAAGTGACATTTCGTTGCCGCCATTTTGCTCCACTCTACACTCCTGCACAGTAATGTTAGTGAGAAGAGGGGCAAGCGGACATCTTGTTACACCCAACAGAGTTTTAAATTTCACTGTTATTTTCAACACAAAACGGACCTTATGTGCTTAAATACAGTATATGTAAATCTGACTGACTGTTTACATGTTAAATTTTAAAAGCAGCAACAAACCTTACATGCTTGCTAATGTGACAGAACACCTTTGATTTTCACATTTAGTTAAATGTGAAAATCAGAGCTGTTCTTTCATGCTAGCAAGCATGTAAGGTCAGAAGGTTTGCTGCGGCTTTTAAAATTTAACATGTAAACAGTCTGTCAGATTTACATATACTGTATTTAAGCACATAAGCTCCGTTTTGTGTTAAAAATAACTTTAAATAATTTTTTGGGGAGAATCGTGATCTTCATTTTATGCAAAATAATCGCTATTCTAATTTTTCCCAGAATCGTGGAGCTTTACTGAGATGGGTTAAACATTAGGGCCGATCAAATGGTGTTCATAGCCAGTGTTTTAGTGTAATGTGGGAGGTGCTTTTACTAGGGGAAGACATGGATCCTAGTCCCTGCTTTGCAGAAACACAGGATCCATGCCTCTCTCCTGTCAGAATGGTGGCTGAAAAGCCATTCGGATCACTTTTACAGTAAAGCTGATCACCAGCTGAAAAAAATGATACAGGAACATGGTTGTAGCCAGCTGTATATATAAAGCCTCAACAGCAAAACAGTTATTCCAGGATATATACAGCCTCAAGGCTGGAAGCAGTTAAAGTATAACTAAAGGCAAAATTGTTCCTTTTTAGCTTTGGATAAGACAGAGAAATTTTAGAACACCTGGTGTTTATTGCCGTCTGTGCCCCCGTTTTACCCCAATTTTCCCTGTTTGCCATTATCACCAAGAGTGAAAGTGAAAGAAAGTCTAAACTTTTGGGTTGTCCCCAGAACAGAAATAGAGTGGAAATCTACCAATGGGCACACCAGTTATGAGAACACTGGTGACAACCAGATATTCCTTAATTTTTGAGCATTTCATCTCACTTTTTTTTGGGCTATAAGACAGGAACTTATTCTAAAATTTCCAAAAATGGGATATAGATGGCAAAAACATTAATAAGACTTATAACCCTTTTGCCATTGGTTCTACTTTCAATGAGGTAAGTGCCACAGTCTTCCACAGGGTTTTCCCCATATGCACTTTTGTAAGGTGGATGACCCTGGGGACTAGCTTGACAAACAAGATATAAATCATTCACGGTGCTAACATGAAGGATATGAAAGCGAACGCCATTCCCATAGTTCAGGAATGTATGCAGCAATCCCAAAAGGCAGAAGCCAGAGTTTATAACAGGTCTGCTAAAACTATTATCTTTACTCAAGAGAACGAGTCTTTGTTTAATGCTTAATTTAGAGAGAAAACTTCAGGAAAGTGAAGTAAGTTAACTACCAGGTATACCAGCCCGTAAAAAGAAAGTCACTCTAAATACATCATATGTTAACCTAATAAAACTCTGGAAGAATTTTGACACTCCTTTTGAAGAAAGTACCCTAAGGGCCTATTTACACTAGAAAGTGCAGTTCTACTGCACGCTTTTCCTGCACAGAGGTTAGGGAAGTCAAAAAACCTACCTCAGATTAAGTTGGTGAGAGAGTTCTTGCAGAAAAATAAAGAGGTTTTTAGAATTGCCTGGCCAAACTAACGTAATTATAATGAAATTGTGACTAACCCTAATATCAAAGTAAAGTTAAAGCGGAGGTCCGGTTTAAAAAATAAATACATTAAAAGTCAGCCGCTAATGCATAGAAAGCATTAAGGTGAAAAAACACAAAGGTTTACAACCCCTTTAAGACCTTATTAGGTTCCTGAGGCTTGCAGAAAAGCCATTTCAGAAAAGGTGCAGAAAATATTAGACCTTGGGGGCAAAGAGGAATCTAAAAGCAAGTGGCCAAGTCCCATAGTGCTCATCCATACGTCGGATGGCAGCCTGAGGTTCAGCAACAACTACAGGAAACTAAACAAAATATCAACATTTGATGCCTATGCCATGCCCCAAGTGGAAGAGTTAATGTGGACCTTAACTCTCCTGAGTGACTTAAGGTTCCTGCACTCTGCCCCCCTTGAATTATAAAAATTGGATTTTTACAGCTTACCTATAAAATCCTTTCCTTGGAGTACATCACTGGACACAGAGCAGCCATAATTACTATGTGGTTATACGCCACTTATAGGTGAATGGACACTGGCAACCCAAGACAGGAATCCCCCTCTATATAACCCCTCAAATACAGGAAGTACCTCAGGTTTTGTAGCAAAGAAATATATATATGCCAATAAGAGGGGGTGTCCCGTGATGTACTCCAAGAAAGGATTTTTATAACAGCTTACCTGTAAAATCCTATTTTAATCATACATCGCGTTCACGGGACACAGAGCAGCCATAGTATTTACTATGGGGGATGGCCCAAAGCAATGCCTCTGAGGGGAGGGAGACATAAATAAAAGCAGGCTGCCAGCAGACGTGAGGACCTATACTGCTGCAGTACACTGTGCCCAAAAGCGTCTTACATCCAAGTGATAACATTTAGTGAATGTATGGACTGGCGACCAAGTTACAGGCTTGCAAATCAGTCACAGAGGCTTGGTAAAACACTGCCCATGAAGCACACACTGCTCTGGTAGAGTGCGCTCTAAATTGAAAAGGCAGAGCCTTTTTTTCAAACCATAAGTCTGAATTATAACTTGTCAAATCCACTTTGAAATAGTCGATTTTGACGCTGCCTGCCTATTCCTGGGCCCTTCTGGCAGCACAAACAAAGCATCAGTTTGCCGTATCTTAGCTGTCACCTTCAGATAGAGCCTGACAGCTCTCACTACATCGAGAGAATGTAACAATTTTTCCTCTGGAGAACAAGAATCTGGAAAAAAGAAAGGCAGGGAGACATCTTGGTTCAAGTGAAAACTGGACACTACCTTAGGCAGAAAGATTGGTTGAGGGCACAACACCACCTTATCCTTATGAATAATTAAGTATGGCTCTTTACAAGAGAAAGCTGCCATTTCTGATAGTCTCTTTGCGAAGGTTACTGCAACCAAAAAAAAAAACTTCCTTGTCAAAAGGACCAAAGGGAATATGGCACATCGGCTCAAAGGGCTGTCTTTTTAAGGCCGATAAAATTAGATACAAATCCCATGGGCACAAGGGTGACCTAACTGTCAGAATTATACAAGTTACTCCTTGTATAAAGGCCCGAATCAAAGAAGGAGAGGCAATTGGCCTTTGAAAAAACACTGACAAGGCCGAAATGTGACCCTTGATTGTACTGTAGGAAGGCAAGAATTCTTCCTATAACATACTTTCGAAGATGCCTTCCTTTGGTTTCACACCAGGAAACATAGGCTCTCCAGACCCTATAATAAATGGTCCTGGAAGCTGGCTTCCTTGCATTAATCATGGTAGTTACTACTGAGTCTGAAAGCCCCCCAATTCCAGAAATGGTGGGCTTCAACAGCCACACCATTAAATTTAGCGACTGTAAGGCAGGATGAAACACTGGTCCTTGGGAAAACAAGTCTGGACGGGACAGAGGAGTCCACGGATTCCCTACTGCGAAGCTTATGACCTCTGCATACCAGAATCTTCTGCATCATGCCAGGGCTATTAGTATTACCCCCTTCCGTTCCTCCTTGATCCTGTGTTGAAGCCGCCGCAGCAGCAGCTGAACTGGGAGGGGGGAATGCATAAATCTGTAAAAATTGATCCCAAGGGGTTACTAACGCATCTGTCCCGGATGCGAGTGGATCCCTCATCTTTGATACAAAGTTGTCCAAATAACCCAAAGAGGAAAAGGGTGCCTCCGATACCTGTGCTGGGGGCAACTTGTATCTAGAATGGACCAATTCAGTAAGGGATTGCACTAGCAACTTCTGAGATTGCGAGGCTGAGAAGGGTTCTTTTGAGACTGAATCCTCAGAAAATAAGTCATCCGCCTGCCCTTCTTCTCAGTCAGCCAATGGTTACTCAACATAATCCTCACATTCCTGTTCCAACACTGGAAGTTCAGGCGGAGGAGAAAGGGACCATCTTCCTCCAGGACTGCGAGGATGATGCGAACATATCAGCTATTTTTCCTTCTAAACCAGCTAATGCTGAAGTCAAATAGTTCTTGGTGACATATGCAGAGGCTGAAATATTGGAAGTGGCTACTATGCCTAAGAGCCTGAATGACTCAGACTGGCCAGTTGCTTCTGAACTTTTAGGGGAGGATAGAACTGTGGAAGCGTGACTAGGATCCTCAGACATCGACCATGGCGCTCTTGCATTCCTCCCCTTCATATTCTTCTCACCTCTCTTACGGCAAGACAGTCACAAGCACAAAAGGCAGAGGTACTTACAATGTGCATCTACTGCCGAGCTATGGTCCAGCAATGGAAATATTCTGCTATCACTGTTCAGCCTGATGCTGAGTAAATGTGCCTTTATAAATGCCTGTAACCAACACCCATACAGTGCTTATATTCCCTCATATGCTCTGTGTCCCTCCATCAGCCACCAGACTCTTTCCAGAGTAAAAACGGTATAAGCAGTAAGCATTGTCCCCGTGCCGTGTATTACATGAACGTTCGTTTCCACGCCCTCAGCATCCTAGAATAGCCTATTTAAATAGAGCGCGCAAAAACAATCGGTCCTGCAAATGGAACTCTCAGGGGAGTGAAACTGCATTCCCAGGGAAAACTGCAACCAACACCTTGAGACACCGGCGAAAAAAAACTGAGGTACTCCCTGTATGGGAGGGGTTATATAGAGGGGGGACTTCCTGTCTTGGGTTGCCAGTGTCCATTCACCTATAGGTGGCGTATAACCACATAATGACTATGGCTGCTCTGTGTCCCGTGATGTACGATAAAGAAAAAGGGATTTTTAAATACAGCTTACCTGTAAAATCCTTTTCTTGGAGTACATCACGGGACACAGAGCGGCATATTCATTACTATATGGGTTATATGGAGTACCTTCAGGTGTGGACACTGGCAATCTCAAACAGGAAGTCCCCTCCCTATATAACCCCCTCCCCTAGAGGGAGTCCCTCAGTTTTGTAGCAAGCAGTATGCCTCCCAAAATGGTCACCCAAAAGAGGGGTGGGAGCTCTGTGTCCCGTGATGTACTCCAAGAAAAGGATTTTACAGGTAAGCTGTATTTAAAAATCCCTTTTTCTTTCTCGTACATCACGGGACACAGAGCGGCATATTCATTACTATATGGGATGTCCGAAAGCAATGCTTTAATGAGGGGAGGGAGACATCTTCCAAAGAAGGATTTAATTTTAGAGGTATACTCAGATACTAGTAAATCCAACTTAAACGAGAAATGTAAATCTCAAATCAAATCAAGGGAGCCCCCTCAGATCCTGAGGAGCTTGAATCGCGGCCTGTAGTACTGACTGCCCAAAGGCTGTATCCGCATTCCTTCTTACGTCCACTTGATAAAATTTTGTAAACGTGTGGACTGATGACTACGTTGCTGTCTTGCATATTCGAGCCATAGAGATCTGATGATGTGCTGCCCAGGAGGTGCCCCTGGCCCTGGTAGAATGGGCCTTTACCGACAAAGGAGGAGGCACCTCTTCAAACCGCAGGCCCGAACAATTAATTGTTTAATCCATCTTGCGATGGTGGATCAAGCGGCTGCCTGACCCATCTTGGGCCCTTCCGGTAAAACGAACACCACATCTGTTTTCCGAACCTTCTCTGTAGCTTTAAGATAGGCCCTTACGGCCCTGACAATATCCAACGTATGCAGCAACCCCTCTTTTCTAGAGGTGGGTTTTGGAAGAAGGATGGAAGTACCACATCCTGGTTCAGGTGGAAACTGGATATAACCTTTGGTAGAAAGGAAGGATGAGGACGGAACCCCGCCCTATCCTTATGCAAAATGAGATATGGTTCCTTACAAGATAAGGCTGCCAATTCCGATACTCTCCTGGCCGAAACTATGGTGATCAGAAATACCGACTTTCTAGTCAGTAAAATCAAGGTACCTCAGCCAACGGCTCAAGAGGTTGTTTCTGTAGGGATGACAGAACAAGATTTAAGTCCCATGGACAAAGTGGTGACTTGACAGGAGGATTAATACGCAAGACCCCCTGTAAGAAGGTCTTTACCAGCGAGTGGGTGGCCAGCGGCCTCTGAAACCACACTGACAGAGCTGAGATCTGTCCCTTGATTGTGCTTAGTGCCAGGCCTTTATCCACTCCTAGCTGGAGAAAACTTAACACCCTATCAATAGTATATTTGCGGGAATTCCATCTTTTGGATTCACACCAGCCTACGTAGTTCCTCCACACCCTGTAATAAATCACCCTGGAGACCGGCTTTCTAGCCCTAATCAGGGTAGGGATTACCTGCCTAGACAGACCTCTACCCCTGAGAATCAGGGATTCAGCCTCCAGGCCGTCAAATTTAGACGCCGTAATGTAGGGTGGAGGATCGGGCCTTGTGAGAGTAGGTCTGGTTGTAGAGGAAGAGTCCAAGGGTCTCCCACTGCCATCTTCAGGACTAGTGAGTACCAAGTCCTCCGGGCCAAGCCGGAGCTACTAAAATGACTGGCTTGTGCTCCACTCTGATCTTGCGCAACAGGCGAGGGAGTAACTGTAGCGGAGGAAATGCATATAGAAGTTTGAATTGATGCCAAGGGCAAACCAACGCATCGGTTCCGCAGGCCATAGGATCCCTCGTTCGAGACACGAACCTGTCTAGTTTCTTGTTGAACCTGGATGCCATTATATCTACGTCTGGCATTCCCCACCTCTGGCAGATTGTCTGAAAGACCTGGGGATGCAGAGACCACTCCCCTGGCGACAGACTCTGGCGACTTTAAGAAGTCTGCCTGCAGGCTGTCCACTCCGGGAATGAATATCGCCGAAATGCAGGGTACATGAACCTCTGCCCACTGAAAAATCAAGCTCACCTCCCTCTGAGCGGCCCGACTCCTGGTTCCCCCTTGGTGGTTTATGTATGCCACCGCCGTGGCATTGTCTGACTGGATTCTCACCGGGAACCCCTTTAATCTGGAGGTCCATGCCAGAAGGGCTAGGCGAGCAGCTCTGATCTCCCAGATATTGATGGGGAGCTGCCTCTCTGCTTTCACCCCAGTTCCCTGGCGAGAGGACCCCTCGAAGACCGCCCCCCCCCAGCCTGCCAGGCTGGCGTCTGTGGTAACTACCTTCCAGACAACAGGGCTGAAGGATTTTCCCTTTAGAAGATTCTGGGGGTTCAACCACCAGGCCAGGCTTTGTCGGACCCTTGATGATAGCGTCAAAGGGGATTCTAAGGCATGTGCCCTCTTGCCCCAGGCTGCTAGAATGGCTGCCTGTAAGACGCGAGTGTGGATCTGAGCGTATGGTACTGCCTCGAACGTGGCCACTAGCTTGCCTAGTAATCGCATACACAGGCGAATAGTTGGTTCTTTCTTGTTTAGAACCAACTGAACCAACCCCTTGATAGCCTCGATCTTTACCAGGGGCAGGAACACTCTTTGCTGTTCTGTGTCTAACCTCATGCCGAGGTATTCCAACTGCTTTGTAGGCTGGAACGCTGACTTTCCCCGGTTTAGGACCCAGCTGAATTCTTCGAGGTACCGAACCGTGAGGTTTACTGCCTTTTGCAGACCCGGTCGTGAGTGATCTATGATTAAAAGGTCGTCCAAGTATGCTAGGACTGTGACCCCTTGGATCCTTAAATTGGCCAGAACTGGGGCTAGGATCTTCGTGAATACCCGGGGGGCCGTGGCCAGTCCGAAGGGGAGCGCCCTGAATTGGAAGTGTCGCTGCCCCACCGCGAAGCGTAAAAATCCTTGATGCGACTGAAAGATTGGTACATGAAGGTAAGCATCCTTTATGTCTATGGAGGCCAGAAAATCGTCTTTCTGAAGCGCGGCGGCTGCTGACCGGATGGATTCCATCCGGAAGGAACGAACCTTTAGGTAACCGTTTAACCCCTTTAGGTCCAAGATTGGCCTGACATCGCCGTTGGGCTTTGGTATGACAAAGAGATTGGACTAGAAACCTAGCCCTTGCTCTTGGGCTGGCACCTCTATTATTACGTCCTGGCAAAGCAGGTGATCCAAAGCTGCCAGCATTGAGGCCTTCCTTGCTGGATCCCTTGGTAGCCTTGATTCTTGAAAATGAGGCGGAGGATACCTTAGAAACTCCAGTCTGTAACCTGTGGTTACAGATGCCCCGGACCCATTTGTCGGGGATCTTGGCTTCCCAAACTTCTGAGAAGAAACGAAGCCTTCCCCCCACCCGCGAGAGTGGGGGCGCCCCTTCATAAGACAGACTTAGGGGCTGTCTTTGTCGGCTTGCGATACCATGGCCTCTTACCCCCAGGGGCCTGTCCCTGCGATCTACTGTTAAAGTTGGATCGTGCAGGCGGCCGTCGATACTGCCTGGAATTTGAGGGCCCCGAGACAGGAAAGAGCTGCCTTTTAAATGTAGGACCCCGGAATGTCTTTTTGACCGGTAAAAGGGGTACTCTTGCCATTTGAAATAGTCTGAATATATTTATCCAGATCCTCTCCGAAGAGTCGTCCTCCATGGAAGGGAAACCCTGCCAGAAGCTTTTTGCATGGGGGCTCCGCCGCCCAGTTCTTCAACCATAAGAGCCTTCTCATGTGCACCAAAAATAGTGATAAACGAGAGGCCTGCTGGATGGAATCTTTTATAGCATCTACAGCAAAACACAGAGCTCTGGGAATGTCAGAAAACTCTTCTGCTTGTTGGGTAGGCATGTCCTTTAACATTTCCTTTGTCTGGTCCTTTAACGCCTGACAAACACCAATCGCAGCCACAGCTGGCTGCACCACTGCTCCTGCCGTAGCAAAGGATGCTTTTAAAAGTGTCTCTAACCTTTTATCAACCGGATCTTTAAACATATGTATGTTTTCCACCGGGCAAGTTAGTGATTTATTCACATATGAGATGGCTGCATCCACTACTGGGAGCCTCCACCTCTTGGAGAATCTTTCCTCCATGGGGTAAATGACAGCAAATCTTTTCGGTGGCAGAAAAATCCTGTCCGGCCGTACCCAATCCCGAAAGATCAATTCCTCCAAGAGAGGATGGACCGGAAAAACTGCGTTGCTTAACGGAGCTTTCAAAGAGCCCAGAGAGGATACCGGAGGAACCTGAGGCTCTGGCAATGGTAAACTAAATGCCGAGCGGACCATGTCCGTCAAAGACTGTACCCACAATCTTTCTGTCTGGGAGTCTGAAAATGGTTCCTCAGAGGCAGATCCCTCAATCCCTGAACCCTCTTGGTTCAGGTCTAGTTGATCCTCCTGTGATTCTAATTCCTCCGGAGAGAGAATCTCAGCATCTGAGGATACACCTCTTGGTGATGGGGATCTAACCCGTTTCTTACCAGGAATAGCTCTAGCGATCAATGCTGCTATTCTCTCTTCTAGCCCCCCTAGGGATACGGCTAGCATCTCCTCTGTGATAAACACAGGGCTGGGCTGATCTGGGCCAGCCTCCGCACCAGATCCCCCTAATGGCTCATCCAAGGCGCTCTTTATTTTAATAAGTTGCGGGGAAAGTATCGGCATATCATCAGAATCAGAAGGGGAACCCCTTTGTTTTTTGGTCTTTTTTGTACCCTTTGACCCCGAACTTTTGGAAGCCATAATACAACATCGAGGGACTCCGCCCACACAACAGACTGTAGTGGCCAGGAGTACAAAACCAGAGCTTAGGGGACAATAGATCACTAATGCCCAAAAACTGATGGGATCCCGTATGTTTTTCTCTTTTTTTTTTTTTTTTTTTTTTTAAATATATATTATATATATTTTCTTTTTTAAAACATACAGTGACCCCAAACTTAGTTTGCCAGTCTCCAACCTGCTGCAAAAAGGGGAATTTTTTTTTTTTTGGCTTAACAAAAAAAGGCATTGGAACAAAGTCCAGCATGTACTACCCCTCTTCCGCCACCGGGAGTCACTGTTCTGCCGCTCTGCGTCCTCTCCTTCTGAAATCAGCCTCAGACTGAGCACTGACAATGCCTGCTGATCTATAACAGCACAAGGCGCGCCCCTGTATGACGCCGCAGGCACGCCCCCCCCCGCCCTCCTGTGTGAACGGCGCGAAAAACGTCTATAAGACGTGCGCGCGCACGCGCGTGCGCGTATGCCGGAAACAGGAGGAACATGGAGGAGCCGCGCTGCTGGAGATCCAGGACTGCAGAAACAGGCGGCAGATTCAAACCCCCGGCCAGGTAGGACTCTCCAAAAGGCCCCTAGGGATCCTTACTAGTCCTAGGAAGAAAACAGCAGGTTAGCTAGCAACACATTCTTAGACAGGGGAACCTAGTGATGGGGGAGAAAAGGTGTCATCCTGTCTCTCTTCAGACATAGTGAACAAGGTTGCCCATGCAGAGCATACTTAGGCTATCCCCCCTTTTAGGTTACCCCGGAGAGCCTGCTGTCGAACCAAGTCCCGCAGGCTCCCCCTTACCTGCTCCATGCTGCAGGATGTTTGTCCAGCAAACTGATCCAATCTTCTCCCATCTCCGTGGGTAGCGTAGTAGACCTTCAGGCCCTGGGGTCCTATGAAGGTACCCACTGTCCTGGACCTATATAGCACCCTGGCAAACAGGAACTTATGGTTTTTGCAAACTCCAAGTCCTGGGCCCAGGGTCCAGCCCTCCAAAGAGGAGCATTATAGGCAAACCCCACGGTTTGGGGCCCGGGTACTGTCCACTTTGGCACTGAGGCTCCTTGGACAGATCCGGTTAGCCCGCCCTTAATCCCAAGGATGTGGAGCAAAGCTATTCCGTGACCAACACCTAAGACACTGGCGAAAAAACTGAGGGACTCCCTCTAGGGGAGGGGGTTATATAGGGAGGGGACTTCCTGTTTGAGATTGCCAGTGTCCACACCTGAAGGTACTCCATATAACCCATATAGTAATGAATATGCCGCTCTGTGTCCCGTGATGTACGAGAAAGAAATGGCCTTTTTGTGCTTTATTTTTCTTTGTTTTGCCAGCCCCGACCCGTTGCCATTGTCACTCAAGCAAGAATGACGTATACTGCTACCACAGACTAATGGGATTACCTTGTCAAATATACCAGGAGGCAGAAGTAAGGACTCGCGATCACTGTGGGTTGAATTTTTACACGTCAACATGGGCTGGCTGCCTATACCTGGAAGAGGCAACCAGCCAGGGAGGACCAAGATGGTGGCACAAGACCTGTCTGTAACACCTGAGCAATAGGCCACAGCAGGACACCACTGAATTTGCTGGGCAGGTATGTGGATTCCTTTCAACGCTATATAACAGCCAAGAGAAGTTCCTCTTTGAAAGAAGGTTGGGTTTAATAGAAAGGTTGGGATCCCCCTGGATCTTAATAAAGGGTATTAACAGGTTCCCTGAACAGGCAGGACAAAGGAAAAGATGAAATACGTCACCAGATGAGATGCACCAATACATGATCCTCCCTTTTGGATCACATAGGGCCCTAGCCTTGTTCCAAAAAATGATGGACAGTATTCTTAGGATAGAAGAAGATCCTGGACTTCCGCACTCCTTAAAGAGGGGGTTCACCCTTAAAACAACTCTGTGTCATCCCATCCAGCATACTGGCGTCAGCGCCAGTATGCTGTTTTTTTTTTAATCTCTGTACTTACTGTTTAATTGATCATTTTATTTTGTCCCTACCACGGGGAATGGCGTGGCTATGGAGCGTCACGGCTTCCGAAAATAGCCGATTAGCACTCGGGTCTTCCCGGCGCTAAACGGCGCCTACGCACAGACCTAGGAGCTGACTGCGCAGGCGCCGTATATATCCGAGTCCAATGGCTATGGCGCTTCACGCCCTCCGAAAAAAGCCGAAATAGGACTCAGATATATACGGCGCCTGCGCAGTCAGCTCCTAGGTCTGTGCGCAGGCGCCGTATAGCGCCGGAAAGACCCGAGTGCTAGTCGGCTATTTTCGGAAGCCGTGAAGCTCCATAGCCGCGCCATTCCCCGCGGTAGGGACAAAATAAAATGATCAATTAAACAGTAAGTACAGAGATTTAAAAAAAAACAGCATACTGGCGCTGACGCCAGTATGCTGGATGGGATGACACAGAGTTGTTTTAAGGGTGAACCCCCGCTTTAAAACAATGTCTTTATTGCACAAATAAAATCCAAAAAACAACCAAAGCAATACAGTCAAAATTAAGTGAACAACAGGAAAAGGGTGGCTGACAGGTTTCACATCATGTGATGCTAATGCCGCATACACACGACCATTTTTCGGGTTTTTAAAAAATCAAATTTTTTTGTGTGGGCGTCAGAGCATTTTTCACGTTCTAAAAAATTGCCATTTTTTTTTTCGAACATGCTCAATTTATCACAACATTTTTAACGTTGTCATTTTTAAGGTTGTAAAAAATTGTCGTGTGTGGGCTTTAACGACATGAAAAATACGCACATGCTCAGAAGCAAGTTATGAGACGGGAGCGCTAGTTCTGGTGAAACTACCGTTCATAATGGAGTAAGCACATTCATCACGCTATAACAGACAGAAAAGTGAGAATTGTCTTTTACTAACACAAAATCAGCTCAAAGGGTGGCGCCATCCGAATGGAACTTCCCCTTTATAGTGCCGTCGTACGTCACCACGCTTTGCTAGAGCATTTTTTTTTTCACGATTGTGTGTCGGCAAGGCCGTTTTAATGATCGGTTGAAAAAAAAGTTTTTTCTAGACCCATAAAGTGGAGTTCCACCCATTTTTTTTATGTTTGTCTGTGCTGCATGCCCTTCAGAATGGACAATTTTTATTTATTTTGTTGCTTGTAAATACCTTTATTTTGTAGTCCTTCATTACTTCCTCCTCCTTATTAGCCTAGGCTATTAAGTCACAAGGCTATTTGCAAGGGTTTCTGGGATAGGCATCATGTTTCCCAGTAGTCTTTGCAAACCTGACTGAAACCTATTACATTGCTTGTGCAGCACTGAGCATGTGTGAGATATGCAAAGCTGAAATCCAGGAAGTCATACAGTCTGGCTTCATAATGCCCACACTTAAGATGGCCACGGTCTATTTCTAGATTATAAATAAGAAGGCCAGTATGGTGGCCTGAGTTTATGGGAGGAGCCCGGAGGGTATTTAAGCAGCCCACTCACACATGCTCTTTGTCGGTTCAGTGTGCAGTACTACACGTCACTGGGCCGACTCTTCCCAGCTCACCTCATGTCCGTGAGTCTGCGCATTCAATCGCATTCGACGCCCTCCCGCCCTTCCCTTTTTCAGGGCACTTCTCAGCATATCCTTCTTCAATTAACTACCCATTACTTACTTTGGGTATGCCCCCTTTTCTTGGCATACTGACCAGACCACCAAGGCACACTTCAGGTCTATTTATGTTGTAAGTCTTGTCGCGTGTTTATGTGATCCACCTCACTCTCAGTCAGAGGGTCACGACCATAAACTCTAAATGCTGTAACAACCTAACAAAACGGAACTTAGTTTACAGACTAACTTTACTAGAATACATTAAGCTTGTGTATTACAGGGGTATTTATATTTAAAAAGTGAAATTGTGGGTGGAACTCCCCTTTAAAAACGTCACAGTCCTGTGTATGCAGCATTACTCATAGCTGTAGACAGTATTCATAAGTAACACAAAGAATACACTTCTGCATATCTGTATCATGTTGTTGTTTTTAGGCTAGCTATACATATACCTCCCAACTTTTTAAAAAGGGAACGAGGGACACCTATTAGCAAACGTATGTAGGCATAGGACAAAAAAATGATTAGTTAAACCCACAAGTGCTTTTTAACCACTACTATTCCTTTATATTGGCTTTTGAAATTTACAAATACATCAATTTATAAATGAAATGAAAAGTTTAGCACTGGGAAAACACTTTGAAGATAAAAAGTGCATTTTATACACAACTATACAGATCAGACCAAAATTGAGGACAAATGAGGAGGGATGAGGCACAGGGGGACTTTGTCCCAAATCAGGACAATCCCTTGAAATCAGTGACAGTTGAGAGCTATGTATAAATACATAGATCTCTCATCCACCGTAAACAGCAAGAATGGTGTACACTCTGCTGCAAACTATTGTACTCAAGCAGCTGTGAAACCCGCAGCTACTTGAAAACCCCCACACAGTAACTGCATCTGCATCTATATTCCATTTGTAAGGGCAGGTTAACAGCCAAAAATGCACAATAGGCTTTGAAGGAGCCCTGTATTTGGGATACAAAATTGGGTTAAGCAGGTAAGTATAAAACTTGTTTATAGTATACCTCTCACTAAACTCCACTGACTTACCTTTCCCACCAATGTCCTCTCCCAAGAGCCATCCAGTCACCACTGTGAAAACCAGCGCAAGAGAGTTACATACTGGGACAGCCAAGGACAGTTCTACAAAAAAAAAAAGAAATGAAAATGCATGATTTTTTTATTTAGCCTAGGTTCACACTGACTGCGGGCTAGAAATTGTGCGAGTTCAGCTGAACAATCCAACTTTGGGAGAGATTTCAGAGACATCTGCATGGGTTCCTGCACAGATGTCTATTGAAATCGCCCCCAAAGTCGTCAAAAGTAGTGCAGGAACTACTTTGACATGTCAAGTCGCATGCCAAATCGGCCCAATGTGAACGTGGGCTTAAAGCGGAGTTCCACCCAAAAATGGAACTTCCGCTTATCCCACTCCTCACCCCCATACATGCCACATTTGGCATGTAATTTTTTGGGGGGGAGTGGGGGCTTCAGGAGGAGTGGGACTTCCTGTCCCACTTCCTCCTTCCGCCGAGGGGCTGGTAAGGCGATTAGGCTTAATCGCCTTACTGCAGCCTCTCCCTGTAGGCGATCATCTAGGACACTGGCAGGTCCTAGACGATCGCCTGTCCGATCAGCGGCGAGTCGCGCGCGCATGCGCAGTGCGGCTCGCGCATGCGCAGTGGGTGCCCGGCTGTGAAGCCGAAGGCTGTCACTGCCGGGTGCCCACAGTAGAAATGAAGACGCCGGACGTGGAGGGGGGGGGGGGAGGAGCGGAGCCCCCCCGGCGCGTCGCTGGAACGCTGGAGCAGGTAAGTGATTGTTTATTAAAAGCCAGCAGCTACACTTTTTGTAGCTGCTGACTTTTAATAAACAAAACTTTTGGCTGAAACACCCCTTTAAGGAAACTTGAGAAATTTGTGGGCTGCCAATGCTGATCTCCTTCTCAAAATGCTTTGCTGCTAAGCTGAACCAGTGGCTTCAATAGTTTGTGTAACTGACCCAGAAAAAATATACAGATCCACAGTTCTGGCTTCACTTGCTGCCACTACAATCTCTTATAAACTTTACCCTGATAATTTTCAGTTATTTAACTATCAATACCTGCTGTTCCTGCTAAAAAATGTTCCAGCACTTCTGGTTATAAGGCAAAAACCAGGGCGTTTCCCGACTATGGAGGAGTGAGGATGTGTGCGCCTGCTGCTCCGTTCCACCGCTGCACCACATCAAATCTACGGGAGTATTATCTCACCTGATTGCCTCCCATCATGTCCCACTAGATTTGGGCATCCTCGCAGCCCCCCCGAGCAGACCGCACAAAGCAGGGGCACCTGGATTCCTTCCTCACAGAGCAGGGTAGGAGCGGCCGCGAGGCTTCCAAGATGGCGCCGGCTGGGAAATTGCAGAACGCGGCCAAAACATCACAGGCTGCTGCGTGCTCCCCTGTGCCTCCTCCAATGCTGGCGAGTGACTCAGCGGCCCCGATCTCTCCAGGCTCTCCCTCCTCTCTGATGGGCCTGTCAGATGACCCTGACCCCCTAGAGGACATGGACATCAGGCGCCATATTTGGGCCCTCCCTACTAAAGCCGACCTGGAACGCTTTGCGGACCGAGTTGAAAGGGCCCTGAAGGAGGATGTAGCACAGCTTAAAGCTGACACTACCCACCTAGGCAATAGAGTGAAAACCCTGGAACAAAAGCTGGAAGATGTTGTGCCGGTCATCTCTCTGCAGGAGAAATGCACCGCTCAAAGTTGCCAGATTGAGGCCCTGTTATGCCAATTAGACGATATGGAGAACCGCAGCCGCAGGGCGAATATTAGGATACAGGGTCTGCCTGAGGCGACGGGGGCTAAGGACATTATTCCTACCCTGGAAGGTATCTTTAAGGAAGTTCTGGGTCTGCCTGCTACGGCTGTGGTGGAGAATGACCGCGCACACAGAGCTCTTAAGCCCCTGTCTCAGGACGTGAGCAATCCGCAAGATATCATTTGCAAGCTTCACAAGTACACGCTTAAAGGGTCACTAAAAGGGAAAACATTTTTTTGCTGAAGTGACTGTTTACAGGGTATAGAGACATAATAGTTAACCGATTCCTTTTAAAAATGATTAAAAACAGATAAAAATCAATCATTTAATGTGCCTGCAGTTTAGTTTCATTTTTAAACTGTGTAAACGTTGGGGGTAATTAACTCTTGTGGCAGATGCGTTTTTTGTGCAGTCAACACCAAACAGGCATATAATGTTAAAGGCCTGGTAGCCCACGTTTATTAAAGGAGAAAAAAGAAACAAAAGTCCATTCAGGAATCCCACGCAGGGGTTTAAACGTTATCCAAAGATAAATGAAAATACCAGCCCACCTGGCTACTCTTTAACAGCACTGCGGCTACAGCTACTGGTTCCTCAAACCACCACCTCCTCCAGACCCACGGTCCTGGTTGCACGCGGCTCCGAAGCCTTCCAACGCGTACAGCGTCTATCCTCACACAGAGACAATAACAGCCATTGCTCCCACTTCCTTCACCTTCCTTCCCTCATCTGCTCTCCCCAGCCCTTCATTTAATGAGCTGTCTGCACCTGGGCAGGCAGCTTGCAGGCTGTCTTCAAAACCTGGACACAGGTTGGAGATGCAGTCCCATCCAGATCTCTGAAGGATCTCCAAGCCATAGAGCCCCATGTAGCAATAGAAAAAATATGAGAAAACTGCCAGCGCAGTTTTCTCTTGTTTTAAATTTACGCTCTGCAGCTCTGCAATCTGGCTATATGCAGACCGTGTGTCCATTTCATCGTGACAGTAGTCCCTACTGTTACAACTGGTTTCATGTTTCTGTGAAGTAAAGAGACACACAGAACAAAAACAAACAAATACAGGGCAGGGTTTTGTTTTTAAAATGAATCTGATTGGTTCTGAGGAGTTTTAGACACACAGTAATGACAGCTTGGACCACAGTGAAAAGCTGCCATGAGATTTTTCATAAGGAGCCAGACAAGCAGGAAGTGTGGAGATCAGAGCAGAATTACAGCAACTTCAAAGCAAAAACGAACACTGAGGACATGAAACCAGGACTGCAGTAAGGTAAAGGAAGCTATTTAAAAAAAAATTCCT
Source organism: Rana kukunoris (assembly GCA_029574335.1). Lineage (NCBI taxonomy): Eukaryota > Metazoa > Chordata > Amphibia > Anura > Ranidae > Rana > Rana kukunoris. The sequence goes on along the minus strand of CM056050.1, from coordinate 318,529,588 downwards.
TTAGTGATCCTTTAAGGATCGTATTATGCAAAAAATGCGGGGTAAGCCCTATTTTGATTTTGACGGTGTGCGCTTGTCCTTCTACCAAGACATTTCCAGACGCACACTTATGCAGTGACGGTTGCTACGCCCTCTTTTCATGGCCATACAAGACGCGGGTCTGCCATACCGTTGGGGTTTCCCCTTTTACCTTCAGGTCACTAAGGAGGGTAAGACCGCGACCCTTCGCACGAAAGACGACCTACCGAACTTTCTTTCCTCATTGGATCTGGATCCAGTGGATTTCCCAGACTGGAGAACGTCATCTGATCTTCCCGCTGTCACCCTCCCATCCTCGGGGCCTTGGCAGTCGGCCAAGAGCAGGAACTGCAGGCGAGGGCGCGGACAGCCCTTCTCTGGATCCTCACAGGGCCCCGGCTCCCACCGGGTACTGATGGCTTTTCTTACTTGTGCTTACCTTATTGCCCTTTACATCTCCGGCTGGGGATGGCCAAGGTTTCTGGACATTAGCCCACTGACTCCCATCTGCATCAGACCTGCTGCTCCTTTACCCCTTGTGGCTGTCCCGCCAGTGACTGTTGGCTTTTGTTTTTCTCCCTTTCACCACTGCACGTCTGATGCGGTGGATGGCGGCGGATGCCCCCTTTCCCTCTTTCCGTGTTGGCCACGTTCCCCCAATAGGTTACCCTCTCATTTTGGCTATTGGTCCCCATTGGGATCTTGGACTGGGGTCCGAGCCCCCCCTCCGCTTGGGATCAGGGTCCATAGTGATTCTACTGAACTATCTGGCTTCGGCCATTTTGTCTTACTTGTTGTGTTTTTGCGTTTGTCTAATGCTTGTTATTTTTTTCCTGACTCCCTCTCTTTCACTTAACTTTTGTCCTCTTCTCTTCACCCTTTTCCTTTCTTTCCCTCCTCTCCTTTCTCTTTCTAGGTGTGACTTCCCACTCTGCCTTCCACAACGGGCGCATCACAGCGATCAGCGACTCCACTCTCTCCGGCTCCACCTATGGACACTCTGCAGGTAAGCTCTCATAATGTCAGGGGCCTGTGCTCTCCTCACAAGCGCAGCAAGCTTTGGTGGAAATTGAAGCGGCTGAAGGCGCAGGTGGTCTTCCTGCAGGAGACGGACTTCACGTCTCGGTCGCTTCCCAAGCTTCCTACACATATATTTAACCAATGGTTCCTTAGTACATCCCCGACCCCTAAGTCCAGAGGCACTGCTATTGCCATACATAAGTCGTGCCCCTTCCGGCCCACTGACTCTAGGATTCATCCTCTGGGCCGCTATGTGTTCCTGAAAGGCTCCTTGGCAGGACATACATGCACGTTTGTGTCTGTCTACGCCCCGAATACGAATCAGTTGGGTTTTCTTGACTCTACATTGGAACGCCTGGGTGAATTTAGGGAAGGCTTCTTGATTCTTGGGGGGGATTTCAACGTCAGCCCTAATCCTTTGCTTGACACCTTCCATGCTAGGCCCCCGCATTCCTATGCGTTCCTTAAACATTTCCGCAAGTCCCTTCAGTCCCTCCTTTTGACAGATAGCTGGCGCCTATTGCACCCCTCTGACCGTGACTTTAGCTACTATTCTAGCGTACATGGTGTATATACACGTATAGACCACCTATACGTGGACCGAGACGCCCTGGAGCTGTTGAGGTCTGCCTCTATAGGTACTATTACCATTTTGGATCATGCGCCGGTGTCAGTCGTCCTCGCATTGCCCTCAGGGTCACGTCGGGGCTGGACGCGGCGGCTGAATGACAATTTGTTGGATGATGCAAGGGTGGTGCGCGAGGTTTCGGACATTTTGACCCATTATTTTGCTGAGAACTCCTCTGGTGACGTGGGCGAGGGCATGCTGTGGGAGGCTCATAAGGCCGTGGTCAGGGGGGCGTTGAACTCCCATGGGTCCCGGCTGAAGCGGGAGCGCATGGCGGACTTTCAGAGGGTCTATACCGCCCTCCAGAAGGCTGAACTTCACCATAAGGCGACAGGTGGGCCGGGAGCGCTGGAGACTTTGACTGAACTGAGGGGACTGCTCTTGCAACTTTTGGATAGGCAGGCAGCATCTCCACTATATGTTCCATAAGTTTTACGACCATGGGACTAAATGCGGGCGCATGCTGGCACGAGCGCTTAGGGCACAAACTACGCAGATGCATGTCCATAAATTGTCCACCCCTTCGGGAAAGCTGACGGTACTGTCCTCTAAAATTGCAGCGGGCTTTCGGGACTATTATTATATGACTTAAACCCTGTCTCTCCCACCGCATGGGACGTTAGACGCCAAGCGATTCGCGACTACTTGACCTCGTCGGGCCTCCCCTCGCTTACGGACGATCAGTCCTCAACTTTAGAATTGCCAATTACCCTGACTGAGCTTAGGTCGACGATCGAATCCTTACCCAATGGGAAGAGTCCGGGCCCGGACGGGTTAACTAAGGTCTATTATACGACCTTTCTCTCTCACCTGGAGACTCCCTTTCTGAGCTATATTAACTCCATAGCCAGAGGCATTATTGGCTCACATCACTGTGATCCCGAAGGAGGACAAGGACCCTGCTGTTCCACAGAGTTACCGCCCTATTTCCCTCCTTAATTTAGATGTGAAGGTTCTAGCGAAAACCTTAGCTGATAGGCTTAAACATCTGCTGCCTGGGCTTGTGCACCTTGATCAGACAGGCTTATCCATTGGGCTCGCTTCCGTGCAAATCCTCAGCCTTACCTTATCCTTTCAACCGATGCCGAAAAGGCATTTGACCGTGTTGATTGGTCGTATCTGCGAGAAGTACTTGGTCATCTGGGACTTGGTCCTCGCATGATGGCCTCGATTTTAGCCCTATATTTTGATCCATGTGCACAGGTGAAGGTGAATGGCGCCCTCTCTTCCCGCTTCCCCATCAGGAACGGTATGAGGCAGGGGTGCCCGCTCTCACCCCTCCTTTTTGCCCTGGTGCTAGAGCCTTTGCTCCGCACCGTTAGGGCCAATGAGGGCATCAGTTGCAGGTTTGCAGGTCTGCAGGTTGGAGATACGGAACATAAGCTTTCAGCTTATGCTGATGATGTTCTTTTCCACCTCGTTAACCCACTGATCTCGTTGCTGAACCTGCTGAAGGAACTTAATCATTTTGGAACCCTGTCTAATTTTAAAATAAATTATGGGAAATCTGAGATCCTCCCTATCACTTTGCCCCCGGGTTTGCAGGTGAGACTTTAGGACGCCTTTCCTTTCTCGTGGGCCAGGGCATCCCTGCGCTACCTGGGAGTACAACTTACGGATAGATATGACACCTTATACAATGCTAACTTTCCTCCCCTGCTTGCTGCAATTAAAGCTGACCCCTCTCAGTGGACTCGAACTGCCTTCACCTGGTTTGGCCGGGTGAACGTGATAAAAATTAACATTTTGCCCCGAATCCTTTTCTATTTCCAGATGCTACCGATCCGCCTACCCAGACTATTCTTTGACCGCGTCTCCAGCATGCTGACTGAGTTCATCTGGAATGCGCGTAACCTGGGGTTCCCTGACGTTAGAAGATACTACAGGGCGATAGCTCTTCAGTGACTGCTCAACTGGCGTTTTCATTCCCACTCAAAGCTTTGGGTTTCCTTAGAGAAGTGCCTCGCAGGTAGGAACCTCCTGGGGCAACCACGGTGCATACGAAAGCATAGGGGACTGAGACGACTTCCCAGCTGATGGCACATGTGCTCTCGGTTTGGGATAGGATTAATTGTCTGCTAAAACTGGACCCCCCTATGTCCCCGCTGGCCCCACTGGGCGGCTTTCTTTTAGATTATGAGGCCCTTCCTGTGGGGCGACAGGGCCCACGGATGAATTTCTGGCGCTATAGGCAACTACACCATTTCTTTATGAAGCATGGTCATACGATTAGGGATCCCTCCTCCCTCACCCCGTTTGAGCGTCTTTTTGTTAGTTAAGATCCTGCCCCCCACCTGGTCTCGGAGCTGTACCGCCTGCTGGGTTCCGCTGCCCCTCTGTCCACACCCGCCTACATACGGAGATGGGAGAGAGATCTGGATCAAGTCCTCACGGACACACAATTGACCCATCTGTACCACCTTACTCACACTTCCTCCGTGGATTCCAAAACCCAGGAGACCAATTTTGTATTTACCCCGCTGAATCAGGGCTGTGTTGGCGTGGTTGTGGACACAGGGGTACGCTACTTCACATATGGTGGGATTGCCCCTTAATCCAACCCTTTTGGGCAGACGTGAAAGACCAGATACTGATGATCACAGGATTTGATATTCCCCTCTCTTTGATGCACATTCTTCTCCATGTCCCGACACTCCCTCTTAGTCAATATAAGAAGAGTGTGCTGCCACATTTACTTAACGCAGCCAGGAGGCTGCTTCCGATTTATTGGAGGCAGTCTGAGGTCCCTGGCCGTGAGGATTGGATTCGGGGGGTGAGTGCAATTGGAGAGGCGGAGGATTGGGTGGCGACCTGTCGTGATCGCCGTGAACAATATCTAGCTACTTGGGCGCCATGGACAGACTATGTCTCGGACCCTAATTTTGTCCCCTCTAGCCTAGACGTTGCTCTGCTGGAACTAGCGGAGCCTTCCCCAAGCTCTCGGTAGGTGGGGAATTGGCCCTCTTAGTGGTTTGCTGCTGTGGTGATCTGGCGGTGCTGGTGCTTTGGATTGAAGAGATGCGCCCGGCGTGGAGGTGGACTTGTTTCCCGTTAGCTTTGAGGTACACACCGTTCTCTTTCCTTTCTCTGTCCCCCTCTTCTTTCTCCCTTTTCTCTCTCCCCATCCTCTCTATCTTTCATTTCTAGATGGGTCTCTCCCTCCTTTTCCTTTTTATATGATTTGCTGCCGGTGGGATTTATCTGTTTATGTGTGGTGGGTGTTATGGGGAGCTAACTGGAGCACATTGCTAGACCACTGTTGGTCCTGCAGCCCTGCTTGGGTGCTTCATGTGGTCCCCCGGTCCTGTCATGATACCTGTCCCCATGTCATCTGGGGCTACTGCCTATCTAGCTATCTCATTATCTCATTGCCTTGAGGGTCGCTGTGGCCGATGATTCCTTTTTGGGTGGTTGGCCACTGTAGTAGTGGTAATAGTTGCATGTGTTATTGTTTGTATGTGCTTGTTCAATGCAATCTGTTTAAAGTTTGCTTATGGTTGTTTGACAGCCCTGCGAGGCTCCTATTTTGGAACGCGAAATCCTGTTGGACATGCTTGTCCTTTGTTCATGTGATTTTCTCTTTTTATTGCTTTAATAAATACTGATTACACAAAAAAAAAAAAAAATAAGGCAAAAACCTTTTGCACCAGGTTTTTCTAACTGTGGTCCTCCAATATCAGCCTGTGCTATGGCCCTTCATTGGCGACTACAACTACAGTTCTACACACATTACAGGCAGGGGCCACAGTTGTAACAATAGGTAAATCTGTCTTGAAGTGGCTGCAAAAAATCTGCAGCACTGATGTAACAAAGGATGAAAAAGCGAAAACAAGTATTTTAAACATGCAAATTGTTTAGGATATAAGGCAGTGTTTTATCAAACTAAATGTTATTCAGTTAGAGTTTACATGTATTTTAGCTTGGTAGACAGACAAGTAGCATTTTGGAATGTCAGCAATAAAACAAAATAAACATATCCTATAACAGTACAGATTTAAAAATGAGCACATACCTGTTGATGCCAATGTAAGGTAAAAAAACACTGAACCACTCTGGTTAAGAAGAAAGGGTATGATATACTGAAAAATAAAAGATGGGAACACGAAGGTCAATTCACAACTACGATGCACCTTTTATTTGCCATAATGATTACGTTCATCCATGTGAATGATAGGGCCCATTATAAATTTCATTCCCAAATACATCAGGATTTTATTGTGGTGTAACGGGGTCATGCCATAACACCAGTAGTAAAATTTTCTTCAGTCTTTTCCAAAAAAGCGGCACCGCTGGGTCACTTTTAGAAGCAGCAGGAGGGGTCGCTCCCCCTTTTCCAGACACTTTCAGATGGTTCTCAGGCTTACTTGGCTCATCAGAAAGCTTGGGAACCAAACCTAAAGTTGCAGCAGCTGGCTATAGAGATTAGCAGAGGAAAAATGGCCTCCGATTATCTCTATGACCTAGGAGACCACAAGTGCTATCACGACACTTCTGGTTCAGGGCCGATGTAAACAAGGCCATTGTTTTGGGAGAGAGTATTAGACCAGTGTGTTTTTTTTTTTTGGTCAGATACTTTGCATTGTAAAGGAGAGATGTGGGGTCTTATTGACCCCACATCTCTTCTTAAAAAGGACCTGCTTTATTGCAGGCTTCGACAAACCCCAGGCGCCAGGTTGCATTGGCGCCTAGAATTGGCGGCCTGGCTTCTGGGCTAGATTGCGGCAGATGTCTTGTCCCCATGCAGCTCTCCAAACTAAGATGTTTCCCTGGTCGGTAATTGAGGCCGAGATGCACCACTCGCTGTTAACTGAGGGCATTCTCTTACATTGCTTACACTGGCAGGGGATGTCGGGCCCTTTTCTGGTGGCCAGATCTCACAGAGCGATATTGATTGAAGCATTGCATGTCCATATGACCAGAAGCATGTCACAACCAGGATATGTCTGCATACAGTGTGCAACGAGGAGTGGAAGTAGCGGAGTATGATTCTGTCCGCCATAAATAGATGGATGGTGGTCCTATTTTCTGGATCAGATGAAAACAGACAGGCGATCCATTTCCATCCAATCGCCTCATACAGGAGAGCATAATTGTGTCCGAGTTCACTCTGCATAGTGAAGAGGACACAGACCTGTCATCCGCCTGCTCAGCGGAGAGATCCCCACTGAACATGCCGATTTTGCTTGGCGGACGGGCCCGTGTGAAAGGGACCTAAAGTCATAAAAATAAAGGTATTAAAAAAACATCATATGCAATACACGTTACATATCGCCTCGCACAAACTGGCTCATAACTTATTTAGCTGGCTCCTAGATTTAAAAAAAAAATTGTCAAGCCCTGCTGTATTGTAATCACAAGTGATGTTTACATTTCTTCCGATAGCAATACAAGTAAATGCATAGGTTCATAGCAGTGGTAAACGCCTAGGTAGGTCACGTCCACATATGTACACAGTGTTCGCCACACACATGTGAGGTATAGCCGCAAACCTTATAGCGAGAGCAATAATTCTAGCACTAAACCTCCTCTGTAACTCTAAACTGGTAACCTTTAAAAATGTTTAAAGAATCGTCCAAGTACGTTTTTAAGCACTGTAGTTTTGCGCCATTCCAAGTGGGTGCGCAATATTACAGAATAACATGTTAGGTATCTATTTACTTGGCATAACATCGTCTTTCATATTTTACAAAGAAAAAAAAAATGGGTTATATATTGTTTTTTTTTTTTTTTTTATGGATTTGAAAAACCACTGCATAAATACTGTGTGACATGAAAAATTGTAACAACCGCCATTTAATTCTCTAGGGTCTCTGCTTATATATATATATATATATATATATATATATATATATATATATAATGTTTGGGGGTTCAAAGTAATTTTCTAGCAATAAAATACAGATTTTTACTTGTGTAAAAAATTGTGTCAGAATAGGCCTGGTCCTTAAAGGGGTTGTAAAGGTTAATTTTTTATTTTCGAAATAGGCTACTTCCAAATGTTTTTTTTCTTTGTCTGAATTTCTCACTTCCTATTTCTCCTCAGTAAGCTTGCCCCCATCATCCAAGCGGTGGTTAGTCAGCAAGAACAGCTTACTGAGGAGTAACAGGAAGTGAGAAATTCAGAAAAAGGAAAAAAACATTTAGAAGGGAAATTGAAGGAAAAGGTAAGTGAACCAACAATGCACTAGCTTAAAGGAACCTATTTAGAAAATAAAAAACAAACCTTTACAACCCCTTTAAGTCTAGGTTCACACAGAATGCGGCTTTGAAATTGTGCACCCTCACTTGAAATTGTTTCAAAGCCGTATGTTAGTGCGACTTCACTGACATCTGTGCAACTTTATGCCAAAGGTAGCGTAAGGAACTACTTTTTCAAATCGGTGCGGCACCGTAAAGTCAGCGTCAAGCCAATTTGAACAGTTTTATTTCCGACAGTAGGGTGAAAATTCCGTCCGCTCCGTGTGTCCGTCGGCTCAGCGGGGGGGTCTCCGCTGAGCTGTCGGGCAGACAGAGCAGTCCCCGCACACTATGCAGGGACCGCCATGTCTCTCCTCCGCTATCCCCTATGGGGAAATCGGAGGGAAACGGACCGTCTGTCCGTTTACATCCGATCCGTTCCACCGGACGGAAGAAAAAATGGACATTCTTCCGTCCGAAAAAACGGATGCGGATCTTGCGGACATTAGCGGATGCATCATCCGCTAACGGATCCGCTCCCATAGGGGCCCATTACAAGTCCGTTAACGGACTTGTAATTAGCGGACCGTTCGTCCACTAGTGTGAAAGGGCCCTAAAGTGTATCCAAAGCCCAAACTTGTTTTCCCACTTTTAACACAATAGGTAAAAAGGCTGCATTTTTGCCATTTGTTTCTCATTAGGGAGATTTTCTTTCTCCTCTTGTCCTGGAGACGCAACAAGAAGTGAGAGGATATTTTTCCAGTCCCCTCTTTCATAGCTGTCACTGAACAAGTCTCAGAATTGGAACATTTCCCTTCTACCCCTGTTCTGCTGGCAACTCAAAGTTTAGGATGTGCTCTCACTCATTCCTGGTGACATTGGTGACTCTACAGCCCTGGCCAAAAGTTTTGAGAAAGACACAAATATTAGTTTTCACAAAGTCTGCTGCCTCAGTTTTTTTTAATCAAAAAACTTTTGTATTTGTTGATGCAGCAAGTATACACTGCACATCTTCAAATACAACCAAATATGTTGCACTGCACTATTACATAACTGTTGATGCAAAGATAAAGTTGTCCCGAAAACGATACTAGTATCGGGACCGATACCGAGTATTTGCGGGAGTACTCCCGCAAATACCCCCGATACCTAAATAGAATACTTCCCGCCGCCGCAAATGCAGCCGCTGCATACCGCAGCGTTAATCCCCTGCAATACAGCGTGCATTACAAGCTTTCGTTTGAATACTTGTACAAGTATACAAACGAAAGCTTGTAATGCGCGCTGTATTGCTTGGGGATTAACCCGGCAGCAGCTACTACAGGTATGGGGGACAGGACATGGCTGCAATGTGTGTGGGACATGCATGGCTGCATCTGTGGGGGGGGGGACATGGCTGCAATATATGTGGGGGGACATGGCTGCATTTGGGGACACATTTAAAAAAAGCATCAGTATTGGCGAGTACATGAAAAAAAGTATCGGTACTAAAAAAGTGGTATCGGGACAACCCTACTTTTAACACTTGGTCAAACAACTTGCAAATCGGATCACAAACTTTCTTTTTGCTACACCAAGCACTGAACATACCAAAACTGAAACTATTAACCATTTTCCCTTCCCTTCTCCTTCCATCCCACCTCTCCTTTTACGTCTGGTAATTATTTATTTTTTATATTAAAGTCGTAGTAATCTATCCATTACTAGTTGTGGTGGGGCAAAAGCCGGATCAGACAGCCACGCCTGCCGGACAATTTTAAATCTTTTCACTGCATTTCTGTGACAATAGGCCAGTTATTGCCTAATCAAGACCAGTGATAGCGAACCTTGGCACCCCAGATGTTTTGGAACTACATTTCCCATGATGCTCAACTACACTGCAGAGTGTAGTTTCTCAGGTCTAACACAAAGTGTTTCCTTTAGGTGAATCGGAAACACTTAATTGGTATTCTGTGCAGTGGGGTTATCATTAGGATTTTTCTGGTTAACCCCATCTGTTCTTCTCACGGTCAGCACAGATTTTTTCACTTTTAACAGGGGGAAGTGCAAATATACACCTTGCTTTACGGCAGTGTTTCTCAATTCCAGTCCTCACGCCCCCCCAACAGGTCATGTTTTCAGGATTTCCCTCAGATGAAAAGGCTGTGGTGATTACTAAGGCAGTGAAACTGATCAAATCACTTGTGCAAAATAATGGAAAGCCTGAAAACATGACCTGTTGGGGGGGCCTTAGGATTGGAATTGAGAAACACTGCTTTACGGATTGCATGAGCATCATGGCAAATGTAGTTCCAAAACATCTGGAGTGCCAAGGTTCGCCATCACTGACATATACAGTCCATTATTTCCCTGTTGGGACAGTAGGCGCCATCCAGTGTCTAGCTATAAGCTTTCTAGCTTAAGTAGTCTAGTAATCATAATGTACATTCCCCTCTGGTACATCTCCTCATCAATCGCTCCCAATAGACATACCAGAGGGGTGGAGGGCACCAGTACATGTGCCAACCGGGAGACAGTCTGCAGGACCTCAGTCCAATACCTTTTGAGTTTTGGACACCGCCACAGCATGTGTATGAGATCACCCTGCTGCGTTTTACATTTCGGGCATAGGGGTGAATCCCTCAGGCCCCATGCATACAGTTTAGTTGGCGTATGATTAAACCTCTAATTACTATACTACCGTGTTGCAATTGCATTCATTGCGCGGCAATCATGAGTTTAAATCAGGTGGTGAGGAGGCAACAAATCGCCTCCTCGACACCTGTCAACACACATTGGCATTGCTTTTCAGAGGAGCAGCAGTGCCTGCTGCAAGTGTGAATGAGCCCTTAGTTGCATTTGGCAGTGGCACCCTTAGGGTTCGTTCACAAGTAAAGTGGGGGTGGTAAAACTGCAGGATATAATAGACATCTATGGCCAAGCACAGGAAAGCTGCAGGTACACTGCACCCACAGTGTGGGTAAACCACAGCCTATCAGTGTGTAAGCAGCCCTATTATGACCAGTGTATTGCCTCACACTGACCTGAAGATCTCTTCTCTCCTGCTGCTGGCCCCACTCTGGAGGCCGCTAGTCAGGATTAGGGATGAGCTTCGGCGTGTTCGCATGGAACACGTGCAGAGCCCGTCAGGAAGACAGCGCGGCGCTGATCACAGCAGGGGAGACATTGTCCCGATGCTCGGCTGCAGAGATCAGCAAATGTCTCCCTGGCTGTGATTAGCGCAGTGCACACTTCCTGGCGGGCTCTGCACGTGTTCCATGCGAACACGCTGGAGCTCATCCTTAGTCAGGATAAGAGTGCAGTTGGGACAGGAGCCAGCACTACAGAGGAGACATTGGATTATGCAGCTCTTGCTCCCTACTACAGCTCCACCTTTACAAGTAGTTTGTTGCTCTGGAAGGGTGGGTCAGCAAATCCAGACCGATATCTACCAGTCATCTGTTAACGATCTACAGGTTGCTGACCCTGGTGCAAATTGACGGCACTATATAAGTACCGCAAATAAATAAAATAATACTATAGCTGCCATCACTGAAAAGCAATCTATGAATGGGGGAGGCAGACCTTTCATTCATCCACCTGTCCTCCATTCATAAAGTGCTTTTTATTGCTGGAAGCTATAGTACAATTCCCATGAATGGAGGAGGGAGCAGAACAGGTGGGCAGCCGGAAGATTACTGCTGAAGGGGAATAGGGGGGGCCAAAGTAGTAAACAACTAATGCAACCACCAGCACAAGGGGCAATTCTGATTCAATGGAAGTACTATCCCTTGTGCAAATTTAAAGCATAGGCTGAGATTTGATTATATAAGACACAATGGGGGTTATTTACTAAAGGGGAATCCACTTTACACTACTTTTGCACTAAAGTGCACTTGGAAGTGCAGTCGTTGTAGATCTGAGGGGGACATGCAAGGAAAATAATAAACAGCATTTTAGCTTGCACATGACTGGATGATAAAATCAGCAGAGCTTCCCCTCATTTCAGATCTACCCCTCAGATCTACAGCAAGTGCAGTTTGCACTTGTAGTGCAAAGTGGATTTGCCTTTAGTAAATAACCCCCAATGTGTGGGGTTGGCCAGTAAGGCCATAGTAAAGAGCTTGTCCTCTCGCTCACCCTGTAATTGGAGATAAGGAACTTGGCCTCACACAGCAGCCTCCACACTGTCCTGTCTTCTCTCACTCTCTCTACCCCCTCAGCTCCCTTTCGCAGGAATGGGTTAGTAACTCCCCACAGAAGTGCGACCAGCAGAAGCGAGCACACATCTCCTACAGCCATAGACATGACAGCCAAGTTCAGTCCCACTCCCTCCACTTCTCAGACACGCCAGTCACGGCGCTCTACACACACTTCCTGACTCCCAGCACTTCCGCTACCTGGAGCCATAGAGTGTGGAGTTCCTGTACTCTATTGTTCCGACTTCCGGCCTCCTTCTACACGCGCTAAGCCTTACCGACAGCTGATCGCAACATGGTGAGTAAAGGGGTTCGGGGTTGTGGGCGCCGTGTAATATGGCGGCGGCACGAGTGATGCACCGGAAGACGACGAGCCATAGATTACTCTGTAACTGGAAATTCTGTGATCGCCGGCTCTCTGGCTACAGACCAGCACCCTTTTAATTGCTGTTTTACTAGGAGGCCCCTTTAAAACCGACCAAGCATGGCACATACATATGAACCTTCCTAGTGGGGTGCCCATGTGGGCTGGTAAAGTAAAGTGCCAGCACCACCCTTAGTATTTTTCCTTACCTTCTTAATCAATATAGTGTAGTAACTCGGAGGAACCAAGTTCGCCTTCCTGATCTCAGATTGTTACAAACTGGATTAGGAATAACCCTTTGGCTGCCAGAGCCTTTTTTTGCACATAAGTTTAAAATTTTTTGAATCTGAAGATTACTTAAGACCCCAAAAAACAATACATTTTATGAAAGCATACACCCTGGAAAATAAAATGGTGTTAGTTCCACTTTTTTTTTTTATATTGCAGAGTATTAGTGCAACAGTTTATCAAGTGCAAAATTGTAAATAAAAAAATACGCTAAAGTTCATGTTAGGAAATAAAAGTGCAATGCATTTCTTAATGTTTTGTAAAATATAAAACATAAGGTTGTGCTGAGTAAATAGATACCAAGCAAGGTGTAGAATCTGTGTATGCCTGTGAAACAGCAACAACGTTTTCTGTAGGCGACGCTTTTAGAACTTTTAAAGGTCATTCGTTTAGAGTTGAATGCAAACAGTGGCCCTGGAATTTTGTTCTAATGCTCCATGCACACTGGGCTTAAAAAAAAAAAGGCAGTTCCTTTGGCAGAAAAAACACTCATATAGAGCACTTTTTTTACACAGTTTAGACGAGTTTTGCGCTTTTTCTGCCAGTAAGCTCCAATCAGGAACACCAACCCGGAAGGCTTTATTTTTCCTGCCTCTAAACGATGAGCTCAAAATCTGCCTGTAATCGGCCTAATGTGCATGGACACATAGGATAACATTGAGTTACTTCAACAGGCAGAACACAAAACTCCTGTAGAAGCCACAATTTTTAAGTCAGTGTGCATGGTGATATGTAACGTTAAACTAGCGCCTGAAAAAAAGCCTCATCTGCAATCCCAGTGTGAAAGCCAGAGTGCTTTTAAACTGGGGCGTTGCACTGGCAGGATGTCCAAAAAAGTCCTGCAAGCAGCCTCTTCGTAGCTCTTTAGAAGAGAATACACCATTTCTAAAGCACCCCTGCCTATTGAAATCAAAGAGCAGCGGCGCTTTGCGGGTGGTTTTAACTATTCGGCCGCTAGCGGGGGTTAAAAGTACCCTGCTAGTGCCCGAAAAGCGTCACAAAAACATCAGATCAGCGAATAGATTCTTCGCTGGTACCGGTTCAGTTGGAACTGGCTGAGATTCGAATCATGTATGGGCAGGCTAAACTTGCCCAAGTATATGGATCAAATTGGTTACAACCAGCCTGCTGGTATAGCCACTATCAATAAACACTGTTTTATCCCAGCGGGCTACGGCTTCCCCCACACAGAGAATACAATGGCTCGGTGGAATGGAAACCCATGTTTGCAGGAAAGACGTTCTCACCATCTGTGGATGGCATTAGCCTTAATTCAGTGCATGTTAATGTGCCAAGTCATCACAATGATGTAAATGGCTCCTTAATCTAAGATTGTAAGCTCTCACCAAAATGAGAACAGACGGGGGATTTTATAGCAGTGGCACATGCAGTTCAGGATACACTCTTGTGCGCATGTACAGGAGTTGCGTTATTGGGCTAATGCCTGAAACGGCTACAGGGAAGATTGTGGAGACGGCCAGGGAAACTTGTAGCGGCTGACTTTTATTTTTCCCTTAAAGCAGTTGTATACCCAAAAAAAAAAAAAAACCTGCAAGGCAAAGGCATAGCGAACTAGTATACTAGCTCATTATCAAATACTTACCTCAGAACGAACCCCCCGTATCAGAGCCCGGTCCACGCTGAGGGAGCTGACATCTTGCCCTCGGCGTGTCTTCCGGTTCGCGGCTCCGGCCACTCACAGATGACGTCACTGCGTGGGAGTTTTCTTGCCGGCAAGGTCTGCCAGACCTTCAGCCGGGCATTCAGAGTGCATGCGCCACGGCTGCATGCAAAGGGAATATCTCCTAAACCAGGGATCCTCAAACTACGGCCCTCCAGCTGTTGTGGAACTACACATCCCATGAGGCATTGCAAAACTCTGACATTCACAGACATGACTAAGCATGATGGGAATTGTAGTTCCTGAACAGCTGGAGGGCCGTAGTTTGAGGACCCCTGTCCTAAACCATACAGATTTAGGAGATTTGAATTTTACCCAAAGGTGAGCCTTATTATAGGCTTACCTGTAGATAAACTTGTCAAATATGGGTATCCAACCACTTTATGGAGCTTGGAGCTCTTCTTTAAAGTACTTCTAAACCCCAATTCCCCCCCCCCCCTTATTGCATTCCCTGCATTAGGGTGTAAAATGCCAGTAGGAGCAAGGGAGGTGGGCTATAATTCTATATACAGTGGGACCATGGAGAACAAATGTAGCCACCCTCTTAACAAGAAGTTGGATCCAAAAGCTAAGGAAAAAACCTTGAGATTTTGAGGAGGCTGAGAGCAATGAAAGCATTGATTATCACTCAAAAAAAGAGAAAAGGGGGGGGGGGAGGGAGGAAGAAGTCAGAGGTAGAAGGTAATCTTTTTCAGTTAATACATATTAATAGCTTATTTTTTTTTTAACCAGTGTCACTTTAACCACTTAAGACCCGGACCAATACGCTGGCAAATGACCCAAGGGGTTTTTGCGATTCGGCACTGCGTCGCTTTAACAGACAATTGCGCGGTCGTGCGACGTGGCTCCCAAACAAAATTCGCGTCCTTTTTTTCCCACAAATAGAGCTTTCTTTTGGTGGTATTTGATCGCCTCTGCGATTTTTATTTTTTGCGCTATATACAAAAATAGAGCGACATTTTTGAAAAAAAATCAATATTTTTTACTTTTTGTTATAATAAAAAACCAATAAACTAAATTTTAGTCAAACATTTAGGCCAAAATTTATTTAGCCACATGTCTTTAGTAAAAAAAAAATCGCATTAAAAAAAAAATAGCTACCTAGCGGGAACAGCGACACTAATACAGCGATCAGAAAAATGATCGCTTAGTGACGCTGGCAATAGGGAGTGAAAGGGTTAACTAGGGCGGTGATCAAGGGGTTAAAACTTTATTGGGGGGGGTGGGGGGGGCTACCCTGACACTACTGACTGTCTGACTGTCACACTGTCTGTCACACTGACACTAAATACAGTAATCATACATGATTACTGCATTCAGTGACACTGTGACAGGGGGGAGGGGGCGATCGCGGGGGTTAAATGTGTGTGTCAGTGTGCTGTTTGGTGCAGGACTTACTTGTTCTGTAGTGATCTCGCTTGAAACAAACGCCGAGGGAGAGATCACGTCGCTTCCTCCTTCCTGTGTTTACACAGGAGGAGGAAGTGACAGGTCAGGCGGGCGCGCGCATTGGCTGGGAGCGATCCGGAGGGGGCGGATGAAAACGGATAGCCGCCCCCACTTGTCGGATCGCTCCTGCAGCCGCGCGGACCGCCGCATGTACGGGGGGGGGGGGGGTCCGATCGGACCCCCGATCCCCCCCAAGGCACCAACGTATATATACGTTGATGTGCCTGTCGGTGCCATTCTGCCGACGTAAATGTACATGCGGCGGTCCTTAAGTGGTTAAGGGGACACATACCATTGCACTGCATGTAAAGCACATCCTGCCTGCTGCATGCAAGAGGTTGGGTGTGCACATTCATTGTATACCATTACAGAACTAAAAGCATTGAGAAATGGTTATAATGCACTGTTGTGCTACTTTGAAAAGGGACCAGCCCTACACAGAAATACGTTTATGCATTAACCAATGTTTATTTTGTTATTTGAAATTTACAATTTATTAATCCTTTCTTTATTATCAGAGACCAATCCTGCTTCAGGGCCATGAGAGGTCTATTACTCAGATAAAGTACAATCGTGATGGTGACTTGCTGTTTACAGTTGCTAAGGACCCAGTAAGTATACAGCTGAATATACATGCTAAAGTTTATTTCTGTGAGACACTTACATGGGGTTGCCTTTTATATTAGTAGTGTTAGCATGGGCACAGTCAGATGAACGTTTACAATCATCAAAAAAATAAGTGATAAAATCGGCATCAAACAACTCTTCAGTGAAAAAGTTATATAGACATAAACATTTTTTTTTTAACGTGAACATGAAAATAAAATGTGGCAGCTGCCCCTTTAAGTGAGAATGTCACTTCAATCAAAGAAAAAATATAGCCAAAGCTCATTTGGATCACAGGAGTGCAGTTCGTTTTACATGCCTGGGACGTCTGATGTCACAGAGTTGGTCCATGCACGAGTGTCATCACGGCCATAGAGTTGGCATCTGCCCAGCACCCTGCTCAGGCTCTGTGAGCTGCTGAGAGCCTGAACAGGCCATCCTGCCGCCTACACAGCCCAGGGAGAAGGGGGGGGGGGCTGAGAGCTGCTGACTGACAGTCGGCAGCTCTCTGCTCTGGGAACTGTGAGAACCGAGCGGTGGTATTCGATCGCTCGGTTCTCAGTGTAGAAATGCTGGGGGACAGATGCTGCATCCACTTAGGTAAGTATGAATCCCCCCAAAAAAACACATCTCTCGTAAATAACCATATGAAAGGTATGGTGCTACTTTTTAACAAACCGTGAATAAACGGTCATAAAACTTGTGTATAACTTATAAGTCCTTCACAGCTATTTCAATTTTGCAATGAGATTAAATAGAAGAAAATTAAGAAATATCAACAAGATTCTCTGAGTATAAAGAAGGGAAAGTTTATCAGTGACGGAGAATCAAATTCTCTTATGTCTAGAGAAACGTCAGTTGAACAGGAACTTGCAATACAGAAGGTAGGGAGGGAATCTCTAGAAACGTGAATACCACTAATGTTATTGGAAGACAGAACCTCAGAACCATATCAAGAACAGGCACCATTTTACTGGAGAAAGGTGGAGGCTTGACCCCCTACTAATGAAAGAAATGTGATTACCAGAACTATAGGAGTGATCCTGCATAGGGTTATGGGGTTCCAACTTACAATAGGTTTTCCCCACTATGAGAGAGATCACCCCCAAGTTACACACAGTATGGGTATAGAGAGAATCCCCCTTTTAGGCCACAAAGAGGAAGGTTTAATGGGAACAATAAAGACGGGACCTCATTTAGACTCTAGCAACAGGGGGAATGGAGGGAAATGGAAAGAACCATAACAAGCTCCCCAGTGTACCCCAAGGTGACAAAAAGAACAAGCGTCCTGATGACGCACTTCCTTTAAAATGCATTGAGGCTGCGCAGTCGCCACGTCTGTTGTCGCATCCGTTGGGGGACCCGCATCACTTCCGGGTATTGAAACGCATGCTGGCTTGGTGCGAGCGGCTGAGCAGCTTTACTGAAAGGCTGTCTGTGTTGGTGCTTACCTAAAAGCACCTTATAATGTAAGTTTTTTTTTATATATATATATATATATATATATATATATATATATATATATATATTTATTCTGGCAATTTTTAAATAAAATACTACACTGTATTACCTCTCTGGGAATGGCTCATTGGCATCAAGTGGGAGAACTTCTTGGGGGTACCTGTGTGTGCTGGATCCATTACTGCTGTTGGAGGTAATAAAAGAGAACAATGTTGTAATAGTGTGAAAAGCGACTTAGGCCTTTAAAGGCCATTTTCAGTTAGTGAGTACATTTATTTATTTTTTTCTCACTGTGGTGGGGCACTTGAATAAATCTACAAGTCGCATTCTTTTTGAAGCACTTTGATTGAAAAAAACTGAAGGTTTTAGAAGTTATTCACACATTGTTTGATATTTTATATTCATTTGGACTGTTTGTTAAAAAGAAGCACCATACCTTTCATATGGTTTACAGTAGAGCCCTCATGCTTTAAAGTGTCAGGTTTGGCTGTGTTTTTTTTTTTATTATTTAGGACAGTTTCAACTTCCAAGTTCTGATATGAATGGCACTTCATTCTTATGTTTCTCTACAGCTGCTTTTGGCATGTAGGAGCATAGACTTGATTAAACTATTGCATGGTTTTTATGTATATTGAAATGTGTAAATTCCCTGGATTGTGATGTTTTGTAAGAAATCCAAAATATGGGAAGTAAACTAGGAGGATCTGTTTTCCCATATTCTGTTGAAGGGCACAAGTTTCCACTTGAGCAGAAGTGTAAGCTGAACGTTAGGCCAATGGCTAAATACACACATACAGTATAAAAGAGTTAATTTACCTGCCAAAGGCATTCTATTTCTGCTCATCCAGTCCTGATATTTACACAACCCTGCCACACAGCACAGCCCTGTGTTGTATGGCAGGACACCTGGTGTGTGTGTGTGTGTGTGTGTGTGTGTGTGTGTTTTTATGCTATTCACTAACATTCACAGGTCTCTTGCCTATTCTCACCCTTTGGGAAGTGAAAGGTTGTGCTGGGGTGGGGGGTATGGAGGATGATGGGAGCTGCAGAGGTGTGCAGAAGTACACTGATGTGTGCAACTGGGTACAGAAATGTGCTAGGGGTATTTTACAGAGATGTGCAGGGGGTGGCAACCCCTAATTAAGATTTTCTCCTCCCTACAATTGCTGGCTGAACACATTGGGGGAAAAAAGTGTACCTGACGTTTTTTTGGCAAGGTAGGCAACCATGCAGGAAGGGGTCTCGCTGCAGAACACGTCAGTCCTGCTGTGGGACCACAATAATGGGAGTAAAGGGCCTGGATCAGTGGCAAGGGCCCCAGGATGGGGCCAGAAGAGCCCTTTGTAGTTTCTTGCACCGGGGTCCTGAAGGTTCTAGTTACGCCTCTGGCAGAAATGGGATGGCTAGGGTACAAATCTGCATCTAAGGCCTGTTTTTTTTTATAATGCACATGTTTTACATGTAATTTAGAGTTCTCCTTAAAAGATTACTTCTCATGTTTAATATGTGTTTTTTTACTTCTAGGTTGTAAATGCTTTTTATTCTCTGAATGGAGAGCGACTTGGTACCTACAATGGCCACACTGGAGCAGTGTGGTGTGTTGATGTTGACTGTATCCTTTTAAATTACTGAAGGTCAATCAGAATAATTTGGTGGGATGGAATGTTTCCATGGCAATGAAACAAATATGTGAATAGTACACACACACACACTACGGAAAGTATTCATTCATTTTTTCACTTTCTTTTCCCCTCATTAATGTACACACAGCACCCCATATTGACAGAATGTTTGCAGATTTATTAAAAAATGTATAAAAGAAACTGAAATATCACAAGGTTTAAGTATTCAGACCTTTTGCTGCGACACTCCTATATTTAAAAGCGGAGGTCCACTCGATTTTTTTTTTTTTTTTCTATTTTTTTTTTCACTGGTCCCCGCTCTCTCCTGGGAACAGTGTTTCCCAGAACACAGTGGGAGTCAGAAACCGGAAGTGGTGCAAATACCTGTCTTAGACAGGTATCTGCACCCCCCTCCCCCTGAAAGGTGCCAAATGTGACACCGGAGGGGGGGGGGGTCCAAAAAGTGGAGGTTCACTTTTTGTGTGAACCTCTGCTTTACCTCAGGTGCTGTCCATTTCTTCTGATCATCATTGAGATGATTCTACACCTTAATTTGAGTCCAGCTTTGTTTGATTATACTGATTGGACTTGATTAGGAAAGCCACACACCTGTCTATATAAGACCTTACAGCTCACAGTGCATGTCAGAGCAAATGAGAATCATGAGGTCAAAGGAACTGCCTGAAGATCTCAGAGACAGAATTGTGGCAAGGCACAGATCTGGTCAAGGTTACAAAAATATTTCTGCTGCACTTAAGGTTCTTAAGAGCACAATGGCCTCCATAATCCTTAAAGGCATTGTAAAGGTAAAACATTTTTTCCCTAAAATAGCTTCCTTTACCTTAGTGCAGTCCTCCTTCACTTACCTCATGCTTCGATTTTGCTTTTAAATGTCCTTATTTCTTCTGAGAAATCATCACTTCCTATTCTTCTGTCTGTAACTACACACAGTAATGCAACACTTTCTCCCTGGTGTGGAGAAAGCCTCTTGAGGGGGGGGGGGGGCGATTAGGAGGGTCAGGACACTCTCTACTTTGCAGATGGAGAAAGGAGCGGTGTGTTAGTGGGCGTCCTGACACTCCTGCTCGCCCCCTCCCCCCTCAAAAGGCTTTCTCCACACCAGGGAGAAAGTCACATTACTGTGTTTAGTTAGACAGAACAGGAAGTGAGTATTTCTCAGAAGAATTAAGGACAGTTAAAAGCAAAATCGAAGGATGAGGTAAGTGAAGGAGGACTGCACTAAGGTAAAGGAAGCTATTTAGGGAATTTTTTTTTTTTACCTTTACAACCCCTTTAATTGGAAGACGTTTGGGACAACCTGAACCCTTCCTAGAGCTGGTCGTCTGACCAAACTGAGCTATCGGGGGAGAAGAGCCTTGGTGTGAGAGGTAAAGTAGAACCCAAAGATCACTATGGCTGAGCTTGGGAGAAAGTTGTAAAAAGTCAACCATCACTGTAGCCCTCCACCAGTCGGGGCTTTATGGCAGAGTGGCCCAATGGAAGCCTCTCCTCAGTGCAAGACACATGAAAGCCTGCATGGATTTTGATAAAAAAAAAACATCTGAAGGACTCCAAGATGGTGAGAAATATCATTCTCTGGTCTGATGAGACCGAGATAGAACTTTTTGGCCTTAATTCTAAGTGGTATGTGTGGAGAAAACCAGGCACCTGTCCAATAAAGTCCCAACAGTGAAGCATGGTGGTGGCAGCATCATGCTGTGGGGGTGTTTTTCAGCTGCAGGGACAGGGCGACTGGTTGCAATCGAGGGAAAGATAAATGCGGCCAAGTACAGGAATATTCTGGATGAAAACCTTTCTTTATCGTACATCACGGGACACAGAGCGGCAATCCATTACTATGTGGGTTATAGAGTCTACCTTCAGGTGTGGACACTGGTGTAATTAACTACACAGGAAGTTCCCTCCCTATATAACCCCTCCCATACTGGGAGCTCCTCAGTTTTTTCATCAGTGTCTAAGGTGTTGGTCACGAGTGAACATGTGCTCTTAGGAGCTCCACTGGAGGGATCCATGCTGGATGTAAAGAACCTCCATAAATCCGGATCCGTCCAAGGTGCTTCATAGCCAAAGTGGACGCTACCTGGGCCTCGGTACGAAGAACGAGGTTTAGCCTATAATGCCTCTCTGCGGAGGGCTGGATCCTGGGTTCCAGAACTTTGTGCCTTCTAAGGACCAAAAGTTTTTTCTGCTGCCAGGATGCTATATAGGTCCAGGGGAGTTGGTGTTCCTGCCATGGACCCCGGTCCCTGAAGGTCTAGGACAATACCCACGGTGAAGGGGGAAGATTGGGCCTCTTGCTTGGCAATACCCTGCAGCGTGGAGAAGGTAAGAGGAGGGCCTACGGGACTTGGTTCGACAGTAGGTCCTCCGTGGGGGACTTGGGTCTCGCCTATATTATGCTTCTATGCATGGGCAATGTAAACCACTATGTCTTCTGAGACAGGATGGCTCAGGGCACCCATATACCTCCCCTAGCCGGCATGCAGCCTGGCCCACCATGTCTGTTAGACGGGATGGCTGCAGTACCTATATATCTCCCCTTGAAGGGGCCGGTACATAAATAAAAAATAAAAAAATATGCCCTTAATCCTATACAAAGGATTGTCTTCCATGTGTAGTTGCAAGTCTTATCTGTGTTTCCACTACTATGGGCAGTAGAAGACATGCCTGATGTTTTTGCTTACCATGCTTTCCAGAAAACGGAAGCTTAAGTGTTAGCTGATCTATTGTGTCCCACTTCCTCTGCTTTAGGCTCTACCATGTTGCACGTGTTCACCGGCTCAGTGCAGTCGCAGAGAAGGCTCTTCAAAGGGCCCGGACGTCAGAGCTCTGTAAAGCTAGGGGGACACAAACGTAAGCACCTTGTGTGAGTTGGATACAGATTCATCTAAGACGCCTACTCGCATCTAGCTGTGCAGATTAGCAGGCATTGTGTCAGACTAAATTCAGCTATTTGATGCACCTGGGTTAAGTGCCTCTGCTTTAGCTTAGGACTTGGTCTCCCCATTGAATAAGGTCAGGGGTAGGAATATAAAGAGGGATCGCCACCTGAACCTGGTGGACCCTTATTCTCCTCTGAAGAGACTTAAACAGCTCATAGATTGAGCCATCAGACCTGTCAGGCATTGCAGCCTTCCCCCAACATTGCAATCACTCTGCATGTGTTTTGTGTTTTGCAAGAAAAAAAAAAGGGGGTGTCCCCCTTTTCCTGCTTTAATCCTGAAACAAAGGGATTAGAAAGCTTGGGGATAAAAGTTTCACTGTCAGAGGACAGGAGACAGGAGCTGCAGCCTAACAAGGAGAAGCTATCAAAAGCCCTACAGGTTCTGATTACACCTCTATCTTCTCCTTAGAGTGTAAAGAGAGGTTTTCCTATAGGTGGCTAGTAAGACCTCCATATAATCCTCAGCCTGGTGTCGGCTTCAGGCTAACCAAATGCATCGGAGGGATGCACAGTTGCGGGCACACATTGCTAATGTCTCTTAATTGAGGAAACACACATCTGCAGAGGATAATTTCCTCTTTACCAGTCCGCATGTTGCATAACATACATGAGTTTGGAATGCATGTGGGATAAAAACAAGTAACAGAGCAGATTCTATTGTGGATCGCATAAACATACATGTTTCTGTCTATATGGTGCTGCATGTTTCCACAAAAGAGGTCGCATAAAAGATGCTTGTAATGCTGAATCGCATAAAGATGCTTGTAGGCATAAAAATGCTGAAACACACATGATTACCTGATCACCCAAGTCCTTGTTTCCCCCAAGGATGTTTGGTTACACAGAAGAGGTTTGTTTCCACAGAAAGTCCTAAAATCGCATAAAGTTGCTTGGATGCAAAAAAGATGCTGGATCACACATGGTTACCTGATCATCAGCGTCCTGGATTACCCAAGGATGTTTGGTCACACAAATAGGCTTGTTTCCACAAAAGTACCTAAAGTCGCATAAAGATGCTTGTATGCATAAAAATGCTGAATCGCATAAAGGATGCTTGTATGCATAAAAAGGTTGAATCACACAGGATTACATGATCACCCAAGTCCTTGATTCCCCAAGGATATTTGGTCACGCAAAGAGGCTTGTTCCCACAGAAATGCCTAGAATCGCATAAAGAGGCCTGAAGGCATAAAAATGCTGAATCACACAGGATTACCCGATCACCCAAGTCCTGGATTACTCAAGGCCTAAAGAAGCTGGATCACACATGGTTGTTGGATCAACAGAGTCCTGGATTACCCAGGGATACTTGATCACATAGAGAGGCTTGTTTCACAGAAATGCCTAAAGTCACATTAAGATGCTTGGGTGCATAAGGATGTTGGAACGCACAGGGGTGCTTGGTCACACAAGGGTTCTTGTCCGCACAGTAGTGCTTAAAATGCATAAGATGTTGATCGCATGGAAGATGCTGAATCGCATGCATGGTTACTTTAAAGTTGCACATGGTGGCTTAATTAAGCAATACAGGATGCCTTGTGTTTGCATAGAGATACGTGTCTGCATGGGTTCATGTTGCACATTGTTGCATAACACGTTTATAGCACATGCTTGCTTGCAAGGATGCTCGTTCCAGAACACACATGCTATATGCATGTTTGGCGTGAGACATATTTATATGATTTCATGCTTCCATGAACACACACTGCCATGTACACACGCCTCCATTGAGGCATATGGCTTTAACACTTGCCACATACACATATGGGGAGCCCGTTGCATATGTGTTTATTTACTTGGGACTGCAGAGGTTGTCTGCGTTGTGCAGGGGAACAGCACTATCTCCAGTTGGTGGTCTTGCCCTTTTGGGTTAGCCTCCGTGTCTGGGTTGTCAGGGTGCTAGGGCCCGCCTCTAGCAGGTCTGTAGGCCCAGGGTATAGCAGTAATGGCATACGGAAGCGGACTCCTGCTGATGGATCAGTCAGCAGCATGGCTGGACCTAAGGGTGTCCAGCATGGTCAGGTATCTGGATCTCCTGGGTTAGGATTCCAGTCTAAAGATACATTCTTCATTGACAAGAAGCTGGGTATGTTTTGCACCAGGAGAGTACTTTTGGCCTAAGACAAGACCATCGCTATAAGAAAGCTGGTCTAGGTGGTTACGGCAAGGAACAGTTCCTTACTTTTGGCCTTCTGCTTAAGGCACTAGAGAAGATGCTGCTTCATTCAAGACAGTTCCCTATACTTTTATTCAGGACTGTTATAAACAGTATTGTGTTGGCCTAGAAGGAGTGGATCTTGTCCTAGCATTATCCAAAGAACCGGTCCCAGAGATAGGCTGGAATTCCTCTTGGTGGTTCTTAACTAAAGGGTTTGCCAGGTCAGGAAGAGACCTTGGCCCAGGGGAAGTAGTCGAGCTCCAAGGGAGCCTTATCTGTCAGCTAGAGCTACCGATGGAGCATCTGGCTTAGGGGCCTGAACGTTCAGGGGCTGGTTGGTTCGGTCAGAGTTCAATCAGACTATACCATATTAAGTGATTTACTTAATTTACCAAGGAGGAGCTTGTGTCTTGCCTATTGACATTCGTCATTTCATGAAATGCAGAATTGGCAGGCGATTCGCTGTAGCCGTCAACAAGTGTCTCCAGGAGAAGGACCTCTACACCCGACTGTTTTCCTGACCAAGGGCCACAGAAATAGTACCCTGTACATAAGATGTATTGGCGTCCAGGCTCAACAAGAAATTGAACAGCTTAAGGTCAAGGACAAGGGATCCACCCGCATGCGGGGCAGATGTGTTAGTAATCTGGTGGGACCAGTGGTCACTGGTTATGTCTCTCCCCCCAGTGCCGCGGCGTTTGTGGCTTCCATGCAACATTAGAGGATGGCGGAATCTGGCCTGATTACTCCGGCATAGCCCTGACGACCTTTTCTGTGCAGGGGTGGTAGTAGAGGACCCACGGTCCCTTACATCTTGTCCAGGCCTACTTCGAAGGGGGTATTACATCCTGTCGTGCAACAGGTGAATTAATGGTCTGGCTATTTTAGCCCACATTCTTCAGGATCAGGGTTTTTAGAATCAACGGCACTTCCTTGATTCATACAGGAAGGCTGGCCTCCAGGACCAGATATCCCAGGATCGGGAGAGCCCATGTTCCTGGTATGAAACAGATGGTGGCATCCTTGGAAGTTTGTCAAAGATAAAATTCCTGCCTTCCTGCATTTGGAAATGAGACGGAGCCAGCCTTAAGTTACATCAAGGATCCGATCTCGGCCTTGCCTCCAAAGGTCGCTTGCTTCACACTCTTTGTTCCGAGCCATTATACAAGGGGTGACGCGCATAAGTCCACCAGTTTAGTCGCCCTTGTGCTTGGAGGATTGGCTCTAGTTTTGTCGGCTTACAGGGTCAGCTCTGTGGGCCGATGCACCATATTTCCCTTCAGCCTTTAACAAGGGAATTGGTGTTCTTGGTTGTGGTAGCCTCCAAGAGAGTTTCAGTATTGGCAACCTCTTGGTATAAAACCATACTTATTCTTACTAGTAGGGTGATGTTAATCCTCACCCAGCCTTATTTACTAGAAGGATCTAGTGTTCATTTGAATCTAGATATTCTTACCTCCCCCTTTTTCAAAACCTTGTTTTCGGAAGGAAAGGTTATTGCTTTCTCTCAGTAGAGATGAGAGCAGTTAAATATCTATCTGAAGGTTCAGATATAGAAATCTGAAGTTTTTATTGTGCTGCCAGAAGACCCTAGATGTGGGCAGGCAGTGTTCAGTTCAGCTATTAAAATGGTTACACTCTCTCCTTTGGAGTAGAAGGGTCAAGGCCTATCTGAAGCGGCTGCTCGGATATGGAAAGCTGATGTTATTGCGCTACCAGGAGGCCCCAGGAAGGGGCAGGCAGCGTCTAAAATCAACTGTTTTCAAGATTGATTCATCAGGGTATTATTCAGGCTTGTGGTTCGGAGAGTGGGACTCCCCCTGTTTCTTGGGGGGGGGGGGCTCCGTACCAGGATAGTAAGCGCTTTATGCGCGATGCTTTACCGAGCCTTTATGACACAGATTTTCTGGGCCGCAACTTGGCGTCTGTGCTTAGGTTCACTGATTCTTGTCAGATGTACATAGGAGGGCAAAAGGATGCAGCTTTTTGGCGCAGTATGCATCTGGCAGCATTATAGATCCTCACATCTGATGGCGGCCTGCGTTGTTTGTGTCTCCCTCCCCTCAGTAAGCATTGCTTTCGGACATCCCACATAGTAATGGATTGCCGCTCTGTGTCCCGTGATGTACGATAAAGAAAATAGGATTTTTTATGACAGCTTACCTGTAAAATCCTTTTCTTGGAGTACATCACGGGACACAGAGCTCCCACCCCTCTTGTTTGGGGATATTGGGACACTTATTGCTTTGCTACAAAAACTGAGGAGCTCCCAGTATGGGAGGGGTTATATAGGGAGGTAACTTCCTGTGTAGTTAATTACACCAGTGTCCACACCTGAAGGTAGACTCTATAACCCACATAGTAATGGATTGCCGCTCTGTGTCCCGTGATGTACTCCAAGAACAGGATTTTACAGGTAAGCTGTCATAAAAAATCCTATTTTTCCAGAGCACTCTGGATCTCAGACTGGGCCGAAGGTTTACCTTCCAACAAGACAAAGACCCTGAGCACACAGCTAAAATAAAGTATTGGCTTCACAACAACTCCTTGACTGTTCTTGAATGGCCCAGTCAGAGCCCTGATTTAAACCCAATTGAGCATCTCTGGAGAGACCTAAAAATGTCTGTCCACCAATATTTACCATCCAACCTGACAGAACTGGAGAGGATCTGCAAGGAGGAATGACAGAGGATCCCCCAAATCCAGGTGTGAAAAACGTTTTGCATCTTTCCCAAAAAGACTCATGCCTGTATTAGAGCAAAAGGGTTCTTCTACTAAATACTGAGCAAAGGGTCTGAATACTTAGGACCATGTGATATTTCAGTTTTCTGTTTTAATAAATCTACAAACATGTCAACAATTCTGTGTTTTTCTGTCAATATGGGGTGCCTATATGTACATTATTGAGGAAAAAAATGAACTTAAATGATTTTAGCAAATTGCTGCAATATAACAGAATGAAAAATTTAGGGGGGTCTAAATACTTTCTGTACCCACTGTGCGTGTGTGTGTGTATAATTAATATATATAGATAATGTGTGTGTATACTTATACAAGCTCACAAATGCAGTATTTATTTTACTTTTGTATTTAGCTGTGTGCATTTAAGTGTATTGCTTGAGGAATGTTCTGCAGCAAAGGGCATGAAGGCAGTGCTGTCAAAATAGGCACCTTACTGTACAGCTTTTTTTTATTTATTTTTATTTGCTGACTGATGTCATTCCTTTAAGACCCCTTTCACACTGGGGCAGTGTGGGCATTAGCGGTAAAACTTCACTTTTAGCGGTGCTTTACCGCTGTTTTAGCGGTGCTTTTCGGATGCTAGTGGGGCACTTTTAACCCCTGCTAGTGGCCAAGGAAAGGGTATTTCAATGGGCAGGGGCGGTGTATACACTGCTCGCGCACAGCACCAAAGATGCTGCTTGCAGGATTTCTTTTTTTCCTGGGGTGGCTTGAGAGGCGCTATGTTTAGTGCTAAAATGCCTGAAAAGTGCCCAAGTGTGAAAAATGCTTTAGTAGGAATCAGGCCATTGTAGTTTTTTAAAATTTGATTAAGCTGGAGTCAAATCTAAGCATTGCAGTGCCGCACAAAACGCACCTTGGTGCATTGTAGTGCCATTAATTTTGAATAGCACACAAAAGCACCTCCTTAAAGCGGAGGTTCACCCTTAAATCTCTATATACTGTTATATCCAGCATACTGCTGACATCAACAGTATGCTGGATTTGCTGGATTTTTTTTTTTTCGGGCTGTACTTACGCTTTTTTTCTTGTTTTCACCTGACTTCCGGGTTCTCAATCACCCCCCGGGGAGTAGGCGTTGCATAAATGATTGACGTGCGGGTAAAGCGCGTCATTGCCTTCCGAAAATATCCGACGGGGACTCGGCAGTTTACGGCGCCTGCGCAGTCAGCTCTACACGGCAGGCGCCGTATAGTCCAGTAAAGAGCCGAGTCCCCGTCGGATATTTTCGGAAGGCGATGACGCGCTTTACCCGCACGTCAATCGTCTCCTGGGAGGATCATCACTCACTCCCAGGAGACATTGCGCAGAGCTCCCCGTTGGGGGGAAAAGGAGCGACACGCCCACTCCCCGCAAGGAAGAAGACCCGGAAGTGCGGCTGAAGACAGGTAAGTGTATACATTTAAAAAAAAATGACAACACTACAAGCCTTTATTAAGGCTGCAGATAGGTTAGCAAAAAAGTTCATTTTGAGGGTGAACCTCCGCTTTAACAAGACTTGTGGGTTGATTTACTAAAGGTAAATGGTCTTTGCACTGCAAGCACACCTGCTCTAGATCTAGGGGGAACATGAAAGTAATTTTTTTTTTTTTTAATTGCATTTTGCTGGCACATGATTGAAAGATCGAAATCAGCAGAGCTTTCCCTCAATTTAGAGCTTCCCCTCAGGTCTAGTGAAGCTGCATTTGCAGTGCACAGTATATTTGTCTTTAGTAAATTAACCTGTGATGATCTAATCTGTATCTGAAAACAGTGCTCTAATGTCATAATGTGCTAGAATGCATCGCTTACTAGCACATTATGAGAGACTTGCCTTAAAAGAAAGCCCTCCAGCGGCGCTCTGTCACCACTGAGAGGACTTCCATCTTCACCCAGTCTTCCTTCCAGGTATGTGGCCTCCAGCTACTTGAGTGGCTGGGGATGCAATGACGTTGCTCTTACGCATGTGCGCAGGAGCCGTCATTTACAGCATGGGCGCAGAATGTCCGGTACAGTATGCCAGACTTTCAGAGCGCATGCGCTGATTATGTCACCGGCTGCATGCACTCCAAGTATCTCCTAAACAGTGCAAGTTCAGGTAATGTTCACTGTACCTACAGGTAAGCCTTTTAATAAGCTAAGCTACCTGTAGATATAAGTGGTATAACAGTTTACTACCACTTTAAGTTTTTAGTATGAAATGAGCTCTACATTTTTGCCTCTTAAATTTTTTAACTGATTGTTCAGGGGATACGCGTCATGTACTCTCTGGTTCGGCAGATAACTCCTGCAGGTTGTGGGACTGTGAAACAGGTAAGTGCTTCTGGGCATCTTGTTGAGTGACTTATTTCTGGTCATTGTTTTTTTTTTATTTAGAATAATTGGCATACACAATATTTCATTGTCGCAATGTAATTAAGCAGTGCTTATGTATTGTGAAGATAGAAGGTATGTCTGTGGAAATAAATAGCTAGTACAAAGTTGGTTAGGTAGTAGCGGCCCAGTGATGAGGGGCGATGAGCAGGCAGCAGTACTAAACTGGTTTACACTCAAATCTGTAGTTTTTTTTGCAGTCAGTATACTTTGAGCATATCATGATTTAGCTGTTAGAATTTGTTTGCACTATTGGGTGCCCATATGTAAGATGATCAATCATCATTCATAGTGCTTGTGGGTGCCAACAGACATTGTTGAATGTTTTCAGTGGAATAGTTGGCAGGGTTGACGTTTTCACAACGTCATTGTCCCCTAAAATAAAGATGATGCTGCCAATATCCACAATCCTTTGCCTATCCCTCAAACAGTATGAGTGAACATATTTTTAGAGTAACTGTTTAAAAGTAATGGTTATCTGGTAAAATCTGGTCTACATGCCTTGGCAGCCTTTGCAAGTTTGACTTGCTCTAGTCCTAATTTGATGACTGCTGCTTTAGTTTACTAATCATTGTGATGACTGATTGTAACGTTGTGTCATATGCTGACAGTATCCAAATATGTAGCCATCTTGCATGGTTACGTTAACTATAGGGCAAGGCTGTGCAGATCCCATTTACCATGGCAACTAGGAAAAAGCCGTTTGGTGATGAGACTTTTTTTTTTTTTTTTTTACTGAAGGCAAATCCACTTTGCACTACAAGGGGAAAGTGCTCTTTAACGTGATATGTGATGCGATGTGTCCGAGGGACACAACGCACCATCGAGGGTTGCGTGTAGGGAATGGGAGGACATCATGTGACATCCTCCCAGAACGAGAGTTCTCCTACCAATCCGTCATTTCCCCAGCTTGTCAAATGGCCAAAGAAGAAGCTGCAGGGGAAGGAGAGAAGCCCACGGCAGCAGCAGAGGAGGGATTCCGGCTTATGATGGTCGCTGTGGGGGATCAAGTTTGCGGTGTGTGGAGGGGGGGTAATCAGTGCTGGGGCCATAGAAGGGTGCTGAAGGGGATAGGAAAAAAGAGTGGGGGGCATAGTTTTAGGTGGAAGGGCACGCCGGCGGGGAGGGGGGGTTGGAGAGGCTAGGGACAGGGAAGCAGAGGCATAGAGGGGGATAGGTCAAATAACCGTTAATAACCCTGATCAGCGGGTTGTAATTCGCTGATCAGAGTTATAGAATTGTTAAGCAGAGTCTGCTGAATAATTCTGCTATACGTTTATGGTCATTGAAGTGACCATGAGCTTATAGGAGAGGTGGGGAAAAAAAAGGTCCGTACAGCATACGGACTGAGCCACCTGGGGGGGCAGTGTTGTAGGTTTGTACGGCACTAAAAGGATTAAAAGAAAACTGGATAAAAACTATTGAAAAAATAGTTTCCCTGACTTTGTATAATAAAAATGCCAGGACATTATGAACACACAATGACCCCTTTTTGGAAAGCAGACACTCACAAGGTGATCTAATTTTCTTACTACAATTTTTTTGTAGGGGGTTAACAGTGAAGCTGGAGCTAGGAATTATGGGGGGGACTGCAATGGAATAAGAAAGTTGTACAAGAATCCTTCATAACATTACGACCACATGACAGATAAAAGTGAATAACATTGACCATCTCATTGCAGTGGAACCTCAAAGTGTGTGTGATATAGTAGGCAGGAAGTTAACATGTTGTCCCTGAAGCTAATGTGCTGAAAAAGGGCAAGAGTAAGGATTTGACTATAATGAGGGCCAAAATGTAATGGTTAGAAGACTGGGGTCAGAGCAGCTCCAAAACTGCAGCTTTTGTGGAATATTCCCAGTCTGCAGTGGTCCGGACCTATCAAGTGGTCCAAGGAAAGAAAACCAGCAACAGGTTTATGGGGAGTGAAGGCTGGCCTGCCATATGACCTAATAGTATATTTCAAATTGCTGAAAAAGCAAATGCTGGTTTTCGATAGGTGTTAGGACACAATTTAAAAAAGTAGCCTGGTCTGATGAATCAAGTTTTCTTTTACTTCATGTGAGTGGCCGGGCGCATGTGCATCACCTTGAGACAAAAAACTTCCAGTGGGGTGCCCACTGTGAGAGTTAGGCAAGGGGAAAATGGGTTAAGCATGGTATCGCTCCAACACACCATGTGCCATAAGCAAAGGAACCAATGAATGACCTATCAGGGATATGCAATTAGTGGACCTCCAGCTGTTGCAAAACTAAAAGTCCCATCATGCCTCTGCCTCTGGGTGTCATGCTTTTGGCTGTCAGAATCTTGCTATGCCTGATGAGAGTTAATGGGACTTGAAGTTCTGCAACAGCTGGAGGTCTGGTAATTGCATATCCCTGAACTATATCATCATGAGTGGGTAGCTGAGTTCTAGACAAATAACTACTAAATTGATTAGGTGGACACTGCAGCCTGGAGAGGGGATGCTTCATCTAAAATGCATGCAAAGGAAAGGAAAAGACAGTGTAGTAGTTAAAAATAAGGATTTATTAAATGTGAATAAATGTACTCACAAGAGTAATGAGAAGCAGTGCAAGAAGTGAATGCAACATCAGGCTAAGCAGCCAAGAGTGGAGGATAGCCATATACTGTATATTTGAACACAGGCACAATTTCAGTTTTTTGTTGTTGTTTTTTTTAGGTATTTGCCAAAACATATTCAAGATATAGTTGTACAATGGAAAGGGGCTGAAAGTGCACACTCTCAGGTTTAATTTGAGGGCATGTACATCCAAATCGGAGAAAGGGTTTAAGAATTGCAGCTCTTAAGAATAGGGACCAAAAGTAATTGGACAATTGAATCAAAAGCTGTTTCATAGCCAGGGGTGGGCTACTCCTTCATTATTTCTTCATCATTTAAGCAGGTAAAAGGTCTAGAGTTGATTCGAAGACCCCATAAACACTATTAGATTTTCTGCAGATTTGTGTCTTCAGATTATTTACTGACCACAATTATATATTTACAGATATTAGGTGAGGACTTCCAAAGCATAGGAATATTTTATTTTCCAAAGTACAGCCATCATTTTTAAGAAAGAAGATGTTGTGCTCAGTTTTTGTTATATTTATTTCTTTTTAATTGCTAATATTCTAACCGAAACTGCCTACTTTGTCTGCTTATCTTAATCACCTTTCTTTTTGTACTTTAGGGAAGCAGCTAGCCCTTCTAGAGACAAATTCAGCTGTCAGGACCTGTGGATTTGACTTCGGAGGCAACATCATCATGTTTTCCACAGACAAGCAAATGGGTTATCAATGCTTTGTCAACTTCTTTGACCTGAGAGATCCAGCCCAAGTTGGTGAGAATTTAGGAAGCACTGAGAGCCTGAGGAAAAATATAAATGCTTGCAGTGATTTTTAAAATTGTGTACAGATTTTGACTGAAAATGGTTCCTTCTCCTGTCAGCACTGTTTCTTCGCTAAGTTATTACCTTTAGACATAGATATAAACCACTTCAGCACTGTAAACCCCTATCCCTTTTTTCCCTTTCAATAATTTTTATTTAAAATGTTTTCACAATTACGAATCTAACTTTTGATCAGTTTACAGAAGAAAAGAGTTTGTAAAGTATCACAGACAACAACAACTTATAACAGATTTATGTTAATGAACATTAATTCAGAGAGAATGTGCGATGCACAATTCTCTTACTGTTATTAAAAATGGCTTAAAAAAGGAGATAATAAGGTAGGATAAGAGAAGCGAGAGGGAGAAGGAGCATAGATATTGAGGGGTATCAAAGAGGAAGTAAACCCCCAAAAATGTTTCCTGTAAAAAATAAATAATAAAAAAAAAAAACCCTGCAAGAAAAAGGCATAATGAGCTAGTATGCATAGCATCAGTGCAGAGTTTTCTGCAAATATCTCCTCAACTGTGTAGGTTAAGGAGATATTTCTTGCACCTACAGGCATACCTTAATCTATGCTTACCTGTAGGTGCAAGATGTGTGGTTGGGTTTACAACCACTTTAAGTATACACCAAAAAGGGTGGATTTAGAGGGAAACGGAGAAGGCTCCAGAGTTTCTAATGTGCTTTTCCCTACCGTAATCTTTAAAGAGAAGCTTAACGTTTGGTTAGTGAGGCACGGACATATTGCAAGCAGTGATCATATTTACAGTGACCTTTTGCTGGAGCGGACAAAGGGCAGCGTTTGATATCCATAAAACAGTGAGAATAGCTGAAGATTTTGGAAAGCACTCTATAGCATAAGTGGGTGCCCAGAAGGTGACAATTCAATCTTCTGAGTTTGTAGCTGAACCATGGCCACCATTGGTGGCCTGCGGAGCCAGCACAAGTACCCTCTCCACCCCTGTATTGAGCTTCCGCTCCATTATAATATGGTATTGTGTCTTTAAGTGGTTTGTTTGAATTAGATCTTATATTAGACTTGGTATAATGCCTGCAACGTTTAACCAATGGGTGTCAAGTTTTGTTTTAAAAACAAGCTAAAATATCATATTACTAAAAAATTTGCCCTTTAATAAAAAGTGGTTCCAAAGGCAATTTTTTTGTTTTACCTTAATGTGGTAGTAAACTCTCTGTTCTATCACTTGTACCTACAGGCAAACCTATAATAAGGCTTACCTGTAGGTACTGTGACTATCTCCTAAACTTACACTGTTTAGGAGATATTCAGAGTGTGCATCGGTGCATGCACTCTGAAGGTCCGGCATACAGTGTCGGACCTTCAAAGCTCCTTCCGTAAACGGCGGCTCTCGTTCGCATTACATCATCACACCCCCGGCCACTCCTATAGCCAGAGACTGCGAACCCGGAAAGAAAGACTGGGGGAAGATTGAACCCCTCTCAGCAGTGACAGTACACCACTGGAGGGCTTTATTTTAAGTTAAGTCTCATTATGTGCTAGTATGCAATGCAAACTAGCACATTAGGAAATTGCCTTGCAGGGGATTTATTTTCTTTTTTCCTCAACTGCGGTTTACTATCTCTTTATTGCATTCCATGAATTCATGTAAAAAAACTTTTATAGCTTTCTGTCCTCCCCCACTTCCCTGTGTGAAGGGGAAGAGAGAATAGAACCAGCACTGTGCACGGCTGCATCTCTTCTCCCTTCTCTACCTCTTAACACTCAGGCTCAGGGACTCAGGCTTCTGCTGCTGTCAATCAATTGCAGTGAGGAGGTGGCAGGGCTAAGCTACGCTGTGTGTACACACTGCCCTGCCACCTCCTCACTGCATTTGATTGAGGTGAGGGATTTATAGTGAAAGAGGGGATGTGAAGCAAAAAGTGCAAGACTATCCGATATGCACCTGCGGACAGCAGGCCAAAAGGGTGATATTAACGGACAGTCCCACCAAATATGGAGCAGTCTTTTTTTCTGCCCGCACCCCCTCCAGCACAGGTCGGAGACTAATGGGTAAATTCTAGCAAGGGATGTTGGCCCAATAGCTTTCTGTTAGCTGCGGTGAGTGCACTCCCGACACAGCTGTTTGTATGCAAATATGCTGCTACTTGGTGCCATGGCCAACCCGCCGACGGTCGGCACCTTGGGGGTTAAGGTTTGACATGTTGGAGGTTGGCTGCCGGGAGCGCACTCTCAACACAGCTGTGTCGATGTGTGTGTGTGTGTGTGTCTCTCTCTATGGAGTGAGATATGGAGCCAAGATTGCTGCCGGTAGGTTTGAGAAGGTTCGGGGCTGCTCTATGCAATACCATTGCACAGAGCAGGTTAGTAGATCATGTTTACACTTTTGGTAATCTTTTTCAATTCTCACAGAGCAAGTCATTTTTAATTTTTATGTATTTAGTCATTTATTTTATTTTGGCAGATGATAATGAACCATACATGAAGATCAGTTGCAGTGACTCCAAGATTACTAGTGCTGTCTGGGGGCCGTTGGGTGAGAACATCATCGCTGGCCATGAAAATGGGGAGTTAAATTTGTACAGTGCAAAGGTAAGCTAAATGTATTCATTGTTAAACGCAAATCAGTTTGTACATCATTTTCTGCAATGAATTTGTATGTGCTCGTATTCCGACATTACATATTGTAAAATAGTTCATAAACTTCTGCTTAGTATACATATTACCATCATGTATATTGTGTGGTGTCAATATATACATGCATTAGTAGATAACTTTTAAAACTTTTCCTGCCGTTTACTTAAATTTTTAATTGCCCTTTAAAGGTCCGTACAATGTCAGATGGTGAAAAAAATCCATCACAGTATGAGATTTCTGTACAAATGAGCTAACGTACATATTGGAGAGAAATATAAATGTATTTTAAAGTGGTTTTAATATATTTATTTTGCAGTCTGGTGAGATCGTCACCAATGTCAAAGAGCACACAAAGCAGATCAATGATATCCAGGTTTCCAGGGATATGACCATGTTTGTCACAGCATCCAAGGATTGCAGCGCAAAGGTAAACATGCTTTTTCTTCGGTTATTTTTTTTTTTTTATTGTGATAATGTAGTGCTACGACATTATCTTGGATTTTTTTCCATGTTGCTTTATTTTTTTAAGATTTTTTTTTTATTTTTTCATATCTTTTCTTTTACATTTTAAGCCATACAAAACAATGGAAAGAAAAAGGTATAAGGGAAAGGCAGAATTCACCTCAAGAACAAACACTTATATAAGTAGCGCAATAAGTCAGTATACCAAAACTATTATGAGCCTAAACCTGTCCTAGATTTTCGATCCAAGTGGACATTCTCCTCAAACTTTTGGGGAAGAGGAAAAGGCTTGCATAATCAATGGGGAAAAAACCCTCAAAGTATCTTAGGTGCTCAAAAAATAAATAGGAACATGAAACATAAAACAGGAAAAGTATACAAGTACTGCTAAGGACTCTATGAATCGGCAGAAACAAACACACCTGGTTCATTGGCGGATAGGGTAGGACTAAACTAGAAACACCAATTTGAATTCTATATCTGTTCCGAACCTGATTCAGATTCCGGTTTGCTTGAACAAGTTGCCCGAATGCAAGGTTAGACTAGAGGAAACTGGGGCCTGTCGAGAGGCCCAGATTGAGTCGAAGCGCTTATGAGTTCCCTTGCAAGTGGTCACCCATTCCTCCGCTTCCATTATCTTTGTAAGCCAGTCCTGCTCGCTCAGAACTTGCAGGCTCTTCCAATGAAGTGTTATAAGGTGCTTTACAGCATTAAGAAGGTGAGGGAGAGCACTGCATTTAGAGTGAAAGGGGGGGGGGGGTGTAAAGCAAAAAGTGCAAAACTATCCGATATGCCCCTGCGGACAGCAGACCAAAAGGGTAATATTAACGGACAGTCCAACCAAATATGGAAAGAGTGTTCCCTTCTGCCCGCACCCCCTCCAGCACAAGTCAGAAACGAATGGATAAATGCTAGCAAGGGACATGGGCACAATAGCTTTCTGTTCGCTGCCGGGTTGCACTCTTGACACATCTGTGTTAGCTAATTTGTACGCAAGTATGCTGCTACTCGGCGCCAAGGCCGACCCACCGAGAAGCCGTATATTTACATACAACCGACACCTTGGGGTTAAGGTTTGACATGTTGGATATCTTTTTACTCAGTGCAACACCATATTTTATATGCTAACAAAAAATTGGGTAATTTGTGTATCTTAGGCTTTTTTTAGGAGACCGCATGGCCAAAGTGCGTGCGTGTTAAACCAATTTCGTGTGCGTGCAAGTGTGGTGGTTTCTGTGGGGAGGGGGGTGTACTAAGCACAGGCGTACCTTGCATAGCACACCCACCAGGAGCCGGGCTGAGACCACCAAACTTAATTCACATGTAGCCGTGGCCGGGATCCGAACCCTTGGCTGCAGAGGTTACCGGCTTGTCAGCGCAGTGCCAATCACGTTGAGCCACCACAGCTCCCACAAAATACTTTGTTGATGCGTAAGGACAGAGAAGAATGTTCAAAGTTTTTAGTTGACCGGCTACAGTAACTCCGATAACAGTGTAGTTGAGCATCGTGGGAAATGTAGTTCCAAAACATCTGGGGTGCCAAGGTTAGCCATCACTGACCTATAGGCTCCATTCACACCTTGACGTAAAGTTTTAAAGTTTTGTGGGCGGAATCAATGTGATTTTTGCCGCGATTGCGCATGACGAATTGCAGTAAAAACACATAAACAGAATCGCAGAACACCCAAAAGAAGTACAAGAACTTCTTTTGGGGGTGCCACGATTCTGTTAGCGCTTTTTTACCATGATTGCGCTGCGATTTGGTGCCAATCCATACCAAAATGGCAGCGATCGCAAGGGTGTCCTGCTATTTGTGTTTTTTCTAAATCGCAGCGATTTTTCACACAAAACGGCCCGCCAAGGTGTGAATGGATCCTTTCAAATTCACAGCTCTGGTGAGCAGAAAAGCATCAAAGAATGCACAGCATGCTGAACCTTGAGACCATGGGCTTCAACAGCAGAAGACCATGTTGGGTTCTACATCTGTCAGCCAAGAACAGAAAGCAGAGGCTTCTTAGGGCATAAATAGACTGTTACATTTTGATTTCTGCTGTGGCACTTGGATGAAAGGCCAGTTGTATATAATTGAACACCCTGGAAATTTGGGGGAACAGTTGATTTGCAACATTGTGTGTGTTGAGTGCCAAGGGAGGCTCTACCTAGTATTCCTATTGTATAACTATATACACTCACTGTGCAATTTAATAAACGTTGCACCTGAACCAAATATTTGTTCAACTGACTGTTGAATACCTTTTATTTACAGACAAGAATAATGCTGTACATAGGCACACAAATATTTCTAATGATAATGTTTACATTTAAAAAAATAAATAAAAATTCTCTTTACAGCTGTTTGACACCACAACATTGGAGCATCAAAAGAGCTTTCGCACTGAGAGACCAGTGAACTCTGCAGCAGTATCTCCAATATATGACCATGTAAGGAATTTTTTCTTAAGTATTTGTCTACATTCCTATTCTGAGAAGTCCAAAGCTAAAAAACGCCCAGGTGTGCATGGGCACATAGGCTAACATAGAGTTCAGTTTATGGGCTTTAAAAAAAAAAAAGCCAAAACGCCAATAAACTGCAGTTTATCAGCTTCAGTGTGCATGGAGCCTAAAAGTTCCTTCTCTTCTTTTTTTATTTTTTTTATTTAAAGTGGTAGTAAACTCTTTACTACCACTTTCACTTACAGGTAAGCCTATAATAAGGCTTACCTGTAAGTATAAAGAATATCTCCTAAACCTATACGGTTCAGTTGATATTCCCCTCACAATGCGCCGCTGACTGCAGCGGCGCATGAGCAGGGGGGATTTTTGGCTAAAGGCCTGGCAGCCGCCGGACCTTGCCGGCCAAAAAGTCTCCCGCGCATGACGTCATCGCCGCTCCAGCCAATCGCAGCGCTGGATCGGCGATACCCGGAAGACACGCCGAGGCAAGATGACATCTGCCTCAGCGTGGACCAGGTAAGTTCCCCTAACCTTGTTCCAAGGTAAGTATTTCATAATGAGCTAGTATAAAAAAAAAGGCTTTTCTAGCGCTTTAAATAACAAACATATACGTTACCTGCTTGGTGCAGTTATTTTCCACAGAGCAGAGCACCCGATTCTTCTTTCCTGGGGTCCCCCTTTTTTGCCTTTCCGAGTGCCCCATAGCATGCCACTTATGAGGGGGCACTTGTTTGGGCTCCAACCCAAGCCGCACTATTTGCATCTATTGACGCACATGATTTGGCTCGGTCCCACCCCCGCTCCCTCATCATTGAATTTGAATGACAGCAGCAGGAGCCAATGGCCCCTGTTTCTCTGAGTCCAGTGAGGGGGGAGGGAGAGAGCGCAGCGCTGTTGCTCCCGTGCACATAGTGGTCTCAAGTTTGGGCTCGGGTAAGTATTTATTTAGGGGGGTGCATAAAGGGCATTCTCTGCGTCAAGGTAAAAAAACCTTTAGCAATTCCCTCCAATGTTCAACAACTAAACTTGCTACATGCACCAGAGAGGAACATTATGTTTACATGGGGAGAGCCTAGAAATCAAAATTACAGTATGTTTTTTTGATCACCTCATGTCAGCATACTTGGAGCAATTTAGTAGCAATGTTAAGAGGATGGACAAAACATATACAAACACCAGTGCTGCAAAAAAAAAAAAATTTTAATTGCGAGACAAGGCCCAAACGACTGATTGGGCCGCTGGCTCCTTCCCATTTGTAGAGGTGAATAAATGTTTTTGCCATGCTCAGTCTGGCTGCTCTGCACATAACATCTGCAGACACCTTGGCTAAAGATACTCGCAATGTCTCCACACCTCTACTCAAATGAACCAAGGGGAAGGGGAAGGACCGACACCTTATAAACCATCTGAATCGTCTTTACAAACCATCCCAAGGTCCAGAGGACCAGAAAGGCTATCCCAGTGTTTCTCAACCTTTTTCCCATCAAGGCACCCTTTTAAAAAGTATGGACAATATCAAGGCACCCCACTCTATAAAATGTAAAAACGAAACCAAACTTTTTATGTACTGCAGCATTAGAGGTGATTCATTCTTTCAAAGCAAATATTCTTTCGCACATTGGTACTGACTAGTGTTCCAGGGTATCTTCTTCCTTTTGGTAGCCTTTTTAACTGGTGAAGAGAGACCTTGATGCTGAAACCCAATCTCTTCAAACATCATTTCATTAACTTTAGACTGCTCACGTTCAGATATAGAAGGTTTTCAGAACAGAAGATCTCTACTGCACAGTAATGGTAACGGGAGGAGGTTTTGAAAAATAGAGGAAATTGGTGTGGCAGTGATCAGGGACTATATGATATGTGGCGGTGATTAGGTATTATATGACTAATGTGGCAGTAATCGGGGAAGCTGTAACTGGTGTGCCGGTAATTGGGCACATTGACGGGTAAAAATTGGGTGTCATTTTATTTTTATATATACAGTGTACATATAGGAATGCTGTGACCATTCGCAGAGCTCACACAGTAAGCAATGACAGCAATGTTTATTACTTTTCACATGCTCAATGTGATTGGCCACAGTGATCACATGGTACCAGGGCTGCTCACAGTGGCCCAGTACAGTGATCGGTGATCGGCTGCATAAAATGCAGAAGGATTTATGGGTGTGTCAACCTGCATTGGCGCTGCTCTTGTACAGCTCTTTATTTTACTGTGGATGTATGGGAAGTGGTTAAAGGAAATAAATATATATTGGTTACAAAAAAAAAAAATCCATACTCGCCTTAATGCTGCAGCTGTCCCCTGTCAGCTGGATGATCAAGAACTGAGCAATCGCATGACTGCCGATCGCCTGGCTCTCAGTCTTCTCTGAACAGAGAGCTGTAACTGTCAGTCATTGTTCTCTGTTCTCCCCCTCCAGCACTCACTGGGCTGGAGAGGATGAGGGCGCGGCTGGCTTCAGCACTGAGAGCCGGAGCCAGCTGCCAGTCAGGCACTTAATGAAGGTTTACATTTAGCAACTTGCATGATTGATGAATAAAACAGGCACATCTAAGTATACAGGCATCCGGGGTAAAGCTGTTCACACTGTCCACACTGCCGGCTCTCACCGCTGTCAGTCTGCAATCGCGACCAGGGAAGACTACCCTGAAAGCTTGGCTTGCAGCACTCATGAAGCGCAGCGTGGAAGGGATGCTGGCAGTGCGGAGGATGTGGACAACTTTACACCGGATGCCTAGATACTTAGATGTTGCTGTTTTTTAATAATCAACCTTGTGAGTTGCTAAATGTTGTACCTTCATTAAATGTAACCATATTACTACACTTGGTTGGACAAAGGTGCTAGTAGAGGGGCAAATTGTTTGACCGTGCTTCTCGGCAACCACAGGAGGGACCCTGGGGTATTTGGTACAGATTTTTAAGATGAAGTGATACTTATTTTCTATTTAACAATTGATATGTATTTAATTTTATTTATCCCCCTTTATCAATTGTATCAAAAAAATTTGAGTCATTAATCTAGTTATCTTTGCAGGTTGTTCTGGGAGGAGGACAGGAAGCCATGGATGTGACAACAACCTCAACCAGGATTGGTAAATTTGAAGCTAGGTAAGCAGAGTTTTTGAAGGAGCAGATAGATCATTTTGCTTAAAGTACTGAAGGCTAATAGTTTTTTTTTTTTTTTTTTTACAACAGGTTTTTCCATGTTGCTGTTGAGGAGGAATTTGGAAGAGTGAAAGGCCATTTTGGACCTATCAACAGTTTAGCTTTCCACCCAGATGGTAAAAGGTAAGCATACGTAAAAAAATAAATTAACCACTTCCCTACCGTTGGATGTCAAATCACGTCCTGTACTTTGTGTGGGGATATCTGAATGATGCCTGC
Source organism: Rana kukunoris (assembly GCA_029574335.1). Taxonomy (NCBI): domain Eukaryota; kingdom Metazoa; phylum Chordata; class Amphibia; order Anura; family Ranidae; genus Rana; species Rana kukunoris. The sequence goes on along the minus strand of CM056050.1, from coordinate 318,487,572 downwards.
AGCTACAGTCATCATTCAGATATTCTTCTTTTCAGGCGGCGATTCTGCGCACCATAAGAACAATCATTACGGCGGTTCTGCCGCGTAATCATTCTTATAGGTGGCGGGGTGGGACGTACCCCATCCCCCCCCCTCCTGTCACCATCTGGTGCTTCTCCGGGCTGTCCCGTGCCATCGAAGGCCTGGAGAATGAATCAACCGCCGCCGGATGGGGAGAATAGAGATCTCTATGGCGCATCGTCATGTCACACCCGGGTACCCGGAAGTAAAGAGAGTCGGTGAATTTTTTTTCACAATCCTAATGCTTTCCAGCCTGGAGGAGAGATGGTGGGGGTCTTATTGACCCCGCATCTCTCCATAAAGAGAACCTGTCGCACACTATTACAAGGGATGTTTACATTACTTGTAATAGGAATACATTTTTTGTAAGAATAAAAAAAGAATAAAACATTTTTTAAAACGCCCCTGTACCCAGTAGCTCACGCTCGGAAGCACACGCAATTCCCGCCCACATATGTAAACTCTGTTTAAACCACACATGTGAGGTATTGCCGTGTGCGTTGGAGCATGAGCAATAATTCTAGCACTAGACCACCTCTGTAACTCTAAACTGGTAACCTGTAAAAAATAAATCAAGCGTTGCCTATGGAGATTTTCAAGTACCAAAGTTTGGCGCCATTCCATGAGTGTGCGCAATTTTAAAACATGACAAGTTGGGTATCTATTTACTTGGCATAACATCTTTCACATTATACAAAAAAATTGGGCTAACTTTACTGTTTTTTTTATTCATGAAAAAATTCACCAAAAAAAGCGTTTGAAAAAATATTGCGCAAATACTGTGCGAAATAAAAACTTGCAATGACCGCCACTTTATTCCCTAGGGTGTCTGCTAAAATATATATATATATATATATATATATATTTATTTATAATGTTTGGGGGTTCTGAGTAATTTTCTAGCAAAAAAATTATGATTTTTACATGGAGAAAAGTGCTAGAATAGGCGCGGTATGGAAGTGGTTAAAAAAAAAATAATCTAAAGGGTTAGGCCATCTGCAGGTGTCGGCAATTTGGGGTGGGTGTTCATGAAACCTTTTGTCTGGTATAGGGGAGTTGGTGGTGTCATTTTGGAGATGATGTATTGGTTTAACATGGATGGTTAAGAATCAGTCCTGTAGACCAGGGGTGGCCAAGGGGCCACATGAGAAACTGGGACTGTTGTGGAGGGCGGAACCGAATTCTGCTCAATATTAATTTTGGATCTAGGAAGGTCTGCAAGTACGTAAACATATAGAAAACAAACACCTCCCACTAGCAATAATAGTTAGGAAATGGGTTATGCAATGTTTCTTTCAGATGGGTATTCAGGAGTGGTAAAAACAGGTAGCTGAGCCATGGGTTTGCATCCCCCTTTACCCTGGCCACCCATTTGAACAGAAGGGGCATGCTGACCGTGGAGGGTTGGATAGGGTCAGATGTGGCTCTGGGGCTGCAATTTGCCAAGTTCTTCAGTAGATGGTCTATGGGCGCACATCTTATTTTGCAAGAAGGGGGTGGCTGACTGACTGCCATGTCTCCAAGCTGTACCCCAAGGTGCAGATATGTACTGCTGCTGTATGCAGGAGATGTGGAAGGACACTGGTGTCAGTGAGTGGCATAAATCAAGTACAAGTAGTGGAAGTGCTGTGTATGGAAGGATCAGATGCTGTGTGGTGTTTTATGCTGTGGTGGGTGATGTTACAAGTGCTTTTGCAAAGGCTCAGTTTTGTGTAAGGTTGTGGGTGCCCTTAATCCAGGATATAGAAGGAAAGGAAGAACTACTACTGTAAAAGTTAAGGGTAGAGCAGAATAGAAGTAAGCACATGCACAGATGAATCTGCTTCAAGTTTGCAGGCAGTACTGTAAAACTTGTAATGCCTTCTATAGGCTATACATTTTATTCCAACCTGCTATCAGTTGGCTTTTGTAATGATCTATGCAATTTGGTAAAACAGAGTTCAGGTGCTAATGACTTGCCAATGTAATACCGGAGTTTCATAAGGAGTCATTATGTAAAAAAAAATTGTAGCTGCTGACTTTTAATAAAATCAACACTCTCATGTCCCAAGGTCCAGCGATATGGGGGAACAAAGCCCCACTCTCCCCTCCCCCTCTGGCGCTGGCATTGTCACTGTGGGCAAACCACAGCCAGGTGTGCACTGCGCATGCGTGAGCCGCGCAGTGTGAATGACCGGGCAGGGAGGGGGGAGAGTAGAACTTCCTTTAGGCGCCAAGTAGCCACGGGAGGGAGTGGGGCTGGATGCCTCTAAAAAGAGTGTATCCGTCGTCTTTTAAAAAAGAAAAAAGTATACCTGCCCCCCCCCCCCCCCCCAAAAAAAAATGACATGCCAAATGTCGGGGTCACTTTCACTTAAAGCGGAAGTTCCAGTTTTGGGCTTTAAGCAGTACAGTTCATATTTTTGTAGGAAGTTCAACTTTCATTGATCAGGTAGGGGGACAGACTGAAGGTCTATTCTGAAGTGGTCAGTGGAGCGCCATCTGCCTACCCAATACTACTAATATACAGCTACTACGCCGACATATATCGTTTTTTATGTTGTTTTTTATTGGTTACAGGAAAAATTTCATTACAACAAATATTTTAAACAGCAGACTAATATGACAATTTGTCTCTTTTTCACAGTTACAGCAGCGGTGGAGAGGATGGATATGTCAGAATACATTACTTCGATCAAAATTATTTTGACTTTGAGTTTGAATCTTGAGAAGATATAAAAGTGAAAGCAGTTCTATGAAAAACTCTTTAAAGTGAGCCTATCATGTTTTGGACTGTCTAAAAAAAAAAATCTCTTTCCTAGTGGTCTTCCTTTTAAAGTGTATATCCCCTTTTGCAGTCAATTTGTAGAAAACGCCAACATGTTTGGTTGCCGATCACACAGTATACCTTAAAAAATAAAATAAAAACTTATTAGAAAAAATATTTCCTACCTTTTTAGATGTTTCTCAGGAGAAAGGCTTGTGGCTGACATTAAGGGTATCTCTAAACCATGTCAGAGTGAGTCTGTCCTAAGGATGGGTTAAATTTTCCTCTCTAACATAAAATGCTTAGCCTAGCTTCTAAACCTTTTAGCCTTTTTTAGGCCAGAAAGTGTTCAAATCTAGTTTACAAGTTCTGCCTGTAAATTATATAGACATGATTAATTATGGCATATACGGCTGTTCTTTCCCCTCATAAAGAGTACTAGTAGGATTTTTCAGGCTGGAATTTCTGGAAAGACTGCAGGAGGGGTTGAACTTTTGCAGCGATCCGACCAGATCTAATGGTAACCATTACTTGTCAACACCAGGTACCCGCTCACACCCACCAGCCCAAAAACTGCCAATTGTTAAAGAGTAAAGGGGGAGGATGCAAACAAACAGAACGTACCCTTTTGGGTGAAGTTTTAGGTATTTTGTTATGTGAACGAGAACATGTAACAAATATGTAGGTTTTATACCAATTCGGCTGCAAAAAGGGGAAATACACTTTATAGGATAACTGCACTAGCAGTGTGGGACCTCTGTTTGTTTTTTTTATGCTTTCTTCCAGGGAATAGAAAAAAAAAACTGTATCCTGAAAGGTTTTTTTTTTCTTCAGAGCTTGCCTTTTAGAGCTCTGTAATTGCCTCGTCTTCATTAGTACCCTCCATTGTCAGATTGGAGTGGCCTCCTCCCCACCAGGTTAAGTTCAAGACAAATACCACTCACTATTTGCTTTTTTTGCAGACTTTAGGAGTAAAAGCAAATAAAGTATGTGCCCCAAAAGTTTTTCTCAAAGGTATCTATTTATTGATGATCACGAATGAATCGTGTGCATCTTGAGTGAAAACATTGATAAATTGACCCTTAAGTGTTTTCAATACATTTCTGTATCATTCCTTGCTGTATCAGCGTTTTTCATGATTTCTCAATATATGGATTGTACACCCAGCTACCAGCAAGTTAATTTCTTATGTTCTCTTTCCGGTACAATGGCCATTCATACAGGATATTCTAAATGGGTTATTCCAATAAAATCTGTATTTTACTGTGTCCTAAATAAAATGTACAATTTGTGTTGAGAACCAGAAGGCAAATGACTTTCATGATGTAATGAGATTCTTAAACTGGTTCAAGCATGACTTCTAACTCACCATGACTATTTATTGATCTTCAAACTTAATGAAATCAAATATTTGCATTTAGCAACCAAGTGACATCACAAGAAACATGCATATGTAAAATACACAGGACAAATGATATAGCATGGATTAAAGAAAACAAATATTGACTTAGTTATGTGCTTTTTTTATTTAGCATACAAAAATACTGAACAGTAGCTTAAAGTTTCTACATGCTCTTTATAAAGCTGGTAGAAGTAGATGGGTAGAATTTTGAATAATAATTATTGGGAAAAGAAGGTCCTAAGATAGTTAATTTGTTTTTCTTATTAGTGGGTCAAATCTAAATTTCGTACACAAGTGAATATGCGCAAGGAGTGAAAAACACAAGTTCCTTAATACAAATAATAATGAACTTAAAATTAATAATAATGAAATAATGTACAAGAAGTTTTGTACAGTATAAGTGAATTGGTTAAAATAAAGTTTAAATTAAAAAATTCCAAGGCTCAGGGGCATGTGAATAGAAGAGAGTCCGAGAATGGGTGAGAAATTGTTTGTTGTGGAGGTCACACATACATGCTCAGGGCTGCCATCATGGGGGAACAGAAACCGTGTTCCAAATGCTGTCAGGAAAAAACAAGGGGAGAGGCACTTGAAAAAGGAGCGCGACTGCCGCGTCATCGCAGTGCGCCTGCTCTGAAATGCGTTGCATACCAGTGACGTCACTACGTTCGGATTGCCGCAGAACTCAAAGTTTCAGCCTGACCCTGTAGCTTTACCACCGACACCGGCCTCAACACCCTACAGCAGTTGGAAAAAGATAACTCCAGACAGCGCAGCGCACAAGAACAATAGTGCCTGAACTGAGGACTTCTTCCACCAAAGGAATTTTATACAATGCTTGTGTTAACTTCACTTAAATGTGAGTTGCCTGTATTTATTAACCTATTAAATTACCTTTAAACATCTACTCTTGGAGGCGCCTCTCCCCTTGTTTTTTTTTTTTTCCAAATCTAAATTTCTCTTCCGTTCATGGTCGGACACAGCAGCATTGACCTTAGGGTTATATATCCTTCCTTTCAGGAGAGACTAGGCAGAAAAAACAGCACTTCAAGGGTTAAAACGCTTTCCTCAGTACAGCACCTCCCAGGGGGCGGGGTCCCCCGGGTATATCCCACACTCCGGCTCATGCAGCTCCAGTTTTTTTCTGCCTAGCGTTAGAAGACATGGCCCTTCTGGAGCCCAACTTTTTATTTGATTTTTTTCCAGCATTTTGGATCCTGGGATCTACAATCAACTGCCGACTGGGTGACAGGCTGGATCCTCGATCCTTGTAGTCCCCCATGTTCGGCCATCGAGCATGTGCCGGCCTTTAGCTACGTGCTGGGCAGTCCACGACATACCCCGTTGCTCCAGCGGTGGCCGGTGAGCTATATGCTACAGGGCACACATATGACCGGTCTCTATGGCTGTGTCACAGTGTGCGGGGCCGAAAGCCATGCCGTATCTGCTGCGGACGTTGGGTCTGTCTGGAATGCCTCCAGCCGGTGGTCGCAGGATGGGTAAGTAGTATCCCCTTGCCCTGGCAGGGTGGTTCGGCTGGTGCATTCCTGGGAGGTCGATTGAGGGTTTGCCCTGCTTTCCTCTCTCCCTTCCCATTCCCTCCTTCCCCGTTCTGGGTAGTGGCTGTGAGGTGGGGGGTCCACCTGTTACTGCCGGGGGCTGTGCTGCTGTGAGGGGCTGTTTTTATTGTTTTTGTGGTGAGGTGTACGCTGAACTGTGTTCTGCTATGTGTTACTGGTATATTTTTTTTGTAGCCCGCATGCTGTTTTTCTGCATGACGGCAGCCATCTTGGAAAAGCTTTTGGCCTCTAGTGCCTGAAATAACAGCTCCAAAGCCCGCAGAATACTTCCTGAGGGACAGCGCTTCCCCTGGGGGTCCCCTGCTCTCTGTTTTGCGGCCGGGAGGGTGGCCTGTGGGTCCCTGCCTTGCACTGTTAAGGGCGGCATATCGGTTGGCCAGCATGGAGTCTGAACCAGAGGCTTCTTCCCCAACCATGCCTGAGTTAACCCTTGGTGCCCCTGTTCATGCGGCCTCCATGGATGCTGTGACGGCAGTCCTTGAGGAGTTTATTGCCAGGATTAAAGCGGCAAATGGCCAGAAGGGGGGTAAAAAGCGCCCCCTCCCTGCCCCTGCTTCTGGGGATGACTGACACGGAATCGAGCCCTGCTACTGCATCTGGCCCTGGTTACATCATGTCAGATGACGCAGGCTTAGCCCACACAGACAGTGAGGATGACTCTGCTTCAGGGTAAGCTCATGATAAGGCGTTTGTTGGAGCTCTTATCACTGTGGTGCGGGATACTCAAAAACTTGAGGATTTGGCGGAGGCATCGGATACGCCGGTCCCTTTTGGGTTCCGCAAGCTACCCCGCACCGCAAAAATGTTTCCTTGTGTTCCATATCTGGACACACTGTTGTACAAGGAATGGAATCAGCCGCAGAAAGTTTTTGCTGTTCCAAAGTACTTTGCGGTCAGTTAACCCTTTGAGGAGGACTTTTTTAAAAAGTGGGTTTCTCCTCCGTCAGTGGACCCTCCGGTGTGCAGACTGAACAAAGCCACCACGTTGCCTGTGGAAGGGGCTCCCGCTTTTAAGGACCTCATAGATAAGAGAGCTGAGGCCGCGGCCTGCTCTATGTTCATGGTGGTGGGGTCGGCGGTGAGACCAGTTTTGGCCAGGGCTCTGGTGTCGCAGACACTTACCGAACGGGCAAAGGCCTTGCTACAGGAGCTGGAGGCGCAGAATGCTTCTAAAACCTGTGTGGACCTGGCTGACCAGTTAGTGCAAGGCCTGAAGTTTGTCTGTGAGTCGGCCATGAATACGCTCCCCTTGCTTCCAGGACCTCCGCCTACGCGGTGGTACTACGCCGCCTTGTGTGGCTGACGTGTTGGTCTGCAGACCAGTCTTCAAAAAAGGCCTTGGTGGATTTACCTTTTAAGGGTGAATGGCTTTTTTGGGCGTCCCTGGATGACATCATAAAGGATGCCACAGGCAGTAAGAGCACGCTGCTCCCACAATCTGCGAAGGGTAAGAAGCCTCGCCGTAAGCAAGGGCCCTCCTTTACTACCCCCAAGCGTTTTTTTTTCGTCCGCAAAATGCGGTAGGAAAAGGTTTTCAAGGTGCCCGATGCAGGGCAGAAGCGCACCTGGTTCCGCAAGCCCAACAAGCCTGCGGACTCGGGTGGGGGACCGGCTTCGCAAATTCGCGGCTTGGAGGAGGTCTCTTCTTTCCAACCTTTTGGGTTTGCGAAGTAGTTTCCTCGGGGTACAAGATGGTTTCTCTCTTGTCCACCAAACAGATTTTTTCCTTCCAACCTCCAGCTTCCTCCGGATCGCCGGAAGGATCTGTCAGGGGCTGTCCAGGATCTACTGGTCAGGGGAGTGATTGTGCCAGTTCCCTCAATGGAACGGTTTCAGGGGTTTTACTCTAATCTGTTTGTAGTCCCCAAGAAGGAAGGGGTCAGTCCAATCCTGGACCTTAAGGCCCTCAATTGTTTTGTCAAAGTACAAAAATTCAGAATGGAGTCGATTCGCTCGGTAGTGGCAGTGCTCCGTCGGGGATTTTATGGCATCCTTGGACATCATGGATGCATACCTGCATAACCCCATTTGCGCAAAACACAAGCGATTTTGGCGTTTTGCAATCGGAGAGGACCACTTTCAATTTGTGGCCCTCCCGTTTGGCATGGCCTCAGCACCACGGGTCTTCACCAAGGTGCTTGCTCCGATTCTAGCCCTGCTGAGGCAGCACGGGAATGCTATCGTAGGATACCTGGACGACCTTCTTCTGAGAGCTTCCTCAAGCTCAGAATTAGACGAGGATGTGTCTATCACCTGCCAGACCTTCCGAGAATTCGGTTGGCTACTGAATGTTCAGAAGTCAGTGTTGGTACCGTCTCAGCGGCTGGAATACCTGGGGTTAGTCCTGGGTTCCTCAGAGGCGAGAGTTTTTCTCCCGATGGAAAAACTTCAGACACTATAGTCAGCGGTTGGCAACCCAGAAGTGGTCGTCTCTTCGCTTTTGCATGCGGGTTCTGGGTCTGATGGTGGCCTCTTTCGAGGCAGTTCCGTATGCCCAATTCCACACCCGCGTGTTGCAGAAAGAGATTCTGTCACGTTGGGGCAAGCTCCCTTAGTCTCTGGATTACCAGATTCGGGTGAGTCAACTGGTCAAGGCTTCCCTAGTGTGGTGTCTGACGTCTTCAGTCCGGGGAGTCTTTTCTGCCATGCCATTGGACAGTGGTCACGACAGATGCCAGCCTCTCCGACTGGGAGGGTGTCTGGGGTGCCCAGTCAGCCGGACTCAGGAGGAGTCCCGCCTTCCAATCGATGTACTGGAGCTCCAAGCAATCAAGTTGTCTCTCCAAGTGGTCCCTGGGCCTGCAGGACCGACCAGTCAGGATCCAGTCTGAAAATGCCACGGCCGTGGCGTACGTCGAACATCAGGAAGGTACACGGAGCTCGGCTGCAGCGGCGGAAGTCGTGCACATCCTCTGGTGGGCCGAAAGGTACGTTCCGACTCTGTCGGCCGTGTACATTCTGCGGGTGCAGACCTGGCAAGCAGACTACCCAAGTCACCAAACACTAGACCAAGGAGAATGGTCACTACACCCGGAGGTGTTTCAGAGTCTGTACCGAAAATGGCATGGACCTCCTGGCGTCCCGTCTCAATCGGAAGGTGTCATGGTTCGTGGCCAGGTCAAAGGACCCGTGGGTGGACGCGTCAGACGCGTTGGTGGCGCCATGGGGTCACTATCGCCTAATCTACACCTTCCCTCCTCTGAAGCTTCTTCCTCGCCTGCTGTGCAGAGTGGAAGCCGAGGGGATACCAACAATCCTGATCGCCACGGATTGGCCCCACCGTATCTGGTGGCAGACATCCCTTGGCGTCTACCCCTGAGAGAAGATCTTCTGTCGCAGGGTCCGATCTTTCACCCTGCTTTACAGTCGCTGGCTTTAACGGTGTGGCTGTTGAGAACCAGGTGCTCAAGGACCTGGTTCTATGTGTGAAGAGATGAAATGGCATCCCCATACATACGTGATGTCCTGGATTCTGCTGTTCTTACAGCGTGGAGTGGATCAGGCTCTCGCCTTAAAGCGGAGTTCCACCCTTAAAATCACTTTGTTTCATTACATCCAGCATACTGGCGTCAGCGCCAGTATGCTGTTTTTTTTTTTTTTAATGCACGTACTTACTTTATATAAAATCATTGAATTTCAGGCGCACCGCGGAATGTCGCTGCCATAAGGCGTCACGCCTTCCGGAAACAGCCGATTAGCATTTGGCTTTTCTCGGCGCCTGCGCACAGACCCAGGAGCTGACTGCGCAGGCGCCGTATATAGCCGCGTCACGCCCTCCGAAAAAACCCGAACTAGGACCGGCTATTTTCGGCGCGTGCGCAGTCGGCTCCTGGGTCTGTGCGCAGGCGCCGAGAAAAGCTGAATGCTAATCGGCTGTTTCCGGAAGGCGTGACGCCTTATAGCGGCGACATTCCGCGGTGCGCACGAAATTCAATGATTTTATATAAAGTAAGGACGTGCATTAAAAAAAAAAAAAACAGCATACTGGCGCTGACGCCAGTATGCTGGATGTAATGAAACAAAGTGATTTTAAGGGTGGAACTCCGCTTTAAGTATGGTTAAGAGTCAGATTTCGGCTCTAGTTGTTTACTTTCAGCAACCCTTGGCGCACTCCCTGGTCAAACGGGTATCTGAACTGGCGGCCTTGTCTTACAAGGCTCCCTACTTGGTCATCCATAAGGATAAGGTGGTGCTACGGCCGCAGCCGTTATTTCTTCCGAAGTTTGTTTCGGCTTTTCGCATTAATGAGGACATTGTTTTACCATCCTTATGTCCTCGTCCGAAAAACCCAAAGCAGGCCACTTTGCATTCCTTGGACGTGGTTCAGGCCCTACGGGGGTACTTGTCTGCTACGGCTCAGTTTCGGAAGTTGGACTCACTGTTCGTGTCGGTGACTGGTCCTAAAAAGGGTCTGGCGGTCTCATCGGCCACCATTTCTAGGTGGATCAAACAGGTCGTGCTTCCGGCCTATGCCCTGAAGGGGCGGGCGCCTCCCTTTCAGGTTATGGTGCATTCGACCAGGGCGATTGGTGCCTCTTGGGCTTTCCGCCATCAAGCGTCTGTTTTACAGGTGTGTAAGGCCTGGTCGTCAATCCACACCTTCTCAAAATTTTACAAGGTGGATGTGAGAATCTTCGGATGCCTCCTTCGGCCGAAAGATTTTACAGGTGGCAGTTTAAGGTTGGAGTTCCTCTGTTGAGAAATTCCAGTTTTGTTTGAGGTGAAGCTTGGTTTGCTGTGGTGTTTTCCCACCCCTCGAAATTTTCTTGACACTGCTTGGGGATGTCCCTAAGGTCAATGCTGCTGTGTCCGTCCATTAACGGAAGAGAAAATAGGATTGAGCTTTGCTCCGAGGTCCACATATGACTGGGCTGTGGTGTTGTCTCACTCACAATGGACTGGGCCGACAGCTACCGCCATTGCGGTTGTAGTTCTGTCAGGAATGCGTCAGCGAGTCCTCGCTCGGACGGGTAAGTACAGTACCTCCCGCTTCGGTGGTTTGGTACGGCTGGGCATTTTTGGGGTTTGGGGTCCTCTCCTCCTTCCCTGCTCCTTTTCCCTTTCTGCATTGCCGCTGTCAGGGGGAGGGGGCCTTCCTGAGGGGACTGTTTTATCTGACCTGTGTTTCTTCTTTTTTGTATGGGGCTTTCCTGTGAGGGGATTTTCAGTTAATTGCGGTCGGCCATTTTTCTGTGGCTGCATTCTGAACGGTTGGCAGCCATCTTGGAGTAGTCCTGACCCCCTAGTGCTGTATACAAGTCACGGAGTGAGCATTTTGCACCATACAGTGGAGGAGCACCGACTCTTTCCTGCAGTTATTAGGCTAGCAGACCAGCTGGTCCAGGGCCTCATACAGGTCTGTGATGCTTCATTGAATGCTGCGCCCTTGTTATCCAAGGCTTCTGTTTCAGAATGGTTTTATGCAACCAGAGGTGTAGTGGTTTAACTACATTACTTGGCAGCAAGAGAGTCATTGGTTCGAATCCGGACACTCTGCCTGGAGCTTGCATTGTCACTCCCTCTGTCTGCGTGGGTTCCTCCGGGTACTCCGGTTTCCTCCAAAGACATGTGTGCATACACCTACATAGTATACATACACACTATGTGTGTGTGTGTTATTTAGGGGCAACTCTCCCAGGCTGTCAAAGGCCCAGCTGGGGGACTAATCCCTCCCTGGGTGCGTAAGTCGATCACGCCGCCACCAAAATCCTGCCAATGTATGTAGCCTTCCCTCCCTGTTTCTAGGTGGGAGGGGCGGCTTGCAGGTTCACAATTCAGTGAAACCTCCCTGCTCTCCGACCAGTGGGTCTGTGAGTTGGTCTCTTCAGAGTACTAGATAGGGTTTCCTCCTATCCACAGAACAATGTTCTTTCCTCGTGTCTTCCTCTCCTGGCCCGTCGGTCTGCCTTGGGCAGTGTGGGACTTGCTAAGCTGCTGAGTAATTTTACCTTTCCTGCAGGACGAGAGGCTTGGGGTTTTCTATGGGCCGCAGGCCCTAAATACCTTTTGTGAACATCGGGTAGTTCCACATGGAATCCATTCGTTTAGTGGTAGCTGCGCTCCATCCGGGGGACGTCCTGGCGTCCTCGGAGATCAGGGACACATACATGCATGTCCCGTTTTGCCCATGTCACAGTGTTTTTGCGGTTATTGTTTTACCAAAAACATGTAGAATATATATTAGCCTAAACTGACAATTAAGAAAAAAAGAAATATTGGGATATTTATTATAGTAAAAAAAAATATATAGTATACAGGTGAAACTTGAAAAATTTGAATATTGTGCAAAAGTTCATTTATTTCACTAATGCGACTTAAAAGGTGAAACTAATATATGACATTGACTCATTACATGCAAAGCAAGATAGTTCAAGCCGTGATTTGTCATAATTGTGAAGATTATGGCTTACAGCTCATGAAAACCCCAGATCCACAATCTCAGAAATCTACAATATTGCATGCAATCAATAAAACAAGGATTATAGGTAGAACAATATCGGACCTCTGAAAAGTATAAGCATGCATATATACTCAGTACTTGGTTTGGGCCCCTTATGCAGCAATTACTGCCTCAATGCTGCGTGACATGGAAGCTATCAGCCTGTGGCACGGCTGAGGTGTTATGGAAGACCAGGATGCTTCAATAGCGGCCTTCAGCTCTTCTGCATTGTTCGGTCTCATGTCTCTCATCTCATCTCTCATCTTTCTCTTGGCAATTCCCCATAGATTCTCTGTGGGGTTCAGGTCAGGTGTGTTTGCTAGCCAGCAGATAACATGGCTCCCCAAATCAACACAGACTGTGGAAACTTCCAAAAGGACTTTGGACCACTGAACAACAGACCGGGTCTGTTTTTCTTTAGCCCAAGTAAGACGCTTCTGACGTTTGTTCAGGAGTGGCGTGACAGGAGGAATACGACATTTGAAGCCCATGTCCAGGATCCGTCTGTGTGTGGTGGCTCTTTTTCTTTATCGTACATCACGGGACACAGAGCGCATAGCCATTACATATGGGTTATATGGGTACCTTCAGGTGTGGACACTGGTGTAATCAACTTCACAGGAAGTTCCTCCCTATATAACCCCCTCCCACTGAGAGTGCTTCAGTTTTTTCGCCAGTGTCTTAGGTGTTGGTCACGTCTAGCTGTCCCTCGGAGGTCTCGGGACCCAGGATAGCTAGCCGGATCCGTCCGAAGTGCTTCAAAGCCAAGGAGTACGGTACCCGGGCCCTGCCTGCGTGGGGTGTTGCCTATAATGCCTCTCCTTGGAGGGCTGGATTCTGGGCTCCAGTGCCTTGGTCTCTCCCAGGACTAAACGCTACTGATGCCAGGATGCTATATAGGTCCAGGGGTGTGGGTTCCTTAACACAGGACCCCGGTCCCTGAAGGTCCGAGACAATACCCACGGAAATGGGGGAAGATTGGGCCTCTTGCAGTTTGCAATACCCTGCGGCGTGGAGCAGGTAAGAGGGAACCTGCGGGACTTGGTTCGACAGGAGGTATCCCCCTGGGGGTTCTGGGTTGGCTAATGGTATGCTTGTGCATCAGCCACTATCTCCACTATGTCTGTGTGGGCAGGATGGGATACTAATGTTTACCCAGATAACATGTAGATATATGTATACTTGTGTAAGATATATATTTGCTACTCTCCCCAGGTCTGCCTGTTAGCATTGATACTGCAACCCCACATGTTTTAAAGAGGAAATTGCTGGTGAAAACTCCTGTTTCTTAGGAAGCCCATGGGGACAGCTTCCTCTCTCTGTGCACTACAATAAGATTAGTGCTTACCTGGTGTCTGTTGGTGCTGCCTGGCGCTGGTCCATGTTTTTCCTCTGCTCTGCTTCCTCCATGTTGTTTTCAGCGTGGGGGGGTGCGCGCGCGTGTGCACGCCGCCTTTTATAGCGTCGGCGTGCGTTGGGGGGGCGGGCCAGCAGCGTCAGGGTCTGTTTAAAAGTAAAACTTTTTCTCTGGCTGGTCTTTCCCTCCTGGAGGCAGAGGAAGAAGGACACAGAGCGCGCAGCTGGGTCTTTTGGCCACAGTGACACCCAGTGGCGGTTTGTGGATCTTCAGGTCTAGGACTTAGTTCCACTATTGACCAGAAAGAAAAAAAAAAAAAAAAAAAGAGTTTTTTTGCTTAAAGGGACTCAGCCTTAGATCCAGCAGTATCTGAGTCAACCTTGGACTCCGGCTAACGGGCATTGGTGTTGCAATACTCACAGGTTTTCCTCAGTATTGCCACCTCCCAGGCGGGTAAAAAAAAAATAAAAAAATTTTTTTGGAAAAAAAATAAAATATATATATATATACAAAATTTTTCATTTTCCTCAGCCTGTTCTCATATTAATTACTCCTAGCTACAACAGTCAGGTGTTGGCTAGAGGGGTGACTCAAGGTTGTGCAATGGCTCCAAAGGCATCAGGACCAGCCAAGGCTGCAAAAGGTGCCAAGAAACAAAAGGGGTCTCCATCGGGGTCAGAGGATTTGGGCCAGGCTTCAACGGCCCCACCCTCACCAGTTAGACCACCGAGTAGCATAGTACAAGAGCCATTGGGGGTGCTGGGGGCAGAGGCGGCCCCCGATCCACCCATTCCCATTTACGTAACGGAAGAAATGCTAGCGACCACCCTGGGTGGGCTAGAGAAAAGGTTAACTGCTTTGTTCGCCCGCCCTTTGCCAAGTAGCAAACGGGCTAGATCCCCCTCACCTAGTTTGGTGTTTTCAGATGCGGAGGTCTCCTCTTCGGAGGAACGGGACCCACAAGGGGATCAAGCAGACCCAAGTCCCGAAGGTTCAGACATGGAGGGTTCCACTGTAGATGAATATTTTTCGGCCTCTCAAGCGGAGAGCCTGTGGATCCAGTCTTTGACCGATATAGTTCGCACTGCTTTTAAACTTCCAGTGCCAGAACTAGTAGCCCCTGTGCTATCCTCATTGGGTTCTTTAAAGGCTCCATTAACTTGTGTGTCTTTTCCGATTCACCCCCTTCTGCGGAGCGTGATTTACCAGGATTGGGCTCGACCTGATAGGATCTTTATCCCTCCTAAGAGGTTCTCTATTCCCTATCCTATGGAAGAGGAATTTTTAAAGAAATGGGCACTCCCCACAGTGGACGCGGCCATTTCCTGCGTGAATAAATCCCTGACCTGTCCGGTTGAAAATGTCCAGATGTTCAAGGATCCGGTCGACAAAAAATTAGAGACCCTACTGAAGGCTTCTTTCACCACAGTAGGTGCCATGGTTCAGCCAGTGGTGGCAGCCATTGGCGTTTGTCAGGCCTTAAAGGATCAGGCAAAACAGATATTAAAGGACATGCCGGCTCAGCAAACTCGTGAATTAGCAGATTTCCCTACCGCTCTCTGCTTTGCAGTAGATGCTATTAAGGACTCCATCCAACAGGCATCCCGGTTATCTCTGCTGGTGGTTCACATGCGTCGTCTTTCGTGGCTAAAGAACTGGTCAGCAGAGGCACCCTGCAAAAAGCTTTTAGCAGGGTTTCCCTTTCATGGGGGAAGACTATTCGGTGAAGACCTAGATAAATATATCCAAACCATATCAAGTGGTAAAAGTTCTTCCTTACCGGTCAAGAAAAGACCGCGTGGGCCCGCGTTTAAATGACAGGCCTTTGCAGGCTCGGCCCCTTCGACTTCCCGTCAGTATCGACGGCCTCCCGGGCGTTCAGCAGTTAATAGCCGCCCACAGGGACAAGCCGCGGCAAACAAGAGGCCCTGGTCTCGCAAGCCGGCTAAACCAGTCATCAAGTCAGATTCATGAAGGGGCGCCCCCACTCTCTTGGGTGGGGGGAAGACTTCGGTTTTTCTCCGAAGTCTGGAAGGCCAGAATTCCCGACTCTTGGGTTCGGTCCGTGGTAGCCACAGGCTACAAACTAGAGTTTCGAGAAATCCCCCCTCCTCATTTTCAGGGGTCAAGTCTTCCAAGCGACCCGTTAAAGAGGGCCTCTCTCGTAAAGGCGTTGGATCGCCTCTTGCTCCAAGGAGTAATTGTAGTACCAACCCAAGAAAGGGGTCTGGGATTCTACTTCAACCTTTTTATTATACCAAAACCCAATGGCGACGTCAGGCCTATCCTAGACCTCAAACGCCTAAGTCGCTTTCTAAAGATTCAGACCTTTCGTATGGATTCCATACGTTCAGTGACAGCCAGCCTGCATCAAGGCGACTTTCTAGCATCTATAGACATAAAGGATGCATATCTGCATGTGCCGATCTACCCAGCACATCACAAGTTTCTTCGTTTTATGATGGATCAAAGTCATTTCCAGTTCGTAGCCCTCCCTTTCGGGTTGGCAACAGCTCCGCGGGTATTCACAAAGGTGTTAGCCCCGGTGCTAGCCGTCCTAAGGACAGAAGGCATTTTGGTCCTGGCATACCTGGACGATCTCCTGGTTATCGACAGATCAGCTTCCAACCTCAATCATGCAGTAGTCCGCACAGTTCGGCATCTACAAGAATTCGGGTGGGTTGTGAACCAAGGAAAATCGAGGTTGCAACCCACAAGACAGTTGGAATATCTAGGCCTTCGGTTAGATACGGAATGCCAGAGGATATTTTTACCTCAAGAAAAGATCAGGTCATTGACTCAAACAATTCAAATAGTCCTAGGCAAAAAGAGGCCGACTATTCGCCTATGCATGCGACTGCTGGGAAAGATGGTAGCCGCCTTAGAAGCAGTGCCCTATGCCCAGATCCATACCAGAGTTCTCCAGGCAGCTATTCTCTCTGCTGGGAACAGGTCCATACAGGCATTAGACCATCCATTAGGTCTTTCCCCAGGAGTCAGGCGCAGCCTGTACTGGTGACTGGTCCCTCAAAAATTGTCAAAAGGGAAAACCTTTTGCCCCATTCACGTGGAAAATAGTAACCACAGATGCCAGCCTAACAGGTTGGGGGGCAATCTTAGGAAAACGGACCCAGCAGGGACAGTGGTCAGAGGCAGAAAGTCTGCTTCCCATCAATGTCCTAGAGATCAGAGCTGCTCGGTTGGCCCTGGTCGCCTGGACTCTCCCCCTGCAGGGTCTGCCAGTAAGGATACAGTCCGACAATGCCACGGCGGTGGCATACGTAAACCACCAGGGGGGCACAAGGAGCCTAGCGGCTCAAAGGGAAGTAAACCTGACTTTCTCATGGGCCGAAGCCCATGTACCCTGCATCTCAGCAGTGTTCATCCCAGGGATAGACAATTCTCAAGCAGATTTTTTGAGTCGTCAACAGTTACTCCCGGGAGAGTGGTCTCTTCACCCCCAGGTATTCCAAGAGATTTGCCAAAGATTCGGAGTTCCCGATGTGGACATCATGGCAACAAGATTCAACAAGAAATTGGACAAATTCGTATCCCGAGCCAGGGACCCCTCGGCCTACGGGACCGATGCGTTGGTTTGCCCCTGGCACCAGTTTTCTCTCCTGTATGCGTTCCCTCCACTACAGATGAGTCCCCGCCTTCTACGAAGGATCAGGGTGGAGCGCAGGCCGGTGATCCGGGTGGCCCCAGCCTGGCCCAGAAGGGCTTGGTACGCACTCATCGTGAGGATGTCAGTAGGGGCACCGTGGCCACTCCCCCTGCGCCCAGATCTGCTGTCTCAGGGCCCGATCTACCACCCTGCTTCACAGCAGCTAAATTTGATGGCTTGGCGGCTGAATCCCTAATTCTTAAGGGCAGAGGCCTCTCAGCCCAAGTCATATCTACGTTAATTCAGGCTAGAAAGCCAGTCTCTAGAAATATCTATTACAGAGTCTAGAGGACCTATGTGGAGTGGTGCGAGTCTCAAGGAGGGCATCCTCGCAAGTTTTTTTTTATTGACAGGATCTTGCGATTCCTCCAGGTTGGCGTTGACAAGGGGTTGGCTCTTAGTACTCTAAAGGGGCAGGTGTCTGCCTTATCGATATGGTTTCAAAGGCCTTTGGCCACGCATTCGCTTGTGAAAACCTTCTTGCAGGGGGTCTTGCATGTGAATCCCCCTATTAGAGCTCCCCTCTGCCCCTGGAATTTAAATCTGGTCTTGTCAGCTTTACAAAAGCAGCCGTTTGAACCTCTGACAGAAATCCCTCTTGTGCTGCTAACCCGAAAGTTGGTTTTCTTGGTGGCTATGGCTTCGGCCAGAAGGGTCTCCGAGCTGGCAGCCTTGTCTTGCAGGGAACCGTACCTGATTCTGCATAAGGACAGAGTGGTTCTGCGGCCTCAACCTTCTTTCCTTCCTAAGGTCATATGCAGTTTTCACTTGAATCAGGACCTAGTCCTACCATCCTTCTTTCCTACTCCCCAGTCCAGAGAGGAAAGACTGCTTCATACTTTAGACATGGTCCGAGCCATGAGGGCTTATCTCAAGGCTACAGAGAAGATTCGGAAAACAGATGTGCTTTTCGTTCTTCCGGATGGCCCCAAGAAGGGTCAGCCGGCTGCCAAGTCTTCCTTGGCTAGGTGGATTAAGCAGCTGATTTGTCAGGCCTATGGTCTGAAGCGCGTTCCACCTCCCTTATCAGTTAAAGCCCATTCTACGAGGGCCATGAGTGCCTCTTGGGCGGCACACCATCAGATCTCTATGGCACAGGTTTGCAAAGCGGCAACCTGGTCTTCCGTACATACGTTTACTAAATTTTATAAGTTGGACGTCGCAAAGGCTACGGACGCAGCATTTGGGCAGGCGGTCCTACGGGCAGCAGTATAGAATCCTCTGGCCCGGTTCACGCCCCCTTTCTTTCTGTTGGTGGAGCTATTTTACCTCCTGATAATGTTTTTTGTTTGGCTATTTTTGGCCTTACGGTCTCCCTCCCTTCATGGAGCATTGCTTTGGGACATCCCATATGTAATGGCTATGCGCTCTGTGTCCCGTGATGTACGATAAAGAAAAAAGGATTTTTAATAACAGCTTACCTGTAAAATCCTTTTCTTGGAGTACATCACGGGACACAGAGCTCCCACCCCTCTTTTGGGGAACATTGTGTAACCTCGGAGAAATTGCTTGCTACAAAACTGAAGCACTCTCAGTGGGAGGGGGTTATATAGGGAGGAACTTCCTGTGAAGTTGATTACACCAGTGTCCACACCTGAAGGTACCCATATAACCCATATGTAATGGCTATGCGCTCTGTGTCCCGTGATGTACTCCAAGAAAAGGATTTTACAGGTAAGCTGTTATTAAAAATCCTTTTTTTTTTGTGTATTTTGTGCGTGAACTCGAGAGAGAGAGAGGTGCCGGACTGCAGGAGTTGGAAGTAGGCAGACCGGAGGCAATCGCCATTCTTCTCCATGCCCCTGGTGGCAATGGCGGGCCTCCCACTCACCCCACCCTGCTCCACTTGGGAGCCCAACTGGGGCCCAACGGGGCAGAGAGACTCCCCCTATGAGGGAGTGAGGGGGTCTAGCCCACCCAGCCAGCCCCGTAGGTCCTTCGCCTCTCTTTATTTTAGGAGACCGCATGGCCAAAGTGCATGCGTGTTAAACCAATTTCGTGTGCGTGCAAGTGTGGTGGTTTTTTATGGGGGGGGGGGGGGGTGGGCGTACTAAGCACAGGCATACCTTGCATAGCACACCCACCGGGAGCCGGGCTGAGACCACCAAACTCAATTCACATGTAGCCGAGACCGGGATCCGAACCCTTGGCTGCAGAGGTGAATGGCTTGTCAGCGCAGTGCCAATCACGTTGAGCCACCACAGCTACGTGTGTGATGGCTCTTGATGCACTCCAGCCTCAGTCCACTCCTTGTAAAAGTCCCCAAAACTTTTCCTGACTATCCTCTCCCAGGCTGTGGACATTCCTGCTGCTTATTTACCTTTTTCCTTCCACATAACTTTCTATTAATGTGCTTTGATACAGCACTTTGGAAACATCCAACTTCTTTTGCAATTACCTTTTGAGGCTTTCCCTCCTTATGGAGGGTGTCGATGATGGTCCCCCCCCCCGTTTCTTGTAAATTATCACATTCTCTTAGTTCTCAGCTGCATGTGAGCTGGAAGAGGAGAAATAGCAGCACACTGAGCTTCACAGTGAAATAATGTGCAGGAGGGGGGCAGGTGTCAGGCCAAGTCTGTTAATTGGAGGGGAGCATATGGCGTTTCCAGCACAGCCAGAGTACTGACCACTATGGGCTCTCCTGCTTAGTGTGGTGGTAGTTTTAAATTGGAAAGCAGAGGGATTGGCAGGAACGTCAGATTTCACAAAAAGGAATGAATGCAAATCAAACAGGATATTTTTACATACAAGTACATGGTACAGAAGGCACACATCAGGAATATGAAATGTTTGGGTAACAAACACTTTAAATGAGGTAGTTGACATGCAAAAACCCATAGGTAACTCGCAGGTAAAACAAAAATATGATCTTACTGCTGCTCTTTTGGCATGGACACTGAAAGCCATTTAACATTGACAAGATGGCTTTATTGTTTACTGGGCCCAAAGAACAGCACAGACTAATCTTTTGCCTCCAACTAACAGTTCACATGCTTTTTCTAACAGAGCTTATGCTACCTTTAAAGTAAATCAACACCCAAGATGGAAAATAGTAATCTTGTCACACTAGGACAGAAAGTGTGTTTTTTGCAGGTTAACATGAGAAAAAAAAAGCCTGAAAAACAAAATGAATGCAGCTACTACATCTGAAGACTGGTAAGTAGCTGCATACATATACTGTATTACATTTTTGTTTTTGAGTTTAGATACATTTTGGTGTTCTTTTCCTATAAAGACAGCAGTTTTCATCCATGACTGACTGCGGTTCAAAGTTTAAAAAATATATAAATACAATTACATTTTGTAGAGAAATTTCACTTATGTGATCATATCTATTTTGGTGTGGAGAAAAAAAAAATAAGGTTTAACGGTAAACACAATCTTTTGTACATTTGTTCTTTTTTTCCCCCTAGAAATGTCAGCAGCATCACAGTGTCAATTTAGAACTTTAAAGAAAAGGTGACGACTTAGGTCTGAGAAAATGACCTATTTGTGTTCTTCACCTAAAAGCTCTTGAATTCTTTGCCACGCCATTTCTTTGTGTTCTGCCGGCATTAAATGGCGAAGGAAGAAACCTATAAAGATATTGGAGAATATAATTCAGTATTCAGAAAATTTTCATTAAATATTTGCTATTGTGCTTTGCTCCTCACCTTCCCACAGCTGTAAGCTTTGTGGTGCGACCGATGGCCAGATGACCAGTTGATTTTCTTTGTAGACAGGATTCAAAAAGTTTTTCCTCACTGCAAAGTTATTGAGATATCCCCAAAGAGAATGAGTCTGTTCTCGAACTTTACAAAGAGACCTGTTGAAAATAATGTTTGTAGTTAAAGATGGACAAATCTCTCCTGTTTGTTGTATCACAAAGTTTCACTTTTCTTAAGCAGGTAAATGCGTGTTTTCTGGTTTGTGTAGAATAGTTTAGGCTTCTTAATCATACAGTGCTTCAAAGATTGGTCAAATTAGTATTTAGATATTTCTGTGCTTCATAAAAAAAATTGATTTATCCAGATTGCAAATTATTTCCTCACCGGACTAATTTCTGATATTGTGACACAATGTCACCTGTTCGCGTAGCCTTAAAAATGATTACTGTATATAGATACTTAAAGCTGAACACCAGACAGATGTAAAATACACTTTATTGCAGCTCAGTATTCATTAACCAGAATTTTTTTTTTTTTTTTCACTTTGGATAGCATAAGAGGGTTATGGCCCCCATGTTTGACATCCATGTCCCATTGGAAATATTTTCCTTCACTTTCTGTGCCATAGTGAGAAGAAATCCCTGGTAGTAACTAATATCCTCACTGGATGAAATAACTAATATTCCTGTTCTGGTGACCACTCAATGTATTTTTTTCTTTATCGTACATCACGGGACACAGAGCGCATAGCCATTACACTTGGGTTATATGGGTACCTTCAGGTGTGGACACTGGTGTAATCAATTTCACAGGAAGTTTCCTCCCTATATAACCCCCTCCCACTGGGAGTGCTTCAGTTTTTTCGCCAGTGTCTTAGGTGTTGGTCACGTCTAGCTGTCCCTCGGAGGTCTCGGGACCCAGGATAGCTAGCCGGATCCGTCCGAAGTGCTTCAAAGCCAAGGTGTACGGTACCCGGGCCCTGCTGGAGTGGGGTTTTGCCTATAATGCCTCTCCTTGGAGGGCTGGATTCTGGGCTCCAGTGCCTTAGTCTCTTCCAAGAACTAAACGCTACTGATGCCAGGATGCTATATAGGTCCAGGGGTGTGGGTTCCTTAACACAGGACCCCGGTCCCTGAAGGTCCAGGACAATACCCACGGAGATGGGGGAAGGCTGGGCCTCTTGCATTTTGCAATACCCTGCGGCGTGGAGCAGGTAAGAGGGAACCTGTGGGACTTGGTTCGACAGTAGGTATCCCCCTGGGGGTTCTGGGTTGGCTAATGGTATGCTTGTGCATCAGCCACTATCTCCACTATGTCTTTTGAGGCAGGATGGGATGTACTAATGTTTACCCAGATAACATGTAGAGATATATATGCTTTTAAAGATATGTATTTTGCTACTCCCCCCAGATTTGCCTGTTAGCATGATACTGCAGCCCCACATGTATAGAGAGGAAGTGCTGACAAAACTCCTGTTTCCTAGGAAGCCTAGGGGGACAGCTTCCTCTATGTGTGCACTACAAAGATTAGTGGCTTACCGGGTGTCTGTGTTACTAGCGCTGGTCCAGGCTTCTCCTCTGCTCTCTGCTTCCT
Organism: Rana kukunoris; assembly: GCA_029574335.1. Classification (NCBI taxonomy): domain Eukaryota; kingdom Metazoa; phylum Chordata; class Amphibia; order Anura; family Ranidae; genus Rana; species Rana kukunoris. The sequence continues at coordinate 318,465,081 of CM056050.1, read as the reverse complement.
CCATGTTGGTTTCAGCGTGGGGGGGGGGGGCGGGCCAGCAGCGTCAGGTCTCAGATAAAGCAAAAAAAGCATTTCCTGGCTGGTCATTCCCTCCTGAGAGCAGTGGAGAGTGAGGACACAGAGCGCGCAGCTGAGCCATTTCTGGCTAACAGTGACACCCAGTGGTGGTTTGTGGATCTTCAGGTCTGGACTTAGTCCACACTGACCAGAAAAAAAAAAAAAAAAAAAAAAAAAAAAGATTTTTTTCTTAAAGGGACTCAGCCTTAGATCTGGCAGTATCTGAGTCGGTGCAACCTTGGACTCCAGCTAACGGGCATTGGTGTGGCAATACTCACAGGACTCTCCTCGGTATTGCCGCCTTCTCAGGCGTATGAAAATGTAAAATTTTTTTTTACCATAGCCTGTCCTTATTAATGTTTCACTTCTAGCTACAACAGTTGGGTGTTGGCTGTAGGGGTGTCTCAAGGTTGTGCAATGGCTCCCAAGGGATCAGGACCAGCTAAGGCTGCAAAAGGTGCCAAAAAAGTAAAGGGGTCTCCAACGGGGTCAGAGGATTTGGGCCAGGCTCCAGTGGTCCCACCCTCACCAGATAGACCACCGAACAGCATCATGCAGGAGCCATTGAGGGTGCTAGGGGCAGAGGCGGCCCCCAATCAACCCATTCCCGTTTATGTTACGGAAGAAATGCTAGAATCCACCCTGGGTGGGCTAGAGAAAAGGTTAACTGCTTTAATTGCCCGCTCTTTGCCGGGTGGCAAACGGGCTAGATCCCGTCACCTAGAACGGTGTGTTCGGATGCAGAGGTCCTCTCTTCGGAGGAATTGGACCCACAGGGGGATCAAGCGGACCTGAGTCCTGACGGGTCAGACATTGAAGATTCCACTATAGATGAATTTTTTTTCGGCTTCTCAAGCAGAGAGTCTGTGGATCCAGTCTCTGACGGATATGGTTCGCACTGCTTTTAAACTTCCAGTGTCAGAACAATTAGCCCCCGCGGTATCCTCTTTAGGTTCCTTGAAGGCACCATTGAGTGGTGCGTCTTTCCCGGTTCACCCCCTTCTGGAGAGCGTGATTTTTCAGGATTGGGCTCGACCTGATAGGATTTTTATCCCTCCTAAAAGGGTCACCATTCTCTATCCTATGGAAGAAGAATTTGCAAAGAAATGGGCACTCCCTACCGTGGACGCAGCCATTTCCTGCGTAAATAAATTCCTGACCTGTCCGGTGGAAAATGTCCAGGTGTTTAAAGATCCAGTCGACAAAAAATTGGAGACCCTACTGAAGGCTTCTTTTACCACAGTAGGTGCCGTGGTTCAGCCAGCAGTGGCAGCCATTGGCGTTTGTCAGGCTTTAAAGGATCAGACTAAACCGATATTAAGGGACATACCGGCTCAGCAAGCTCGTGAATTGGCTGACCTCCCAAGAGCTCTCTGCTTTGCAGTAGATGCTATTAAGGACTCCGTTCAACAGGCGTCCCGTTTATCTCTGCTGTTGGTTCATATGCGTCGCCTTTTGTGGCTAAAAAACTGGTCAGCAGAGGCACCCTGCAAAAAGCTTTTAGCAGGATTTCCCTTTCATGGTGGGAGACTATTCGGTGAAGACCTAGATAAATATATCCAGACCATATCAAGTGGTAAAAGTTCTTTCTTGCCTATCAAGAAAAGATCGCGTGGGCCCGCATTTAAGCGACAGGCCTTCACAGGCTCGGCCCCTTCAACTTCCTGTCAGTATCGATGGCCTCCCGGGCGTTCAGCATTTAATAGCCGCCCACAAGGACAAGCCACGACAGGCAAGAGGCCATGGCCTCGCAAGCCGGTTAAACCAGTCCTCAAGTCAGATTCATGAAGGGGCGCCCCCACTCTCTTGGGTGGGGGGAAGGCTTCGGTTTTTCTCCGAAGTGTGGAAGGCCAGAATTCCCGACTCTTGGGTAAGATCCGTGGTAACCAGTCTTCCAAGCGACCCATTAAAGAGGGCCTCTCTTGTAAAAGCATTGGATCGTCTCCGGCTCCAGGGAGTAATTGTAGAAGTACCAACCCAGGAATGGAGTCTGGGATTCTACTCCAACCCTTTCATAATACCAAAGCCCAATGGCGACGTCAGGCCTATCTTGGACCTCAAACGCCTAAATCGCTTTCTAAAGATTCAGACCTTTCGTATGGAGTCCATACGTTCGGTGGCAGCCAGCCTACATCAAGACGACTTTCTAGCATCTATAGACATAAAAGATGCGTATCTGCACGTGCCGATCTACCCGGCACATTACAGGTTTCTTCGTTGTATGATAGATCACCGCCATTACCAGTTCGTAGTCCTCCCTTTCGGGTTGGCAACAGCTCCGCGGGTATTCACAAAGGTGTTAGCCCCGGTGCTAGCCGTCCTAAGGACAGAAGGCATTTTAGTCTTGGCATACTTGGACGATCTTCTGGTTATCGACAGCTCAGCTTCCAACCTCAATCAGGCAGTAGGTCGCACAGTTCAGCATCTAGAGGAATTCGGGTGGATTGTAAACCTAGAAAAATCGGTATTGAAACCCACAAAACAGTTGGAATATCTAGGCCTTCAGCTAGATACAGACTGCCAGAGGATAAGTTTACCTCAAGCAAAGATCAGATCAATAGCTCAAGCAGTTCAAGTGATCTTAGGCAAGAAGAGGCCGACTATTCGCCTATGTATGCGACTGCTGGGGAAGATGGTGGCCGCCTTCGAGGCTGTGCCCTACGCCCAGATCCATACCAGATATCTTCAGGCAGCCATTTTCTCTGCTTGGAACAAATCCATTCAGGCGTTAGATCGTCCGTTAGTGCTCTCCCCGAAGGTTCGGCGCAGCCTGTCTTGGTGGCTGGTCTCTCAAAATTTGTCAAAAGGGAAATCCTTTTGCCCCATCACGTGGAAGATAGTATCCACGGATGCCAGCCTGTTAGGTTGGGGGGCAGTTCTAGAAGAACAGACCCAGCAAGGGCTGTGGTCGGGGGAAGAAAAACTGCTTCCCATCAATATCTTGGAGATCAGAGCTGCTCGACTGGCCCTGATCGCCTGGACTCTCCCCCTTCAGGGTCTGCCAGTAAGGATACAGTCCGACAACGCCACTGCGGTGGCATACATAAACCACCAGGGGGGCACGAAGAGCCCAGCAGCCCAAAGAGAAGTAAACCTGATTTTCTCATGGGCCGAAGCCCATGTACCCTGCATCTCGGCGGTGTTCATCCCAGGGATAGACAATTCTCAAGCAGATTTTTTGAGTCGTCAACAGTTGCTCCCGGGGGAATGGTCTCTTCACCCCCAGGTATTCCAAGAGATTTGCCAAAGATTCGGAGTCCCAGATGTGGACATTATGGCAACGAGATCCAACAAAAAATTGGACAAATTCATATCCCGAGCCAGGGATCCCTCGGCCTACGGGACCGATGCGTTGGTTTGCCCTTGGCACCAGTTTTCTCTTCTGTATGCGTTCCCTCCACTGCAGATGATTCCCCGCCTTCTACGGAGGATCCGGGTGGAGCGCAGGCCTGTGATCCTGGTGGCCCCACCCTGGCCCAGGAGGGCTTGGTACGCACTCATCGTGAAGATGTCAGTCGGGGCGCCGGGGCCGCTCCCCCTGCGCCCAGATCTGCTGTCTCAGGGCCCAATCTGCCATCCTGCTTCACAGCAGCTAAATTTGACGGCTTGGCAGCTGAATCCCTAATTCTTAAGGGCAGAGGCCTCTCAGATCAGGTCATATCTACGTTGATTCAGGCTAGGAAACCGGTCTCCAGAAATATTTATTACAGAGTCTGGAGAACCTATGTGGAGTGGTGCAAGTCTCAAAAATGGCATCCTCGAAAGTTTTTTATTGACAGGATCTTGCGATTCCTCCAGGTTGGCGTTGACAAAGGGTTGGCTCTTAGTACTCTAAAGGGGCAGGTGTCGGCTTTATCAATATGGTTTCAAAGACCCTTGGCCACCCATTCGCTTATGAAAACCTTCTTGCAGGGGGTCTTGCATGTGAATCCCCCTATTAGAGCTCCCCTCTGCCCCTGGAATTTAAATCTGGTCTTGTCAGCTTTACAAAGGCAGCCGTTTGAACCTCTGACAGAAATCCCTCTTGTGCTACTAACCCGAAAGTTGGTTTTCTTGGTGGCTATGGCTTCAGCCAGAAGGGTTTCCGAGCTGGCAGCCTTGTCATGCAGGGAGCCATACCTTATTCTGCATAAGGACAGAGTGGTTCTGCGGCCTCAACCTTCTTTCCTTCCTAAGGTCATATCCAGTTTTCACTTGAATCAGGACCTAGTCCTACCATCCTTCTTTCCTACTCCCCAGTCCAGAGAGGAAAGACGGCTTCATACTTTGGACGTGGTTCGAGCCATGAGGGTCTATCTCAAGGCTACAGAGAAGATTCGGAAAACAGATGTGCTTTTTGTTCTTCCGGATGGCCCCAAGAAGGGTCAGCCGGCTGCCAAGTCTTCCTTGGCTAGGTGGATTAAGCAGCTGATTTTTCAGGCATATGGTCTGAAGCGCGTTCCACCTCCCTTATTAGTTAAAGCCCATTCTACGAGGGCCATGAGTGCCTCCTGGGCGGCACACCATCAGATCTCTATGGCACAGGTTTGCAAGGCGGCAACCTGGTCTTCCGTACATACGTTTACTAAATTTTATAAGTTGGACGTTGCAAAGGGTACGGAAGCAGCTTTTGGGCAGGCGGTCCTACGGCCAGCAGTATAGAATCCTCTGGCCCGGTTCACGCCCCCTTGTTTTTCTGTTGGTGGAGCCATGTTTTCTCCTGACAATGTTTTTATTTGGCTATTCTTGGCCTTACGTTCTCCCTCCCTTCATAGAGCATTGCTTTAGGACATCCCAAGTGTAATGGCTATGCGCTCTGTGTCCCGTGATGTACGATAAAGAAAAAAGGATTTTTAATAAACAGCTTACCTGTAAAATCCTTTTCTTGAAGTACATCACGGGACACAGAGCTCCCACCCCTCTTTTGGGGAACATTGTGTAACCCCGGGAGAATTGCTTGCTACAAAACTGAAGCACTCCCAGTGGGAGGGGGTTATATAGGGAGGAAACTTCCTGTGGAATTGATTACACCAGTGTCCACACCTGAAGGTACCCATATAACCCAAGTGTAATGGCTATGCGCTCTGTGTCCCGTGATGTACTTCAAGAAAAGGATTTTACAGGTAAGCTGTTTATTAAAAATCCTTTTTTTTCTTTCAGAGAGGGTGAATCTCCCCAATGGGGACACAAACAGCAATACAAATCTGACAGGTGTTCTAATATCTCTTGACTCTATATGACACAAAAACATTTTTTGCCTTCAGTTATACTTTTGGTTTTGACACCTGTATAAACTCTATATACCAGAGCAACTTTTGCATTTATGTTAAGGGTTTGTTTATTGGACGATAACTTCATTTCATAACAAAGTAATAGATCCTACTTTGTCGTATCTAAGGGGTAGGATAGGAGTGTGCAACTTCCATGTAGAATTCATAAGATGTTTTTTAAAAGTATAAACATCTTATGAACCATACATCAAAGATGTAGTTTTCTGGACACCAGTCGCTCCTTCTATCCTACCCAAGACTTCTTGCTGAAAAGACCATAAGACCATATCTGAAAGCCCAAGCCCCCAAGAGGGTCCACCACCAACCTTCACTGTTGGACATGACCTTCTGGAATGGATCTCTTCCAATTTGTCCACACAATTACCCACCGATTGCCAACGGCTAATCCAGTCAATCCAGCACAAATTAAATAATGTTAGGTATCATGAGCTACAGAGCTTCCTAAAATCATTATAATACACTATGCTGCAACCTTTAGGTGATTGGAGACTGGGAAAAAACAAGACAGAAAATCCCCTCCCCGTTAGGCAAGGCTTCAGTTTTTTGCTTGTGTCTGAAGGTGATGGTCAATAGCTTCTTAACTGTTTCATCTGGGATTAGGAGACTACCTTTTAATGGAGCCATGTCTTGTGGCTTATCAATGGAATTCCTGTACCTGGATAGTTCTGCAACCAAAAGGCAATGTTCTTCTCATCTTCGATCCCTAGAAACCCAACATGTGAGAGTGTGGAAGTTCTGCATTGAATTGGCACAGTCTGTGGTGACCACTTTCCAACAGTGATTCTTCTGACATTGGTAGATTTCAAACATACGTTACCCATAAGTTCTGTGTGTACAGGGAAGAATCGCTTCTTCAGTTTGTGACCCTGATGTTCAACCTGTCCTCTGCTCTCAGGGCATTAACCAGCATTGTGGTCCCTATTCTGGGGTTGCTTCATGCCTGGAGTAATTCCTGTTATAGTGTACCTGCACTACTTTGAAGGGAGCAATCTGCTTCCCTTCTGCGGACAAAAGTAGCACCCTCTGATGAGGTTTGGTTGGGATCTGAATCCACAGAAATTGGCCTGGTCCCAATGCTTGGAATAATTAGACCTGGTCCTGGATACTTCCAGGTTCGAGTTTTCCCTCCATCAGGACAAAGGTTTTTCACTCAGGGCTCTGGTGGTCTTGCTCAAGACTCAGAAAATGGAACAAGCTACAGTAGAAGTACCAGTAGAAGGCATTGTATGGATTCCAGATAGTGAAATGACGGCATAAGAAAGGAAACATCCAATGATAGGTGCCACTATACGCATAATTAAAAAGATCTTTAAAAAAAACGACAATATCTAAATATCCAAGCCCTCTAACCCCGATCCTGGGTACTAAGGCCTTCCAAGCATGATTGACAGATCCAAGATTTATCGCAATGCGTCAAAGGGGTATTAGCAGGATCATCCATTTTTCAAAAAAATAACAGTTTAAAGACAAGGAGCGAGATCGAAAAAGAGACTATACCAGAATTAGATTTCCTTAGACTGCTTCAGTTAGAAGCATTTCTCCGGGAAAAGGCAAATACGTATACAGAAGTCTACAGAAGTCAGAAGTCTAAATTTGAGCAGATATGCCTAGAAGGGGATCCAATAAGACACTCATTTGTCCTATTTCTATGCGATATTAATTAACTTAGAGATACCACAGGAATTCACATTTATGCAAGCATGGGAGAGAGATTTGGGTTTAACATTTACCCAAGAACAAAAAAATAGGATTTTACGATTTACACATAAGGCATCCATAGCAAGTAAATACGAGGAGGGAGGCTATAAGATACTAACGTGATGGTATAGAACACCAGTAATGTTACATCGCATATACCATCAGATATCAGAAGTCTGTTGGAGATGTCATGAAGCGGAAGGCACGTTAATACATATTTTTTGGCAATGTGAAAAGATACAGGAATTCTGGAAAATGGTAATGAGGACAATTAATGAGATTACAAGAATTAATTTAGAAAACAGACCATCGGCGGTTTTAATATTAGATATTTCAATATCGGTGGAAAAATACAAAAATTCACTGATAAGACATCTGATTATAGCCGCAAGGGCGTGTATCCCTGCCCTGTGGAAACTAGAAACTCCTCCATCCAGAGCACAATGGCTAGCTAGAGTGGCAGAGATACAACAAATGGAGAACCTGACTATGGCAATGAAAGACCAGGATGAGCTGTACCTCTTGACGTGGGCCCCTTATGTGAAGTATGGTGAGGGGCAGGATGGGGGGGAGACAGCCGACTAGAGGGTGGAGGCTCTCTTTTTTTTTTTTTTCTCCCTGGAGCAGGGAGACGGGGAGGGAGGGTAACCAAAGGAGGTTAGAAGGAAAAGGAGAAGCTTTGTGTGAACAGACAAGAGGGGGGGATGGTAGGAGAAAGGGGGTGACTCCTCTCCACCATTACCTTTATTATGTGTAACAACGGAATGTCTTAGTCCCAACGCAATGGTTGAAATATTAAGACCTGACCCTGGATACTTCAAGGTTAGTTTTCCTCCCTGGTGGTCTTGCTCAAGACTCTGAAAATAACCTTAATTTTGATTTGCATGAAGTTGGTTTCCTCCTTCAAGACAGTACCGTTTGCCCAGTGTTCATTTCAGAAACCTCCAACAGAATGTCTTAGTGCCATGGAAGTGGAGCATGCAGCTCTGATTCCTCGCTGTCGTTAAAGTGGTTGTAAACCCTTACACTTTTTGCTTCGATCTCAGGTGAGTATTACATAATGAGCTAGTATACTATGCATACTAGCTCATTATGCCTTTGTCTTGCAGGTGTAGTTTTTTCTTATTTTTTCCCCCAAAGTAGGGTAACAACCACTTTAACCACTTTAGCCCCGGACCATATTGCTGTCCAAAGACCAGAGCACTTTTTGTGATTCGGCACTGCGTCGCTTTAACCACTTAAGACCCGGACCAATACGCTGGTAAATGACCCAAGGTGTTTTTGCGATTCGGCACTGCGTCGCTTTAACAGACAATTGCACGTGCGACGTGGCTCCCAAACAAAATTTGCGTCCTTTTCTTCCCACAAATAGAGCTTTCTTTTGGTGGTATTTGATCACCTCTGCGATTTTTATTTTTTGCGCTATATACAAAAATAGAGCGACATTTTTGAAAAAAAAACACAATTTTTTACTTTTTGTTAAAAAAAAATCAAATAAACTAAATTTTAGTCAAACATTTAGGCCAAAATTTATTTAGCCACATGTCTTTAGTAAAAAAAAAAAAATCGCAATAAAAAAAAATAGCTACCTAGCGGGAACAGCGACACTAATACAGCGATCAGAAAAATGATCGCTTAGTGACGCTGGCAATAGGGAGTGAAAGGGTTAACTAGGGCGGTGATCAGGGGGTTAAAACTTTATTAGGGGGGTGGGGGGGCTATCCTGAACCTAACACTAACTGTTTTTTACACTGCCTGTCACACTGACACTAAATGCAGTGATTAGTTCACTGCATTCAGTGACACTGTGACAGGGGGGTGGGGGGGCAGATCGCAAGGGGTTAAGTATGCCTATGTGTGTGTATGTCAGTGTAGTGTTGGTGCAGGACTTACTGTGAGGTGTTTCTTCCATCGCAGCGGTTGGAAATACCGCTGCGATGAGAGATTACATCACTTCCCCCTTCCTGTGTTTACACAGGAGGAGGAAGTGACAGAAGGGGGAGCGCAGCGATTGGCTGGGAGCGATCGCGGGGGGGGCGGGTAAACACAGACATCCGCCCGCTCGTCCCGGATCGCTCCCGGAGACACGGGGACCTCCGCACGCCGCGGAGGGGGTCCCGATCGGACCCCCGACCCGCTACTGGGCGAGGACGTAAATTTACGCCCTTGTGCCCATCCGTGCCATTCTGTGGCCGTATATGTGCGTGCGGAGGTCCTTAAGTGGTTAACTGACAATTGCGTGGTCGTGCGACGTGGCTCCCAAACAAAATTGGCGTCCTTTTTTTCCCCACAAATAGAGCTTTCTTTTGGTGGTATTTGATCATCTCTGCGGTTTTTATTTTTTGCGCTATAAACAAAAATAGAGCGACTATTTTGAAAAAAATACAATATTTTTTACATTTTGCTATAATAAATATCCCCAAAAAAGATATAAAATTTTTTTTTTCCTCAGTTTAGGCCGATACGTATTCTTCATATTTTTCGTAAAAAAAAAAATCGCAATTAGCGTTTATTGATTGGTTTGCGCAAAATGTATAGCATTTACAAAAAAGGGGGTCGTTTTATGGCATTTTGATTAATTTTTTTTTTTACTAGTAATGGCGGCGATCAGCGTTTTTTTTCGGTACTGCGATATTATGGCGGACAAATCGGACACTTTTGACACATTTTTGGGACCATTGGCATTTTTATAGCGTCAATGCTATAAAAATGCATTGTATTACTATAAAAATGCCATTGGCAGTGAAGGGGTTAACACTAGGGGGCAGGGAAGGGGTTAAGTGTGTTCCTGTTTGTGTTCTAACTGTATGGGGGGGGGTGACCTCACTAGGGGAAATCACTGATCTTCTGTTCATACATTGTATGAACAGAAAATCTGCATTTCCCCCGCTGACAGGAACGAGAGCTTTGTGTTTACACACAAAGCTCCCGTTCCCCGCTCTGTAACGAGCGATCGCGCGTGCCCGGCGGCGATCGTACCCGCCGGACACGCGCACGGGACTCGGGGGCGCACGCGCCCCCCTAGTGGCCGCAAAAGAGAGGACATAGAGCTACGTGCTCTCGCGAAACAGTGCCACCGTCCCGCAGTAATATGACGGCAGGCGGTCAGCAAGTAGTTAAATGCCAGCATGAGTCTGTCTTTGAACTGGTGGTTTTCCATGCTTAAGGGGGGAAGGGAAACTCGTTCCTCTTTATCCTGTATTGACTGACACTAGCCTTACAGGCCAGGGTGGAGTTCAATCTCTAGTTCAGAGAATCTTCCTGTTTGGGCAGATCTCCCTATTACCATGCTGTTAATCATCCACACTGCATGACTTTCTGGTGTCCAGTTTCTATGCAAGTTGTACAGGTTCTTCTCCAGGACTAGGGATCATCACGTTTGGTGGTGGATTCTCTGGCGATAACTTGGGACCAGTTTTCCCGAATTTAGGTCTTCAGCCGTTATAGCTTCTACCTTGTCTGCTTTGCAGGATTAGAGTCAAAGAAATTCCAGTGTTTCTATCGCCCGTCTAACCCAGAAGAACTAGGTACTCGAACATTGTGAACATGTTCGCAGACCACCCTTGAATCTCTAGATCAACCCAACCTTCTGTCCTAAGGTCCACTTCTTCCTTTTTATTTTTACTGTAGCTAGCCTAACAGCAGTGGTCTTGAGAGATTGTGGAGTTTCTGATCTGGCGTTTTCTACTCTGCTAATGGCTTGGAAGATGACTTTAAGGATGATTTACGACATATCTTGAAATTTTGTTTAGTTTGGTGTGGGGCTAGACTTTTTTTCCTTGCTAGTTAGACAGGGGTGGCTAAAGCCGCGTACACACGATCAGTTCATCCGATGAGAACGGTCTGATGGACCGTTTTCATCGGTTAACCAATAAAGCTGACCAATGGACCGTCGCGCCCACACACCATCGGTTAACTAACCGATCGTGTCAGAACGCGGTTACGTAAAACACAACGACGTGCTGAGAAAAATTAAGTTCAATGCTTCCAAGCATGCGTCGACTTGACTCTGAGCATGCGTGGATTTTTAACTGAAGGTCGTGCCTACTAACGATCGGTTTTGACCTATCGGTTAGGAATCCATTGGTTAAATTTAAAACAAGTTCCCTTTTTTTATCCGATGGACAACTAACCGATGGCGCCCACACGATCGGTTTGGCCTGATGATCCATCAGACCTATTGTGTACGCGGCCTTATAGGCTTTTCTCCAATGTAAAGTTTTCTCTGGCCTTGAGTTCACTCCAGGGTCAGATTTCACCCTTTGTGATCCTATTCAAAAGAGTGATTGCTTCACATTTGTTGGTGCATGTTCTTGTGCAAGGTGTCCTATGTATTGTTCCACTGGTCCGGATTCTGTTGACTCTGTGGGATCTTACCTTTACTTCTTTGTATTGCAGAACTGTCCATTTGAACCAGTATGGGATATTCCTTTAGTACTTGCGACTTGAAAGGTTATATTTCTCATTCCTGTCAGGCCGCGTACACACGGCAGAGAACCTCGACGGGCAGAACATATCGTTCCGCCCGTCGAGGTTCTCTCCCGGCCGTCGAATTCGGCGACCCGCCTGTCGGGAATGGCAACCAGCCATTCTTCCAGGCGGGCCGTCGAGGAAATAGAGAGCGTGCTCTCTATTTCGGCTCGACGGGCTTCCCGACGGGAAGCTCGCTGAGACCGTACACACGGCCGAGGTCCTCGCTGGAATGTGCATTCCAGCGAGGTTCTCGCTGGTTTTCAGCGAGAACCTCGGCCGTGTGTACGGCGCCTTACTTTTGATATTGCTGCTTTTTCCTATGGGAATAATGTCCTTGGCACTTTTCGATGACAAGGTGGTGTTTCAGCCTCAGCTGTCAGTGTTAAGCCTCGTATACATGATCAGACTTCCAGCAGGCTTTTCCATGGATTTTGGTCCGAAGGGCGTTGGCCGTTGGCCATGAACTTGTTCTGCATACATACGGCACAAAATTTTCAGCCAATATTCACCAAACCCCACATCGTTTTTCAGATCTTTACCGCCACCCTTTGGACAAGTTCTGCTATTGTTGTATGTTTAACATTGGTACGGAGCATGCGTCTCCTATCAGAGACATTGTAAAAAAGGTGATAAGCGCTAAAGTATATGTGAAAGGTGTACAGAGATATATACGTGCAATATAAATCAAAATCAAACAAAATCACACAAAGTGCTGAGCTGGTGGGTGGTGAAACAGACTAACACAATAAATGTTAGTAGCTACACCCTAAAAACTGGGTGAGCAATGTGTAACAAAAATAAAGTCTATGGTGAAGAGACACGATGGGTTAAGGTTGACTGGTGGGTCTTCTGTGAGGGGTGAACTCATCCAGAAAACGATCTCATATTGCCCTTACCTTAGGGTGATGGTAACAGTGCAGTCGGTAGGCAATGGTTGTTCCTTCTCTTGTGATCTCTATGGGGTTTCCTGGCGCTGTATTTAAAGTGGTCGTCCGTGGTATAGGTCCAGAATCTAGCAGCTCATGATGCCAAGTCAGAGCGTGGGATAAAGGATACCAAAATAGTGAAGCCCGTTTAACAAGAGGGGGGTTTAATAAAAAATAAGCCGCTTCAGTTCACAGTTCTATTGGTTGCATTCCAACACTCGCAGCAGCGCAGTAGAATTTTCTTCGCACATTATCAGAGACATTGTTAGGCTTGAATCCCCACTGGAACTTTATCCACGCTTGTAAATATGTAAGATACCTTTAAGAAGTCATGCATTGTGGGACAGCAAGTACCGGGAGATATGGACTCCATTGACTCTGAGGAGAGACAGACTACGCTACCCACAATGCTCCGCATGATTGGAACATGTGACACCTCTGTACAGACTTCTGGGGGAGGTTACTTAAGGGAAAGGGAGGGGAGGAACATATCTCTCTTTCTCGGGACGAGCCTCTTCTCCTCTGCGGAGCTGTGGAGAGCAACTCCACTGTGCTGCTAGGCCCAAAGCCTGACCCCAAATCACCCTTCCCATGTTGAGGGCATGTGGTCTGGTATGGTTCAGGAGGGGGGGCATCTCTCGTCTTGCGGCCTGCCAGGTTGCTTGCTCGGTTATGGGTTATGTATATTGCCAGGCAGTGGCAGCTGTTGCTCAAAAGTTTTTTGGGGGGGCACAAACAAAACAAAAAAACAAACAATTGCAGCCTCACTGGGCCCATCAATTATCACCACTGTGCCATTAAACGCAGCCACTGTGCCATGCCATCAAATGCAGCCACTGTGCCGTGCCATCAAATGCAGCCACTGTGCCATCAATTGTCACCACTGTGCCATGCCATCAAACGCAGCCACTGTGCCATGCCATCAAATGCAGCCACTGTGCCATGCCAAACGCAACCACTGTGCCATGCCATCAAATGCAGCCACTGTGCCATGCCATCAAACGCAACCACTGTGCCATGCCATCAAACGCAACCACTGTGCCATGCCATCAAAAACGCAACCACTGTGCCATCAAAACACAACCACTGTGCCATGCCATCAAATGCAGTCACTGTACCATGCCATCAAACACAGCCACTATGCCATCAATTGTCACCACTATGCCATGCCATCAATTGTCACCACTTTGCCATCAATTGTCACCACTGTGCCATCAATTGTCACCACTGTGCCATGCCATCAATTGTCACCACTGTGCCCATCAATTGTCACTGTCCAGACATCCATCCACCTCTGAGCTTTATATTATAACCTGCTGGGACTTGTAGTTCTCCATCGTCTCCTGGGGCTCAGGTGCATGCAATCCACCATCTTTGTTCAGTTTTTCTCACTGCTGGGACTTGTAGTCCCATAGATGGTGGATTGCATGCACCTGAGCCCCAGGAGATGATGGAGAACTACAAGTCCCAGCAGGTTATACATACAATAAGGCTCTGAGGTGAATGGGTGTGGATTGCATGCACCTGAGCCCCAGGAGAAGATGGGGAACAACAAGTCCCAGCAGGTTATACAATAAGGCTCCGAGGTGGATGGGTGTACGGACATCCATCCAACTCGAAGCCTTATATTATAACCTGCTGGGACTTGTAGTTTTCCATCTTCTACTGGGCTCACAGTGCATGCAATCCACACCCATCCACCTCAGAGCCTTATTGTATGTATAGCCTGCTGGGACTTGTAGTTCTCCAATCTCCATCTTCTCCATGAGCCCCAGGAGAAGATGGAGAACTACAAGTCCCTGCAGTCTAATTACAATAACAGGCTCCAAGGTGGATGGGTGGGGATCAGGCAGTGCACCGCTGTCCGCTGATGACTTTGGGGGCGATCAAGCAAATCCATTTTGAATTCTGTGGCATCGGCTTACCTTAGCAGCTCCGCTCCGCTCGGGCAGTGTAAAGAGAACTGAGCTGCAGCGTGACGTCACTTCCGGGTTTCGTCTGTAAGATGAATGGCCGGAAGTCACAGTAATAGTAATGCTCCCGGCGCCCATAGAGAGGCACGGGAAGCTTATCAGCAATTTGCAATGCGCCCATATGGCAGGATAAAAGCCTGCAAATGAAGCGCCATGTCTGCAATCTAAAGATTGCAGTGACGCAGCACTTCATAGGGCAATGGTGGCCGGCGCTCAATCCTATTGTATAAAAGTTTATTTTTATTTTTTAAGTTTCTTAACCATTTAAGGACCGCCGCATTTACATTTACGTCGGCAGAATGGCACAGACAGGCACATCAACGTACCTGTACGTGCCTGCCTAGACGCGGGTCGGGGGTCCGATCGGGACCCCCCGGTACATGCGGTGGTTCCCGTGGCCTCAGGAGCGATCCGGGACGAGGGGGCGGTTGTTCGATTTTGTCCGCCCCCTCCAGATCGCTCCCAGCCAATCCGCGCGCTTCCCTGTGTGTCACTTTCTCCTCCTGTGTAAACACAGAAAGAGGGAAGTGATGTGATCTCTGCTCTCGGCGGTATTTTCAACCGCCGCTGAGGAGAGATCACATCACACAGTGAGTCTGCACAACATTACACTGACACCAGTACACACAGGCACATTAACCCCTGCGATCACCCCCCCACCCCCCTGTCACAGTGTCACTGAATGCAGTGATCATATATGTACTGATCACTGCATTTAGTGTCAGTGTGACAGGCAGTTAGTGTTAGGTCCAGGGTAGCCCCCATACCCCCCCTAATAAAGTTTTAACCCCTTGATCACCACCCTAGTTAACCCTTTCACCCCTTATTGCCAGTGTCACTAAGCAATCATTTTTCTGATCGCTGTATTAGTGTCGCTGTTCCCGCTAGTGGCTGAATGTGGCTGAATACATTTTGGCCTAAATGTTTGACTAAAATTTTGTTTATTTGATTTTTCTCATAACAAACATATTGTTTTTTTTCTCAAAAATGTCGCTCTATTTTTGTATATAGCGCAAAAAATAAAAATCGCAGAGGCGATCAAATACCACCAAAATAAATCTGTATTTGTGGCAAGAAAAGGACGCAAATTTTGTTTGGGAGCCATGTCGCATGACCACGCAATTGTCTGTTAAAGCGACGCAGTGCCGAATTGTAAAAACCCCTTGGGTCATTTAGCAGCATATTGGTCCGGTCCTTAAGTGGTTAAAGGGGCCACTAAAAAAAAAAAACACTATATATATAAAAAAAATTTGCCTACAGTAGGGGGGGGCGGCGCCCGGGCGCCCCCTATGGGCGGCCCGCCACTGTTGCCGGGATCTGTCAATACATTACAGCAGCGAACAATTTTAAATGACATTTTACCCATTAGAAATGTAATTTTACTGCAGTGACAACTTTAAAACCTTGGACTTTACATCTCTTTCTGTTCTAGTGGCAATGGTCACTAGGACATATAAAGAGGGTGAATTATTCTATGGCAGGCAACAATAAAAAAATTGAAAAAAAGAGTTTCAATAAAACACAACACACAAAAAAAGAAGATATTTGAGTTTAGATGTACAGTACATTGTTGGGCACAAATAGATTGATTTCTGTCTCCAAACAGCTCAGTTACAGCCAGTGCTAATTGTACTACAGGAGACCTAACTCTGTAGTGTGATTACTAAGGACATGATATATAAAGCAGCAGTTTGACAACATACTGATTTTAATAACATATGCAATGCTTTTATTATTAAAGTGGAATAGAGCCTTACTGAATTTAAGCCTTGGGAAAAAGGTTTCCCCACTTTACTGAAAAGCAGATGTGAAGACACAATTGTGCTATGTCGACTAAGATTTTCTGGGGGAAAAAAAATACTGATTAGCTATCAATCCTTACTCACCTTTCTTTTTCATTATTGCACAAGAAAGTGCCATACTCTGAACTGTATGCATGGGTTGCCAGCATGCACAAAAATGTCTCATTAAATTGCAGTGCCCTAGGAAATTGCCGAGTAAGTTGCCAGCAGCAGTCCAGGAAAAGCAGGAAAGTGGGTGACTCCTGCTGAGCCCGCTCCTGTGACCACCCAGATCGGGCACAACGCAACTGGAATGGGTGTCCTGCCTGAAACCAAGAAAAGTGAATCAACATTTTTCAGCATTTAAATTGAATACAGTTGAAGGTGCTACTCCATACTTTAGGTTTTGAATAGATTAGGGAAGGTTAGCGCCTCTGTCAAATTTTTATTCTCTCAAACACTTCTTGGTATGTGCGTATTAGGAGACTAGCTTGTGCGGATCTGTTGCCTACAGAAAACAGCTAAGAGGAATGGTTACTGGGCCCCAGCCATGGCTCAGTGACAACAGAGAGGTGTATCAGGAAGAAGAGGGTTTCCAAATCCTTTTATCTGGTAGAGAGGAACCTCCATATAGCTCCCCTTGCAGTGCACTATATCCCCTAGGTGCCAGTTTCTTGTGGCTCAGATTCCATTTACCTATCTGGTCTTTCTACTATGTCTGGGGCACCTCCCTCCAGTTCCTTTGTGTCAAGCAAGGAATTTCTCATCTGCTATTACTGGGTTAGTTTACTAGCTTTCTGGCATTCTTTCCAGATTAGACCGTTTTGGTTGCAAATGGAAATGCTCGCTTTCTTCTTCTCCTCCCTCCCTCCTAACAGAAGAGGAGATTACTAAAGACCAATCAGAGTGGAGAGCATGCCTCTTCAGTGAAATCTACTCCTGACCCAGTGTTTGGTGTTATCCTAGACCCAAAAAGCCTTTGTGGGCATTGTCACAGAAGTTGTCCGGACCAACCTTAAACTCTTGCATGGGATTGGGACAATCCCCAATCTTTTCCTGTACATCCTCAAATAAAGAATATGTTATGGGCAGATTAGGTTCATCTTGATAAAGGTTTTATTTCCACCAAAATAATTAGCTCAACACCACCCAATGGAAGGTGAGTGCACTAAAAAATGGAGTATGCCTGTGGTGGATTTGGCAGTTTTTTTTACCTACACAGCAACTCCCCGCATGCATATAGTGCCAAGAGAGGGGACTAGCACGCTGACTAACCCCCAGCCAGAATGGCTCGGATGATGGGGACAAGCTTACTGAGGAGGAACAGGAAGTGAGAAGTTCAGACAAAGAAAAAAAAACATTTAGAAGGGAAATCGAAGGAAAAGGTAAGTGAACCAACAATGCACTAACGTAAAGGAACCTATTTAGAAAATAAAAAATTTGCCTTTACAACCCCTTCAAGTTTTTAAGGCTGTTACCTTGCCTTAGGTTCATACAAAGCTCTTCCAAGTGGATATCTGAGCCCCTGGGGATGCAACTTTTGGTCAGGAAGTTTTTCAGGCTGCTGCTTGAGGTTCTAACCTGCTCTGGTTTGGTTGCTTTGGGCCTGTTGGCTTATTGTCATGTTGCCCTCCCCTTATATTCAGTGCTTTGGGACAGCACTGTCATAATGGATAGGAAGATACCCTTTCTCCTGGGATGTACAATACAAAAATTGGATTTTTGGTTTACCTGTAAAGAAAAATTCATGGGTCCATTCCTTTTCCTTTATTGTTAATAGCTTGCTAAATAACTGAGACTTTTGCCTGGCTGGGAGGAGTTGTGCCTTTTGAAGGGATTTTCTGTCTTTTTTGCCAGTGTCCGAACATCTGAAGGTGGCAGCATGACCCTCTCATAATGTAATGTCCTATGATGCGTGACGCAGGACAGGAAATGAGGGAAGAGCTGCCCAATAGAGACACAGACAAAAACAAAAAACAAACATTGAGGATCTAATTCTACCCCACTCTTTTCAAAACCAGAAGTTTGGTTGGAATTGCACTCTAATGAGTATAAAATATGGGAGAATACAGCCTATATTACCTGTAACCATTCACGTTCAATAAGGTCCTGGAAACCAGCCAAGGTTCGACAGTTAGGGGACAGAATCAGTTGAGCAAGGGAAGTCACCAGCAGGGTATTGTCAGTACCTTCATCACCATGAACAAGTACACAGGTACCTACTCTGTAGCAAAATAGGTAATTTTTTTAGAAAAAGTAGCACTAGCTAACCCTATTGGTCAGATAAATTAAATATTAGCATTTCCTTTCCCAACTTCTATGAGTGGATAGATATATAAACTTTTGTTTTTAAAATGTACTCTGAGACAAAGACCTTTGTTGTTATTTGATGCTGTTTCCCATTTTTCTGTATATGTATTGAAAAGCCCTACATTAAAAAAATAATATTTAAAACATTTACTATTTGACATAAAAAAATATTTTACAAGGTAAACTATTGAATCAATGTAAGAAGGAGATCATCCAACTGTTCCAATCTGTTAGATTTTGCAGCCAAATGCAATCTATGATATAATGCATTTTATGGTCTCTGCAGATTAAAAATATGATTTCATGATGTAGGGGATATAGATGTGCTCTGCATATAGAACCCTATGATAATATCTTCTACTGTATTTGTGTACTATTCATCTCAGGAAGTATGCCTGCTTGCCAAATTAAACCCAATATGACAGCCTATATTTTAATAAATTATAATAGCAAACAGATTGGATTTTTTTTCTAGTTAATCAGAAGCATAGCACAATTATTTGAAAACTATGACTTCCAATTTACAAGGCCTTGGCTAGAAACTGACACACTTTAGGTTGTTACAAAGGGGTATACTATAAAAAAAATAAAAAAATAATAATATAAATGCACATCCTATACAGTAGAATTATAAAATAAAACAATTTAAAGCACAAATTGTGTTTTTTTGCTATGATGATGGTACGTGCATAGGTCATGGTACAGTATATATACCTTTAAGCATAGTAGCTAAAAGCCTGAGTTTTGATAATTTTTTGCCCATTTCTGTTCCTGAATTCTACTTCTGTCTTTTTAACCATAGCTATTCCATGTTCATCCCTTATCTATCCCTTTACACTTCTATGCACCAACCACCTCACCTCTCTAAACATTCAGCAGCCAGACCTGCAGTGCTCAGAGCTTCTTTGACGTGGGTCATCCAGCGGGAAGTCAGTAGCCTAGTAAGCCAGCGGTTTATCCCCAGACAAGGTTCATAACAAGCAGCGATGAGCCGTGTCAGGCTAGTGTGCAAAGCACGTCCCCTAAAAGTACAAAAATGGATTAGTTTCAGATGCAGGTTCTTACTCTTGTTAGGTAGGTCATCAATGGTCCAAAAATCAGGCTGTTTAGGACTACCTCAAGAGAAAAATTACAAAAGCTACCACTCATTGGAAGTGCTCATTACTGTTCACAGAGATTTTTTAGATCTATATGCAACCTGGCCAATTCTTCCCCTCTTTCAGTGGGGTGAAGGAAGAAAGACGTTACCTGCGTATAGGCCATATTGGTTCATAAGGGGAATTACACTAGAAACAGTGGTGGGTTCTGATGCTACAGTCAATAGGCAGGTGTCTACTTGCCCATCTTTGTAGGTAGGTATCTGGATATCCTTAGACTTACCTTTCCAATGGGTGGTAGAGCACCTTCCAGTCAGGGTACCTATCCTCGTTCTCAGTTCCACCTCCCATGCTTCTTGCTTGTCTGGCATCATGCTCACTGCGAATGTCAATGATAAACCCACATAAATGCCCTTCTAGGGTAACATTCAGCAGCATCTCATCTTCTTCACACCTACGATGTGTTGGACCAACCAGTGGCTGAGCAGAGCGTAACATAACCTAAAAGTTGAGAAGAGAATAAAGAAGAGGTAAAAAGAACAGTAGATATGTTATGCTCATGTACAGTACTTGACCTCATCTTAAAAATGCTATTGATTTTTGGGAACCAGTTCCCCAAAAAAGTGTAATTTATCTTGAAAGAGCACAAAAAAGGGTAAACTATAGCGTTCAACATGACATAGAGAGGACTACCATGTAAATAAATGTCAGCAATGACGTTCTCTATATTACTCTCAACAAATGTTTTCCATTGTACACTAACTTTAGAGAAAAGTTGCCTTATTATACAAAACCTTCTGGCCATTGGATTTCCAGCCCCTTATCCTTCCCCTGCTGCCTTCTGGAACCTGTGTGGGTCCCAGAAGATGACGGGACCATTCAGAAAGCACAGTGTGACTCGCGCATGCGCAGTAGGAAAATGGCTGTGAAACTTGAAAGCTTCACTGTCGGTTTCCCTTGCAATTACCTGCATCCGAAGCCGATGGACGAATCGGCTTGGGTGGCGATATCACAGGATCTCTTGACAGGTAAGTGTCTTTATATTAAAAGTTAGCAGCCACAGTATTTGTAGCATAAAGCTCATCATAAATTTCATCACCAAGAAATAGCGGTGCAGTTGAAAGAAATACCTAATATACCTGTAGCATTTAGATAGATTTAGTTATTGTTCTCGGTTGAGCTGCATGTGATTGTTTTGGTCTGTATGGTGTTTCTCTGGCTGCAAGGTTGACTGCTTCCCCCTATCTGTATGGAAAGGTTTTGGAAGATAGTGGGCTGGGAGAGTCAAATCAGCAGCTGAATATGCATGCAGCCCTGGCCAATCCCTGGGGAGAGGTGCCTAGATGGTGGCTGGGAGAGTGTATAAATACTCTGAGACCTGGAGCAGAGACATTCTTGTCCTATAGGAGAAGATCCAAGCCTGGAGGGCTGCTGCCTTCTTGGACAGACTTACCATGTGTCTGCTGTTCATTGAGGTCCCAGTTAGGCTAGCTGGGGGGGGGGGGTCAATTCTGCTAGAAGAAGGGGATCGGGTCTAGTATCACTGGAAAAGGTGTCTGGAAGATATTGGAAATAGGCGTCCAACTATCCAAAGACACAGGCCCGGATTCACGTAGCACTTACGCCGTCGTAAGTACAAATGTGCGTCGTCGTATCTATGCGCCGATTCCCCAAGCTAGGTACGTCGAAAAATAAGGCTTCAACCGCCCGACGTAACTTGCCTACGCCGGCGTATCGTGGGCGCATAGTTACGCTGGACGCATTTACGTAGTACGTGAATAGGGCTGTGCATAGCTTACGTTCACGTCGAAGGCAGTGTTTTGACGTATCTTAGGCAGTTATTTTGATGTGACTGTGAGCATGCGCACTGGGATGCGTCCAAGATACAAAGCATGCGCAGTTCCTTTTTTGAAGCTCAGCCCATCATTTGCATGGGGTCACGCTTCATTTAAATATATCATGCCCACTTCCACCTACTTTGACTTATGTCGGCTTACGCCGACAACTATACGCTATGCCGGCGCAACATTGACAGCATTTGCTTTGTGAATTCCATGCTTGCCTCTCAACGTTGCGCCGGCGTAGCGTAAAGAAGATACGCTACGCTGGCAGAAAGATGCGCCATGGTACGTGAATCTACCCCATAGTCAGTATCTACTGGAGTGAGAGATCCCTGAGACTGTGTGTTGCTGCTATCTCTTGGGTGCTAAAGTCAGCACTGCTCAAAGGGGACATTGTATTTGGTGTCCCGGTACAGTTCAGTTTACTAAGTGCTTGTGTAAGGAATTGTATAAGGAAGATTAGTGTCCTCAAGTTGCTACTAAAGTTACTGGAGTATCCCACAGTTTTTATACTCCTATCCAAGTTCAAGTTTCACAATAAAGCATCCGAAAAGCATACCCCTGGCCTAGACTGTTGAGTCAAAGGAGTGACTGTGTGCCTGGCTGCGGGTACAACAATGGGAAAAGACCCTAGGGACCTTAAAGGGGTTGTAAAGGAAAAATGATTTTTCCCTAAATAGCTTCCTTTACCTTAGTGCAGTCCTCCTTCACGTACCTCATCCTTCCATTTTGCTTTTAAATGTCCTTATTTCTTCTGAGAAATCCTCACTTTCTGTTCTTCTGTCTGTAACTACACACAGTAATGCAAGGCTTTCTCCCTGGTGTGGAGAAAGCCTCTTGAGGGGGGAGGAGGAGAAGCAGGCAAGTCAGGACACTCTCTCCTTTGCAGATAGAGAATGGAGCTGTGTGTTAGTGGGTGTCCTGACACTCCTGCTCGCCTCCTCCCCCCTCAAGAGGCTTTCTTCACACCAGGGAAAAAACCTTGCATTACTGTGTGTAGTTACAGACAGAAGAACAGGAAGTGAGGATTTCTCAGAAGAAATAAGGACATTTAAAAGCAAAATGGAAGGATGAGGTAAGTGAAGGAGGACTGCACAAAGGTAAAGGAAGCTATTTTTTTTTACCTTTACAACCCCTTTAAACTGTGGGCTCCTGTGGGAGTGAGCGCTACATACCATTTCAGGATGCAGACAAACAAGACATTTAGTACTACATAACCCAAAAAAGTACAATGAGCAGCTGCTTGCTGGGATTTTAATATAATTAAAATTATCAAGTATTCTTGTCATCTTATGCACAATGATAGGAAAAACATTGGAAAAAGATAGAATTTCTAAAGTCTAGAGATAGTTAATAATAATACCATGCCTAACATACCGCTTTATTTCTCCAGTGGTGGTAACTAAATATGGGAAACCTGTGTCCCTGCCTGAAAGCTGCAGCCTTCCTCAGAGAATCATCAGAACAGTATACAGGCACAATAACCTTTTCTGGGTAACTAGAACAAAGTCTAAAATCGGCATTTACATGACTCAATCTCCAAGCGTCTGTCTGGGAAGAAATACAAATAAAACATATTGTAAGTAGCCTACTTTTACCATTTCAGCAAACAGGAAAAAAAGTAGACAGTTTGTCACCTCAGCTTTTAGCTTTTGGTAAAATGTTTCCATGGTGTCCCTTGGCCATCCTTTACCCAACTTGCATCCAGCAGGTCTAAAGAAAAATGGGTAGGTAAGGGTAACAGAATCCAAGGAGGAGAGAGCCTGTGGATGTATATGAAGGTATAGTCATTACATGTTGGCTGGAGATAACCTGTAGGGATACTCATCATGAACATGGAGGATACCATTGCTAACTTCTATTTACAAAGATGCAAGTTCCCTGGATGTTATTGTAGTTCACAAAACTGTGAATTACTAACCAGGGATATTTTTAACATCATCCAGGGCTTATTTTATTTTTTTGCTAGAAAATAACTTAGAACCTCCAAACAATTATATATTGTTGAAAGCAGAGACCCTGTAAATAAAATGGTGGCAGTTGCAATCTTTTATTTTGAACAATATTTCCACAGCTATCAAAAAAAAAAAAAAAAAACATTTTTAGGAAACAATATGCTAAAATTCACTAAAATAGGAGGCGTTTCACTACCGTAAAAGTGATTAGCTGTAGAGCTGCCCAGATCGCTTTTACTGAACAGCCAATTTTCAGCTGATAAAGATGACACCAAGCTCATGGTGGCAGCCAGTCCAGGACATTTTAAAACGTTAACATACTGTAACAGCCAGATAATAAACATTTGCAGAAGGTAACCATAGCTGTATTAGTGCACTTGGAACAAACACAATTAAAACTGAAAACGTGATAGTTTCTTTTCCTGGTGCCTCCATGGCAGCATACCTGTGACAAGCTCCGCCTTGGCTCCTCCCTCAGGACTAGTGAATATTATAAAAGAAAAGGTTAGTGCAGTCCCCACATTCTCCTTTTTTTCCTCATACCTTAGGGCAGTGAATTCTGGGAACAGACGTCCTTACCTTCTGCATTCGGCAGCTTCCGTCCGGGTTCAAGCCTCTCCCAGACGCGGTCCCTTCTCTTGGGCAGCTTAATGCGCTTATAAGGTAGGGAGTCCCTTCTGTAGGATCTTTTGGGACGAACAGTGTTGTCTCTTAAGTAAGAGTCCTTGTCTGCATATTTTTAGGCTTTTTGGCTGGGGTAAATCAGAGCAAGCAGCTACCTGTGCCCTCTTCTTCCTATTTTCTCTTCCTTTCCCCCCCCCTCTCTTCCTCTGCGGTCTCCCTTCATTTTTTTTCCCACAGTTGTTCCTTGCTTCCCTGTTCACCCCTCTTCCCTACCCATCGCACACTGTTCCCCTGGATGGTTAGCATGGCTCCATAGGAGCGGCGCGCGCTCTCTGCGCCGCTTTTCTGCGTCCCTGGCGTCCTCCGCAGTGTTCTGCGCATGCGCCGGCGGCCGTGGCCGGAAGGTCCCGAGTCCGCCGGTTCGCGCATGCGCGGTTGTTTGCCGAGGCTGCGGCGGCCATCTTGGTGAAGGGCAAACGCACGCTCTCTGCCAGTAACTCTTTTGCACCTGGGACAGAGGCGTTACCTTTCGCCTCTGCTCCCTACTTATCTCCCTGGTGGCCTTAGAACAATGCCTGTTGCTGTCCAGGGAATCCAAACCTCAGAGAGCTCCAGGGAGACGTCAAAACTCTGAGGGTAATTAATTAATTAAATAATTAAATAAATAGTTAAATAAATATTATGTCAAAAAACAAACAAAAATAAAATAAATAAAAACATCATATATATATTTAATGTTAAAAAAAAAAAGAAAAAAGAAAGGGAATATATGTTTTCTTTTTATATCACACACACTTATACATATATGTGTAGCGATTAGGTTTTAGCGTCCGGATAGCGTAACCATCTCCTACCCTGCCTAGCTGCTTGTTCTGCAAGTAACCTAAGATGAGCCATTCGCCGCCTGACCAAGATCCTACTCTACATGTAAGGTAGGGACCTACACCCAGGTAAGTTTAAAAAAAAAAAAAAAAAAAACATGCAAAAGAGGGCACTCAGGCTGGTACTTTTCTGTACTTCAGCCCTGTACGCCAGAAGACGTCCAAAGGGACCTCAAGGCGACGTTGAGATTCAGATGACTCTAGTCCTTGCGGGGTAAGGTCATCCAGGCAGCACGCATCACGGAGATGGCAGAAAATCATCGGGCAAAAAAAAAACGCCGCTGTCCGCGTTCTCCGAGACCCAGACGGCCGAGATGTCAAGCCTCTGGGGCCACTCCCCTGCAAAATAAACTGCTCTGTCAAAGTTGCCTCAGAGAATATGCAGAGGACAGGGAGTCAGAGGACCTGTAAGTGGCGGACCTACTTCAGAGGGTGGTCAAAGATTCCGTCGCAGAACTAGTGTCATAGCAACATTTCCGACGCAACGCCCATCCTCTCCCCCCCCCCCCCCAGGAAGAGTCGGCCGGCATGTCACTTCCTGGCCCTTACACAGTCGAGGTCTATTGCACAGCACCAGCCCCCTCCTCTAAACCTCAGGAGCAGGGCGCCGCTTCGGGGGAATCCTCTGACTACACAGAGGCATCAGGCTTTGCATTCTTCCTTGGTTCAACCCTATATCCAAGCGGTTAAGCAAGCAATCGGCTGGGACGAAGTCGACGTGGAAGCTGATCAGCCAAAGACTTATTTTCCTTTCCTGAAACGCCAAATATATTTTTTCCTCTCATGGGTGAAATCAAAGCTGTGACCGAAGAGGAATGGAAAAAGATGGAGAAAAGGTTCTCCCTTAACTGTCTAGGAAAACTTTACCCTCTTTTGGAGGCAGTTTCCGCAATGCTTGAAACCTCACCAATAGTGGTCACAACAATGGTAAGGCTGGCAAGGAGCGTCACCTTACCTATGGAAGACTCAACCTCATTCAAGGACCCACTCGATAGGAAGATGGAGCTTGACCTGAAAAAGGCCTATCAGATGGCGGGCAATGCCTGTAAACCAGCTATAGCCCTGACTTCTGTCCCCAACGCACTCCGGCTCTGGACTGACAATATAGAAACTGCGGTCCGTCAAGAAGTCCCTAAGGAAGACATTATCAAGGCTCTAGACGAAATAAAACTATCAGCAGATTTCTTTGGGGAAGCCGCGATCGATCCACTCTGCTGCGCGGCCAGATCAATACTCCACACAGTGATGGCCAAGTGAGCTTTGTGGCTCCAGCCCTGGTCGGCGGACGTCGCCTCGAAACAAAATTGGTGCGAAATACCTTTCTACGGAAAAGCCCTGTTCGGGAATAAAACTTGATAAGGCCATTTCCCGTGTCACGGGAGGGAAATCAGGCCTACTACCTTAAGACAGGCAGCCCAGACATAATAGAGCTTTCGGGCCCAGGTCCCAGCACTTCAAGAATAAGGACTTCAGGCAGTCCGGGCAGGGCCTTCAGACAGAACTGGAGAAGCACTCAGTCCACGTTCCTCGAGACCCTTGCCCACCCCACAAGACACTACAAAGCCTTTTTTGACGTCAGGTTAGCCTAGAAGATCCTGGTGGGCATCAGACTCAAGTGCTTTGTGAACATCTGGGTGCAAAAGTGCAAGGAGTACGGGCACTTCTGGACCTTTCTGGATAAACCCCCAAGGGACTTCGTTACCCAAACAAGGATATGGGGGTCCCCTCAAAGGCAGAAGTCTTACATCAGTCCCTCCTTTCTTTGCAGGAACAACGTGCAGGGATTCCAGTTCCCCCATCCGAAAAATGTTCGGGGTTTTTGTTCTACTCTATTCCTAGTTCCCAAAGAAGTACAGATGTTGGAGACCCGTGATAGGCTTAAAAAAGCTGAACCGCTACACATACTTGGAGAAATCCAAGATGGAGTCGCTACAAACAATAGTTCGCGCAATCCAGCCATGAGATTGGATGCTGTCGGTGGATCTCCAAGATGCCTACTTACACATCCCTATACTCCCACCTTTCCAAAAATACCTCAGATTTGCGGGAGGACCGGCACACCTTCAGTTTCAAAGCCTGCTATTCGCCCTCTGCACATCACCCCGAGTCTTCACAAGACACTAATTGCCATTATAGCTCCCCTGAGATAACTAGGTCTCAGGGTGTATCATTATCTAAACGACATCCTCTCTCTTCCGAGGAGCCCAGTGCAGCTTCTAGAGCACAGGAGTACCTTACTGTCGACACCGGCATAATTGGGCTGGAAGGTCAACTCGGGGAAGAGCCAGTTTGTTCCTACACAAGAAATGGTCCTTCTGGGCGTCCCATTCAACACGGCAAACGGCACAATGTCTCTCCCACCTCAGAAGGCAACACCCATCATTCGACAAATGTAAAAAAAAAAAAAAATGAACTCGAGTTCCCGCATTACGGCTTCGAACTACCTGAGCCTGATAGGGCTGATGTCATCGTGTATTCCTGCGATTCCCCTGGACACATTGGCACTTCAGATATTTCCAGCTGGAATTCCTGAGGCTCTGGGACAGACGGCATCTGTCGCAATCCATTCGCCTCATAGGACTAATGACCAAGAACCTACGTTGGTGGACGACGAGACACATCCTTCGGAGATCTCGCCCTCTAGGGCCTGTCGACCGGATCACAATTGCTACAGACGCCAGTGCAGCGGGCCGAGGAGCACATTGTGGCCAAATCTCGATGCGGGGGAGATGATCGTTCCGCACAACCGGTTTGGTATTGAACATCCTGGAGATCTGTGCAGCCTACCTAGCATTACTATTCCTAGAATTCGAAATCTCAGGGAAACCATTCTCCTTCGAATGGGCAGCAGAGCGGCAGTATCTTACATACACCGTCAAGGTGGGACACGCAGCCGCACCCTACTGAGGGAAGTGGAGCCTATTACGCTATGGGCCGAAAGGAATCTGAAGATTCTGTGGGTGATCTACCTTCCCGGTCATCTGAATTCAAGGGCAGATCATCTATCTCACAAGTTCGTGGATGCCAATGAGTGGTCACTAAACCAGAAAATCTTCGACTGGATCATAGAACAGTGAGGCCTCCCGGAGCTGGACTTATTTTCAACAGCAACCAACGCCAAAAGACTGAGATTTGTCTCAAGGTTCCTTCACCCACGGGCAGAGGATATAGATGACCTCTCAGCCCCTGGCCAGTCGGTCTAGCTTATGCCTTCCCGCCTCGACTATTCATTCCGAAGTTCCTATCGAGGCTGATGGGAGAGACCACAACAGTGATAGCAGTCCTGACGTACTGGCCAAAGCACCCATGGTTTCCCATGGCACTATACATCAGTATCCAGTCACCTGTCAAGTACCCTTTCTCCTGTCGCAGGGATGTCACACCAATCCAGATCCACACAAGCTGAATCTTCACATCTGGTGACTGAGAGGCTGAGGGTCTAATCTTTAGTCTGCTCAGCAGAGGTTATCGCAACCCTGCTCAAGGCAAGAAAACCATCAACGAATAGCATTTACGGCAGAGTATAGAGCAAATTCATATTATTTGCGGCAGACAGAGGCTTTAACCCAGGATTAACGCTACCCTCTGAGCTTCTCGAGTTCTCTTTGTGGGCAGGCCTTGACTTAGGCCTGGGGCTAAGTACATTAAAAGTAAAAGTAGCGGCAATCTCGCCCACAACTAAAAAAAGGGTGGACCGAAGACCCTTTAATTATACAATTTGGCTGTTAAGAAGATCTGCCCACCAGCTAAGAGAATCCTTCCCACCTGGGACCTCTCTATCATCCCGGATTCTCTTGCCCCTTCAGAGTCTACATCTCTGTGAATCTAACCCTGGAGCTGACTTTTCCGATAGCCATAACCTCCGGCAGGAGGATTTCATAACCCCAAGCCCTGAGAGCAGATCAGGATTATGTCCTTTTCTTTTCCGATAGTCGAACTTAGGACAGTTCCGGGGGTTTATTCCCAAAGTCGCCCCTGCAGCAAGTATTCCAGAACCTTGGACACTTCCAACCTCTACAGGCCAGGATCCAGGCTCTCTCCACAAACTGGATATCGCTTCCACCCTGAGATGCTACCTACAGCCCACAGAACCATTCGGAAGCTCATCCAGGCTACTCATAATCCCCTGTGGAAAACACAGGGGTAATGAAGCCTCACCGAGAACAATCGCCTCGCGGATTGTAGGCCTCATCCAGAAGGTGTACAAGGCGAGAGGTCTGGAACCTCCTTCAATCATCAGGGCGTATTCCACCAGATCAGTTTCGACCTCTTGGACGACCAGAGCCAAAGGGTTGATTGAAACCATCTGTAGGGCAGCAACCTGGTCTTCGCAGCATACCTTGCTTAAGCTCTATAGAGTCGATCCAGGAGCTCTCCCACCTGTGGAGTTCGGCAGACAGGCGATAAAGTCGACCCTCGCCTCTTCCTCCAGATAGTATCTTCTCTGAATAAAATCTCATTATAGGCATTACCCCACCCGTCTCAGCTATTTATTTGTCACAGGTATGCTGCCATGGAGGCACCAGGAAAACAGAAAATTGTACCATACTTACCGTAATTTTCTTTTCCTGGTGCCTATCCATGGCAGCATACGAACCCACCCTTGGTATTCTATATTACGGAGAATGTGGGGACTGCACTGACCTTTTCTTTTATAATATTCACTAGTCCTGAGGGAGGAGCCAAGGCGGAGCTTGTCACAGGTATGCTGCCATGGATAGGCACCAGGAAAAGAAAATTACGGTAAGTATGGTATAATTTTCAGTTTTTTTTGCACTAACATTCAAATTTCTAGGAAAAGCTTATGGGGTGTACCCAAGGCTGTATCCTGGCCTAGGCCAACAAGGCCCAGGCCTAGGGCAGCACTTTGCAGGGGGGCAGCGCGGAAAGAGTCCCTGCCGGCTTGCGCTACACTTTTAGTGTAACTCAAGCTGCTTCTAATTTTGGCTGTCCTATCATCCTGGACCACAAACCTTCCTCACTGTGCTATATGTTTTCTGCTGCACAATTGGCATGATTATATCTTCTTATTCCTCTTCATAAAATTATCAGAAATTTGTTTCAAAGTAGAACTCTAGGCAACACTTTTGCTTTTTTTTTCATTTTGGATAGAGTAAGGGAGGGTTATAGCCCCTGTCAGTTTATTTTTTTTGCAGAGATTTCCCTTTATTTCCTGCCCCATAGCCAAACAAGAACTGAGAGGAAATCTATATTAAGGGAATCCACCCCCCCCCCCCCCAGGTGTCCCCACTTAAAAATTTCAGGACGGGTCTTAAACAGAAAGGGCCGTGACAGGAAGGGGTGGCTCATATTTCAATTAGGGGGTGCACAAGTTTAGTCAGGCCTAGGGCAGCACGAAACCTAAATACACCACTGGGTGTACCTCCTTCAAATGTCCAAGCAGCGCTAATAGCCAATGGTTGTCTTAACATTCCGCTTTGTGTATTAGTATTGCTTGGGACTAAGATAGGGTGACCAGACATCCCCGGTTTGTGGCCAGTCTGTCCCTGGATTTGTCCCCGGATTGCAGTGGCATGAAGGTAAGGCATCTGGTACTCTCACCCGCGTGCAATATTTGGGGGGGGGGGGGGCGCAAAACCAAGTGTGCTGTGTTTCCCCTCCGCCCAGAAACTCCTGTAGTCCAGCCTGTCCCCCATGATCCCTCTGGTGCGGTCTGCCCGTGTGTGTGTGTGAGAACAGCGGAGGGGAGGGGCAGTGCAGAGCGTACTGCTGCTATTGGAGAAGCTCTTGGCAGGGGATACTGAGGAGCGGCTGGGTGTCGGGAACTGTATATAAACAAAAAAGTCAGTGCTACTACCCATACATCACATAGAAAGCAGAGCTCCCGGGTGCTCGATCCACAGTTGCTGGCCGAGTAGGGTAATGAGGAAAAGATGATCTGTACTCCGGTCTTGCTCTTTAAAAAAATCGTCATATTTATTAACCACTTAAGCCCCGGACCAATATGCTGCTAAATGCCCAAAGGCGTTTTTACAATTCGGCACTGCGTCGCTTTAACAGACAATTGCGCGGTCGTGCGACGTGGCTCCCAAACAAAAATTTGCGTCCTTTTCTTCCCACAAATGTAGCTTTCTTTTGATGGTATTTGATTGTCTCTGCGATTTTTATTTTTTGCGCTATAAACAAAAATAGAGCAACATTTTTGAAAAAAAAAACAATATTTTTTAATTGTTGTTATTAGAAAATCCGAATAAACTAAATTTTAGTCAAACATTTAGGCCAAAATGTATTTAGCCACATGTCTTTAGTAAAAAAAAAAATCGCAATGTAAAAAAAAATTAGCTACCTAGCGGCAACAGTGACACTAATACAGCGATCAGAAAACCGATCGCTTAGCGACACTGGCAATAGGGGGTGAAAGGGTTAACTAGGGCGGTGATCAAGGGGTTAAACCTTTATTGGGGGGGTACGGGCTACCCTGGACCTAACACCTAACTGCCTGTCACACTAAGTGTCACACTGACACTAAATGCAGTGATCAGTAAATATATGATCACTGCAATCAGTGACACTGTGACAGGGGGCTGGGGCGGGGGGTGATTGGAAGGGGTTAAGTGTGCCTATGTGTGTGGTGTCAGTGTGCTGTTGGTGCGACTTACTATGATGTCTTCTCTCCTCTCGTCGGATTAAAAATACCGCCGAGAGCTGACATTACTTCCTCTGCCAGTGTTTACATTACACAGGCAGAGGAAGTCACATGGCGGGGGGGGGGGGGGTGCCGGATTGGTTGGGAGCGATCATGAGGGGGCGGACAAAAACAAACAGCCGCCCCCTCATCACGGATCGCTCCCGGAGGTAAGACGCCCGCCGCATGTAGCGGAGGGGGTCCCGATCGGACCCCCGACCCGCAAGAAGGAAGGGACGTACATGTACGCCCATCTGCCTGTACGTGCCATTCTGTGGACGTACATATACATGCGGCGGGCGTTAAGCGGTTAACAAGCCACAGTGAACAAACGCAAATGAGAAATGTGTCGGTAACAGTACCTGGTGCTAGGGAGAGCCCTGCTCCGATAGATTATCATGGAGGGGTGAGAAAAATCAACTGATATACACTGATCATGTGGGGGCGCAGGGGGTATAGTGCAGGAATCAGGTAGGTCAGTGTAGTGGTCAGTATAAAACTTAGGTAGGTCAGTGTAGTGGTCAATATAGGAATCAGGTAGGTCAGTGTAGGAATCTAGTAGGTTAGTGTAGTGGATAGTGTAGGCAGGGCAACCATCAGGGGGGTACAGGGCACAGGCATTACACCTGCAAGGGCCCCCGGACGCCCCCCTGTGAGGGGGAAGAAGAGGAGATGACACAACATAGCAGTGTTAAAGAACAAGGAGAATGGCCAAGAAGGGGAAAGCAGCACCAGTTCAGGAATTGTCTCCGTCTCCGTTGCAGTAGTGTATAGTGCAGACTGTGTGTGTCAATTGTGCCAAGTACCTTCAGAATACAGCCGCTCTGCGATCAGCTGATCTCCTGCTTCTTTCCTCCTCTCCCCCATCCCACAGTGCTCGGAGAAGAGAGGACAGGTTCCGCAGGCTAAGGAAGTGGCAAACTGCACTCAGCTGGTCTCCCCCTCTCTGAGATGTCAGTGGGGGATTATGGCCCCCCTCCCTGTGCAGAGCTTCGGCAGGCAAAGCAAATGAGGAGCTGCACTCAGCTAATATCTCCCTCGCTGAGATGTCACCGGGGGATTTCTGCCCCCCCCCCCCCTGTGCAGAGCTCTGGCAGGCAAAGCAAGTCTTGAGCTGCACTCTCGGGCCCCCCTTCCTCTGCAGACCTCCGGCGTGTCACAGGCAATATAAAAAGGTATGTGGCACTACATCTCAGCATGCAGCAGTTATGCATTGTGTGATACCAACATTCTGCAAGCACTTTTACACAGGGGATTCCTGACAGGCAGGTAGGGAGAGACACAGCACATGGCATCCTAAGACCTACTCCGAAAATAAGCCCCACTGTGTCTTTTGTTGTCAAAATAATTTTCGGGGAAACACGGTAGTGCATTTTTACAAAGAAATGTTGAATAGTTTATAAGAGGAACACTACTATATTTCAGTGATGGATTAATAAATTAAATTAGTATATTGTATCTACTGTTAGAATTGTTATATGAAAATAATATCATGCAATTATTATAATAATGCAACATTGTAAAATGTACTAATGTATTTTAAGTGCCACAATGTTACTGACCTTCACAGAGCGGGCAACATTCAGTGTCTCCTCCATGCCAGGTATCTCCAGCTGGATGACCCTCAAGTCTTTACACCTGAGAGTGACAATTCCTGAACTGGTGCTGCTTTCCCCTTCTTGGCCATTCTCCTTGTTCTTTAGCACTGCTATGTTGTGCACACTAAAAAATGTAATAATAATAGAAAACAATAGAAGAGAACACAGGTTTCTAATGTAAAGCAAATTACATGAATTCAAGAAATTTACTTTACGTGCTGATATAGTACCTATACTGTATATTCTACAAAGTCTTCTACAGAACAAGTAATCCATCCATACTTCCCCGTATGGAATTAACAATGCCCCTACCACCAGTGTTGCCAACCGTCCGTATTTTTACAGACAGTTCGTAAAACTTTTTTCCCCTATTGTAAATGTAAAAATAGCTGAGATCAGTGCGGCTTGGAACTGCGCATGGAAATTGGAGGCAGGGGGTGATGGTGGCTGTGGTGGCACCGCAGAGGGGGATAGAGGCAGGGGGAGATTGGAGGCAGGGGGTGATTGGAGGCAGGGGGTGTTGGTGACAACGCAGAGGGTGGGGGATGGAGATAGGGGTTGTTGGTGGCACCGCAGAGGGTGGGGGATAGAGACAGGGGATGATGGAGGCAGGGGGTGATTGGAGACAGGGGGCCTGGAGGAGATTGGAGGCAGGGGGCCTGGGGAAGATTGGAGGCAGGGGGAGATTGAAGGCATGGGGTGTTAGTGGCAGGGGGTGATTGGAGGCAGGGGGTGATGGTGGCACCGCAGAGGGGGATGGTGACATTGCAGAGGGTGGGGATGGATACAGGGGTTGTTGGTGACACCACAGAGGGCGATGGAGGCAGGGGGTGATTGGAGGCAGGGGGTCTGGGGAGATTGGAGGCAGGGGGAGATTGGAGGCAGGGGGGATTTGAGGCAGGAGGAGATTGGAGGCAGAGGGAGATTGGAGGCAGGGGGAGATTGTGGTGCTGCAGAGGGGGGTGAAGGCAAGGGGTGTTGGTGGGAGAGGGGGATGGAGGCAGAGGGTGACTAAATAATTTGCCCTTATTATATCGAAAATAACAACAATTATATATTTTTTTTACCTTAAAGGGGTTGTAAAGGTACAAGTTTTTTTACCTTAATGCATCCTATGCATTAAGGTAAAAAAACATCTCACAGCGAAGCCCCCCCCCCCCCCGAGCCCCCGTTGTACTTACCTGACCGTTCAAATCTCCCGGGCGCGTCCACGTCGTCCTCTTCGGTTCCCAGCCTGGCCGTTGATTGGCTAGGCTGGGCGGATTGATAGCAGTGTAGCCATTGGCTAGCGCTGCTGTCAATCAGAGCGGATGACGCGGCGCGCCGGGGGCGGAGCCGAGTGATACAGTCGGCGGCTATGGTCGCCGCTGTATCACGGGAGCGCGCTCGCAAAAGCTTTCCTCCGTGCGAGCGCCCTCGCATGAAGATGGAAAGCTTTTGAGAGGAGGAGCTGAGACAGCCGCCGAGGGACCCCAGAAGACAGCTTTCCGGGCCACTCTGTGCAAAACGAACTGCACAGTGGAGGTAAGTATAACATGTTTGTTATTTTTTTTTTTTAAAAAGCCCTGACTTTAGTGTCCCTTTAATATCTACCTTAAATCACATTGCTATTTGCCTAGCGTACTTGTTTGTAGCCTAAATACTGAAATTTGCACCTAAAAATGTAATTTAGTAACTTTTGTGAAATGCCAGTAAAAAAGTGGCGCCAGTAGATTTCGGGTGTCGTGCCAGTAAATTTTAATCTAGTAGGTTGGCAACACTGCCTACCACATGCACACACATTACGGATCATTTGAACAGAACCCTATTAACTTGCCTTTTGTGGATTCTGATGTTGCAGAGATTTCCTTTCACTTCCTGTTTGGTTATGAAAGTGAAGGTAAATCTCTCAGGCCCCGTACACACGACCGAGCTTCTTGGCAGAATCCAGCGAAAAGCTCGCTGGGATCCATATTCTGCGGAGAAGCTCGATCGTGTGTACGTTTTCGCCGAGCAAACTGCCGAGCGAGGCGTAGAGCCAAAATAGATAGCAGGTTCTCTATTTCCTCGACGGGCCATCGGGACTAATGGCTCGACGCCTTTTTCGACAGCCTGGTCGACGAACTCGACGGCCGCCCGAAACCTCGTCGGGCGGAACGATGAGTTTAGCCCGACGAGGTTCTCGGACGTGTGTACGGGGCTTTAAATGTGATATAGATGGAAAAAAATAAACCATGGGGTCAGTGCTTTAAGTGGGCCAAAAGAGGTGCCGGTACTGAACATGAAAATACCCTTAGAAAGTACCCTGAAAAAGAGCTACTGTAGAAAGAGCTACTGAACATAAATAAAATGTGCAAAAGGGTCCCCCATCAGCACCTCCTTACATCAGAATGTGTCCCCATCAGCACCTCCTTACATCAGAGTGTCCCCCATCAGCACCTCCTTACATCAGAGTGTCCCCCATCAGCACCTCCTTACATCAGAGTATGTCCCCACCAGCACCTCCTTACATCAGAGTGTGTCGCCATCAGCATCTCCTTACATCAGAGTGTCCCCATCAGGACCTCCTTACATCAGAGTGTCCCCCATCAGCACCTCCTTACATCAGAGTGTCCCCCATCAGCACCTCCTTACATCAGAGTGTCCCCCATCAGCACCTCCTTACATCAGAGTGTGTCCCCATCAGCACCTCCTTACATCAGAGTGTCCCCATCAGCACCTCCTTACATCAGAGTGTCCCCCATCAGCACCTCCTTACATCAGAGTGTCCCCCATCAGCACCTCCTTACATCAGAGTGTGTCCCCATCAGCACCTCCTTACATCAGAGTGTGTCCCCCATCAGCACCTCCTTACATCAGAGTGTCCCCCATCAGCACCTCCTTACATCAGAGTGTCCCCCATCAGCACCTCCTTACAGAGTGTCCCCCGTCAGCACCTCCTTACATCAGAGTGTCCCCCATCAGCACCTCCTTACATCAGAGTGTCCCCCATCAGCACCTCCTTACATCAGAGTGTGTCCCCATCAGCACCTCCTTACATCAGAGTGTCCCCCATCAGCACCTCCTTACATCAGAGTGTGTCCCCATCAGCACCTCCTTACATCAGAGTGTGTCCCCATCAGCACCTCCTTACATCAGAGTGTCCCCCATCAGCACCTCCTTACATCAGAGTGTGTCCCCATCAGCACCTCCTTACATCAGAGTGTCCCCCATCAGCACCTCCTTACATCAGAGTGTGTCCCCATCAGCACCTCCTTACATCAGAGTGTGTCCCCATCAGCACCTCCTTACATCAGAGTGTCCCCCATCAGCACCTCCTTACATCAGAGTGTGTCCCCATCAGCACCTCCTTACATCAGAGTGTCCCCCATCAGCACCTCCTTACATCAGAGTGTCCCCCATCAGCACCTCCTTACATCAGAGTGTCCCCATCAGCACCTCCTTACATCAGTGTCCCCCATCAGCACCTCCTTACATCAGAGTGTCCCCATCAGCACCTCCTTACATCAGAGTGTGTCCCCATCAGCAGCCCTCTTCACATGAGAGTGTCTTCCCTCTCCTCCCCCTCACACGTGTACTCACAGTTCTGAAAGCAGGATCTTCCTCTCTCCAGTCTCACGGTGAACAGTTCTGGCGCGCTGATACATGTCCCGCCCTTCTCCTCTAGACCAGCTTGTGTGACAGACAGCACACTGGCTCTATCTATCTATGGGCTATGACTAAGCATCGGTTGTCGATGTGAAACGCGTCAGCTTTTGTTACCCCACTGTTTGCTGTTTTTGCTGTTTTAGTTTTTTGACTGGAATAAACAGGCACTATTTTTAAGTCTTTTCATCCATTGGAGTGCGGCTGTCCATTTTTCTTTCCTTATATTACACTGGCTCTATCACACAAGCTAGGAGGAGGAGGGCGGGACATGTATCACAGCGCGGCGCGCCCTTTTTATTATTTTTATCCGGGAGCCGCGGCAAAGCTACAAAAGAGCCGCGGGCTGCCGCTCCCCTGAAAGTGCCACCTGGGGCTGTGTTCCGGTACGGGAAACCCACGTACTGGGCGCACGGAGAGGTGCTGGTACTCTCCAGGGCCATTTTGAGTACCGCCGCGTTCCGGCCCAGTTAAAGCACTGCATGGGGTGCTATTCCTCACACTAATACCAACGATGGGGAGCTATTTCTCCCATTGATACCAACAATGGGGCGCTATTCTTCCAACTGATGCCAAAATGAGGTGCTATTGCTCCCACTAATACCAACAATGGGGAGCAGTTTCCCTCAATAAAACTGATGATGGGGTATTACTTACTCCCATTGACTGAATGCAGGGCCGTCTCTACCATAGGGCAAACAGGGGCAGCTGCCCAGGGCCCTGTCACTGTTGGGGGCCCAAAGCAACCCCCTTTGAAAAACAAAAAAAAAACTTTTTTTTTTTTTTTTGGGGTCCGGAGGTCCCCAGGGGCCTGGAGGCCCCCAGGGCCCAAGATGGCAACCTCTCCTTTTTTTTTATTTTTTTTTAAATAAAAAAAATATATTTATTTTATATATTTTTTATTAAAGGGCCAATTTTTTTAAATTATTTTTTATTAAAGGGACAATTTTTTTTAGGGGTCCCCAGGGACCCGAGGCCCCCAGGGCCCAAGATAGCAACCCCCTTTTTTTATTTATTTTTAAATAAAAAAAATATATTTATTTTATATATTTTTATTTTATTTTTTATTAAAGGGCCAATTTTTTAAAATATATTTTTATTTTTTTTAGGGGTCCCCAGGTACCCGGAGGCCCCCAGGGCCCCAGATGACAACCCCCTTTTTTTATTTATTTTTAAATAAAAATATATAGTTATTTTATATATTTTTATTTTATTTTTTATTAAAGGGCCAATTTTTTTTTTAGAGGTCTGGAGGTCCCCAGGGGCCCGTTGTTCCCCAGGGCCCCGGATGACAATCCCCCTTTTTTTATAATTTTTTTTATATTTTCTTTTTTTTCTTTTTATTTATATAATATATATATATATATATATATATATATATATATATATATATATATATATATATGTATATATATATATATATATATATATATATATATATATAATTATTAAAGGGCTCAGAGGTCCCCAGGGCCCCATGTGGCAAACACCCTTTTTTATTTTTTTTATAAATGTTTATTTTTTTATTTTTGTTTATATATTTTTTTTATTAAAGGGCCCAGAGGTTCCCAGGGCCCTGGATGGCAACCCCACTTTTTTTTTTATAAGTGTTTATTTTTAATATATTTTTTTTATTTTTTATTAAAGGGTCCAGAGGTCCCGGATGGCAACCCCCTTTTTAAAAAAAAAAATATATTTTTTATATATATTTTTTATTACTTTTTTTCTTTCTATTAAAGGGCCCAGAGGTCCCCAGTGCCCCGGATGGCTACACCCCTTTTTTATATATATTGTTCTTTATTAAATCTTTTTTTTTGTAAAGGGCCTCCTGCTTCTAAATTTGCGGCAGCCCTGCCCCCCCGCATCTCAATTTAAGGGGGCAGCACCCCCCCGTTCTCTGCTCCAGGGGGCCCATGCCTGAAGCTGTGTAAGGGGCCCCATAATTCCTGATGGCGGCCCTGCCGCCCGTTAAGCCCCTGTGCTGCCC
Organism: Rana kukunoris; assembly: GCA_029574335.1. Classification (NCBI taxonomy): domain Eukaryota; kingdom Metazoa; phylum Chordata; class Amphibia; order Anura; family Ranidae; genus Rana; species Rana kukunoris. Next base: position 318,426,340 of record CM056050.1, on the reverse strand, counting down.
ACAAATCAGGCTGAAAATCATCAGCGGCACGCAGCCAGGTGACAGTACTGCTTCCCTTCCCAGTGTTTTAAAATGTACAGCACCCCTGGCTTCCCTTTAGACGTGCACTTCTCCCTTCCTGCCACTGGGTGCTGCTTGTATATAAAAGTGAATTAGAATGTGATTTTATAACATTCCCAGTTTGCTCTTCCCGAGGCTGACTTCTTCATGTCCTGCTCCTCAAGGTATGTCACTGTTTGCTATATTGTAAATAGAAGTTTTCTGTAGAGTGTGCCCAAAGTCTTTATAATATTTGATGATTCACTGCAGGTCTGGTCAGTGTTTTAAAAAGTTCCTGTATTTTACACATGGCATGGCATGGGGTCACAGCACCGTCTGTCCATTCTGCTTTAGCACCATGGGACCCCATGCCATGCCATGTGTAAAATAGAGGAACTCTTTATGTCACAGAGCAGCCCTGCAGTCCAGGCTGAGTTAGGCCTCAGAGCACATGGCATTACTGTCTGTATTTAACTGCTTGATGGGCTTATTTTGGGCATGGCTGGTTCACACGTATGTGTTTTGGCGGCCCACATTTGTGCAGGCACAGCAGCCCATTTATTTGATGCCTCATGTAATAGGCTGAGCACATGGCACACCTATGCCCATCAAGCACTGAAATACAGCACTGTCTGTCCATTCTGCTGTCTGCTGTGACTTATCTGCAGTTCCCGCACTGTCAAACTTGCTGCATTTTTAGACGTTTAGGTCACGCTTTTAAAAACACAGTGCGTTTGTGTGTGCAGTAACTGCAGGTAAGTAGCACGGTGCAAAAGCAGAATGGATTTCAAGGCAACTGTTTTTTAAAATGCTGAATGCACCTTTTTTCTGCAGGAAACAAAGGCATGGCAGCCCATTCAAATCAATGGGCTGCTGTGCCTGCACAAATGAGGGCCGCCAAAACACATACATGTGAACCAGCCAGGCCCAAAATAAGCTGAAGGGGGGCCCAAAAAAAATGTTTGCCCAGGGCCCAAACCAAATTAAAGACGGCCCTGACTGAATGGCATTTTTATTACCAACAACGCCAGTCCTGTCCCCCTAAAGCCTTCTGTTTAGAAAGTTTGGAGACCCCTGCTCTAAAAGCTAAGACACCTTTGTTTAAAACATAACTAAAGTAGATCTAAAGCATAAACTTTTTTTTAATTTTGGATAGAGTAGGGGAGGGGAAAAACCCCCAGCCAGGTTATATTTTCTTTTTTTTACCATCTGTGTCCAATTGGTGAACACAACGGAAAGTCAGAGAAAATCTCTGAAGTGAAAGAAATGTTGGGTGTTATCTACTAAAACTGTAGAGTGCAAAATCTGAGGCAACTCTACACAGAAACCAATCAGCTTCCAGGTTTTATTGCCAAAGCCTAATTGAACAAGCTAAGATTAGCAGCCGATTGGCTCCCAAACACAGCTGCACCACATCCTGAGTGCTCCAGTTTTAGTAAATCTACCCAACTATCTCATACAGACACACAGTTGTCGTAAATGAAAGACATTTGATCATAAATACCACTGTAAAAAATCAAACAATATTAAGTTTAAGCTGTAATCTGTCCTACCTCATCATGAACCCAAATCAGCTCTACAGTAATTGTTATATTTACATAAAAAAAATGTTTGTTACATTCACAAATGACAGCTATTTCAATGAAAAGGATGACATTTATATATAATAGAAATCACAGAGACCGAGCTTTGCATATTATGTTGAACATAATAGTTCCAGTACAGTAAAAAATAGACACATATAGAATATATATATATATATAGATATATATATATATATGTAGATATATATATCTATATATACATACAGTATATTAACATATAATACACACTGACATATTTAAATAAAATGCACAAATGTATAAATATAGTAACCACTACAGAGACCGAGCTTTACATATTATGTAGAGAATAATTGTTCCAATATAGTAAAATATATATATATATATATATATATATATATATATATATAAACATATACATATAATACACACTGACATGCTTTCCTTACTTATATAACGTACAACCTCTTATGTTCTATATGTACCTTTTCTCTACAGAATCCACAGCACAGTGCAGAAGCCAGAGTTCACATTTCTTCAGTCTTGCGCCCTCCAGAGGATGAGCAGAGAGTAGCAGGTGATGGCTGGTCACACACAAAGTCCCAGTGACTGGAGGTTGTGAAGGGCAGTACATTCGTACATTTTCCACTTGGGAACACTGAATAAGATGTGAAAGCTCCATGTAGTGGTGATGGAAAAAAGACCCCTGCAAACTGTAGTTCAAAAGCTGTACACTTTGAGATAAAGACAGCTTAGTGTAAATGTGAGAATCCAGAAACAGATAAATCAGAGAAGGAATTCTTGTTCATACTAACCTGTTCAATGTGAATCTCTTCAGAAAATCATAAAATGCTTCGGGAATAGTTAATAGTGAAGTAAATCATTGGAATATCCTTTAGCAGATAAGGGACATTTTATTTGAAGCAAAGCATAGAGTTGTCATATAAACTCTTGCATATAAGAAGGGGGAGGAATGTAACTTGTTGCAAGAAGGAAGCTGTGGTTCTTGTGACATAGATGGTAAAGGAAACAGCCTCCAAAATTAACCCTTGCACAATCATGTTTTTACTAGATGGACAGAGTAATATTGAGATTAGATTACATGTTTGCTCTGCCTCTTGCTGCCTATGAACATACACAGGTAATCCTGTTAGCCAGTGATGCCAAAAGCCTACTTAAAGCATAACTTTTGTTGACAATTTTTTTTTTCCCTCTGTGTGATCGATGTGCATTACAAAGATTATAACAACCTTTGTTGCAGATTCCTACCTTTTGTTTTTCTGAAGAAATCCATGTGTGTTTGTCTGTGTCTATCTACTAAGTGGGTCTAATGGGAGCGGTTTCATAATTAACTATCAGGTGTGCAGCTGCAGAACACTAATGAGAAAGTCTTCTGGGCCTGCATCCCTTTAGACGTGTTCCTATTGAAAGTATCTCTCCAAAAAATGCAATTTTTGTTGCAGGGGATACCTGAAATCTGACTTGTATCTTAGGCAGACTTCTGGGAAAATTGGTGAGCAAATCACACAAGCAGGAAACTATGTTTCTGGGGTGTGTTCAGTACACACTCTGTGTACAGAACAACTCCAAGTAGCCATATTGCATTGCATTCTCAGAAATTTACAGTGGCTGCAGATTGAAAAGGAAAGATCATTTTTAATAACATTTAATTACAATATGATTAGTCTCGCAATTATATGTGCTATATTATTTTTTCTTTGCTATTTTTCCCCCCACAAAAGTGGAGCTACCCTTTAACCCCTTCCTTACCGGGCCATAATAATATGACGCCGGCAGGAACCTTCCCTCTCCCCCTCCCTCCGGGTGGATGTCATATTACGTCCTTTCTTCCCGGTCATCTAGAGGGCGCGCACGTGCGCCGGCCGCACCGCTCGTGACCCAGTGCGCGTGCCCGGCGGCCGCGATGTCTGCCGGGCACCTATAATTGCCCGCGAACACGGCAGGAGTGTGGATCTCTGTGTGTAAACACAGAGATCCACCTCCTGTCAGATGTGAGAAGACCGATGTGTGTTCCCAGTTCAGAGGAACACAGATCGGTCTCCTCCTCTTGTGAGTCCCCCTACAGTTAGAATCACTCAATAGGGAACATATTAACCCCTTCAGCACCCCTTGTGTTAACGCCTTCCCTGCCAGTCACATTTACACAGTAATCAGTGCAGTTTTATAGCACTAATCGCTGTATAAATGTGAATGGTCCCACGGGTCAAAAGTGTCCGATATGTCCGGCGCAAAAAATAAAAAATGCCATAAATCTTTCCCCTATTTTGTAGACGTTATAACTTCAAACAATATACACTTATTGCGATTTTTTTTACCAAAAATATGTAGAATAATACGTATCAGTCTAAACTGAAAAAAAAATGATATTTATTAACCACTTGAGACCCGGACCAAAATGCAGGTTTTGCGATTCGGCACTGCGTCGTTTTAACAGACAATTGCGCGGTCGTGCGACGTGGCTCCCAAACAAAATTGGCGTCCTTTTTTTCCCACAAATAGTAGAATATTCTCAACTGCACTTACTCTCTCCTCCAAGGTGGCAGTTCTTTCTTCTGTCTCTTTCAACCTTCCCCCCATTGAGACTAGTTCTTCTTTAATGCTTTTCAGCTGTAGGTCCATACCAGTTACCATTTCCTTACATGCGTTTATAGCAAGCAAAAGATCCCTCAATGTGGGTTCACCTTCACTTCCTGCCGAACCGCCCTCCATGCTTACCCCGCCTGGGTCAGGGGATCTTGTTGCAACAGTTATATTACTAGATTTTACTGCCCCCTTGGTACTCCCTTTCTTTACACTTGATATCGCTGTCAGACTTACTGGTACTTGAGCGCTACCTTGGCTTTTTCTCGCCGCAGAGGATCCCGCTTGGGCCGACTGCTGAAGCTTTACAGGTGATGGAGTGGTACGGGCAAAACGCTCAAGCTTTGCTGCTGCTGCCTTTGCCTGGTTTGCTTGGTTATTTGCTGCACATGTAACCTGGGATCCTTCCTGAAATGACTGATGCTGCCTTAACTGTTCCTCACCTCCTTGTTTCCCATGCATAATAAGTGAAGAGAGAAACAGCGGGGAGGAGAGAGCCAAACAGAAAAAAAAGGGAGAATCAAGTTTTTATAGAGGGGAAGTATTGTTTTTTTTCCTTTTTTCCTAGTGTCAGTTAATTCACAGATCTCTAAACTGTCTCTTATTTTGTTTCTCAGCTGCAACGTACTTTCTGGCTTTTCAGCCAGGGGGTTACCTAGTCCACTCCACAGAGCACCGATGCTCTTACTGCCGCTGAGATTGTCCCATAGACCCGCTCCCTGTCGGTCTATCTCACTAACATGTAGGGCTAGTTGAATATCTTCTGTCATCTCCTTGCCCCTTGTCGGATGATGCAGAGAGAATGGATCCTCATGATCTTGCGGGGTTAATTCTGTGACTCATAGTTTATACTTCAGGCAGAAATCTGTCAGAGTATCCGAGCTGTCCCCCCTGCTCCCTTGGGCTAGCTCTACACCTAATGCCCAGTGCACCAATGATAGTTCAGTAAATTCCTTCCTTGTTACTGTTATGGATAATAGGGAGCAATAAGTATTACCTCCATCCAGTTGGACCGACTGATCCATCTGTCTCCTCTCTCATTTGCAGGGGGCGTCTGTGTGCACTTGGTGCCCAGTGCCTCCAGCTCGCCTCTCCAGCTCTCCAGCCCTCATATCCTGCTACGAAGGGACACGATAGCGAGATCCCACGGAATTACGCAAGATCTTAGGCGGCTCCGTGACTTTGGGTGTCCTCGTACACCCCCGGTACTCCGTTCGGTTGAGCCTGCTCCAGGGTTCCTCCGGTCTCAATTCCCCACCCCGGTCCAGTGCCCGACGGCCGGGAGCAGAGCACACGCCGCAAAACCTCCCAGCAGTGTCCGCCCGGCACCCACAAGCCTCCGGTCTCCAGCAAGCCAAAATCAGCAGCAGCAACGGCTCCACACAGCACGACCTGTCCCAGGTAGGGACTGTATTAAAGTTCATGCGCTGAATTTAAACATTCCGGATCACAAATAAAGTAGCGCTGCTCTAAGGTGCATTAGAGTGACACATTCTGGGGGTAGGGATCCGAATTTGGGTGCATCTCTCGGCATAGTTTTCGGCCAGGTAGGGGGGGGTGGAGGGTGGAGGTTTTCACACGCTCACACCAGCACTCTCACTCCCTCCTGCATTCGGCCACGCCCTCCATGTTACAACCTTGTCCTTAAGACTTTAGGAGGGCCGAATTGTGGCCAGTAGAGACAGCAAATGTCTCGGGCCCAGAATCTGTGACAATAAATATGGCCTCAGGGTTGGTCTCAGTAGGAGGAGGAGTAGTGTCCTTATTAGTAGGAGGAATAGTATCCCATCATTGGTATCAGAGGAAGAAATAGTGCCCCCTTGTTGGTGTCAGTGGGAGGAATAGTGCCTTATATCAGTTAGAGGAATAGTGCCCCAAGGGCCGGATAAAGGTTAGTAAAGGGCCACATCTGGCCCTCGGAGTTTGGAGACCCCTGATCTGGACTATGTGCACATGAGGCAATCATGGGACCTAAAGACAGGGACCAACCACAAGCTTTGATTCAAGGTCCTGAATTTTATTTCATTACGCTGTCTCCTAGCATATAACATTGCTGATCCATCTGCTTGCAAGTTCGTCATGTGAACTGAGTTTGTAAGGAACAAGTGGTACAGACTTTGAATTTCTTAATCCTGTGTAAATACTTGTCAAACATTCAAGAGTTTTAAAGTGCATATCTGCACAAATTAATACTTAACTCCAAAAAAATGTAAATACTTTGAGATGCTTTTTAAATAGCCTTCCTATAATGCACTACACGCAAAATATATGGGCTTCTTCATTAAATAAGTACATTAACTTATACCCCTGTTGAACAATAGCTATTCAAATGAATCACGCTACCCTGCAAGCGCTGCACAACCACTAGCAGGCAGTGAGGAGGCAATATACCTCCTTACTGCCTGTCATGTGGTCTCAAGAGCAATCCAAATGCTGACTGCTCTTTAGACAGCAAAGTACATGTGAACGAGCCCCTTTTTTTTTATTATTCTCTGAATTTTTTTTTATTTATTTAATTTCATTAATGTATTTATTTACATTTTTAACTGTGCTGTTGTGGGGGTTCAGTGGGCTAGTGAAATATTTAAACAGACCCCAGATGTCTCACTTTTGAGACAAAGAAGGGAAATGATGACATTGATTCCTCTGTACCTTTCTCTCATGCCGCGTACACACGGCAGAGAACTCGACGGGCGGAAGACATCGTTCCGCCCGTCGAGGTTCTCTGCCGGCCGTCAGATTCGGTGACCCGCCCGTCGGGAAAGGCAACCAGCCATTCATCCCGACGGGCCGTCGAGCAAATAGAGAACCTGTTCTCTATTTGCTCGACGGGTTTCCCGACGGGCGGGGCTCGCCGAGAGCGTACACACGGCCGAGGTTCTCGGCAGAATGCGGCTTCCAGCGAGGTTCTCGCTGGTTTCTGCTGAGAACCTCGGCCGTGTGTACGGGGCTAACCTGTTCTCTATTTGCTCGACGGGTTTCCCGACGGGCGGGGCTCGCCGAGAGCGTACACACGGCCGAGGTTCTCGACAGAATGCGGCTTCCAGCGAGGTTCTCGCTGGTTTCTGCTGAGAACCTCGGCCGTGTGTACGGGGCTAACCTGTTCTCTATTTGCTCGACGGGTTTCCTGGCGGGCGGGGCTCGCCGAGAGCGTACACACGGCCGAGGTTCTCAGCAGAATGCGGCTCCCAGCGAGGTTCTTGCTGGTTTCTGCCGAGAACCTCGGCCGTGTGTACGGGGCTTCAGTCTCAGCTGCACAGATGAATGCATAAGAAGTGCTCAGAGGCTGACAGCAAAGGGGGAAGTGAAGATTGATGTTATTGTAGCGCCTGTGTACTTCCAGGTACCGGTGCTGTTCGAAATTTAAAGGGGGATAAGAGAGTTAGTTAGCTCTTATCGTATTAATCTGTTCAAATTGGGTCTCTGTCTCGGCTCGGCTGTGTTGTGGGCTCACTCTGTTGTTCCTGGGGTGCTTTACCCACCCCGGGACAATAGGTGGCAGCAATGGAGTCGACATTGGGGTGCTCTCTCTCGGCGACCAATCGGGAGGGTTGAGCCTCGCTGGGCATGCCGGGAGAGGGTAATTAGGAGACAGACGCCTTGGGTTCGGGGGTTCTTCTGTAAGTGCGTCACCCACCTTTAGGGTGCCTGCACCACGCGCCCCGGCGTTATGTGCCACGCGATGCTCTCGGTTCTGGGACCACGTTGGTTCGGGACATCTGAGTTGTGGCTGGGCCCCAGTGATCGACTGGGGGTCGAGGTAACTGGACACTGAGAGGCTGGATGTTGGTAACCTAACTACAAACTACCTGAAGTTGATGCAAGCTCAAAGTCTATAGAGGAGGATTGTCTCTGTGATCTAAATTCTAGGGAGGGTCTGTGGCAGAGGCCCTTTTTCCCTCAAAGTTCCGAGTGATATTCTGGTTTGCCAGGCCTGTGGCAGAGGCCTGTCCAGGTAAACTAAACCCACTCCGGCTAGAGTGGCGAAGAAGACTGTAACGAGACCCTTCCAAGGTCCATGACAAAGACAAAATATTGTTGGAAGCGGGATTATTTCCTCGTTGTTACGCCTGAACCTGCTATTTCTTCTTCTAACACAGTTAGTTTTGCTTCACGATTGGGGTGCCATTATCCCCATCCCCTTCTATTACAAATCTACTTCCCCTACCAGCACAAATCCCACCATGGCAGCCGACAGGGGGTATCACGGGGCCCCAGCACACAGGGGAGCCTGGACAGCAGGGGGTTTGGAGCAGTGGGCGTGGGGGTGCAATTACAGAGGAGGGGGTGCAATTACAGAGGAGGGGGTGCAATTACAGAGGAGGGGGATTACAGAGGAGGGGGTTGCAAATACAAAGGAGGGGGGGAATTCCAATGAGGGGGGGCAAATACAGAGGAGGAGGGTGCAATTACAGAGGAGGGGGTGCAATTACAAAGTAGGGGGAACAATTACAGAGGAGGGGGTTGCAAATACAAAGGAGGGGGGGAATTCCAATGAGGGGGGGCAAATACAGAGGAGGAGGGTGCAATTACAGTAGAGATGGGGCAAACACAGAGGAGTCAAAAAGGGAAAGAGAGAAGTGACAGGCAGCTGCTGGTGCGGAAGTTTTTAATAAAATAAATGCTTTAAAACATTCTACTCACTCTTCATGTCAGAGCTGTAGGCATGTCAGTCTGTGAAGTCGGCTGTCCCATTCTCCCCTCCGATTCACGCTGCTGTTATCACTGAATCGCTGGAGGAAACAGAGCGCGGGAAATTCATGTTAACTCTCAGCCTCTGATGATGGAGGCGTGGTTAAGCCTCCAGAACGCTCTGATTGGTCACATCATCCCAGGCTGACAGCTTACTGCAGTTTCCCCCACGGCTCTGTATCCTTGGCTTCCTCCAGCGATTCAGTAAAGCAGCGTGGATCAGAGGGGAGAATGGGACAGCCGACTTCACAACTGTGACATGTCTACAGCTCTAACCGGAGAGTGAGTGCATTGTTTTTAAGCATCTGTTTTATTAAAAACTTCCGTACCAGCAGCTGCCTGTTGCCTCTCTCTCCCTTATGTTTTATTTGCTCTGTAATTGCCTCCCCCTCCCGCTGCTCCGATCCCCCTGCTGTCCGGGTCCCCCTGTGTGCTGGGGCTTGTAAAAGGAGGCCCTATGATACCCCCTGTCAGCTAGAAATGGTGTCCGGGTATGAGGCAGAGGGAAACCCGGGCACAGCCTCCTAAACCCGTACTGTCCGGGTCAAAACCGTACAGGTGGCAACCCTAGTGGGAAGAGTGGTGCAAAGACCACATTTGGGAGTATTTGAATGTTCCAAAGGATTCTCGCAATACGGACTATGCTTTTCTTTCTCTTGGCCACCGGTTTGAGGGTTGCCTGAAGGACTGGGCCCCTGGCGGATACATTTATCATGACAGAGTGGTCATAAAGAGCCCCGGAAAAGTTGATCGGGTCTATTCAGTTACCACAGTGAATGACCAAGGGGACATTATCACTCTGCCAGATCCCAGGTTTTACCTGTAGGCCTCATGCCTGCATTGCCACTTTCATTTGCTGCTTTGGAGAAGTCAAGGACGGGAATGATCACCCTTTTCAGTTTGTTTTCATCTCCACCGGATCCATGTTTGGGCCCAAATGTGCAGAACTCTGGGGGGGGATGATGGTTAGTAAGATTAGGGTCCCAATGGCTTCATCCTACGAAAGAGAAGAAAGAAGAAAAGTTTATTTCTCCTGTTTACTCTAATTTGAGTATGGACTGCTTATACTGGTAATGCCAGCGCACTGACCACTAGGGTCAGTGTTCTGCAATCTCTACCACTGCAGAAAGATAATCTTGTATATATTTTCTTTTAGGTTCACGCAGTTGAGAGAATCTCAGCACGTATTTGAATGTGTCTCTTTGGAAGAAAAGAAGGCTTCACCTTTGCGGGAAAGGTGCAGTTTCATTTCGCCCTCAGTGACTGTATGTGTATATTTTTGTGTATGTTCTTCTATTTTGTTTTGCAAGTTGTTGATCATCTATCAAAACGGTCAGAGAATGGGGCAGGGTAGATTGTCAGGAATGTTTGATGTAATAAATGTATCATTGTGGAAATTGTACAGAGTAATGTTTTACTATATTTTTTTATATTTATCTACTCTTTTCTATTTCTTCTCTCTACTGTCAAAGCAGGTTCAGGTTCAGGTCAGGTGTTCAGGCTTAAACACCAGTTGTTTGACACTGGGGACAGTGTCTATTAAAGTGGGGGGAGTGTGTAGCGCCTGTGAACTTCCAGGTACCGATATTCTGGCTGCCGGGCCTGTGGCAGAGGCCTGTCCAGGTACACTAAACCCACTCCGGCTAGAGTGGCGAAGAAGACAAAATATTGTTGGAAGCAGGATTGTTTCCTCGTTGTTACACCTGAACCTGCTATTTATTCTTCTAACACATCTTTACTCTTCACTGCAAGTTTTACTGTTTTGCCCTGTTGGGTAAATAAAGGCACAAGAAAGACACCTGCTGTATGGACATTCCATTATTACGGCTCTCATCAACAACCCTAGACGGCGGAGTCACAGAGGTAACATGTGTAGCGCCCCCTTTACTTTCAGTGTGGGCACTAGTCTAAATTTAGCAAGAGTGGGAAAGTTACCTTGCTCCCATTCGCACAATTGTTAGGATCGTGACCCCTGTTATTTCAGAAGTGTCCTCTGGGCCAGTCTGCACTCTAGGGATGTGTCGTCATCCCTGGTCAGCACTTGACGGCAGAGGGAGTTCTGACAGAGCAAGCTTTCCCCAGCAGCCAATTGGAGGAGTTTTCCCTTGCGGGGCATGCTGGGGAGGGATATATATGTGACGGGTGTCATGTGCTCAAGGCAGTTCTGCGGGGTCCCGGTTCCAGGTGCGGCATCCACCTTCAGGGTGCACGCATCCATTGACCCCCCAGCGTGGCCCACCTGGCCAAATCCACAGGCTATGCTGGACCTCAACCGGAGGTCGAAGGGGACCCCAGTACTATACTGGGTTCCCAGTTCTTTTGATGAGATCCCAGGCTGGGTGCCGTACGATTGGGGGATCGGCTTGAGGAGAACCCGGAGGCAGGTTGTGCAACAGGGCTTGAACTAACCAATCGGGGATCTGGTGACCAGGGTGCTGACAGGTGCGCTTTGCTGTCACCCGGTGACCTATACTAAAGGAAATTTACTGGGAGGATTCGCTCCATTCACCCATCCAACTTACTGGAGAAATTGGCTGGTTACAGAGGCCTTAGAGCCAGGTCTGAGATAGAGAGACCTGTTCCTCCCAGCGATCCGAAGTAACACCTCGGCAGGGGCGTACCTAGAGCATTTGGCACCCGGGGCGGATCCTATATCTGGCACCCCCCCACGGTAAAATGTAAAAACACCCCACTGCGTCCCCTGCATCTTTCAATATCTCTTTGTCACTACTGTGTACCCCTCTCCACAACTGCACCTCTGGACCCCCTTTAGATTACACAGCCCCCTGCACCACCGGACCCCTTTACATTACACAGCACCCTGCACCTCTGGACCCCTTTACATTACACAGCACCCTGCACCTCTGGACCCCTTTACATTACACAGCACCCTGCACCTATGGACCCCCTTTACATTACACAGCACCCTGAACCTCTGGACCCCCTTTACATTACACAGCACCTTGCACCTCTGGTCCCTCTTTACATTACACAGCACCCTGGACCTCTGGACCCCCTTTACATTACACAGCACCCTACACCTCTGGACCCCTTTAGATTACACAGCACCTTGCACCTCTGGACCCCCTTTACATTACACAGCACCTTGCACCTCTGGACCCCCTTTACATTACACAACACCTTGCACCTCTGGACCCCCTTTACATTACACAGCACCTTTCACCTCTGGACCCCCTTTACATTACACAGCACCTTGCACCTCTGGACCCCCTTTACATTACACAGCACCTTGCACCTCTGGACCCCCTTTACATTACACAGCACCCTGCACCTCTGGACCCCCTTTACATTACACAGCACCCTGCACCTCTGGACCCCCTTTACATTACACAGCACCCTGGACCTCTGGACCCCTTTACATTACATAGCACCCTGCACCTCTGGGCCCCTTTATATTACACAGCACCCTGCACCTCTGGACCCATTTTACATTACACAGCACCCTGCACCTCTGGACCCCTTTACATTACACAGCACCCTGCATCTCTGGGCCCCTTTACATTACACAGCACCCTGCATCACTATACCTCTTTACATTACACAGCACGCTGCATCACTATACCCCTTTACATTACACAGCACCCTGCACCTCTGGACCCCTTTACATTACACAGCACCCTGCATCTCTGGGCCCCTTTACATTACACAGCACCCTGCATCACTATACCTCTTTACATTACACAGCACGCTGCATCACTATACCCCTTTACATTACACAGCACCCTGCACCTCTGGGCCCCTTTACATTACACAGCACCCTGCATCTCTGGACCCCTTTACATTACACGGCAACCTGCACCTCTGTGCCCCTTTACATTACACAGCATCCTGCACCTCTGGACCCCTTTACATTACACAGCACCCCTTTACATTAGACTGCACCTCTGGACCCCTTTACATTACACAGCACCCTGCATCTCTGGACCCCTTTACATTACACAGTACCCTGGATCTCTGGACCCCTTTACATTACACAGTACCCTGCATCTCTGGACCCCTTTACATTACACAGCACCCTGCATCACTATACCCCTTTACATTACACAGCACCCTGCACCTCTGGACCCCTTTACTTTACACAGCACCCTGCATCTCTGGACCCCCTTTAATTATACAGCACCCTGCACCTCTGGGCCCCCTTTATTAGACTGCACCTCTGGACAGTGCAAACCCCCCCACAATACAGACCCACCCCTACAGTTCAGACCCCCCTACAATACAGAACACCCCCCACTATACAGAACCCCCCAATACAAAACTCCCCCCATACAGATACCACCCTCTACCCTACAATACAGACCCCCCCTCATATACAGAACCCCCCCACACAGATACCACCCCCTATAAAGATACCACCCCCCTACAATACAGAACACCCCCCTCTACAAAACAGAACCCCCTCCATACAGATACCACCCCCTGCCCTACAATAGAGAACCCCCCTCCCTCACATACACCCCCCCCCCCAATATTGAATCCCCCTTTACTTTCAGTGCGGGCACTAGTCTAAATTTAGCAAGAGTGGGAGAGTTACCTTGCTCCCATTCGCACAATTGTTAGGATGGTGACCCCTGTTATTTCAGAAGTGTCCTCTGGGCCAGTCTGCACTCTAGGGATGTGTTGTCCTCCCTGGTCAGCAGTTGACGGCAGAGGGGGTTCTGACAGAGCAAGTTTTGTCTCACGGGGCATGCTGGGGAGGGATATATCTGTGATGGGCAGGGCCGCCATCAGGGGGGTACAGGCATTACACCTGTAAGGGGCCCGGGGGTCCCCAGGGGCCCGGAGGACACCAAGGGCCCCAGATGGCAAGCCCTTTTTTTTATAAAGAAAAATATATTTTTTTAATATATTTTTATTTTATTTTTTATTAAAGGGCCAATTTTTTTTATTATTTTTTTTAGAGGTCCGGAGGTCCCCAGGGGCCCGGAGGCCACAAGGGCCCCAGATGGCAAGCCCTTTTTTTTCTTATAAAAAAATATATTTTTCTTTTATTTTTTATTAAAGGGCCAATTTTTTTCTTTTTTTTTGAGGTCCGGAGGTCCACAGGGGCTCGGAGGCCCCCCAGGGCACCGGATGGCAACCCCCCTTTTTTTTATTTATTTTCTATAAAAATATATATATATTTTTAATATATTTTTATTTATTTTTTTATTAAAGGGACATTTTTTTTAGGGGTCTAGGGGCCCGTAGGCCACCAGGGCCCCAGATGGCAACCCGCTCTTTTTTATTAATTTTTTTATAAAAAAATATATTTTTTTTAATATATAGATGTATTTTTATTAAAGGGCTCAGAGGTCCCCAGGGCCCCATGTGTCAAACCCCCTTTTTTATAATTGTATTTTTTATTTTTGTTTATATATTTTTTTTATATTTTCATTTTTTATTAAAGGGCCAAGAGGTCCCCAAGGCCCTCGAAGGCAACTCCCTTGTTTTTTTTTTTATATATATATAAATGTTTATTTCTTTTTTATATATATATTTTTTTATTTCTTTCTTTTTTTTAAAGGGCCCAGAGGTTTCTTTTTATTAAAGGGCCCAGAGGTCCCGAATGGAAAGCCCCCTTTTTTTGTAATTTCCTTTTATAAAAAAAAAATAAGGTCCCCGGGGCCCCAGTTGGCAACCACCCTTTTTAAAAAATATATATATATATTATATATATATATTTTTTCTCTCTTTTTTTCCTTTTATTAAAGGGCACAGAGGTCCCCAGGGCCCCGGATGGCTACCCCCCTTTTTTATATATATTTTTCTTTATTTCTTCTTTTTGTAAAGGGCCCCCCGCTTCTCAATTCGCGGCAGCAGCCCCCCCCGCTTCTCAATTTCATGCGGCAGCACCCCCCCCCGGTTCTGCTCCAGGGGGCCCATGCCTGAAGCTGTGTAAGGGGCCCCAAAATTCCTGATGGCGGCCCTGGTGATGGGTGTCATGTGCTCAAGGCAGTTCTGTGAGGTCCCGGTTCCAGGTGCGGCATCCACCTTCAGGGTGCGCGCATCCATGGACCCCGCCAGCGTGGCCCACCTGGCCAAATCCACAGGCTATGCTGGACCTCAACTGGAGGTCGAAGGGGACCCCAGTACTCTACTGGGTTCCCAGTTCTTTTGATGAGATCCCAGGCTGGGTGCCGTACGATTGGGGGATCGGCTTGAGGAGAACCCGGAGGCAGGTTGCCCAACAGGGCTTGAACAAACCAATCGGGGATCTGGTGACCGGGGTGCTGACAGGTGCGCTTTGCTGTTACCCGGTGACCTATGCTAAAGGAAGTTTACTGGGAGGATTCGCTCCATTCACCCATCCAACTTACTGAGTCTGAGATAGAGAGACCTGTTCCTCCCAGCGATCTGAAGTGACACCTCGGCTGCCAGGTTAGTGTGGGGAACCTGCCCGTGGGCACTTTACACACTCCACTCGGGAGTGGCGACAAGTTCAACTATTGCTATTGTCGAGGGCAAGTTTGCCCTGTTTATATCCAGGCCTGATACCACAAGGTTCTCTTATCCTTCCTTCATCAGCTTTCCTTTCCTTAAACTGAAGATGATGTTTGCCCTGTTGGCTGCAAAATAAAAAGGCATTGAAGGAAACTTTATTGAATGTCTGGACATTCGCTCATTGATCTGCCACTGGTATTTCACCCCTAGACATCAACCAGGGTAACTTGGTTTGCCAATCCCTATTTAACCTGCGGCTCCTTCGGGGGTAGCGCTTCACATGTCACCCAAATCTAACCAGCAGCTCCTTCGGGGGTGAGTGCTACATTATATTAGAAGAAGCAGTAGAATGAGAGCAGGAGGAGATAAATGGCTAATGTTGAAGGAGGAAACTGCTGCCCCCCCCCCCTGCTCTCTGCATTAGAAACATCTGTAACCCAGGTTTTCGCTAGCTGCCCTCTATGCCAACAACCCAAACCTTCACTAACCCACCTCTTTTAGTCAGTCCTATCATTTATATACGGTATAACCCTGCTGAAACTACCAAAAGACCCACTAATTCTTAAGTCTCGTACACACGACCGTTTTTCAAGGCAGAAAAACTGCCAGGCGAGCTTTTGGCCGGGAATCCTGGCTGTGTGTATGCTCCCTAGCAGTCTTCCTGACAGGAAAACTGCCCGGAAAAAATAAACCTGCTCTCTATTTTCCCGTCGGGATTCCCAGCATAGTGTTTCCTGTTGAGAAAACCAGTCGTCTGTATGCTTACCTGCAGGGGAGAAAAACTGTGCATGCTCGATAACAATTCAACGCATGCACGGCAGCATACGTTAGTGTGGGGTGTAGCAAGATGGCGGCGACGGAATTGAATGTGACAAGACATGACTTCTCGTAGTCGATGACGTCACAGTGTTCTTGTCGTTCAAAAGAACGCAGGTTTTTGTGTGGCTGTGTGTATACAAGGCCTTTGTCATGAATCAGATGCAATCAGAACTGTGTGGACTGCACAAGTGAACCAGACGTATATAGGTGAAGAGATATCTGTTCCATCCTGCCAGGATCCACCCGCTGGTGGACGCCAGTACTGTGGCCCAAAGATCACATAACACCAGCAGGGAAAGGCTCTCCTGACAGTTCCAAACTGCCAGGAGACACCTGCTGGAGGACATCAATACTGCATGCCAAATATCAGATGGTATCACCAGCGAGTGGAACCTTTCCTGACAGCTTTTCAAGGCAAGCATGCCAGGAATCCCGTTGGGAAAACCAATGTTTTTTTTCCCGACAGGATTTCCGTTCGTGTGTACAGGGCTTTATCTTTGGATATTGGGACAAACTACTAACATGATCTCCCTACGCTCGCACCCCACACAAAGACTGGATCCTGATAAGTCTCCTAGTCGCCAGAAAAGCCATTCTAAAGAACTTGATCAGAGAGACCTTTGCCAGCCAAAGGTCTCTCTGATCAAATGAGAACTCCTCCACCTGCTATATAAGGACAAACTCAACACCGATTTTAAACATGAAAAATACAGCAATCGTCTCTACTCATGATGGCAAGCTTTCACACTATCATCATTATCTTCAGAGGAACTTAAGAACTTTGAAAACTCCTTCTCCTACTACGGGGCTTGTCAACCGACTCAGGGTCAGTGGACACCTCCATCAATTAACACCTGCCTGGAGGATTTTCGAAATCCTCCACACTACAACTAAGGGTGCGCCCTACCCCCTCACCTCACAGGTATCTCAATCATTGAAACCCCCCTTCAAGAGTACCCTGCTGTGTTTTCTACATTCTCAGTGTCATTATGCAATGTAACCCCCACCCCTCCTTACCTCCCCCTCCTTTTTCCTCATTTCAACCCTGTTTTTATTGTTTCCAGGAACCCCCCTCACAGAAGATCCATCCAGTTATCTCTGCATTAACGTTCCCTCTCTCATATGTTGTTGTTCATTATTGACTTTGTTATCTAATCTACCTATACACAAAAAACAGAGGCTACTTTGTTTGATTTGATTTATGTCTATTATTTTATGATAAAAATGTATTTCATCCCTTTTGCCATATCCTGTAATGTAATTCTACTCAATTAAATCTATGACAAAAAAAAAACAACATCAAAAACATTTGAGATTTGTTGGAGTCTATTGCGTCTATCCAGGAAGGCCTCGCCTGTTGGTAACCCTCTCCAGTGGGATTTCTATGCGGACCGGAGGTGCTGGCTGTGTGGCCAAGAAAGACATGTGGCCAGCGAAGTTGTATAGCATGACATTTTGGCCAGAAGGAAGACAGAGCCTCTCCATGTAAGCTGTTATCTAGGTGTACACCAAACGAAAAACAATGTTTTTCACTTATTGGGAGCCAAACACCTCTTGGATGTAAAAGAGGTTTGGTGAAATATCAGGGGGTCTAAACATATTCCCTCAGTCCCTTTCTCTGGTGCCTCAGCTGCTCTGCAGAAAAATGAACAGGAGAAAGCGGTTTTGTTCATTCATAAACCGAAGCTTACTTATTTAATCACCTGTATTCGCCCCCCCCCCCCCCCCCAAAAAATGCAAAACATTTCTAAGATTTTCTAATCAGACTAAAAAGCCACGCCCAATATGTAGCATAATTTAGCCACACTCACTGTTTGCCACAGTCACCAAATCGGCCATCTCCCTGGCCAGGGACCCAGTGCATTTGTTTGCCCAGGGGACAATTATACTATTAATATGGCACACCACATTTTTGTGCACTGATGACAACTATGACAGAAATTCGTTAATAAACTAAAACAAAACAAAACAAAACAATACAAAAATGTGAGGCAGGGACTTTTACCCTTGTGAACTTCCAGTTTCCATGGAGCTCCATCTGCTCCCAGCAAGCAAGTGACTCGACTCTGTAGTGTGCTTTACTTAGCAGCATTTAGCAGCACTGTGCATCCAGCATTACAAGCCTCCGAGTCCTTAGGTGACCATCCAGAGCAGCACTGTGCATAACAAGCCTCCCGACGAGAGTCCCACTCCGAACGATGATCGTCCAGAGCAGAGAGCAGTGAGTCTGTACATTACAATTACAGGCCTCACCTCAGACCACCATTCATCCAGAGCACTGTGTGTGCATTACAGGTCTCCTCTGACCACCGGCATCCAGAGCACTGTGCATTACAGGCCAGACTTGGGACCACAATGCAGCACTGTGCAGCATTACAGGTCTCTCAGAGTCAGACCATCATCCCAGAGCACTGTGCATTACAGACCTCCCCTCAGACCACAGTCCAGAGCAATGTGCAGCATTACAGGCCTCTTATACCACCATCCAGAGCACATTGCAGCATTACAGCCCTCTTATACCACCATCTAGAGCATAGTGCAGCATTACAGCCCTCTTATACCACCATCCAGAGCACTGTGCAGCATTACAGGCCTCTCATACCACCATCCAGAGCACAGTGCAGCATTACAGGCCTCCTCAGACCACTGTCCCAATCACTGCGTGCATTGCAGGCCTCCTTAGACCATCCAGAGTAGCTAAATATGTGGCTGTGAGTTTGTTCAGACCTTAATACCATAAATAATAACATAATAAAGTGCAATACCACATGCGGCCAGAGTCGGGGGGCGCCGGAGAGCCTCGGAAAGGGCTGATAAGGCCAGAGGACACTTTGGCTGACCTCGGCAAACCTCGGCAAGACTTCCTACCCTTAAAGGGGTTGTAAACCCTCACGTTTTTTTCACCTTAATGCATCCTATTTATTCTGTTTTGTCTCAGGGTGCCCCAGGTCACCATTAATCCTAGTCATGCTTACATTTTGTCACTCAGTTTTGAGATTTTAATTGTGAAGTGAGGCAGGTTACTTGTGTAGCGCCCCCCCCCCCCTTATTTAGTGGGTGTTACACTAAAGTTAGTGGGGAATGGGAGAGTTAAGTTTGCTCCTATTCGCAAATTATTTAGATTGGTGCTGCTGCAGGTTTGGAACTGCCCTGTAGGTCAGTCTGCGTGCCAGGGGTATGTTATCACCCCTGGGCGACAGTTGGCGCTAGAGGGGTTCTGACAGACCCACCTTCCCCCAGCAGCCAATCAGAGGAGCGGTTTCCTCTCTGGGCATGCTGGCAGAGGCAGCCGCCATTAGTGTTCTGTGTGCTACGTGGGGCCCGAGCTCCAGGTGCGGCATCCACCTTCAGGGTGCGCGCATCCATGGGCCCCGCCATCGTAGCCCGCCTGGCCGAGGTTGCGCATCAAGCGGAACTTCACTCGGATGCAGAGAGGGGCCCCAGCGGCTTGCTGGGTCCCAGATCCTAAGCTGGGAGCTGTACGGTTGGGGGATTGGCTCGGGAGAACCTAGAGACAGAGGTTGTCTGCGAGGCCTGGACGAACCACCGGGGATCCGGTCACAACGCCACACGACAGGTACACTTCGGCTGTCAATTGGTGACCCTAAAATTGGACTTACTGGGAGGATTAATTAGTTCTAACTTTTGACAACCTAAAAATTTACCAGGCTTGTGGCAGAGGCCCTGTTTCCTCCCAGTGACTTTGTTTGAAAGTGGCTCTTCGGCTGCCGGGCTCAAGCTAATCGCCTGTCCGAGGGCCACTTTATCCACTCTGGCGAGAGTGGCGATGTTTGAACTTGACGATGCTGAGAGCAGGCTTGCTCTCTCTCTCTTTGATATCCAAGGCCTGATACTGTAGTTCTCTCTTTGCTCATCAACCTTTCTCTATTGTGTGCCATGTTGATGTCGGCCATGTTGGGCCCTGGAATAAAGCATTGAAAACTCAAGTTGATGTCTGGACACTTGCTCTTTATCCACCTTCACCAATATTATCCCTAGACAAGAATCACTGATAACTCAATATGCCAGTCCCAAACTAATCAGCGGCTCCTTCGGGGGTGAGCTCTACACTTGTTATGAGAATTGTTAAAGTGGTTGTAACCACTTTTTACTACAGGTAAGCCTACAGGGTCTAGGAGATATCTCCTGTATCAGCATGTGCCAATGTCATCAGCACATGGGCACTAAAGCAACGGCTTGTTCGTGCCGTTGCTTCAGCAGACCATATGTCCGTAGTACCAGGTTGGGACTGCCCGAGAATAGAGTCTAACATTAGAATCCAGTGTTATATGTGTCTCCTGTAGGAAGACTATTTCTGCAGAATATCTTTCAATCTCTTTTAAAACCATATGTCTTTTTTCTGGGGAACTGAGGCCTCTCACATTATATGTAATAAAATTTACGTTAGACATATCTTTTTTTTTTTGACAGGTGTTTGCATTTTGTTATGAAATATACAGATCCTGATACCCTATCTACCCCCCTCCTCCCTCCTATTCTCCCCTCCCCCTCCCCCCTCATCCCTCCCCCTTCCCCTGGTTGTACCCGGACCCTATGGTCTTCATATAGAGACTTTTCTCTTTGGTTCTCTTGGTGCTCTTTTAACTCCTCTCTCTAAGGTGGAGTTCTATTTGGCACAATCTCCTTACCCCTAGTCCTAGGGATTTGGTGCCGGAGTACTCCCGGGTTCCCCCATCTCCATATCCGGCTCTTTAGCTTACTTATTTAATCACCTGTATTCCTTCCACCCCCCCCCCCTCCTGCACTCTCCCCCCGGCCGTCAGACCCAATCGTTAAGTATTCGGTATTGGAATGTCCAGCTTTTGGCAGAATTCTGATGTTTCTTCAATAAACATCAATCTCACCGTGACACCATTTTTCCTGCCGATCAGACACGCAGGGAACCCCCAGTTGTAATGAATTTCATGTTCCTGAAGTACTCTTAGCAATGGTTTTACATTTCTTCTTCTTTTCAACGTCTCTTGAGACAGATCCTGTTATATTTGCATAGTATGTTCTTCATACTTGAGTTTCCTCCATAATTGATTTTTTTCCTCCCAACTTTGAAATCGCACAATGATATCCCTTGGGTTCTCCTGTGGTATTTCTCTTGGTCTTCTAATTCTAATTTCTAATATTGGGTTACAGATTTTCATTAATATTTCTGGAAGATTTTCAACCTGCGGTGAATCTGGTACTCCGCGTATTCGAATGTTTTTCCTTCTATCTCTGTTTTCTTGGTCTTCTAATTTATATGCTTGTTTTTGTTGATTCATTTTTAAAGATTTAATTTCTTCCTCTAATTTTTTAACCACAATGACATTGGAATCTATTTTTTTCTCTGCTTCTTCCACTCTTTCCAGCATATGCCCCAGATTTCTCTCCATTCTTTGCCGCAAACATACCTTCTATTTCTATTTTTGTTGGTAATAGTGTTCTATCCTGCTGCTCTACCTCTATTCTCTGTTCAAGGTCCATTCCTACCTCCTGATCTATTCTGGACTCAGAAAATGTATCTTGTTCTGGAGGTATTTTGACGGTGGCTTTTTTCTTATCCTTTTTCTTGTCCTTTTCTGTCTGGGTATTTTTTAACTCCTTGCCGTTTTTCCATGGTCTGTTTGTCTCCGTTTCCCCCGTAGGACACAAATTTGCTCATCGGGCTTTGACTTAGACAGGGGGATTTTGAAATTTCCCCCCCTCTTTCCCCTTTTCCCTTTGTACTCATCCTTCTCTCTCCTCCCTCCTTCCCTCCCCACCTCTCCCCGTCCTTAACCTAAATGATTCACCAGCCTTTACTCTACTAATTTACAAAGTAACCCGGCTTTACCCCGACCCAAATAGCAACTGCTGGAAGGTTTTAAGTTCTGGATTCTGGATTCTTTTAAGTGTGGGGAAGGTACCAAAAACAATGTCAAGGGGCTCTAGAGGCTCTCAATAAAAATAATGTCTGGGTTTGACTTTTTTTTTTAGAGTTCCCCTTGAACTTTGTTAGCACATCAATCAGTCAATCTAGCCACTTCAAGTAAAGCTGTGTACATCACATACTGGGGGGAGGAAGAAAAAAGGACTGTGGATAGAGACTCAAGTGACCCAGGCAACTTCCGCGTTCAATGAGCCACCAACAGGCCGTGTGAACGATCCTGTCACAAGGCTATGTCCCTTATATAAGCCTATTTTTCTATGTTAATACAATCTTCTTCCTTATTCCGTCAGGATGTATCGAGTCTTAAACACCGTTATTCATAATAGTAACCATAGTCGAATCATATTTCATAGTATCACCATTCATTGTTTTCACTGTATCAAATTTTCATATCAAACAAAGCTCATCACCAGTGAAGTATATGGATAGGGACTTTTTCTTTTTCTCTTTTAATAGATCTTTGCTGTTTGATACTATTTATACCCGTTTCTGATAATCGTCCTTTGACAACAGAGTTACCGGTAGCAGGTTTTCAGTATCTTCTATAATAGACTATGGTACTCTAACTTTTCCAAAATATTGTCAGTATATAGTCCTATTACCTGTGAACTCAGCAGTATGGTGAAAATAATGAAGTAAATCAGAGAACCAATGAAGTTTCAGATACCGGTTCAAGATAGCGTTACTGTCCCAAGAGAAAATACTAATGGGAAATATTAATAAAGAATGTCCCAGAAAACGTATACCGAAACAGTGTAACTGTTCATTTCTTTGGTACATCAATCAGGTGTCCCCGTGGTATTTTCCTCTTAATTTGTGCAGTATAGTGTACTCACCGTTTTGATGCTTCTAAAGGAGACGGTTGAGGCTGGAGCGGGGTTATACTGATATTTACCGTAATGTTGTAGGTACACGGAGTACAGGACACAGCCACCTCTTTATAGTCTTTGGGCCAGATTCAGAAAGATCCGTGGATCTTTCTGCTGGCGTAACGTATCCCCGATACGTTACGTCGCTGTAAATATTTGCGCTAGTTCTTTATTCAGAAAGAACTTGCACCATTATTTACGGCGACGTAACGTATGTATTGCGGCTTAAGGCCGCGCAATTCAAATGAATGAAGTGGGGGGCGTGATTCATGTAAATGAATCATGACCCCACGTAATTCACGTTTTTTTTTGGATGGCGCATGCGTGAAATCACGTTGTTTTTCCTCAATGTAAACGACTTGAACGTAACTAACGTCGAGCCCCATTCCCGAACGATTTACGCAAACGATGTAACCGACGTACAATTCGACACTGTCCCGACGTCCATACTTAACAGTGGCTACGCCTCCTATAGCAGGGGCAACCTTACGCCGCTCTAACGCTTACGCGAACGACGTAAACGACGCCGCGCCGCCGCAAGTACGTTCCGGAATCGGCGGAAATAGCTCATTTGCATATATTACGCAAAAACCGCCACCTAGCGGCCAGCGTAATAATGCAACTAAGATACGACGGTGTAACAGACTTACGCCACTCGTATCTTAGAAGAAAGCCGGCGTATCTTCTTTTCTGAATAGCAAAAAAAGATACGCCGGCTATTCTTAGTATTTACGCAGCGTATCTCTTGATACGCTGCGTAAATAGTTTTCTGAATCCGGCCCTTTATGTTTAGCTCATCAAGATTGCTTTAGCTGCTAGGTGCTGTATCACCCTCTTACGGCAAAAGCTCCATGTGCAGGCAATGTTGATCCATAAGTTGAAAACTCGCAGCTCTCCTCACCTACCCCCGCTCACTTTCCTTGCTGCATGGATTCCACACATAATGGGTTCCGAGCCGCCTCCTGGTAGCATCACACCCCCTGCGCTCCACCGAGCCCCCTCCGTGCACCGTCCACGAACAGCACTCCGCGGCCACTGCCAAACAAACAGCAGAGCCAGCATCCTCTATTAAGGTAAGAGCACCATCCGTGCTTCGCTCGGCTGGTCCGGGGTCCGACGGGGAAGAGGGGGGGGGTCAGCACGGGTTCAGTAAGGGGCAAAGAGGGTGGGTTTGGTGCTGAAAGGGAGAGAGCTTGTGGCTTCTCATTCCCTGGTGCTGAGCTGGGCTGGAGAGCGAGGGCTCTCGTCTAGCTGCTCCGACATGCCGACCGCGCCATTCCTAGACTCCTCCTTCCCAAACAATTGCTTGTTTCTGATTGCAATGGTGAGATTCCTGTAGCGTTATGGGGAAAAATAATTCAAGCAAGAAAAATGGCTGCAGAAAATGCACGGATCTAGCACACAGTTGATCGGCACCACTTCCAGGGCGCCCTCCTCACCCATCAGACATATTCAGCCAATGCAAGAGGGGGGAGAGAGGGGAAGGGTAGAAAGAGAGAGGGATAATAGAGAGATCTGATGACACAGACATTAGTATTGATCACAAGCAAATTAGGGGGCTGCGAGGCTCCTGTGAGTGCGAGGCCTTAGGCGACCACCTAATTTGCCTAATTAGAGAGCCGCCTCTGCATGTGACCCTTGTTTTAAAAACCCAACGAGGAGGGAAAACATGGAGAACAGGGTGGCCACCCCATCACCCTACACGCTTGCTAACATATTGAGTGTAGGCAAGATGTAAATTTCCAGTTTTTGAAATGCAGGGGTATGGGTTTCCAGGCCCAATCATTTTTCAAAGACATAAACATTTGTATTATTGTATTCATATTTGGAAACCAGGACACCTGTCAGCAAGAATGCCAGCTTGGTTTGGTCTGCTATGTCCCCTGAGCAAGCATTTGTATTCCAGTATCTTTCATATAAAAATGGTAGACAGTTATATGTTTCAGTTATCCGTTCTTTAAACATCTCTTCCAAATTCTAATAACCTTGGAATGTTCTGCTCACATCATCCTACCCCATCCCTTCCCTTTCCTCCGTATAAGTGTATACAGGAGAACAGGGTCATCTTTAAATAGATCATAGTTGATGAGTGTTAATAACCTTTCCTCTGTATGCTGCCACTCAGGAGATTCTGTTATTGTTCTCCTGAACCTTGGATAAACTTATCTACAGGGTGCAGTTTCCTGCAAATGTGGGAGGTTCGTGAAGTTATAATAATAAAACAGTGCGACATATAAAAAATAAAAGGCCGTACTTGTAGAGCAAAGTGGCTTTAGGAAACATGAAACTGGAGCCAGTCTGTGCGCTCACCAAAAGTCTTTAAGTTCTTTAGCTGTTCTCATGCTTAATTCTTCACATGACTTGGCATTAACGCTCATTTTGGAACAAAGCACTTCTTCCCATTCTTACAACTAACACCACCTTTTATTACCATTCTAGCTTCTAATTTTCTTCAGCTATGTCTTTCACCCCAGTAAGATTCAATGAGCTTTGTGAAGATGGGGAAGACGATGTTGCTCCTGATCTGGAGTCTGTAAAGGCTTTGGCAGCCCGACTAAAGCTGCAGACCCGTCGACCATCCTACCATGAATGGGCGCAAAGAGTACAAGCACGGCCATGGGCTAAAACCAAGACAGTTACCCAGGAAAGCCCCCCTCCCAAAAAAATGAGGGACACCCCTAAGAACAGCGTGTGTGGATTCAGCTCTGTGGAAGAAGCCTTGGAATGGCTTAGGAAAGAATTGGTGAGTGAAGGCTGGGAGAACTCTAAACAGCATTATCCCAAGGAAAAACTAACCTTAAGAACATCTGTACTGAACCAAACATTATTTTTATTGATCACCTTCTAAAAATAATAGATGCTTAGCTGTCTCTAGCTTCAAAAGTCACTGATCCAGGTATGTGCCTAAGAATGTGCTAAAGTCGGGCAGCATAGTAGCCAGGTAACTAGCATTTCCAGGTCAGTAGTCTACATATTTTCAGAGCAGGTTGTTTTTAAAACTGAAATATTGCTGTTGTGTTATACCGCAATTCTTTAACATTATATTTGAATATATTTAGTACAAACTATAACATTGCTGTTAATTTTTCTGTGAAATGGCTCATTATAATTTTATTACTATATAATATTATTTTAAGTATTCAAGGAAAACATTAATATAAAAAGTGCAGTGGAGCTGTAACAAGCAGTCCTTTTTCACTGATGATTTTTCTGATGTCTCTGTGATTATTTTAATAGAATTTTAGCTATTATGTGCTGTATTTTACTGTTGGGGTCTCAGCATTATCTGTTAATGGATGTTAAAAGATAATTCTGTTTTATGTTTTATTTGTTTTTTCACATGGAATAATTTGCCAAATGGTTGTACTCAATATGCCTTAGGGCTCTTTCAAACCATCGGAACGTATGTCTGCTTTTTCATCCATCCGTTTACGGATTAAAAAGGGACATACATTGATCCCTATGAGATTGCCGCTGACACCCGATCTCATCCGGGTCCACAGTCCTCCGATTCTGCAGACAGCGGAAAACCCTATTTTTCCTTCCGTCTGCAGATCGGATCTGGTGAACACCGACAGACGGTCCGTGTTCATCCGATCCCCCCCATAGGGGAGAGTGGAGATCTGACAGGGCGGTCCCTGCACAGTGTGCGGGGACTGCCCTGTCATCCGCTGGCTCAGCGGGGATCAGCGGAGTGATCACCTCTGAGCAAGCGGAGGTTCACGGGGCGGATCATCACGGATCTGTCCCGTGTGAAGAGCCCTTACAGACCCTTTACATGTGTTACTTCCTTCTGCAGTCATCTAGCAAAATCTATATTTTTATCGCAAAGCAGTATTAGGCCCCCCCCCCCCAAAAAAAAGATTATATATTGCAATTTATTAAGCCATAAATGTGATGACTGCATTACTTTTCCTTTTTAAGCATTTTTTTTTATTAACTCATTACTATTACCTAGGGATTGGGCCAGTAACTCACTTCCCGTCTGAAGCTGGGCATAAAGGGTTCTAAAATGTGGCTGGTTTTTGCAGGGACTGGCTGAATAAAAATTTCTGTGTGGACCTCTCTGTTGAACAGAAATCGATCTGATGATCGACTTCTGTCAAAAAACAACGCTGGAAAACATTTGTCAACAGTGCACAACAGCAGATTAAGCAAGTCTCATTGGGGGGATTCCTTCATCCAGCTTGCTTGTGTGGATGGAGGAGTTTTTTATTTTAGCCACAGTAAGAACAAATGCCGGCCATAAACTGTTCAAATCTCAACAGGAACCGGCCGAGATTTGAACCATGTATGGGCAGGCTGAATTTACCAAGTTGATCAATCAATCAACTTGGGTACAACCAGCCTGCCGGATTCACTTGCGATTATGGACAACATATTGGACAACTGCAGGATAGAACATTGTGGCAAAAATAGCTCCCACATGATCTACTAGATGGAAACACTAGAAATCAACATTTAGACGCTCTGGACATTACCTAGGTTTTGGGAAAACCATTAAATCCCTGTGCTGGGCGAGACTGCTGTGCCAGTTATTGCCATCTGGTAAGCAGATTATTATATCACCTTGGGTGTGCGGAGCCGGATGCACCATATATACTGCGTGTGAAGACTTTATTATTGTTTCATCCCCTATTTCTATGGATGGAACAAACACCTATGGGACTCTGTTTTATTATTTTATTTTTTCACTTCTTTTTTTACTTTGATATTTTTATTTCAATCAATAATAATTTTAGCACTGCATTCACTTTCTATATATAGCCTAGTGGCTGCTATAGCCACTAGCAATCATCACCATGTTCTCTCGGCAGGGAAGGCTTCCCTCACCTGCCCCCTGTTGGGAGCAGTCAATTGCTCGGCGGGAGGGACTGTCTGTGTTGATGGGGGAATTGTGTGATATTCTTTCCTGCTCAAGAGCAGCCAAGAGCAGCCGCTGTACTAACTATCCTATTAGTACAGTGAAATCCTCTGCTGTTCTATTGTTTTCTGACAGGGGGAGAGACCCCCCCCCCCCCCACACACCAGAACATTCCAGTCAGCGCTGATCATAGGACAATCAGCAGACCTTTTTTACTCATGCCCCTTCCACAGAAGCCAGCCAAACAGCTTGGTTATTGCACAGTGTTGCTGTTTACACATTGCTGTAAGCCCAGGTTGTGTGCAGTTGTTACACATATTTTTTCCTTGAAATCATAATTTAGGTTTGGTGGTAATGCAGTGATTGAATGATAGTGGTTCAAGATCCTTACAAGTAGGAATGCAAGTCAGCAGCAGAAAGGAAACCTAAACTTTAAAAATATGTGAGTGATGCTTAACATAACTTGATGTTGTTGATTTTCTACACAAAGTTGAATCCCTACCAGTTATCCCTTTGGAGGACCTTGAATCAGTGTCTTTCCTGACTGAAATGGCAGAATGTGGAGGAATAAATGCAGTGAGGGAAAGGGTATTTGATCCCATGCTGATTTTGTATGTTTGCCCACTGACAAATGATCAGTCTATCATTTTAATGGTAGGATAATTTTAACAGTGAGAGATAGAATAACAACTTTTAATGAGTAAAATAAGTATTTCACCCATTTGCATAACATGACTTAGTGCTTTGTGGCAAAACCCTTGTTGGCAATCACAGAGGTCAGATGTTTCTTGTAGTTGGCCACCAAGTTTGCACACATCTCAGAAGGCATTTTGTCCCATTCCTCTTTTCAGATCATCTCCAAGTCATTAAGGTTTTGAGGCTTACGTTTGGTAACTCGAGCCTTCAGTTCCCTATTTACATGTTTTCTATGTGATTAAGGTCTGGAGACTGGCTAGGCCACTCCTGGACCTTAATGTTCTTCTTCTTGAGTCACTCCTTGGTTGCCTTGGCAGTGTGTTTTGGGTCATTGTCATGCTGAAAGACCCATCCATGACCCATTTCCAATGCATGGGGAAAGAGGTTATCACCCAAGATTTGACGGTACATGGCCCCGCCATCGTCTCTTTGATGCAGTGAAATTGTCCTGTCCCCTTAGCAGAAAAGCACCCCCAAAGCATAAAGGCTCCATGTAGCATTCCTCCTCCTCCAAACCACGAGTTGAGTTGCTGCCAAAAGAGCTTGATTTTGGTCTCATCTGACCACAACACTTTCACCCAGTTCTCCTCTTAATTTATTCAGATGTTCATTAGCAAACTTCGGCCAGCCTGTACATGTGCTTTATTAAGCAGAGGGACCTTGCGGGCGCTGCAGGATTTCATTCCTTTACAGCGTAGTGTGTTACCAATTGTGTTCTTGGTGACTATGAGATCATTAGCAAGATTCTCCCGTGTAGTTCTGGGCTGATTCCTCACCGTTCTCATGATCATTGAAACTCCATGAGGTGAGTTCTTGCATGGAGCCCCAGGCCGAGGGATATTGACAGTTATTTTGTGTTTCTTCTGTTTGCGAATAATCGCACCAACTGTTGTCATCCTCTCACCAAGCTGCTTGTAGCCCATTCCAGCCTTGTGTAGGTCTACAATCTTGTCCCTGACATCCTTGGACAGCTCTTTGGTCTTGGCCATGATGGAGAGATTGGAATCTGATTGATTAATTGCTTCTGTGGACAGGTGTCTTTTATGCAGGGAACAAGCTGAGATTAGGAGCACTCCCTTTAAGAGAGCGCTCCTAATCTCAGATTGTTACCTGTATAGAAGACACCTTATTTACTTGCTGAGTGATAGAGGATCAAATACTTATTTCACTTATTAAAATGCAAATCAATTTATAACATTTTTCTGGATATTTTTGTTGTTAATCTGTTCCTCACTGGTAAAATAAACCTACCATTACAATTTTAGACCGATCATTTCATTGTCAGTGGGCAAATGTACAAAATCAGCAGGGGATCAAATACTTTTTTTCCTCACTGTAGAAGACAATTTAAAAAAAATGTACTGTTCATATGAGAAAAACTTTACATACTTATTTATTAAAGCACAAGGTCTCCAAACTTTTCACTTTGAGGGCCACATTGTATATTTTATAAATATTTACAAACCAAAAAATATCATTAAAGGATAATTTCACTTTTGGAACATGCTACATGTTCCACCCATTTTTAGGATGGAACATGTTCCAAAATATGCAGCCTCTCTCCCCACTCAAGTGTGCCAGGGATCTTCTCCCTGCACTCGCTGTCACTATTTTAAAGAAGCCCGGCCGTGCGGGGCTCCACTTACACAGCCACATCATTCATTCAGTTTCCTGTGCCATTGCGGCTAGCGGCTTATATTTTTCAATGAGCTGTGAGGGTGTTGGTGAGAATTCTATGATCTTCCTACTCCCAGGTTATGTCCTGCTCGTATATGGTATAAGCAGACTGCTATCCTAAAAGTCTGCAGGAGCTGGAGATGGCACCTGTGATCTGTTGATCACGGGTGCAATGCTCTGCAGGCTCCTTAGAAAAAAAAAAAAAATGCACAAAAAGTGCCATTTATATATTTATTTATTAAACATGAACTTATCCTTTAAGGATATGCCTCTGATCCTAGCTGTGGGCTTAATAAAACCTTGTAGTGGGCTGAATGTGGTCTGCGGGCTGTAGTTTGGAGACTCCTGTATGATGTCCCAATAGACATCAATGGGACTACCTGCATGGACATGCATGGGAGTATGGTATTTTATGCCCATCAAGTTATTATCCCTCAATTAAAAAAAAAAAAGTCAGACTGTTATCTGACTCTTGAGTGACTGTGAAAATTTGATGTGCCTGGCTGTTCAGGGTGGGGAAATCCGAGTTTACTTGCGGTTCCTTAGTGGGTGCCCTACACAATGTTATAGTAAAGGCATTTGATATCATGCACTTACTGTGTTTTGTTTGTTTCAACAGCATGAAATGCAGGCCGTGGACCACCAATTAGCTCGCCAACTGATGCTGCTCAGGTCTCGAATGTCACAACTAAAAATAGAGCAAACCTGTGAAAGACATAAGGAGATGTTGGATGATGCCACATTTGACCTAGAGGGTTGTGATGAGGACTCTGACTTGCTCTGCGATATCCCTCCACGGGCTGCTTTTTCCCTTTCTACTCCCCTCAAGCACATTGGAGTCACTAAGATGAACATCAACTCTCGAAGATTCTCCCTGTGCTAAGACTGTAGAAGTTATATCTTTGGCAACCATCAATATAGCAGCATCCTCACCAAATGAATGCCAGTAGGAATTTTAGCCTGCAAAACACATGCTTTTGAAGGCACATATAGAATTGCTATATATGCAGAGCAGAGATTATTATTAAATCCTCAGATGTTGTTTTTAAAGTGTGCCATGAGTACTCTTTAGATCAGGTTTGCACTGTTTCTGAACACATGTGATGTAGCCAGTACCTTAGAAATAACTTCATTCTAAAAATAAGATAATTATGAGAACCTAAAATAACAAGCAGACCAGGATCTGTGCTAGGAGTTGGTGCTGTTCCTCCTATTCCTCTGAGGGTGTCCATAGGTGTGCGCAGCCTATTGCATTAGGGTGTGCACTCCAAAGCTCAAACACACACTAATGATCACTCACAATGTCCATTCAGAAAGGGAAGGGGATGGTCAATTACATATTTACCGGCCCCTTCCGCCACTCATCCTAAAACATCCCTGCAGCAACAGCTGGCTGGAGAGGAGAGAAGCTGGTAGCACTGCAGGGGGAGGAGGGAGACAGGGAAGTAGGGGGAATCTGCGCTGTAAAGGATGATTAGAGTGTGCCTGGGCACACCTGGCACACCCTGTGCGCACACCTATGAGGGTGTCAAAGGTGTGGCTCCTTGAAAGCCCTCTTGAGCTGAGTTCCATCCTTGGGGGAGGTGGGGACAATTGTGGAGCTCTTAGGATCATCCAATTGCTTTTAAATCTCTGGGTATAAGATCATTTAATTCAGTTCTTCAGCAGTAAATATAACACCACTATGTATATGTAATTTGGTGCATGATGCAATGTTTTTTATTTTGAAATATTGAATGTATTGTCTTAAAGCAAGCTATCCCCCAGAAAAAGATCATGACTGCACAGGTCGAAAGACGTCGGGGCATCCACACAGCTAACATTATGTAATGTAATGCTTTATATACGGGTGTTTGCATTGTCCACTGTGGAATATGTACTGCTTAACCAGAGCTCATATTTTAATTGCACATGACATTGGATATTTCTCAAAATAAAGAAATTTATATCTATATTCATCCCCTTCTCTGACTTTGTTACATTGCTGCTAAAAAAAACCTTGGTTGAACCTTACCATATTATTTTTTCTGGGGTGTGCAGCTTTAACATCTCTCTCATATGTGTCTTTTCACCGCTGCTACCCTCTATTCATGTGCCCGGCCCCTTGTTGGAGCACCGGGCATGTGAATTACAGTGATGGGTGTGTTTTGGAAGCGCCTGATTAGAGCCATGGGCTCTAATAGGCTTCCAAAAGGGTAAATAGCGGGCACACTGCTGTCGGTTCACTGATTACTCAGTGGTATGTTTGGGAACCGAATATATTGCTTCCCTAACACTGACCTGCCTCTCAGGTTGCTCTGGTTACCTGTGACCCAGTAGTCTATTGGACGCCTGACGGGAGGAGAGGACGGGAGAGGAAGTGCAGGAGACATGAAGGACCAGGGTAAGTGCAGGCGGGGGGCACACTCACACTGGCACACTGGCAGCATTTGACACAGTGGCAGCATTTGATGGGCACACTGGCAGCGTTTGGTGGGCACAGTCACAGAATTTGGCCCACTGGCAGCATTTGACACAGTGGCAGCATTTGATGACACAGTTGCAGCGTTTGATGGCACAGTGGCAGAGTTTGATGGCACAGTGGCAGAGTTTGATGGCACAGCGGCAGTGTTTGATGGCACAGCGGCAGCGTTTGATGGCACAGTGGCAGCGTTTATGGGCACAGTGGCTGTAATTGATGGGCACAGTGGCAGCGTTTGATGGCACAGTGGCAGCGTTTGATGGCACAGTGGCAGCATTTGAAGGCACAGTGGCAGCATTTGATGGGCACAGTGGCAGCGTTTGATGGCACAGTGGCAGCGTTTGATGGCACAGTGGCAGCGTTTGATGGCACAGTGGCAGCGTTTGATGGCACAGTGGCAGCGTTTGATGGCACAGTGGCAGCGTTTGATGGCACAGTGGCAGCGTTTGATGGCACAGTGGCAGCGTTTGATGACACAGTGGCAGCGTTTGAGGACACAGTGGCAGCTTTTGAGGACACAGTGGCAGCATTTGAGGAGACAGTGGCAGCATTTGATGACACAGTGGCAGCATTTGATGACACAGTGGCAGCATTTGATGACACAGTGGCAGCATTTGATGACACAGCGGCAGCATTTGATGGCACAGTCGCTGCAATTGATGTTTTATTTTCTTTTAGTTTGTTTGCACCCCCCGCATTTTTTTGTTTTTAGCACCAGCCGCTGCTGTGTATGGGACCCCATGATTGCTAACAGCAGCCCTGGATTGCACTATACCCACTGGCTCCAAATTGTTCTTCAGTTAATGGCTGTGTCCCTCAATGAATGATAGAAAATTATCTACATCATAGCATAGCCAGATCACCTTCCATATACTCCCTTCAGAAATCCAAGCTAAATGCAAGATTAGCATCCTCTTTCACATGTACAAAGGGGATTTAAAAAGAATGATCACCACACCATGAATAAAATACTACATTTGGACACAGGAAGGTATGATTTGTTGGAGCCACATTAAATAGTGGGTCAAGGTCTAAGGTGTAATAAATGGAGCAGTCACATGACATATCAAACTTAAAATTAAATGACTGAACTAAACAAACTGGACTCAGTTATCACGCTGATAAAAGCAAGCTCAACAATAATAAAGCCATATATTATACTCGGGCATCGGTAAAATAGAAATCATTTTTACAGTGGCATTATGTACAACTGCAATATTTATTAAATAATGTTTATAACAGAAAATGTTTTAACACATTGTTTTTTAATAGAACGTTTTAGTCAGCATAAATATTTTTTCATATTTTTATTTAGTTAGTGAGAATGCATTGACATTCATATGGTCACAACAAATGAACAAAAGAAACGACATAAGTCACAAGGCATATGACATAGAAAGTACCACAATATTTGACCATAAGAACAGGCAACTTCTGACCCCTGACTATATAGTAAAATCCAAGAAAGGAGAATCCAGTAGCTAGGATATCTTTATGCTGTTGGAAAACTAGCCCAATAGGCTTGCAATAATCATCGAGATGGTGGTCATCCAGATACCTATTTTCCTCACTGCCGCAAAAGGCCTCAAACAGGAGATTCATAGATGATTTGAAGTGCGAGTTACTTATTTATATAGTTTTATATTAGCTACTCAGGCTTTAAATGTGTTAGTCTCAATCTTCCTTACAACAAGATACATATTGGGGCTGATTCATTATAACTGTAGCAAATAAAACTAGTAGAAAAACTGAGAATTTACCCATAAGGGCCAATCATAAGTGTGTCTTATATGTCCAAAAAATAAAAGAAGAAACTTTATAGGTTGTTGAAAACATCTCTACCTTGGTACAATATGTATAAGTGACCACCACCTCAAAATGTTCAGCAATTTACCAGCCCCATTGACCTCACTGCCTTAAAAGATCAAAAAGTGCTTAGGGTTTTGCTCTTCTCCCAAACCAGGGTCTCCGCAGTGCCTTAGAATCAGATCAGATTTTCATCCATAAGTGTGTTCTGGACCAGCCCACCTTGCTCTCCTGCACTCCATCCAGGTCCTAACTGTGCTTTCTGCCAACTGACTATCTGAACAATATGTATTTCAACTTAATATTCATTGGTTTACCTGGAGTTCAGCTTTTAAACGCTTTGTACTACGGATACAAAAGCATAAGCTTGTGTTTGTGGTTGCACTGTAAAGTGTGAAGAGCTCCACTTAGCCAGGAAGTTAGGTAGCAGAGAGAAAGAGAGAAACACATAAGGGCCCTTTCACACGTACAGACCGTATGTCTGCATTTTCATCCATCCGTTGTGGATGAAAACGGGACATACATTGGTCCCTATGTGATTATGGGTGTCAGCGGATGACCATCCGCTGACACCCGTAATTGCCAGCCTCTGTAAAGATCCGGTTTTTCGGACGGAAGAAAATCCTATTTTTTCTTCCGTCATCGGATCGGATGAATACAGACATACGGTCCGTGTTCATCCGATCCCCCATAGGGAAAAGCGGAGGAAAGTCAGGTCGGTCTCTGCACAGTGTGCGGGGACCGCCCTGTCAGCCGACAGCTCAGCAGGGATTTACGGAGGAATCCCCGATGAGCTTACGGACATACACGGAGTGGATCAATACTGATCCACCCGTGTGAAAAGGCCCTAAGGGTGTAAGGACAAAGAGACAAAAAAATAAATCAAAATAATACAATAAACAAACGAACTGTATACTAGGGCAAAAGGTTTGTTTTTATTTTCCTTTGAGTAAACTCAGAGAACAGTGGAAAATTTTCGCAGGTGCTCCACTGTTCCAGACCTGTGCAACTGTGGATGTCCAGATTGCTTTTGTCATGTCTGACCTCTTTCCTCCACCTCCCCTAATGTGTCAAGGCAATGTTAAAGAGAAACTGCTGTCTGCTCACATAATTTGTAATACATTTTTTTTGCCATTCTGAAGCATCCCTCCCTCCTTGCATATTATTTTATATATACTGTGATTCTGTACTTGCCAAATATGCTGCAGAAATCTCCCTCCACTGAGTCTGGCTGCATCGATTTTAACTGTGGACAGCTGAAGCTGCTGCCTGTTCACTTCCTGGATTTACACAGACACACACCTCCAGCTCTGCAGCTATCATTGGTCCACGTCTGACTCATCCCCTCTCCCTTCTTGGCAAACTCTCAGGAGAGTGAGAGAGAGAGCTATGAATGATGTCATAAGCCTAGGCTTTTATCAGACAAACAGGAAGTGGGCTGTATAAGGTATTTGCTGGCAGAAAAAAATTGTTCCACTTTAACCACTTAAGACCCGGACCTTTAGGCAGCTAAACGACCTGGCCAGTTTTTGCGATTCGGCAATGCGTCGTTTTAACTGACAATTGCACGTGTGACGTGGCTCCCAAACAAAATTGTCGTCCTTTTTTTCCCCCACAAATAGAGCTTTCTTTTGGTGGTATTTGATCATCTCTGCGGTTTTAATTTTTTGCGCTATAAACAAAAATAGAGCGTCAATTTTGAAAAAAATGCAATATTTTTTACTTTTTGCTATAATAAATATCCCCCAATAATATATAAAAAAAAATTGTTATCCTCAGTTTAGGCCGATACATATTCTTCTACCTATTTTTGGTATAAAAAAAAAGCAATAAGCGTTTATCGATTGGTTTGCGCAAAATTTTTAGCATTTACAAAATAGGGGATAGTTTTATTGCATTTATTTTTTATTTTTATTTTTTATGGCAGCGATCAGCGATTTTTTTCATGACTGCGACATTATGGCGGACACGTCGGACAAATTTTTACACATTTTTGGGACCAATGTCATTTCACAGCAAAAAATGCATTGTTTATTGTAAAAATGACAATTGCAGTTTGGGAGTTAACCACAAGGGGGCGCTGAAGGGGTTAAGTGTGACCTCATCTGTGTTTCTAACTGTAGGGGGGTGTGGCTGTAGGTGTGATGTCATTGATTGTGTTTCCCTATAAAAGGGAACACACGATCAATGACGGCGCCACAGTGAAGAATGGGGAAGCTGTGTTTACACACAGCTCTCCCCGTTGTTCAGCTCTGGGGACCGATCACAGGACTCCAGCGGCGATCGGGTCCGCAGGTCCTGTGGGCCACGGTCACGGAGCTTCGGACCGGGTCGCGTGCACAGGTATGTGGATGTGCCCAGCCGTGCCATTCTGCCGACGTATATCAGCGTGAAGGGGTCCTTAAGTGGTTAAATACCACTAAAAGAAAGCTCTATTTGTGTGTGAAAAAGGGACAAAAATTTCATATGGGTAAACTGTAAAAAATATTGGGTTGGGTCTACTCTAAAAAATTGAGGCAATGATTTGCCTCAGCTTTTTAAGTACTGTCAACTGAACTTATTTTTGTCTGACTCATTAGACTTTCCATGTTTTCAACTTTAAGTAAAGCCAACAATTTTTTTTTCAATTTTTAGACCATAGTGTTTTAAGTTATGTCCCGTACACACGATCCATCGGAAAAACCTTGTATGTTTTTTTCCGATGGAATTCCACTCAAGCTTGGCTTGCATACACACAAAAGTTCTGTGAACTTTCGTACGTCAAGAACGCGGTAACATAAAAACACTACAACGTGC
The DNA here is from genome assembly GCA_029574335.1 of Rana kukunoris. Taxonomy (NCBI): domain Eukaryota; kingdom Metazoa; phylum Chordata; class Amphibia; order Anura; family Ranidae; genus Rana; species Rana kukunoris. The sequence continues at coordinate 318,389,091 of CM056050.1, read as the reverse complement.
CGAGAAAATTAAGTTCAATGCTTCCGAGCATGCGTTGAATTGTTTCTGAGCATGCGTCGGAACTTTGCGCATCGGAATTGCTACAGACGATCGGATTTTCCAATAGGAATTTTTTCCGTCTGAAAATGTAAGAACCAGCTCTCAATCTTTTGTTGGCAGAAATTCCGACAGCAAAAGTTTGATGGAGCATACACACGGTTGGAATTTCCATTCAAAAGCTCATATCGGACTTTTGCTATCGGAATTTCCGATCATGTGTATGGGGCATTAGTATTTATATATTTTTCTACATATTTTTGGTAAAAAAAAAATCACAATAGGTGTATATTGATTGGTTTGCGCAAACGTTATCATGTCTAGAAACTATGGGATAGGTTTAGCGACTTTTATTCATTTTTTATTGTTTTTACTTTTAATGGCAGTGATCTGTTTTTAAAATGTAATAACGTGGTGCAAAGTGGGAGAGGTTTCATCAACTATAATGCGCAATATCTCTGAAACCAAACCAGCACATACATTCGTTTTTGCAGCACAAATCGGCACAGATACAGTGCAAACAAATGCTATCTTTGTTTTTACATTTTAATAACATTGGGTACAAAGTGGGCGGGGTTTGATGTTACATAATCTGAATTTCAATTTCAATATCTCAAAAACTGTGGCACAAAATAATTTTTAAGCTTAGCAGCTGGTGGTCCCCTCACCCTGGATCTTGGTTGCATTCTGCAGAATCCAGTAAGCACAAATTTTGCGTGCGAACAAGTGAGTTGTCCCAATAGGTATATACAACAGACATATGTGCATTAATTATAAATGATTTAATCTGGAAATAAAATAAACATTTTGAATGGTATGTTAAGCAACATTTAACCACTTAAGCACTTCAGGCCCGCGCTACCGTCGGATGACGGCAACAGCGCGGGCCTGAATATCCAACATGCCGTCATTTGACGGCATGTCATTCAGGCGTTCCCAGCGTGCGCTGTAGAGCGCGCTGCGGGGAAGCCCTGTGTTGTCCGTGTCCCTTGGACACGGCCAATCACAGATCGCGGCAAACGGCCAATCAGAGTGGCCGTTTGCGATGCGATCTGTGGGCGAATGAGAGATGATCTCTCATAGATTATCTCTCATTGCCGTGTTACACAGAGACAGCGTCCTGTCTCTGGAGAGGAGGAGCCCGATCTGTGTTCCTTCCTACATAGGGACACAGATCGGTCACCCCTCCAGTCACCCCCCCTCCCCCCACAGTTAGAACACACCTAGCATACACATTTAACCCCTTCCTCACCCCCTAGTGTTAACCCCTTCAATGCCAGTCATATTTATACAGTAATTAGTGCATATTTATAGCACTGATCGCAGTATAAATGTGAATGGCGCCAAAAATGTGTCAAAAGTGTCCGATGTGTCCGCCATAACGTCGCAGTCCCAATAAAAATCGCAGATCGCCGCCATTTCTAGTAAAAAAAAAATAATAAAAAATAATAATTCTCTCCCCTATTTTGTAAGCGCTATAACTTTTGTCGCTTATTGCGATTTTTTTTTTTTACCAAAAATATGTAGAATGATACGTATCGCCCTAAACTGAGAAAAAAAAATGTGTTTTTTTTTTTAATTGGGATATTTATTATAGCAACAAGTAAAAAATATTGTATTTTTCTTTAAAATTGTCGCTCTTTTTTGTTTATAGCGCAAAAAATAAAAATCGCGATCAAATACCACCAAAAGAAAGCTCTACTTGTGGGGAAAAAAGGACGTAAATTTTGTTTGGGAGCCACGTCGCACGACCGCGCAATTGTCAGTTAAAGTGACGCAGTGCTGCAAGCTGAAATTTTACCTGGGCAGGAGGGGGGTGTAAGTGCCCAGTATGCAAGTGGTTAAGGACCGCCTAACGCCGATATACCTCGGCTGGGCACAAGCACGTACCTGTATGTCCCCTTTAAGTGCTCAGCCAAGGGTCGCGTGCGTGGTCCGAAGTTCTGTGACCTCAGCCGTGGGACCCACGGACCCGATAGCCGCTGGTGTCCTGCAATCGGTCACAGGAGCTGAAGAACGGGGAGAGTTGTGTGTAAACACACCTTCCCCTTTCTTCACAGTGGCAGTGTCATTGATTGTCTGTTCCCTGATATAGGGAAAGACGATCAATGATGTCACACGTCCAGCCCTACAGTTAGAAACACATATGAGGTCACACTTAACCCCTTCACCGCCCCCTAGTGGTTAACTCCCAAACTGCAATTGTCATTTTCACAGTAATCAATGCATTTTTATAGCACTTTTTGCTGTGAAAATGACAATAGTCCCAAAAATGTGTCAAAATTGTCCGATGTGTCCGCCATAATGTCGCAGTCATGAAAAAAAGTCGCTGATCGCCGCCATTAGTAAAAGTAAAAAAAAATATTAATAAAATTGCCATCAGGAAAACAAAAGTTTTTTTATATATTTTTTGAGGATATTTATTATAGCAAAAAGTTAAAAATATTGAATTTTTTTCAAAAATGTCGCTATATTTTTGTTTGTAGCGCAAAAAATAAAAACAGCAGAGGTGATCAAATACCACCAAAAGAAAGCTCTATTTGTGGGAAAAAAAGGACGCCAGTTTTGTTTGGGAGCCACATCGCACGACCGCGCAATTGTCAGTTAAAGCGACGCAGTGCCGAATCGCAAAAAGGGGCAAGGTCCTTTAGCTGCATAATGGTCCGGGTCTTAAGTGGTTAACGAATGCGAACGATAATTTGTTCAATGTTCACTCTTACCTTTCAATGGCATTGCATGGCTTTGTAGTGACTTGGAAAAATGTGGCGCTCTTTTGTCCTGATGAGCCTCAAACGTATGGGAACTGCCTTGTGCAGGTTTTCAAAGTTCTAAAAGACGTCAAACTCTTTAAAATATACAGCATCAAAACTCGTGCAGTTGCAGATTTGGCAAACATGCGTCCCGCACTTTCAGTCAAATGAAAAGATAATTTTTTTAAGTAAATGTAACTCAGAGTATGGAAATGCAAATACCTTAAAAGTTTTGTCTAGATTACTTAATTTTTATACATAATTTTCGTAAATGTTCGTTTTTTTTAAGAACGAATGTAAAATTTAGTAAGGTACTTAAAATATCAAAGTAAATTAACATTTCTTTTTATGTTGAAAATTATAAATTTTTCATGTTAAAATTACAAGCCAACAGAATAATTTTTATCAGCGTACAGTGTTGAATGAATGAGTAATTGTCATGCAAAATGTGAGATTACTAAAAACAATCACTAAAAACAGGGCAGAATATTTAATAGATGGAAAGTTTTAAAAATGACTAAAGGTCTGCTTTAAGGTGTCCTTTTATGAAAGTGTGGTAAAATACCGCTATTCTGTTCTCAGGCATTCTCAAGGGAGGTCGCTCTCCTCTGAGTACCTGTTTATGAAGCTTTGTAGATTGCTTCTCATGCTGAGATGAGGAGCGATTTACAAACGGCGGGAACTCCTAAAAACGACTCCTCTCACTGAAATCTCGCGAGATGTAGCGGGATTACAGTATGAGGAAGTGTAAAATAGCACAAATCTGCACACATTATTCCCCAACACATTAATAAAATAATAAAGGTAAATTCCCCCTACACAATCTACATTAACCAAATTATTAAAAAACATTGTTTTTATCAATATTTAAAGCGGAGTTCCACCCTTAAAATCACTTTTTTTCATTACATCCAGCATACTGGCGTCAGCGCCAGTATGCTGTTTTTTTTTTTTTTTTAATGCGCGTACTTACTTTATATCACAACATTGAATTCCAGGCGCACCGCGGAGTGTCGCCGCTATAAGGCGTCACGCCTTCCGGAAACAGCCGATTAGCATTCGGCTTTTACTCGGCGCCTGCGCACAGACCCAGGAGCTGACTGCGCAGGCGCCGAAAATAGCCGGTCCTAGTTCCGTTTTTTTCGGAGGGCGTGACGCGGCTATATACGGCGCCTGCGCAGTCAGCTCCTGTGTCTGTGCGCAGGCGCCGAGTAAAAGCCGAATGCTAATCGGCTGTTTCCGGAAGGCGTGACGCCTTATAGAGGCGACACTCCGCGGTGCGCCTGGAATTCAATGTTGTGATATAAAGTAAGTACGCGCATTAAAAAAAAAAAAAAACAGCATACTGGCGCTGACGCCAGTATGCTGGATGTAATGAAAAAAAGTGATTTTAACCACTTGACCACTGGGCACTTAAACCCCCTTAATAACCAGACCAATTTTCAGCTTTCGGTGCTCTCACAGTTTGAATGGCAATAACTCAGTCATACAACACTATAACCAAATGAAATTTTTGTCCTTTTTTTCCCACAAATAGAGCTTTCTTTTGGTGGTATTTGATCACCTCTGCGGTTTTTATTTTTTTCGCTATAAATGAAAAAAGAACGTAAATTTTGTAAAAAAATGAATTTTTCTTCATTTCTATTATAAAATTTTGCAAAAAAGTAATTTTTCTTCATAAATTTGGCCTAAAATGTATACTGCTACATATCTTTGGTAACAAAAAAAAAAAAAATTGGATAATATTTAGTCTGGGTGAAAGTTATGGGGTCTACAAGCTATGGTACCAATTACTGAAAATTGATCAATTTGATCACATCTGATGTACTGACAGCCTCTCTCATTTCTTAAGACCCTAACATGCCAGAAAAGTACAAATACCCCCCAAATGACCCCTTTTTGGAAAGAAGACATTCCAAGGTATTTAGAAAGAGGCATCGTGAGTTTTTTGAAGTTGTCATTTTTTCCCCACAATTCTTTGCAAAATCATGATTTTTTTATTTTAATTTTTTTTCCACAAAATGTTCATATTATTAGGTTATTTCTCACACACAGCATATGCATACCACAAATTACACCCCAAAACACATTCTGCTATTCCTCCCGAGTATTGCGATACCCCATGTGTGGGACTTTTACACAGCGTGGCCACATACAGAGGCCCAACATGCAGGGAGCACCATCAGGCGTTCTGGAACACCCAGACCAATTCTGACATTTCTCTCCTACATGGAAAAATCATCATTTATTTGCTAGAAAATTACATAGAACCCCAAAACATTATATATGCTTTTTTAGCAAAGACCCTAGAGAATACAATGGCGGCCGTTACAACTTTTTATCTCGCATTGTATTTGCACAGCAATTTTTCGAACGCGTTTTTTTTTGGAAACAAAACAGTTTTGTGCTTAAAAAAAAAAAACAGTAAAGTTAGCCCAATATTTTTGCATAATATGAAAGATGAAGTTACGCCGAGTAAATAGATACCCAACATGTCACCCTTCAATATTGCACACGCTTGTGGAATGGCGCCAAACTACGCGACTTAAAAATCCCCATAGGCGACGCTTTAAATGTTTTTCCTGGTTACATCTTTTTAGTTGGAGAGGAGGTCTAGGGCCAAAATTATTGCTCTCGCTCTAACGTTCGCAGCGATACCTCACATGTGTGGTTTGAACACCGTTTTCATATGTGGGCGGGACTTACGTGTGCGGTCGCGTCTGTATACGAGCACACGGGTACAGGGGCGCTGTAATTTTTTTTTTTTTTTTTTATTGTTCATTTTACTTTATTTATTTTAGTTTGACACCTTTTTCCCCAAAAATAAATGTTTTGGTTACTTTTATTCCTATTACAAGGAATGTAAACATCCCTTGTAATAGGAATATAGCATGACAGGTCCTCTTTACAGTGAGATATGGGGTCAATAAGACCCCACATCTCACCTCTAGGCTGGGAAGCCTGAAAAAAAAACGATTGCAGAGTATTGCGCGGGGAGTATTGCGCGGGGAGTATTGCGCGGGGAGTATTGCGCGGGGAGTATTGCGTGGGGAGTATTGCGCGGGGGTACTGCAGAGTATTGTTCGGGGGTACTGCAGAGTATTGTGCGGGAGTATTGTGCGGGAGTATTGTGCGGGAGTATTGCAGATTATTGCAGAGTATTGGGGGGTACTGCAGAGTATTGGGGGGTACTGCGGAGTATTGGGGGGTACTGCGGAGTATTGGGGGGTACTGCGGGGTATGCAGAGTATTGCGGGGTACTGCGGAGTATTGCGGGGTACTGCGGAGTACTGCGGGGTATTGCGGAGTATTGAGGGGTATTGCAGAGTATTGAGGGGTATGCAGAGTATTGGGGGGTACTGCGGAGTATTGGGGGGTACTGCGGAGTATTGGGGGGTACTGCGGAGTATTGCGGGGTACTGCGGAGTATTGCGGGGGTACTGCGGAGTATTGCGGGGTACTGCGGAGTATTGCGGGGTACTGCGGGGTACTGCGGAGTACTGCGGGGTACTGCGGGGTATTGCGGGGTACTGCGGGGTATTGCGGGGTATTGCGGGGTACTGAGGGGTATTGCAGAGTATTGAGGGGTATGCAGAGTATTGGGGGGTATGCAGAGTATTGGGGGGTATGCAGAGTATTGAGGGGTATGCAGAGTATTGAGGGGTATGCAGAGTATTGGGGGGTATGCAGAGTATTGGGGGGTATGCAGAGTATTGTGGGGGGTATGCAGAGTTTTGCGCAGGGAAGGAAGGAGTTAATGCAGGGATGGCTGAGCAGGGATGGATGGATCTGTGACTGCAATAGTCACAGATCCATCCCACACTGCTGCAGCCATCCGCGCTCTCCTCTCACGCTGTACCGATCGGTACAGCGAGAGGAGGGAAGAACCGGCGTCAGCAAGTGACGCGGTTTGTTTACATGTGATCGCGCCGTCATTGGACGGCGCGATCACGTGGTAAGGAGCCGCCACCATTGGCTCCTTACCGAGATCACTGACGCTGCGGGTCCCGTGGACCCGCCGAGCGCCGTGACCGCGTGTGCGCGCCCGCTCGGGCGCGCGGATCTGACGCACGTCAGATTTGTTTACACACGTGGTCGCGCCGTCATTGGACGGCGCGATCACGTGGTAAGGAGCCGCCGCCATTGGCTCCTTACCGCGATCATCGGTGCTGCGGGTCCCGTGGACCCGGTGAGCACCGGTGATCGCGTGTGCGCGCCCGGTTGGGCGCGCACACCTGACTCTAACGGAGGACGTCCATGGACGTCCTGTTAGAGTACAGGAACCGCCCTATAGCCGTATTTCGTCTATAGGGCGGTGATTAAGTGGTTAAGGGTGGAACTCCGCTTTAAGGATCATACATGTGCCTATTTAAATGTGAATGGTGTATAGTAAATTAATGTAATCCACATATGTAATGCAGCTATACACCATTCGTATAAATGAAAAATACATTTATAATCATTAAATATTTTTTTTAATGAAAGTATACAAATATAAACCTGTAAAACTGTAATAGAACAGTCCATGTGTAAAACATATTTTAGGGTTTACAATTTTTTTTCTTACTAATAAAATAGAAAGTATATAAAAGCGAGTTTAATAATAGCATTTCAATGCAGATAGAAATATATATATTTATATTGTAGTAGTGTGGTACCCCAGGGGTGTGGTGACCCAGGGTTTTCCTTTTTTTTAAAGTGTATTTTGTGCGTGAACTCGAGAGAGAGGAGCCGGACTGCAGGAGTTGGGAGTAGGCAGACCCTCCCCCCGGAGGCAATCGCCATCCTTCTCCATGCCCCCGGTGGCAATGGCGGGTGTGAGGGGGGGCCTCCCACTCACCCCGCCCTACCTGCTCCACTTGGGAGCCTGACTGGGGCCCAACCCAGCCAGCCCCGTAGGTCCTTCGCCTCTCTTTATTTTAGGAGACCTCATGGCCAAAGTGCGTGTGTGTTAAACCAATTTCGTGTGCGTGCAAGTGTGGTGTTTTTTGGGGGGGGGGGTGGGCATACTAAGCACAGGCGTACCTTGCATAGCACACCCACCGGGAGTCGGGCTGAGACCACCAAACTCAATTCACATGTAGCCGGGACCGGCATCCGAACCCTTGGCTGCAGAGGTGAACGGCTTGTCAGCGCAGTGCCATACACGTTGAGCCACCACAGCTCCCACGACCCAGGGTTTTCAACTAGGTAGGATGAAATCCCCAGTCCTGGGTCCAGATTTTAAAGCTGATCAGCACACTGATTGTGCAGGTGTGTGTGATCCTGATAGGATATTCTGGACCAGCATTCTGGGCTCCACCCTCCAGAGGAGTCCAGGCATGCAAGGGAGAGTGCAGGTGTGCACTGAACAAGCTGGAGTGCAGGCTGCACTGTAATAGACCAGAGACCTGAGTCTGAGGTGGCTGACAGGAGTCAGGCTACTGCTGAGGAGAGCCAAGTGGCTCGATATTTTCATTGCACGGGTAAGCCAGGAGGCTGAACGTATCATTTTGCGTGGACAGTAAAGAACCCTTGTGTGGGAATACTATGTTTGGATTTTTTCGTTTATTTTTACCTTTTGAATAAAAGTGGGCCAACAAGCCCTTAAACGTAGTTCTGGACAGGCGTGAATCGCTTAAAATCGCACATCCCACTTGAGCTAAACAACCCCAATATTACAATATATATATATATATATATATATATATATATATATATATATATATATATATATATATATATATATATATAAATATATATATATAAAAATATATATATATAAATAACATGTTCTCCGCTGATTACCTCAGTTTCATAAACTGGTAATGACCTGAGATCAGCGGTCAGACTCAGGATCGCCGCTGATCTCACTTTCATAAAAGGACACCTAAGAGATGGTCACAGGGAGTTGTCTGTTTTTTCTTTCTTAGGCAACTGACCAGAAGTGGAGGTGCGGTGGCGGTATAGCGCCGCTAAAAATATCGGGGCTATACCGTCAGAATTGCTGCGGGATTCGGCCGCTAGCAGTGCGGTATTAACCCCCGCTAGTGGCCGAAAAAGGGTTAATATATCCAAAGTGGGAAAACAGGTACACAGTAGACTAAAGGTACTGAAGAATACAGGCCCTGTAAGAGGAGGTCAGTTATATTATAAGTGTTGGCTAGTCCAATAAAACCTCAGATCTTGCAGTTATTCACCAGCATGGATTTTATGCTTTCACATGATTTTAATCGCTTTTAGTTCCAAGAACACCCCTTCTATGGTCACCTTCAGAGAAGCCAATTCAAAAGTGAAACTAACCTGCAGGCACATTATATGATTGATTTTTATCTATTTTTAATCATTTTGAAAATGAATCAGTTAACTTATATGTCTCTATACCCTGTAAACAGTCATTTCAGCAAAAAATTTTTTTCCTTAAGGCCCCTTTCAGACGTCCGGTACGCTCGTCCGTTTTTACAAGTCCGTAACAAGTCCGTAATGGGCCCCTATGGGATCGCGTCCGTTAGCGGATGATGCATCCGCTAACGTCCGTCAAAGATCCGCGTCCGTCTGGATCCGTTTTTCGGACTGAAGAAACCCCTATTTTTCTTCTGTCCGGCGGAACGGATCAGATGAATACGGACAGACGGCACGTCACCGCCACGTCACCGCACCAGGAAGTTAAACACTTCCGCGCATGCGCCGAATCCATTCGGCGGCGGCGCAGCGGCGGTGGGGGACGACATGTCTGCTGGTAAGTGTACTAACCAGCAGACATGTCGGGCGGACAGATTCCCACCGGATAGATTTCAAAGCATGCTTTGAAATCTGTCGGGTGGAGAAATCTGTCCGCTAGCCCATACACACGAGCGGAGATGTCTGCTGAAACGGTCCATCGACGAGGCCTAAGAGTGAGGCATTGGTCCTGAGATAGGATGCTTACTCGCGATTACGGTAAAAAAATGCCTTAAAAAAGCTTATCAAAAAGCGTTAGGTTACTTACCATCATGATGTAATTAGGGAAACAATTAAAACATTTTGGTACCTCCTTAGTACAGATTACATCATAGGAAAGTATGTAAGACCCAATCCAGAAATTGTTTTAGATGCAGCAGGTCCCATAAGAGATAAACGTGTTCATAGTAACTCTACAGAATTTTCCCTGGTAGAGGATGGCCCATCTTCCCTCAGCCAGAACATTAAAGATGGGTCGTAAATGGGTCTTTCAGGTGGTAAAAGGCAAGTGTGCACACAGTAATAGTGATGCTGGTCCTCGGCACTCCTTTGTTTCGTCACAGCAAGAGAATGTTCTTCGGTCTAGAGCCTGGAAAAATACTGTTCCTTTCTACTCCTCCTAACAGTCTTTCTCTTGCAAATGTAGTCCATTGATCCACTGACTCTCAAGGCAGGATTTCTCTTTAAAACTACATCTCCCACAGTCCAGAGCACATAGACTCTTGAGTTCCTTATGCTTGTAGTCTTCCTCTGCTGGCTGAAGGCAGAAAGTGTTACTAAATTTGGCACGATAGTCCAGGGCAGGGAAGAAGGACTGCAGCATAGTGTCCTAATTCGCTCCCTCTTCCTAGCCAAGCATTTGGCTACACAATCCCTCCACCAGAAATCTTTGATCCCCAAAAAAGGGTCAGAGTCAAACAACCTCTTATGTTCATAACTTTTAAATAACCTTAATAAACGACTAAAGACAAATTTAATTTAAACCACTCAAGCCACTTGTTAGAAGGAAAGGAAGCCACCAATACGGGGATTACCAACCTAGGTGTGTCAGGGGGTGAGTTAGGTCAGCGGCCACTGATGGCCCATGAGATAGTTTTGGTGGTTTCCAGCGGTTCTGCTGCAAATCAACTTTGTGGCAGATGTGTTCCACTCAACGTTGTGTCCAGTGTTGTTCTCAATTGTGCGCTGACAGTCAATACTATCAGTATGCATTGATACCCAATGCCTCCTCTGTATTTCCGGCTGCTGTGAACTCAGAGGGAGGTGCAGGGAGCAGTGCAGAGAGTGGAAGGTGAAGGAGGGGACTTCCAATAGCAGCGCTGATCACAGACTGTGGGAGGGAGCACGGAGCTTGAGCACATGGCTGGACAAGGAGGTCAGATCCAAAGATGAATCTGTGTAAGGCAGTGTCGCCAACCAGACAGACTGAAATTTACTGACACGACACCAAAATTTACTGGCACAGCCACATTTTTACTGACATTGCAAAAAGTTACAAAACTACAGTTTTATTTGCAAATTTCAGTATTTAGGCTACAAACAAGTACAATATGTAATTTGCAATTTAAGTTAAGGTAGATTTTAAGGCAAAAAAATTATTTCCTATTTTATTTTTGTTATAGTAAGTAGCTCAGGGACAGGAGGGCTAGAAATTAAATTGGGCAGGCATACAGTATATACATGAAATAGACGCTCACAGTAACACTGACAGCATTGTGCAGATGATATTGATACCTCAGCAACACGACCGTCTCTCTTCATGCCAGATAGTTCTGTTTAGACTGGAGTGGACTGAAGGGACCGACAGTCCCACTCCCGGCTTGCCTTGCTCCTGCAGACCCGCACACAAAGCTCCTCCCTTGCACCATGATATCACAAGACACACTCTAGCATCGCATCCGCCAGACCAGCCTGAACACACTGTAGCAGGCACTCGGATGGTCTCGGCTGGCTCCAGACCGAAACTGCGCATATGTAGTTCTGAGCTGAGTGCAAACTTTTCCTGTCACTGGTAGGAGAAAAGTGTCTGGTTTTTACTTGCTGCAAGTAAAATTACTGACAGTTGGCAAGACTGGTGTAAGGCAGCAGTTTGATCCAGGGGGAGGGGCAGACAACCAGAGCATTGAGTGTATAAGGCATGTAAAAGTCATGTTAAGGGTCTGCGGGATTCAAAATTGTGAGCTTAGTGATCTGTGAGGTCTGGAAGGTTGGTGACCACTGAGTTAGAGTGGCCTCCACTGAAGCTGTAGTGGGGGGTATTGGCACCTCATGAGTCCTTTATATGGTAAAGATAGCTTCTTTAGAACTCTCACCTAATGTATCATAAGTCAGTGAATTATCCATTTGGCTCCTTGTTGTCTCGGCTTGGATGGCCCTTCTCCAGCAGACTCTTATTCTAATGCTAGGGGTGGTTTAACAGTCTTAATGCCCTCTTGATTCGTTGGAAAGGGCGGGTCTTCCTGACTTTCCAGTTGGTGACTCTGGTGTAAAAATTCAGGAGCCTCAGGCTTGAAGCTTCCGTCGTCAGCTTCCCCAGGAGAAAGGGGTGGGGTGGCATCTGAGAGTGTAGATGGCCACGACCAGTCCTTGCAGATACCTTCCTCCTCACTATGCTACCATTCTCTTCTGCGTCTGGTGGTGAAAACTCAGATCTAGTCACTGATCTTGGCTTTGGAGAAGCAGGCTTTTAAAGTCAGACTGCAGAAAGGGCCATGCATCTGATCCTTCCTCAAGCATTTATTTGACAGCAAGGGCAGGCCTTTGTACCTTACTTGAGAGAGGTCACAGTAGTACTTGGGGACACTTGCATCTGATACTTCAATTGCTTCAGCACTGTTGCTACTCTGGCCCAATGCTCCACACCTTCGCACAAGGCTTGTACCTGTTCTGTCGTTAATTGTGTCCACTCTTCTGAGGGAGTTTAAGGTCTTCTCTGTTTACAACCTATGGGCAATACTTCAGGTTGAAGTGGAACCCAGACATAGTGGCCAACCATCTATCTATGCCCTGTGGCATCCAAATTGTCTGTAATATGTATATATGTGAAGGGATTGTTGTCAATTTTGATCATAGGCTCAAATTGTTTGATTTTGAGTGCAGTAACAAAAAAAATTCTAAGGAGCAGGGTGGAAAATATTTTTCTAACAAATTAATTTTTAACAGTAAATGTGTTTTTTGTTCGGAAAAGTACATTCACTGTAGCATTAAATATTAAAAGCAAATGTATTGAAGTACTTTCGAATGACATTCATTATGTCAGACAATGTACTGATGAGAACTCCAATATTTATTGAATAAAAGGTGTAAATACAAGCGATTCACATAGAAGTATCCAGTACTATCGAAAATCAGTCCACATAGATATCAGAAAACAGAAATATAAAAAAAAAAATTACATCCATCATGACAGAAGAAACGTGAATACAGTATGCAGAGGAGAATGATTTGACCCAGAACCATTGATGAGAATTTTGGTATGAATGTTCGTACCAAAGTTTGTTGAAAAATCTACTGGCGTATGGCCAGCTTTAAAACAAATATGATTAAGAGTTTTGTTTTTACACTGACTTTCCTGACCTGCATGTTTGGTGACAGTCAGTCAACTAGCATTTTCAGGAGGTTAACAAAGCAACCCTTTTCATTTCTATCAGCACAGATTTTCATTACCTTTCTTACTGAATGACATGAGTTGACGGTTGCTTTGGCATGCAATATACAATATACAATTTGTCTGGATGATGGACACATTTCAGTGTTTTTTGTGCTGCGGATATGACTTCTGAGGCACAACTACAAGCTAGTGTTTTTGTGGTTGCACTATGTTCTGAGTTCTACTTGGGCAGGAAGTCAGGTAACAATGAGAGAGTGAGAAACAGATGCAAAGTGAACAAGAGAAAGGAATGCAGTGAAGAGAAGCCTAAAAAACAAGTGGCCGACTTTTAAGAAGGGGCTTAAAAAGAATATTGAGTGAGGTAAAATGACTCAAGAGAAAAATTGACCCAAGTTGGCCGGACCTTACAGAAAGATAGTATATCAAGAAAGAACGCTGAAGAAAGGCAAAGCAAATATTAAAAAAGGCACTGTAGGGGAAGTAATGATCGCAACTTAATTGGAGTATCATAATGATCGCAACTTAATTGGAGTATTATTCACAGCTTCCTACTTACAGGTAAATGTCTTGGTTCCAAAGAGGGGCCATTAGGGATCGCTTTATATTTTTCATGCTTTGGACTAACAATACCAAAGTTCTGTCTGCTAATCAAAATATATGGCAAATGTGCTAACTTAAGATTATTAAAGCTGTATTATTGGAATAATTTATAAAGAGTGTAAGTATCAGTGCAGTGCAATAGTACACATCAGAGACAGCATTCTGAAGTTGACTAATTATAGCTGGTTTATGATTGGCCACTGTGTGCTATTGCACTCTGCTCTTTTTTTCTTACCTTATTTAACAAACCACCTTCTTAACTTCCAACTTGCAAAGCTTTTGTTTTAAGTTGATAGACTTAATTTTTCCTTTCTGCAAAATGCCATCTATTTTTTATGTATCCATTGAATCCTGTGCTGACTCCCAAAAACATGTTAATACAATATATTCTTTGTTCTGTATACAATTTTGTGCTTTTATGTTTTTATGAGGTCTGTAGATGAGCATATAAAAAAATGTGCTTTAGAGTAATCTGTATTTGAGGGTAGTCCAAACATCATGTTAATACAACAAAGCACTTATTTTTATAATGCATTTTTTCCCCAATGTTCTCGTGAAATTTTGTGACGGTCTTGCTTGCTACATGACCTATATACCATATAAAATGGCGTCTAGCTCTGCCACAGTTTCCTCTTGGTATTTTCATAAAATGGCTGAGCCACAAAGAACACACAGAACATATATGTCTGCAACTTCAGAACTCTCATTTATGCGCAATGATTTTTGTGTATAAGGTTCCATCGGTACTATGCCAATGAATACTCTATGATATCTTTCCAGTTCATGAATTTCTGGTATTTTTGGAATTTATTAGCTCAACTTTCAAATGTAAAGGTATTTTAATTTCTTACACAAATAATGTTTCTAGTCAATAGAAACATTATTTGTGTAAGAGATGAAAATCCAGTCTATAAACTTTTTGAGAATGAGCGACTTTACTTTTAGAAATTCTGTGTGCTTGAAACCATAAGGACCCGGGTTACATTTACCTAAGCTGGACCCTGAAATGACTTTGTACACGACAGACAACAATTTGGATAATTATTTGCTCTGTTAGGTATAAGGAATAAAAAATTATTCAGTGTAATACTCAACCAGCAAAACAATATTTTGGATGGGTCCAAAATCTATGCTAACTTAGCACTGCCAATTGGGTTGTTTAGATTTGTTAATCATGCTCCTTTCTGGGCTGAAGACAACTACAGGAGTCTACACACCTTTTCGTTTTTACTGTAGCCTGCAAACCTTGGTTGTTTTATAGAAGAGTCTGTAAATAAAGCTCACATGAAGCCACATATTATGTTTGTGGCCAATAGGAAAGTCCAGACAATATGGAAGGTGCAGGCAGCCTGCTACATGGTGACCATGCAAGATCTGGACCGTTTCTTTGATAAAGAACCACAAAACATCAGGCTTCTGGGGCACTCTGCAAATAATCCAAAAACAAATGCAACCAGTGAAAGAGCCAGATTACTATACTGAAAGCACTTGAAAAGGAAGGAATATTTGGTCAATATATTACTGCTAAAAAAGAACATTGGCTATTGTAAGTGTACCAATGGTCAATATATTGTAATGTCTCTTAGACCCCTTTCACACTGAAGTGTCTTTTTACACTGGGGCTGTGCACTTGCGGGACGTTAGGAAAAGTCTAGCAAGTAGCATCTTTCGGGTGGTTTGGGAGCACTGTATACAGCGCTCCCAAAACATTCTGCCCATTAAAATAAATGGACAGCGCTTTCGGGAAGCAACGCAACACAGGCATTTTTAATTCCTTCTTTGGCCAAAAAGCACGGCTTAAACAGTGCAAAATCGTCACTAAAAGGAGTGGCACTTTAGCGCTAACACGGACGCGGCACCAGTGTGAAAGGGGTCTAATTGCAGTTTTGAGATTTCTGCAGATTTGAGATAGAATTTCTAAAACTTTTGACCACTGGTTGTTTGCTGATATTCTTACTTTGCAAAACATCACAGGGCAAATATGATGTTCTGGTTGCATGAAATGGTTGCTTATCTCATTATAATTTTCTATTACCTAAAATATGTGCAGTCTATAGTTTAGACCAGTGCTCCCCAATCTTCAGCCCATGGCCTGCTGCAAGAACTCTTTTGGCTCTCTGATTTAAAAGGGGGCTTTGATGGGGCCTCTGATGTAAAGGAGGGCCCTGATGGGCTCAAGTTTATTTGGAATTTCTTTGCTTTGGTTTATTGAAGTACATTTTTTTATTTTCTTTTTAATTATATCATGCTGCTTACAAAAAAATCCAAGTTAAAAAGATATTCATTTAAATTTGATTAGGTCATGTATAAAACTATGCATATAACTTTAGACTATGGATATGAATGCAAGGTTTCCCACAAATGAAAGGGAAAATAGTTTTCTGTTGCTAGCTTTATTTTTCGAAAGTATAATAATGAAGAGCTTTTTATGATAGTTTAAACAGAACTTGTACAGATTCTATCTTTCTTCTTCAAAGCTTGACTGAACAAGCTGAGAATAGAACCAGGGCTTTTTTTTCTCAAAAAATAGGTGCTGTAACTCCTCCCCTTCCGAGTCACCTCTTGTGTCCACCCCCTACCCAACTCCAAGAACCATTCCTTTGTTCCACCCCCTACCCACCTTTGAGCACCATTCTTTGGTTCCCCCCCCTACCCACCTCTGAGCACCATTCCTTGGTTCCACCACCTACCCACCTATGAGCACCATTCCTTGGATCCACCCCCTACCCACCTCTGAGCACAATTTCTTAGTTCCACCCATTACCCACCTCTGAGCACCATTCCTTGGTTCCACTCCCTACCCACTTCTAAACACCATTCTTTGGTTACACCCCTACCCTCCTTTGAGAACCATTCATTGGTTCCACCCATTAACCACCTCTGAGCACCATTCCTTGGTTCCACCCCCTACCCACCTCTGAGCACCATTCCTTGGTTCCACCCCCTACCCACCTCTGAGCACCATTCTTTGGTTCCAACCCCTACCCACCTCTGAGCACCATTCCTTGGTTCCACCCCCTACCCGCCTCTGAGCACCATTCTTTGGTTTGACCCCCTACCCACCTCTGAGCATCATTCTTTGGTTCCACCCCCTACCCACCTCTGAGCAATGGATACAGAAACAAGTATCAATTCATGGTGCTAAGTAATTTGTTAATGACAGGAAGTAAAATAGATCCCCTGTAGCCAGCAACAATGGAGCACCCCCAGCAACAATAGACCCCTCCCTCAACAGTTGTCTCCCAGCAACGATTGTCTCCCAAAAGCAGAAGAGGCCCCCCCAGCAACAATAGATCCCCCCTGTAAAAAGAGATCCCCTCAGGCAACAATAGATCACCCAGCAGCCAGCATCAATAGACCCTCCAATACACAACAGTACTCCTTGCTAATACATATATTCAGAGCCGGAGGTGCCGGAACTGCATTCCCCCGCGTTCCCACTGAAAAAAAGCCCTGGATAGAACCAATTGGTTGCCAGATTCTTGCTGCTCCAGTTTTGATAAATTCCCCCAAGGTAAACGGATTCATATGAAGAGATTTTATTTAGTAAATAATATTTGTCTGAACAATTGGTAGGTCTGCAGATATAAGCAGATGAAATCAGATGTAAATTCTGCCTTTTCCTGCAAAAGATTTGTTTTTCTCTGCCAAATCATCCCTTAAAGCGGATTTCCACCCTAAAGTGAAGATCCGCTGATCGGAACCCTCCCCCCCTCCGGTGTCACAATTGACACCTTTCAGGGGGAGGGGGGTGCAGATACCTGTCTAAAGACAGGTATCTGCACCCACTTCCGGCCCGCAGTCTCGGGCAAAAGTCAGGTTTTTTTGCGACATCCTGTCGCCCCCCGTTGTGTGCTGGGAACTCTCGGCTCCCAGCACACAGCGGGAGCCAATCGGCGGGCGCAGCGCGACTCGTGCAGGTGCCGTAGGGAACCGGGCAGTGAAGCCGGAGCGCTTCACTTCCTGGTTCCCTCACCATGGATGGAGGGGGGAACAGCAGAAAGACGAGCGAACGCTCGTCCTCTACTGCGGACGCCGCTGGACTCCAGGACAGGTAAGTGTCCTAATATTAAAAGTCAGCAGCTGCAGTATCTGTAGCGGCTGGCTTTTAATATACTTTTTTAATGGGACATCAGCTTTAAAGTATAACTAAAGGGAAAAAAATCTATTTTTTTTGTTGGGATAAAGTGGAGAGGGATTAGAACTCTTGTCAGTTTTTATTGTGGTCTGTGTTACTGCTAAGGAGATGATAGGATCTGGGGGCCTCCTTGTTAAAGGGAGCTTCCAGATTACGATATTCCCCCTGCCCACAGACCCCCACAACCACCGCCCAGTGTTGTTGGGAAGAGGCCCTTGCCCCCATCAGCAAGGTGCTTTGGGGAGGAGGGGCAGAGCTTGTTTGCTTGGTCTTGCCCCCCCTTTCCTGTCCTGCCAGGCTGCAGGCCCGGATAAGGGTCTGGTATCGATTTTGGGGGGACGCCACCCCCACACTGTTTTTTTTTTTTTCACTTTTTTTTTTCTATTGCCAGCAATGTTAATTTTTTCATTCAACTATCAGCAGGGAAGTCTGTTGACAGCCGACGACTCATCCGTTGTTGAGGATGCAGCAGCCAGCTTCCTGGCCTGCTCCTTAACAACCAGCTATTCATTGTGCCCTGATTGGACAAAGCTTTGCCCAATCAGGACTTAGAATGCACTGTGCAGCACGCAGTGCATTGCAGGGTGTTCGGTGGGCGAGTTTTCGCCGAAAAGGCGAACAGGTGATGTTCGGGTCAAATTTTTGCTGGGCTCAAACCCAATTCTACTGCAAGGTACCATTTGAGGAAGAATGGTGACCTGTGACCAGTTGCAATTAAGAACTATAATAAGCATTATGTATAAAGTGGACATATTGCTCATAGGAAAAGCAGCATGTACAGTTTATATTGTGTGGCTTCACAACATAACAATTAATAAATCAGTAAGCAATAAAGTATAGAAGTTTCAGTGTCACTTAAATGTATAACCACATTCCTAGTCTGTGTGCTGATGAATAAAAGTACCACTTGGTACAACCACTGACTGCTAACTCACAGTGCCTGATTTCAGCAATCCTGTATGTTCCAAACAAAAAAAAGAAAAACTTGTATGTATCTGTTTAAAAAATAAAAATGTTTTTCATTTTGGAGTAAGAGAGGGATCTAACCCCTGTCATATATATTTTTTCTGCTATCTGTGTCCTATTTCAGAGATTTCCCTTCACTTCCTGTCCCATAGCCAAACGGGAAGTTAGAGAAAATCCCTGTAAATCAAGGGAATTCCTTGGGGATACCCAGGTCACCAGAACTAGTGTCCCCATAGGAATATTTCCCCTCTATTACCTTTCTGGGGACATTTATTTTACATTCAATGATAATGGTAAACAGGATAAATAGAGAGGATGAATCTCCTTAGCGGGGACACAGACCACAATAAAAACTGACAAGAGTTCTAATCCCTCCCCACTTTATCAAAAAATAAATAAATAACATTTTTTTCCCCTTTAGTTATACTTTAAGGCAGGGGACCTCAAACTACGGCCCGCGGGCCACATGCGGCCCGCGGAGGACTTGTAACCGGCCCACCTGACCCTGACAGGCAACGCCAGTTACACTGCAGATTGTAACACAGCAATCCCGCTGTGTCACGGAGATGACAGTGTTAATGGCGCGCTGTGATAAATGTCCCGCCCTCCTCCTCCTAGACTAGCTCGTGTGATAGAGCCGGTGTTATGTCTATCACACAAGCTGGTCTAGGAGGCGGAGGGCGGGACATTTATCACAGCGCGCCAGAACTGTTACCTTCGTGACACAGCGGGATCGTCACGGCAGTTGAGTGAGCAGTGTGGCACGGTAAGGAGAAAGTGCTGTGCAGGGCTTACAATGGTGAGGGAGGGAGGGGGCTTGCGATGGTGAGGGGGGCTGATATTGATGTAATAATGATGGTGGAGGGCTGATGATAAAATTATGATGATGATGGTGGGGGGGGGGGCTTGCAATGAAGGGCTGATGATGTTATGATGAAGGTGGGGGGGCTTGCAATCAGGGGCTTGCAATGGTGAGGGGGGGTTGCAATGAGGGGCTGATTATGGTGAGGGGGGCTTGCAAAGGTGAGGGGAGTTGCAATGAGGGACTGATGATAATGATGATGATGGTGTAATGATGATTTGGGGGGCTTGCAATGATCTTGATCGGCTTGCAATTATGATTGTGAGGGGGGGCTTGTAATGAGGGGCTTACAATTATAATGGTGAGGGGTTGCTTGCAATGAGGGGATGATGATGATGATGGTGATGTAATGATGGTGAGGTGGGGGGGCTTGCAATGATCATGATCAGTTTGCAATTAATGATTGCGAGGGGGGCTTGCAATGAGGGGCTTATAATGATGAAGGGGGGCTTGCAATGTTCGTGAGGGGCTTGCAATGGTGAGAGGAGGCTTAAAATGATGGCTTGAATTTGAAATGGTGGTGGTGGGGGGCTTGCAATGATGGTCTGAATGACAGTGAGGGTGGGCTTGCAATGATGGCTTGAAATGACGGTGAGGGGGGCTTTCAATGATGGTGAGGGGGACTTGCAATGATGGTGAGGCAGGCACTGATTGGGCTGGACTGGCGAGCATTGATGGTCAAAGAGCGTTATTGCTGGTATATTTGTTTTGTAGCGCTGTGTGTGTGTATATACTTCAAAATAACATAGGTGCAGTGTGCATAGGAAATTGTTCATAGTTTTTTTTTATAGTCCGGCCCTCTAACGGTCTGAGGGACAGTGAACCGGCCCCCTGTTTAAAAAGTTTGAGGACCCCTGCTTTAAGGGATGATTTGGCAGAGAAAAACTCATCTTTTGCAGGAAAAGTCAGAATTTATATCTGATTTAATTTGCTGTTATCTGCAGACCTTCCAATTGTTTAGACAAATATTATTTACTAAATAAAATCTCTTCATATGAATCTGTTCACCTTGGAGGAATGTATCAAAACTGGAGCAGCAAGAATCTGGACCAGTTATACATGGCAACCAATTGGTTCTATCTTCAGCTTGTTCAGTCAAGCTTTGAAGAAGAAAGAAAGAATCTGACTAGTTGCCTGCATGCACAGCTGCTCCAGATCTTGGATGCTACCGTTTTCATAAAGTTTTCTTATGTTTAGTTTGACTTGGGCAGGCTTGTGACAGGTTTACTTTAGCATGCTTCTTTCATGTTTTTGACCCTGTCTATATCCCCAATGTGGATATTCCCTTACTTAAAAAAGAACAGCCTTTTCTCACCAAAACAACAAATGCATTGTGCATGTAAATAAATCACAACCCCACTGTCAGTTTGTGTGTAACTTATCTCCTTTAGATTTATACAGCAGGTTTCTGTGTCTGTGATGTCACTCCTCCTCCTGGCTGAATTTCAAAATTCTCTGACCTGTTTCCTTCCTTTTCCAGTCCTGATACTAAATCATACCTCCCAACATTTTGAGATGGGAATGAGGGACACCTACTAGCAAACGTATGTATAAATAGGACATGCCCCCTGTCACACCCCCTTAAAGGTGACTTTACTGGAAAAGAAAGCTTAATTAAATTCACAAGGTTTTATTTTTATTTTTTTACCACTACTATTCTTTTATATTGGCTTTTAAAATTTCAAATGCAGCAATTTAGAATTTGGATGAAAGGTTTAGCACTGGGAAACACTTTTTGAAAGAAAAAAATGTGCATTTTATATAAAACTATATAGATCAAACCAAAATGAGGGACAAATGAGGAGGGAAGAGGGACAGAGGGACTTTGTTCTAAATCAGGGACAGTCGCTCCAAATCAGGGACATTTGAGAGCTATGCTGCATGTCCCATGATCCTTTGAGTCTCTGTAGTTTCAGGGCGGGCTATGAGAGTCACTTGTGCCAGTTCTGGGAGTTGATGTGGGTGGGTCCTAGAATTACTGTGGGTGTTTCTGGGCCTTCATGTGGGCGGTGAAAGGTGTAAATGTGTCATACCTCCTCCTGTGTCATTCCTTTCTTGCAGCATGCCAAAGAATAATGGCTTACTGCAAGACTACAGAGCAAGGGCTGTGGGAGGTTATGATGAATCATGAAGGGGTTTCCTTCATTAGTAAATTAATCACTTCACAGAAAGCAATGCTCTGGGAGGGTGGGATCTGAGGGGGTGGGACTCTCCCTGTTCACACTGGTAGACATATTTAACTGGGCAGGATTGAATTCTAATTGTGATCCATTCCATCCTGCACAGTAGCAGCACAGTTAGCTTTCTGAACAGGCTGAACAGGTGTATGAAGGAGTTCTCTTCTTTAACCACTTCAGCCTGAAAGGATTTGCCCCTTCCTGACCACTTTTTGCTATGTCCCTTCTTTCCCCACAAATAGAGATTTCTTTTGGTGGTATTTGATCATCTCTGCATTTTTTATATTTCGTGCTGTAAACAAAAAAAGAGCGACAATTTTGAAAAAACACAATATTTTTTACATTTTGCTATAAGAAATCACGAATTAAAAAAAAATCGTTCATCAGTTTAGGCCGATATGTATTCTTCTACATATTTTTGGTAAGAAAAAAAAAAACGCAAATAAGCGTATATTGATTGGTTTGTGCAAAAGTTATAGCATCTACAAAATAGGGGATAGATGTATGGCATTTTTATTATTTTTTTACTAGTAACGACATTGCAGCATACAGATCGGACACTTTTGAAACTTTTTTGGGAACAGAAACATTTATACAGCGATCAGAGCTAAAAATAGCCACTAATTACTGTATAAATGTCATTGGCAGGGAAGAGGTTAACACTAGGGGGCGATACGGTACAGCTACGACGGCTCGCACAGGGAAGCCAACCTGCCGCAATATAACTGCGGTGGCTTGTCGGGAACGGGTTAATAATTCTGTGATCTGTGACCTGGGAGGTTTAGACTCTTCCTGTAGTGTGACTGGGTGGGATTAAATCATACCTCCCAACATTTTAAAAATCCACTGTGGGACATTCATAAAATGTTTCATTAAAGTTGTTGAGGGGGGGGGTTTGGGGTGCCGCGGATCGAAGTTGTTGAGTGGGGGGTGCCGCGGATCGAAGTTGTTGAGCAGGAGGGAGGTTGCCGCAAATGGAAGTTGATGAGTGGGGGGGGGCCAGGATCGAAGTTGTTGAGCGGGGGGGCTCTTACCTCTGCACAGCTTGTCGGTTCTCCTCTTCCCTTTAGCTGTCGCAGCAACGCACCGCTCCATTCATTGTAACATGTCTCCCCTCATCCCTTCTGTGTGGGAAAATTAACCCCTTTGCGGGACTGTGGGTAGATGCAGTCTGTGCGGGGAAAGTCCCGCAGAATCCGTACTGGTTGAGAGGTATGTTAAATTCTAATTAGGATGTATTCAATTCCACCCATCAGAGCTGTGGAGGAAGTTACATCATTTGGAGAGCCTGAAAGATTACAAAGGGGAGTGTTAAGGACTGTAGCTGCAGCAGGAAGTGGCTGTGGAAGGGAGCAGGATATCCAGAATGTCACATGTTACAAATCCACAACCAAACCCAGAATATCAGGGGATCTGCAGACAACAGAGCAACATGGTGCAGAGGTATGATCTATGCTGGAATTGATCATTAAATTCAGTTCTAGTGAAAAGAAAGTTGGAATTCAGCTTTAAGGTAAAACTAAACCCTCCTATCCTTTACAGCCAAGGAAGATGCCATCATCTTCTATTTGACCTGTAGCTGTCATGGTGCTGCACACGATTAGTTATTATTCCAGCAGTAGTGTATTTTGGTTTTGTGCTGCCCTGGGCAAGACAAAGTCGGCGCCCCCCAACCACCCCTTCCTGTTTAAGATTGACCCCTTAAGCTTTAAAACCCAACCCCTTCCTCTTTAGGTTCTACCTCTTCCTATTAAGAGCTCCACCTATGCGTTGGCTACATGGGGTCTCTGGGAGCTACGTGGGGTCTCTGGGAGCTACATGGGGTCCCTGGGAGCTGTCTGGGGTCTTTGATGGACTGTAAGGGGTCTCTGGGAGCTATGTGGGGTCTCTAAGAGCTGTATGGGGTCTTTGGGGGCTATGCAGCTAATTAAGCCAGTGACAGAAAAAAAATGCCTTGTACGAATGGGGCTGTTGTTGTAGAGGTCTGAAGTGCACATTACAGGCCACCTGTGAGCTTCAAGGAGAACTCTACCCCCCCCCCCCCCAAAAAAAAAATATATGTAACTTTTTGCAACCCCTCCATCTGCCGCCTCTTCCTTGGGTGACCCCAATAATCAACCACATTTAAAAGAAAAAGAAAATAATAAAATAGAAATCAAAAAAAGGAAATCATAAATGAGGTGCTCTTTCTTTGCAAAAATAATAATGATATGCCCTTCAAAAAGGACAGAGTCTGCCTACCTGCCAATAAGTCTGAGCCTGCTGAGATTGTTCATTGGGGGCCAGCTGAGGGCAGTAGTCCTCTTATCTGCCTCTCTTACAGGACACAAAATGGGGCTCCAGGTCTTTATCCCCCCCTCCACCATGAGCAGCTGGTGGAGGAGGTACTGACGGTGGGTACCTGTGCTTGGCTGGCAGCAGGGAAGGCTAATCCGCGTACACGCGATCGGAATTTCCGATGGAATAAAATCCGATATAATTTTCCATTGGAATTCCGATGAAGCCCATTTCCATCAGTCTTGCAAACACACTGTCAGACCAAATTCCGACCGTCCAAAATGCAGTGACGTAAAACACTCTGACGAGCCGAGAAAAATGAAGTTCAATGCCTCCGAGAATGCATCGACTTGATTCTGTGCATGCGTGGGTTTTTTTCTCCGTCGGAGTTGCACACAGACGATAGGAATTTCTGATCGTTTTTTTTTCCATCGGAAAAAAATAAAACATGTTCTATTTCTAAACAGTGATGGAAAAAAGTCTGATGGGGCCCTGTCAGGAACCATGAATCAGACCGAGACAGAAGTACAGTTAAATCACATTTGCTCAATAATAAAAATAAAAAGGTAAACAGAGTAAGCGTAGCCAAAACAAAGCCAGAGTTCAGTACCGGATCGGGTAGTCAGCCAAGCCAATGTCCAAGATAAAGGTAGCAGTACAGCGAGCAGGATCTGTAGCCAAAGGGAACGTAGTCAAGCAGGTCTTCCACAGGAACACAGGAGAAAGTCTGTAGTGATGTTAAGACAGGCGAAGGCAAAGAGCAAATTGACTGGAAGGCTTTAAGTAGGCAGAGCTGACAATGGGATAATCAACAGGTGGATCACCGTGGAGAGATGGGAGCTGGCAATTAGCTAACAGCTGAGCTGCCAGCACATGGAAGGAAGGGCTGAGCCCAGCCCTGACAGTACCCCCTCCTTAAAGACCCCTCCCCCTTGGAGGACCACTGGGCTTGAGGGAAAAACGTCTATGGAAATCACGGAGGAGGACAGGGGCATATACGTCCGAGGATGGAACCCAAGAGCGTTCCTCCGGACTGTACCCCTTCCAATGCACCAAGTACTGTATGCGGCCACGGAACCTACGGGAGTCAACAATGAATCGTAATTCATACTCCTCATGGTTCTCAACCTGTATAGGGTGAGGATGTGGCACTGAGGTGGTAAAACGGTTGCAGACCAAAGGTTTCCAATAAGGAGACATGAAACACATTAGAGATACACATACTGGAAGGAAGGTCCAACGCATAAGCCACTGGGTTTATCCTGCGAAAGATACGGAAAGGCCCAATTAACCAAGGTGCGAACTTGAGAGAAGGAACACGATGTTGGAGGTTGCAAGATGACAGCAAGACCCTGTCCCCGACCTGGTAGGAAGGCGCAGGCAGGCGTCTGTGGTCAGCATGGAGTCTGTACCTTTCATTAGCCTGTTGCAAAGCCTCCTGGACTTGTACCCAAGTGGAACGAAGACCACGGAGATGTTCCTCTAGTGCAGGAATACTCTGTGGAACAAACGAGTCAGGCAACATGGGAGGTTGGAAACCATAGTTTGCCATAAACGGGGACAAACGGGAAGCAGAATTCAGAGCGCTATTGTGAGCAAACTCCGCCCAAGGTAAGAGGTCTGACCAGTTGTTGTGATGGTCGGAAATGTAGCAACGCAGAAATTGCTCCAAGGACTGATTGGCTCATTCTGCAGCCCCATTAGACTGTGAGTAAATACGCAGAGGAGAAGGCAAGCTGAATTCTCAATTGTGCACAGAAGGCTCACAAGAACCATGACACAAACTGACTTCCCCTGTCAGAGACAATGACCTTGGGTAGACCATGTAAGCTAAAGATCTCCCAAGCAAAAATGGAAGCCAGTTCCTTAGACGTAGGCAACTTCTTAAGTGAGACATTTTCGAGAATCGGTCTACCACCATAAGGATAACTGTGTTACCCTGGGAGTTGGGTAACTCCACAATGAAATCCATAGACAGGTGGGTCCAGGACCTCTCTTCATTGGGTATGGGTTGTAGGAGGCCCACTGGAAGGTGTCGTGGAGTCTTACTCTGAGCACACATGGAACGGGCATCTAGGAAGGCGGTTGCATCAGTGCGTGGACTAGGCCACCAGAATTTTTGGGAAATGGCCAAAAGAGTTTGTTCTTCCCAGGGTGGCCAGCGGCCTTGGGAGAATGGTAGGACTGGAGCACGGCAGTACGGAGAGTCTTGGGAACAAAGCAGCGGTCACAAGGTGTCTCAGGAGGGGCATCGACCTGAGCAGCAAGAATTTTAACTCCCAACGGAGAAGTGAGACTGGTGCTAACCGTAGCCAGAATATGATCAGGAGGAATCACAGGAACCGGAACCGATTACATCTTGGAAGTAGAGGAAAATTGATGTGACAAGGCGTCAGCCCTTACATTCTTGGTACCGGGTAAGAATGAGACAATGTAATTAAAACTCGACAAGAAAAGAGCCAATCGTGCCCTTCTGGGAGGGAGGCGCTTAGCCTCAGACAAGAATGTGAGAATTTTATGGTTGGTAAGAATGAGAACCGGCATTGTGGTACCTTCGAGGAGATGTCTCCATTCTTTCAGGGCTAAAATGATTGTCAACAGCTCTCTGTCACCGATCTCGTAATTGCACTGTCAGAGCTAGGATGTTGAGACAGAAAGGCACCAACTCCAGTCTCAGAAGCATCAACTTCAAGGATAAAAGGCAATGTAGGATCTGGATGTGCCAACACAAGAACAGAAACAAAGGCAGCATTAAAGCGGATCTCCACCCTAAAGTGGAGTCGCGCTGATCGGAACCCTCCCCCCTCTGGTGTCACATTTGACACCTTTCAGGGGGGAGGGGGGTGCAGATACCTGTCTAAATACAGGTATTTGCACCCACTTCCGGCCACAACAGAGTCGGGCAAAAGACGGGTTTTCCTAGCTTCCTGTCGCCCCCCCTCCCCCCCCCCCCGTTGTGTGCTGGGAACTCTCGGCTCCCAGCACACAGCGAGAGCTAATCAGAGGGCGCAGCGCGACTCGCGCATGCGCCGTAGGTAACCGGGCAGTGAAGCCGGAGCGCTTCACTTCCTGGTTCCCTCACCGTGGATGGAGGGGGGAGCAGCAGAGAGACGAGCGAACGCTCGTCCTCTGATGCAGACGCCACTGGTCTTCAGGACAGGTAAGTGTCCTAATATTAAAAGTCAGCAGGTGCAGTATTTGTAGCTGCTGGCTTTTAATATTGTTTTTTAATGGGCTTTAAGACTTTAAGACCATCCGCTTTAAGACTCTCAAAAGCCTTAATGGACTCTGGAGACCAACTCTGTGGATTACGTCCTTTCTGGTCATATCAGTGAGGGGCTTGACCAGAGACGAGAGAGGTTACAAATACACTTGAGGCCACTGTAGGACAGCAGCTGAGCTGCCAGCACAGAGAAGGAAGGGCTGAGCCCAGCCCTGGCAGGCCCACACATGATCGGAATTTCCGATGACAAGTCCATCTGACTTTTTTCATCGGAAATTCTGATCGTGTGTACGTAGCATAAAACAACAGTGGTGGCTACAGAGGAAAGCATGGGGGACCTTGGCACATGCACTGAGAAGTGCAGAAGTCCTGGCAGAGATATCCCTTCTCCACAGGACTGCAGTGTGCCTGCCTGATCTCCTCCTTCTGCTCCTCCTCACAGGGGTAGAAGGTGCCAGTCAGGTGCACCAGCTCCTTGGCTGGGTGTGGAGTAGAGCTGCATGATCCTGGCCAAAATGAGAATCACAATTTTTTTGATTAGAATAAAGATCACGATTCTCGCGGTGTAAAAACTTTCACATTATACAAAAAAATTTGGGCTAACTTTACTGGTTATTTTTTTTATTCATTAAAGTAATTTTATCAAAAAAAAAAATGCATTTGAAAGACCGCTGCGCAAATACAGTGAGATATAAAATATTGCAACAACCACCATTTTATTCTCTAGGGTCTCTACTAAAAAATTATATCATGTTTTAAAATGTAAAAAATGTATATTAAACTTGAATCCAACAAATGTCAGAAAAGGGTTTGGTGTTTAAGTGGTTAAACTTTCCTAATCTACACACAGAAGTCTATTCCTTTGATGTAAAAGACAAATTGTTACAATGTTTAGAGAATGTTCTAAAATTCCTTGGCCACTGCCCGGATTTTACAGCTGTGGCTTCAGCAGAGTAGAGAGAATTCTCTGCATAGAAAGATTGGGAAATACTTTGCAACGGGGAAAAATCACGATAACGATTCTTGACGATTAATCGTGCAGCTCTGGTGTGAAGTGTGGGCAAACGGCGGCAGCTCCAGCGGCTCTTCCAGTCTGGGTTCCAGGAGCTGGGTGCCGGTCCACATCTGGGTCAGCTGGTGGTGCATCTTGTCCTTGGGGATCTGCAAGGGGCGACCCTGCCCCCTAAAAAATGCCTCCCAAAGCAAACGCCTTGTTTGCCTCGTGGCAGATATATGCCCCTGTTCAAATGGTGATTTGTCATAATTGTGATGATTATGATTTACAGCTCATGAAAACCCGAAATCCACAATCTCAGAAAATTAGAATATTACATGCAATCAATAAAACAAGGATTGTACATACTGTAGATTGAACAATATCAGACCTCTGAAAAGTATAAGCATGCATATGTACTCAGTACTTGGTTTGGGCCCCTTTTGCAGCAATTACTGCCTTAATGCGGCATGGAATGGAAGCTATTTGCCTGTGGCACTGCTGAGGTGTTATGGAAGACCAGGATGCTTTAATAGCGGCCTTCAGGTCTTCTGTATTGTTCAGTCTCATGTCTCTCATCTTTCTCTTGACAATGCCTCATAGATTCTCTATGGGGTTCAGGTCAGACGAGTTTGCTGAACAATCAAGCACAGTAATCCCACAGTCATTGAACCAGGTTTTGGTGCTTTTGGCAGTGTGGACAGGTGCCATGTCCTGCTGGAAAATAAAGTCAGCATCCCCATAGAGCTCGTCTGTGGAAGGAAGCATGAAGTGCTCCAAAGTCTCCTGGTAACTGGCTGTGTTGACCCTGGACTTAATGAAGCACAGTGGACCAACACCAGCAGATGACACGGCTCCCAAATCAAAACAGACTGTGGAAAATTTACACTGAACTTCAAGCATCTTGCAGTAATACTCCGGCTCCTTGGTTTCCAAATCAGATGCAAAATTTGCTCTCATCAGAAAAAAGGACTTTGGACCACTGAGCAACAGTCCAGGTCTGTTGTTTTTTTAGCCCAGGTAAGATGCTTCTGACGTTGTTTGTTGTTCAGGAGTGGCTTGACAAGAGGAATATGACATTTGAAGCCCATGTCCAGGATCCGTCTGTTTGTTGTGGCTCTTGATGCACTGACTCCAGCCTCAGTCCACTCCTTGTAAAAGCCCCCAACACTTTTGAATGGCCTTTTCCTGACAGTCCTCTCCAGGCTGCTCTCATTCCTGCTGCTTGTGCACCTTTTTCTTCCACACTTTTCCCTTCCACATAACTTTCTATTAATGTGCTTTGATACAGCACCTTGGAGCACATCCAACTTCTTTTGCAATTACCTTTTGAGGCTTTCCCTATCAATGATGGTTTTCTGCACAACTGTTAGGTCAGCAGTCGTTCCCATGATTGTGGTTGCTACTGAACCAGACTGAGAGACCATTTAAAGGCTTATGCCGTGTACACACAATCGTTTTTCGGGTTCTAAATTTTTTTATTTTTAATGGGATCTAGAAAAAACAACGTTTTTTTCAACCCGATCATTAAAACGGTCTTGCCTCCACACGATTGTGTGAAATAAATGAACTTTTGCACGATATTCAAATTTTTCAAATATCACCTGTATGTCACTTATAATTATTGGCATGCCTTGAGTGTAACTCAATGGTTTTGTTCTGCTTTAAACACACTGAAACTCTTTATTAGAACACATCTTTGACCAGCAATTCATAAATACTTTAAGTTGACAATAACTGCATGGTTCAATAATGGGGAATCACATTGTCAGGAACAAATTTTCAATTAAAATTTTCCATATGAATGGAT
This sequence comes from Rana kukunoris, assembly GCA_029574335.1. Taxonomy (NCBI): domain Eukaryota; kingdom Metazoa; phylum Chordata; class Amphibia; order Anura; family Ranidae; genus Rana; species Rana kukunoris. The sequence continues at coordinate 318,358,949 of CM056050.1, read as the reverse complement.
CAGGTACTTTTGTGAATACACAGTTATATGTTTTTTCATTGTTTCACTAGTGAACAATGTGTCAGAATAAATGTGCTATTTCTGTTACTTGCTTGAGTACTGACTGATAATAAAGTTTGTTTACTGAGATTAAGTTTAACCATCTTGCTTGCTTACTTACTTGCTTTCTTACTGAAAACTTGAATATGAGTCTATGTGCACAGACCTTTACTGAATGAAGACTCTTTACTTAAGGATATTTATGCAGGTACAATGGGGTGCGCCTGTAGCTCTGAATATGAAGATGACTGGATGGAAAATTTTGATATTTGTGAAAACTGCCACCTGCCACGGGAAAAGTCACACGTAAGTTTAATGCTATTTAAAGTTTATGTAAAGATTGTCAGATACATTTTTTTGCTGGGTTTTAACCTTTGATGTCAAGTTAAAGGGAACATTTTTAAAGAAATATAATCTAGCATATTCAGCTTACTACAAGCAGTAATTAACAACAGTATAAATGGTTGGTCTTATAGCAAAAAAATATATATAAAACCAAACATTTTTTTTTTTTTTTTTTAGACAGAGTAGAGAATGGGTATGACTGATCAAATATGCAGCAGGTCCACCCTACAGGTCACAGGCTCTGAGAAACTGCACGCAGGGTGGTTTCAAATTTTTCCCTCACTCTCTGCATATAGTTCATACATGGCACTTTGATCTCCAAATTTGCTGTATGTAGCAACCTTTGGAAAGCAATGCACATCAATTGGTCCAGTGCTCAATATGAAGGACTAATGACAGGTGCTGTATATTATCATTCTATCTTTGTTGGTTATTACGTTGGAAGACTGAAGTCAGGAAGCACTAAGCAGCATTATAAATTCCCAAAGGGGGGGCAGGAATTCCCTACCACTATTAAACCTAGCATTTTTCCATCATAAAAATTGTCCGCCTTCTATCATTCTAGGGGTATAGAACAAACTTCACCATTTTTTTTTATAATAAATTGATAAGCGTGAGTATATACAAAAATATATTAAACTACTTTTTTTTTCTGTATAGACAAATTTTACTAATGTATTTTTAATTATTGCTGTTAATCAGATCACTCAGCTATGATCTCTTCAATGTTTTTTTATATTAGGCCCATTGTGCAACTAGACCCCATTCCAAGCCACTGTGGCTATAGTTACACCTGTGGTAGCTGAATATATTTTATGTTGAATATATTATGTAGTCATAGACACTAGAGGCCATAAATTGTTTAAAAAAGAATGAACAATTGCCCAACTGTTCAAAGACCTGTAGATTAAGCAAGAACACAACAAAATCTTTACACTACCCCCCCCCCCCCCCCCACGATGCCCGATGCCTGATGCCTTCCTCAGTGGCATCTGCCGGTAGCGGATAGAATAAAGATGATTAATCAATCAGGTGGAAAATGTCTGGGAGACTGTCAGTCAATGCCCACATGCAATATCAAAAACAGTAATTTCTTTTAATCCAAGTCATTGCTAGCTCACACTATCGAAATGTTACTGTTTACCTCCCTCTTACTTCTAGACGATTCTACAAGAAGAGGCTGGGAAGGTAGGTGGAGCTGTCTGGACTGTCTCAAGGAGCACTGACCAATCCCCAAATAGGATTGGCAGGTGGCAGGCATCCTTGAAATACCTAGGGTCAGCCCAGCTGGGGAGGAGTTGTCTGGCGAAAGAACCAAGGATGGAGTACTAGGCTGTCGGGGCCTTTGAGGGAGCTCCCCAGTCTGAGGAGAGGGGGGTGACTTTTGGCCCGGCACTTGGTGCAGGACGCAGTCCTTCGATAACTCATGAACGATCCAAACAGGAGTCAGCGAGGACAGCAGGAGCTAGTACTGCCGGGCAAGTCTTCAGGAGGGAAACACTGGGTATAGCCAGGAGGGCTGACTGGAGAGGCATGCCAGAAGAACTGAGAGGAAACAGTCAGAGCTGGGTGTGGAGCCAGTGAGGATTGCAATGTCATGGGCAGTAAAGTTGGGCAGCTGCAGCCAGAAGGGCTGGCAGGGCCTGAGGAGGACTGAGTGGCAGCGGTAGTCCACCAGTAGGACAGCTAGCGCTAATAAGACTTTCTATATTTTCTGCTACACAAAAGGGCCATGCCTGCAAAGGGCAAGTTACTTAGGCCTGGCTGAGGATGTCAGGCCTTTAGGCCACCCTCTTGAAGTCTGTTTCTGATTGTTTGGTCAGAGACATTCAATGGCCTGTTGGAGGTACTTTTTTAGGGCTCTGGCAGTGCTCATCCTCTTCCTCCTTGCACAAAGAAGCAGATACCGGTCCTGCTGATGGGTTAAGGACCTTCTACGGCCCTGTCCAGCTCCCCTAGAGTAACTGCCTGTCTCCTGGAATCTCCTCCATGCTCTGGGAGACACAGCAAACCTTCTAGCAATGGCACATATTGATGCGCCGTCCTGGAGAATTTGGACTGCCTGTGCAACCTCTATAGGTTCTAGGTATTCCCTTTTGCTACCAGTAGTGACACTGACCCTAGCCAAATGTAAAACTAGTGATAAACAGTCAGAAAAGATTAATAGGGAAAAAAATGTCTGTGTTCTCCACCTGTAAGACCATTCCTGTTTTGGAGGTTGTCTCATTGTTGCCCATCTAGGGCACCTGTTCGCAATTTCATTAACACCAAAGCAGCTGATTAAGAACCCTCTCTGCTACTTAACTGACAAGTTCAATATCCCAGGAGTTTAATTGATTTGATTATATTCTCTGATTAAAAGGTTTCCTTTTTTGAGCAGTGTATTTTAGTTTTACCTGTTAGAAAACAGGAGCGCTGCAAAATGATATATTTAATTTATTGTACTTGACGATTACACAAGGATATTAGCAGTTCTATATTGGAATATTGGTAAAGTAGCGCAGGGATAGTCTTATCATATATATTTGTTTATAAATCTTCTCCAAACCTTTTTTGTTCAGCTGCTTTCATCTTCACTGTTTGCAACAATATCAGATTTGGGAATTACTCATATATAAATGTACCCCATAGACCATAATGACAACTAAAATAAAGTTGGCATGTTTAACACATTTAACAAATCCATCATCTATGTTAATAAAGTTATTAGATATAAACAAGTCTAGTTGTTTTCTTCTTTAATGTTTTTTCCTATGTGGATGAATACCATCTATATTTTCTTTCTCTGTGTGTGCATGTGTTCAACAGTCTTTAAATAAATATACATTATACCCATATACGTCAAGATCCCTTAAAGGGGAAGGTGAAGCTGACCTATTACTTTTTGATAATAGGTCCACATGTTAATTTGAGAGTAAATTATGAATGGTGGTGGGACTCACCTGTGGTATTAATGGTGTGAAGGAGCAAGGAAGATACACTGATTACACAAGATTTGGAGACATTTTACATTTTTGTGGACATTTGTGTGCTATTCATATCTTTACTGAAATTTAAGGATTTGGACTTCACATAATGGAAGAACACCCATAAGATTATCATCACCTCATTTCAAGTAGCAGAATATGTGAAATTTAAAGGCAGGGGGGATTTTTTACAGTGCATTACAGATAATAATGAGAAACAATTGTTTAAGAACAAGAAAAAAACTAATTTTTATGAAAATCAAGGTTAAAAAGCATACAAATTGGGTAGCGTAATAACAAATCAGGCCGTGTACACACGGCAGGGAACCTCGACGGGCAGAACACATCGTTCCGCCCGTCGAGGTTCCCTGCCGGCCGTCGAAATCGGCGACCCGCCCGTCGGGAATGGCAACCAGCCATTCTTCCAGGCGGGCCGTCGAGCAAATAGAGAGCGTGCTCTCTATTTCTGCTCGACGGGCTTCCCGACGGGAAGCTCGCCAAGAGCGTACACACGGCCGAGGTCCTCGCTGGAATGTGTACGCCGCCTCAGAGGCTAGATGGTAATATCAGGCAGGTAGTTGACTGGTGTAACCGGGTGTAACCAACTAAACTGGTGTAACCGGATACCTGCCTGATATGACCATCTAGCCTCTGATTTGTTATTACTTTACCCAATTTGTTTGCTTTTTAACCTTGATTTTCACTAAAAAATTGTTATATATTTTTCTTAAACAATTGTTTCTCATTATTATCTGTAATACACTGTAAAAATCCCCCCTGCCTCTCAATTTTACATATTCATAGGTAATATTGCTGAACACAAGAGACAGGGGCTGTAAAACATAAACAAAGACACAGTGGTGTTGTCAGGGATGTATTCTGGCCTAGGCCGACAAGGCCCAGGCCTAGAGCGGCACTTTGCGGGGGGCGGCAGAGGGCCAATCACAAGACTTTGGGGGGGCATCATGGGAAATAAAGTCTCTGGCCCCAGTGTGTCCATAGACACTAAGCTACAGCCCCCAGCATGCAAGCACTCTGCTGGAGGGAGGGGGTGTTAGAAGAGGCGCAAAAGAGAATACTGTGCTTGAGAAACCAGAGAGGGAGCCACACTGTACCCCACGCCGTGCTGTACCCTGCGCCACCAGAGAGCCGTGCTGTACCCCGCGCTACCAGAGAGGGAGCCACACTGTACCCGCGCCACCAGAGAGGGAGCCACGCTGTACCCGCGCCACCAGAGAGGGAGCCATGCTGTACCCGCGCCACCAGAGAGGGAGCCACGCTGTACCCGTGCCACCAGAGAGGGAGCCACGCTGTACCCGCGCCACCAGAGAGGGAGCCACGCTGTACACACGCCACCTGGGAGGGAGCCACGCTGTCCCCGCGCTACCAGAGAGGAAGCCACGCTGTACCCGCGCCACCAGAGAGGGAGCCACACTGTACCCACGCCACCACAGAGGGAGCCAGGCTGTACCCGCACCACCAGAGAGGTAGCCACGCTGTAACCCAGGGCTCGGCAAATCCCGGTCGCCATGGCGACTAGAAATAGCGTCCTGGCGAGTGGGGTCTTGGCCCGGAAGGTAGACATGGGCAAAAAAAAAAATTTTGTTCCATAGGACCAGCGCTCTGAGGACTAGGCCAAAGCTGCGGCCTCACCTAAAACATCCTGCTCGCAGCTCGCAGTGATCCTAGGAAAAGGCCACAAGCGGCATCTGTCCTCTGTCCGTCTCCCACAGCATCCCTCTGTCCGTGTCCCTCTGTCCGTATCCCACGGCGTCCCTCTGTCCGTCTCCCACGGTGTCCCTCTGTCCGTCACCCACGGCGTCCCTCTGTTCGTCACCCACGGCATCCCTCTGTCCGTCACCCACGGCGTCCCTCTGTCCTCTTCCCATGAATATGACTGGGCGGGTCTTAAAGAAGAATGGGTGTGGCTTTGACAGGAAGGGGTGGGTCATATTTAAATTAGGGGGTGCGCAAATTTAGTCAGGCCTAGGGCAGCACAAAACCTAAATACACCTCTGGGTGTTGTGCAGTGCTTTTCTTTTTTTTGTGTTAATTTTATGTTGATGTGGGAAGCACATAACAGTGTGTACAGAAACAGCTGAAGATAGGTCATTGCTTACTTTTTGTTTATTTATTAGGTTTGCCCAGAGAATAACTTTACTTAATATGGGCAAAGTGCTGTAGCCCATAGCAATAACGCAACAATTGTTTTTGTCTTGACTGTCCTATACAACTGAAAGTTGAAATCTGTTAAGTTATAAATTGATTACTGTACTTTAGGCTCTTCGTCATAACTGTTTGCTCCACCCTTTCTTAAAAAAATCTACTGATATTAAGCAAGTTGCTCTATAACATAACAGATATGGCCGGTGTGGCACCTCTGTGTAAATATGGATGTTCCAAGTAATGAGAATACACTTACCAAGAGTGATATATTTCTGTTTTTCCCTCAGACGATCACACGATATGATGTACAGGATCCATTGGTTTCATATGTGCCCCAAGCCCCTCCAGGTTCTCCACTTCACGGTAGGAATGAGGCCACAGATTTATGTACACACAGCTGCTGTGCTGAGCTTTAACGTAGATGACTGAGTCAGATCCCCTTTGGTAAATTGTTCTTATACACATTCCATAATGTTGATTTTTAGGTAATGATATAACCATCTGACACATGTACAAGAAAAAAAAAAACTTTAGTTTGTAAACACGAAAGCCAGCTTATGTTTACACTTACAATAGTAAATAACAGGATAAAGGATGAATATTTCCAAACTATTAAATTAAAAGAGTTCTATGGCATACCTCCCAACAGTCCCGGATTGGGCGGGACTTTCCCGCATTTACGCCTCTGTCCTGCTTTACAGGGGCTTTTCGCTGCACAATTCTGTTGATTAAATTTTTACTTCTAGCTCAATAGCCCCTCCAGAAGTGTGAACATCCAGCACAGTCAGGGATTGGTGAGCAAGCCAGCTGGGTGTGCACTGTTCAGCCATAATAAGAGACTGAACCTGTCAAATTCAAGCTGTGATGTCGGTGATGGGCGGGACTGCTACCCATACCCACCCTCTTTGTCAAGCAACCAGTGCATTAGGGAAATAGGCATCAATACATTGCTGGCTGGGAAAAGGTGCACAGGCAGGGTTTTTTCAGCCTTCTGCAGTAATTGAAAGTAAAAGCAGAGCAGCTCCCTCGCGGCTCCTTTAACAGCCTCCTTGCTCTGTACCACGATCCTTATCTCCTATCTGGTTGAGAACTTCAGGAGCTGAAAATGAGTGTGCACCTAGTGCACTGAAAAGGAAGATGTGATAGAGCCAGTTACAGAAAAGTGCTTTTATGTTTCAATAGTGTTTATTGAAATTTCACCGAAATTTTACAAAACAGGGTAGAAAATCCTCGGCTTTACATTGCATGGTATACAGCACAGTCAGGGAGTTAAACATTACACATCTTATAGGGCTCAAAGGATCCTCCCTATATAGCATTCATGGATCAATTGCTATCCCTAACAAAAGCTGTGAGCAGTGTGGCACACACATTCATCATGGCACACGGACAATGCACTCATGCACACCACTGTGGTCCCTAGATCACACACACCACATCACATTGGATTAGCCTAAGTCCAACATGCAGGACTTGGGAGCAGCAACGCCACGCCAAGGCACCAATCATGTTGCTGTCCATTCATACCACATTCACTCGGTCGTGGGGATAACTTCTCCCCGACGACCCAGGGTGACAAACCTTACTGACAGGAGTGTCACCCCAAACATTGACACACCAGTCACACACCAGTAACACTGTAGCCTGCACTCCTCACCATGTGCAGATACTACAAAATAAATAAACTCATAACCTGAGTATCAAAAATAAAAACTCATAACCTGAGTATAGAACAAAAAAAAACTCATCACGTGAGCATAAAAGAAAAATCAAAAAAGGCACTCATCTGCCCTGTCGTGGGCTACTCTGGTGCCAAGTCTCCGGCTCCTTAACTGCCTGGGGGGAGCCTCAGGTGGGGGGGTGGGGAATCAGGAGGTGGAGGAGCATCCCCTGGACTCTCCCTGGCTGGCTGCCTGCCCTCCAATGCCAGGACAATGCAGGTGAGGACCGCATTCGTGTCCGCCAGCAGCAGTCTTGTCTGCCTCCCCTCCGCCACGATGGCAGCAGTATTCACCTCGACGGCCACTGCCAGGGCCTTAACTTCTGCCGCGAGGCCTGCTGTGGCGGCCTGCAGCTCCCCAAGGCTGGTGACCACAGCAGCACAATTACAGCTCACATCCTGGATGCTGTCGTGGATCTGGGACGTGGGTGCCAGGCTGTCTGCCACACACTGCATCTCCACAGCGACAGCACCCATGTGGCAGGTCTGGCGGGCCTGATCCCTGGCCAGAGTTTCCTGTATGGCCTCAAGAACACCCCTGGTTTTGCGTGTTGCCTTCCTGGGGGCAGGAGAGGCTTCGGGCTGTGTGTAGGGGGAGGCCCTTGAGGGGCTTTCCCTGATGAGGGAGGAGGATGAGGGGCTTCCCCTGATGGGGGAGCAGGGTTGGGAGAGCGCAGGGATGATGGGATCTTTCACGAGGTACGGAACTTCCTCAAGGTCCCCATGCTCCTCCACCACGTCCTCTAGAGGAGAGGTGTGGGCACACTCCTCTGGCGATGGCGTGGGTCGCCCCGCAGCCGACGGCGGCCCAGCTCCCTCCTGCACATCTGTCGATGACACAAAACATTTACATGTTGGTGGACCCACACACTTGGCACATGTTCCCTTCCACCCCCTCACATGCTAGACACCGGATAGGAGATAAAACACACTTACCTGTACTCAAGACCTGGTCACCGGAGTCAAAACCCTCACTGCCCTCCACCTGCTCCAGGCATTGGGCGATGACCTCCTCCTCATCCGTCAATCGCACAGATGTGGCTGGTCCTCTTCCCGTGCCCCTGGTGTGCCTCCTTATAAGAGCCAGCTTGACTTTGACCTTCCGCCTCAGGTCATTAATTTTTTTGCCAATATCCTCGGGCTTCCTGGTCTCATGCCCGACCGTATTGAGCTGAAGGGTGATCTCCTCCAAAATCTCCCTCTTCCGTGCCTTGCTGGTCTGGGCACTTTGGGCACCATGGAGGAACTTGTTATATTCGGCCATTTCAGCCAGTATAAAAGCCCTCTCCTCCGTAGAAAAGTTCCTCTTCCTCCTCTCCTTGCTTCCATTCCTAGCTTCTGCCATCGCCTAGCAAAAGCACCTTGCTTCGGGGGGGGGGGGGGGGGAACAAGCAGAATGTAATTTTGCGCCGGATGGGCACATGTCTGGGCGTATTTATGCGCTCGGCGTAAGCCGGTGGGCCGGCGTATCCCAGGAAGTTGTGCCGGCATAGTTGTGAGCATGCGCATAGGGACGCAAATCGTACGTCCATGTCACTGCGCATGCGCCATTTTAGATAAAGCATTGCACCACGCTCGGACGATCATTTGCATAAGGTCACACCCACTTCCACTTACGCTGCCTTACGCCGACAAAATTACGTTACGCCGGCGCATCTTTGGGAGCATTTCCATTGTGAATAGTGTGCTCGCCGCTCTGCGCCTTGTCGGCGTAGTGTATATTCGATACACTACGCCCGCCTAAAGATGCGCCAATCTACCTGAATCTGGCCCTAAGTCTTTATTATTTTTGTGCAAAAATAAGGTGTGGGCTATCTAGCGTGAGGTTCTGCCAATTACAGCCATGAGGATGAGTTAGGCCTCGTACATACGATCAAATCTGTCTGCTGGAAACGGTCTGCTAGACCGTTTCAGCAGACAGATTCGATCGTGTGTACGGGCAAACAGACGGATTTGGCCACCCGACAGATTTCAAAGCATGCTTTGAAATCTGTCGGCTGGGAACCCGTCCGCCCGACATGTCTGCTGGTTAGTACGCTAACTAGCAGACATGTCTTCTCGCACACGCGCCGAATGGTTTCGACGCATGCGCGGAAGTGTTTTACTTCCTGGTGCGGTGACGTGGCGGCATCAACGTCACCGCCACGTCACCGACACGTCAGCGCGCTGTCTGCTGGCGGGGATTTTGGTTTGCTCGTGTGTACACGCGAGCAAACCAAAATCCCAGCAGACAGATCTGTTCAAATCGGTCGGTCCGACCGATTTGAACAGACACATTTAATCGTGTGTACAAGGCCTAACGCTTAAAGCTGTATGTGTTCTATACCAACCCTTGTTCTTCCTACTCAGTTTGTAGTTTTTCAAATCTCCTTATTGTTACTGTGATCACACATGACATGAGGGACAAATCTTACCAATGGGTGCAAAAAACAGCCATAAAAACACAACGTCTAGTCCTCCCCACTTTTTCCAAAACCATAAAATAAGCTTCATCTCGAGTTAAACTTTAAGACACCCCCATAACTACTGATTTCAGCAGGGAAAGGATGTTTAGGCATGGTTTTTATCTGATTTAAACTATCCTTACATTTTATCATTTGCAAAAGAAGACCCAAGAATAGCTTGTTCTCATGACAACCGCTAGAGTTCGAATACTAAACCAAATATTTCTCATCCTGTATTTTTTTTTTTTCTGTACTAGCGCTATTATCTAGCAAACTACAAATATGAAATGCATTTATAATTTATAACAAAAGAGAGGTCAACGTTGCATAATTTAGAAATGTATATGGAAGTTCGATCCTCTCACAAGGTTGTCTTTGTTGTGTGGTTCTACTCCCATCTATAGAAAAATAGATACAGAGGCATAAACTACAATATACTGTATTGTAATCTATCATTTGAGAGCAGGCTTCCCCATTCCTTTCTGGTGTATAACAGCACATAATGACCTTCTCACACAGCCCTTCACCAAGACACGTATATACCAGCATTTCAAGTTAAAGACCCTTGTTTGATAGATGGTAGAGGCTTTTCATTGCTAACTGTACCCCCCCCCCCTTTTGTGAGACTTGTCCTCGGTTCCCATTTGATGGGGGTCAGACAGAACAGGACGTCTAGGGAAATCTCAGTTTTTCCATATTTGACTAAGTGTCACACATAACAGGAAATTAGGAAAAATCCATAAGAAAATGAATGCACAGTAATAAAGATACGTTTTCTATTCGAGTGAGGAAGGTTTAGAACTCCGACAGAATTTGACGGCTGTAAGTGACCCATTGAAGAAACTTTCCTTATACTTGCTGTTCAAATGATGGGTTTTAGACCTTTCACAGGTCCGCCTGTCAGTTTTTCAGGCAGACCTGATCAGAAACTCCATGCACCTGTATGGGCAAACTGATGTAAACAAACTGTATTTATTATGCTTCAATTTGTGAATGAACACAGTGAGCCCTTTCCCCCGCTTTCCATCCTGAAACATCCAGTAGCAGCCAAGGGGAGAGGAGAGAAGAGGAGGGTGCCCATACAGCTATCACAAATCCACCTATGTCTGTTGTGTAAATGTGGACACAACCTGAATGGGAACGGATGTAAAAAAACTGTCATCTATCCGATTCAGCAGGGGATCTGTTCACAGATCCCCTGATGAACAGAGCGGAGCAGCTCAGCTTAGTGTGAAAGCGCCGAATATGATTATCCTATAAGATCCTTTATAAGAACATAGAAAATATTTAAAATCTTTGTAGCGCTGGTTGTTGTTTGGGATCGGTGTATTAAGTTACCTTGTAGTGTAGGGGTAGTAGCATTAAGTAGTAGCAGTGAGCGAATGTCCAGTCACCAAATGGATTTTCAAATGCTTTATTCCAGGGCCCAACAACGGCCAACATCAACAGGAGATAGGAAAGGTTGATGAAGCAACAGTGCGGTATCAGGCCTGGATATGAAACAGAGCAGTCCTGCTCTCAGTAGTAGTAGATACAGTTCGTCGCCACTCTCGCCAGAGTGGGTGAAGTGCCTCCAGACAGACCCTTGTTTAAGCCTGGCAGCCGGAATGTCACTTTTAAGTTGCTGGGAGAAACAGGTCTCTATGACAGACCTGGCTCTGGCCTCTGCCACAGGCCTAGTACTTTAGTACTCAAGAGAACAATTCGAATTGAGCGAATCCGCCCAGTAAATGCAATGAAAGGGGTCACCGGTTGACAGCTGACATGTACCTGTCAATTCCAGTAACCAGATTCCCGATGATTCGTTCAAGCCCTTTTGGATAACCTGCCTCCGGGTTCTCCTCAAGCCGATCCCCCACCGAACGGCACACAGCCTGGGATCTTCTCAGTAAGGTTGGGGACCCAGTAAGTCACTGGGTCCCCCATCGACATCCAGATGGGTCTCAATGGAACAGGTAGCTCTGGCCAGGTGGGCCATGCGAGCGGGGTCCGTGGATGCGCGCACCCTGAAGGTGGATGCCGCACCTGGAACGTGGACCCCAAGCAGAGAAGAAGAACCGACCAGCGACCCAGAACACGCGCAGCTGCCACAGATATACCCCTCTCCAGCATACCCAGCGAGAGAAGAACTCCTCTAATTGGCTGCTGGGGATAAGTGGCTCTATCAGAACCCCTCTAGCGCCCACTGCCGTCCAGGGGTGTAATCACCTCGGGGCCGCAGACCGACCTACAGGACAGTTCTGAAATATTAGCGCCCTGCAATTTGACAGATTATGAATGAGAGCAAATTAACTCTCCCATTCGCCCGCTAACTTTAGCGTAGTGCCCGTACTGAAAGTAAGGGGGCGCTACATCTTAAAGTTCAAACTTAAACCAACAGCATTAATGCTTGTCAAAATTTCCAAAAGTTTAATACGCTTAATAGTTTAATAAGCTTTTGTGTGTTTCTATATACTGCAACAAGCGATAAATACAGTATGGTAGGAATATTTTTATATGCAGGATATTTTTTAAATGACTTATAGCACAACCCCTAATGTAAATAGACTTAGCTAGAACAATCCAATTGCTGTCCAAGTATTTTACCCACTAGAGCAGTGGTTCTCAACCTGGGCTCGGGACCCCCTCGGGGGTTGAATGATGATTTGGCAGGGATCACCGAATCCTGGGCTGTTCCTGAAGCCCACACCACTCTCCCAGCCTTTTGCAACCGCCAGCAGGGCTGACCCTGGAGCCTGTGGCTGCCCAGCCGGGCTGTTCCTGGAGCCTGGGGCTGCCTAGCCGGGCTGTTCCTGGAGCCGCCCATTCAGTTCAGGGCATGGATGGAGGGCAGAGACTAGAGGTCAGCTGACTGGTGAGGAATGTGAAGTGGGAGGGGCTGGAGGAGACCCTATATCCTGATTTCGGCATAGGTGTCACTGCTACTAAACCCCACAAAGTCGGAGACACAGTGTAGCCGGATATACAGTGAGTAACACTACCTGTGAATATTTTTGCCATTAGAAGTCCCCACTACAATTCTCAGATCAGAAGATGACCTTGATCAAGAGCACCTAAGTTGGCTGATCAGGACTACCCCCAGCATTGCCACTCATCCCACGTGGCTGCAGGAATGAAATTTGCACGATTCCCCCATCAACACAGACTGGCAGGGGAATCCCACCTGTCGAGACATTGTATTAAATTCATTGAAGATGACGCAGCCGCAAGCCAGGGGCGGATCATGAGTCTGGTCTCGGGAGGGGCACTGCCAGAAAATGTTTTTTTGGGGGTAAATTTATCAGGGGAATGGTTGGTGTTTTTCATCATCACAGCACCATGGTTGTTATGGTGTCAGAATGATTGAAGCGCATTATTACTATTATTACATACTTATAAAAAATGTAATAGTTCAGCTCACCATAATGCAGAATCAGTGGGGGCCCTAAGTGTGTCACTTGCCACTGTCACCTGCCACATGTTGCGAATTGTCACTTGCCACATCACCTGTGACCAGATGCAGATTGTACTTGCCACATCACCTGCCACCAGATGCAGATTGTCACTTGCCACGTCACCTGCCACCAGATGCAGATTGTCATTTGCCATGTCACCTGCCACACATTGCGGATTGTCCCATGCCACACACTGCGGATTGTCACTTGCTGTGTCACTTTCCTGCTAAGGTGGTCACTTGCGGTGTCCCAGAGTCAGGCAGCAGATAACCAGTCAGGCAGCAGAGAGATCATGTAATCTCTCTGCTGCCACGGCTGCCTGCACAGTGCATAGTGAGGGTGGAACTGCAGGGATACAGGGCGGGGACAAAGCGGTGAGAGATGATGTCATCTCTCTGCTCCCCCGCTCACCGGCTCCCTGATTGGTCAGCAGCCCGCTCACCATCACCGAGGCGCGCAGCTGCTCACCAACCAAGTTCGGCTGTCCCCTTGTCTTTGTTGCTGTGACCTTGTGATGTACCTGCTGTTCGTTTAATAAAGACAACCATACTGCACTTTTTGGAGTGCAGCTATCCATCTTTCATCTACTTTCATGCTTGCTCAGTGCACCGCCAGCACCCTCGGCATCCTGAATCAGCCTGTGACTACACAGTAGACCCACCTGGAGCGGTGACTCCCTTCTCTCTACAGCCCGCCCACGGAGCTGCCAGCTGTCTCTCACCAACAGAGCCGCCGTGCTCTCAGCTGCGGAGCGGTTCGTTGGCGGTTCGTTGACGCCCGCCCACCCACTTACCCGCATTCTCGAAGGGGGCAATTGCTCCGTTGCCCCCCTGAATCCACCCCTGCCGCTAGCAATAATCACAAGTAAATCGATCAATCATCTTGGTACATTCAGGTTGCCCATACATGGTTGTGGCTGCTAAACAGGCTGAGAGTTGAACCATCTATGGCCGGCTTAAGGGTAAGGCAGGCCATAGATAACTCAATTTTCTTTCCTTCCACCACTAGGCAAGGGTTGTGGGTATGAGGCCCCAAAACCCTTGTTTCACTTTAAGCAATATTAAAAATCAGTGCTCCTGAAAAAACAGTCGTTTTAATATAAGCCTTTAAATGAGCACTTGATTTTTCATATTCATGTCCCATAGACTTTAACGGTGTTCGCACAAATTTTTTGCCTGTTCGCATGTTCTGGTGCGAACTGAACCGGGGGGGGGTGGGGGTTCGGCTCATCCCTATTAAGCAATAGCTCGAGGACATTTTTTTATGTCACAATGTAGAGTATAAGATTTCCTATCATCTGTGCCCAGTCTTGCCACACATAGTCAATCCAGCTCTGAGCAATCCTCTTTTATTGTTCAGTGAAAATTAACAGACTTCCAGATAAAAACCTGTCTAAATAAAAAGTCCTCACCTCTAGAGTAGTGAATACAGAAACAAAAGACTTAAGAAGATTAAAAAAAAAAAAATTGAACATCAATTAGTAGATATCTGGAGGATTCAACACCCAAGTGTAAAAGACTATACCTATCACTCAATAGTACATGGAATGTACTCAAGATTGGACTATATATTGATCGAACATAGTTTACTGGAGGAAGTTGTGGAAACAATTATTGAAATAGCCACATTATCAGACCACGCCCCAGTGACAATGAAACTAAAAGTCAACAGGGAAACGACGGGTAAAGGAGTTTGGAGAATAAACAAAGACATAATTGAAGATCCAGAAGTAGAGAAGATAATAGAAATAGAAATTGCTGAATATTTCCTGGCCAACGACACACCAGAACTAAGTAAAGCAACAGTATGGGAAGCACACAAGGCTGTTATAAGGGGCCAATTGATAGCGATCGGTGCCAGAAAAAGGAAAGAAAGAGAAACACCGGAAAGATTTGAGAGACATATTTGAGCTAGAACAAAGACATAAAAGGGAAGCAAAGACTGGAACCCAACGTGCCTTAATAACAAAAAGAGAGATGTTGAGAGATGTTGAAAGACCTAATGGAAGAGGAAACAAGAAAGGAGTTTTTCAGGCTTAGAAAGGAACGATATAAAGGAGGAAATAAGCCCAGAAAACATCTTACAAAAATGCTAAAGCGTAATAAGTCTCTAAACTATATAGAGAAGATACAGAACGAAAGTGGTGAAATGGTGTATAAAACAGCAGACATTGCTATCGCGTTTCATACATATTACAGTACATTATATGCAATTGGAAAGGAAGACCCACAGAAGGAGAAAGAGAAGAGGAGGGAAAAAATACAAGAATATTTAAAAAATGCAAATTTGCCTAAAATACAAGAACGTTTGGCTGCCTTGGAATTGGAGATTACACAAGATGAAATCATAAGAGCATTAAAAGAAACACCGACCGGGAAAAGCCCTGGACCAGACGGGTTCACAATCAAATATTACAAAAAAATTAAAAAACAGTTGATCTCGAGACTATGTGAGTACTTCAACCAATTGGAGAAGAAAAAGAAATGCGACACAAATCTTTATTGGCCCATATCACCATCATACCAAAATCTGAGAAAGATAAGACACTATGCTCTAGTTACAGGCCTATAGCTCTATTAAATACTGATACAAAATGATATGCAAAAATTCTCGCCACCCGACTAAAGGATTTAATGCCTGAGTGGGTGGACCCAGACCAGACTGGGTTTATACTGGGACGAGAAGGCAGAGACAACAATCTAAAAACCATACTATTGCTCCAGAAAAATAAGGCCGTGGAACCCCCAGTCCTACTCCTGTCGATCGACGCTGAGAAAGCTTTCGACAGGGTGGACTGGGGATTCATGATGGAAACGCTTCAGCATCTTGGGATGGGTCCTAGAATTGGCTATGGTTAAGGTAAATGGTAAAAAATCAGCCCCTTTTGAAATGTATAATGGGACTAGACAAAGCTGCCCATTGTCTCCACTTCTATACATATTAACGTTAGAACCCTTTCTGGCAACTCTGCAAAACAATCCCAGAATAGAGGGGGCGAGAACAGACGAACAAGAATATAAGATAGCGGCTTACGCTGATGACATCTTAATGTACATAACAAACCCAACGTCAACTCTGTTGAATGTTGCCATTGAAATAAAAAAGTATGGTGAACCCTCAAATTTCAAAATTAACCCCATAAAAACAGAAATTTTTAATATCGGCGTTGAGAAACAGGAAATACTCGCTCTGCAAAAACAAAATGCATATACGTAGGTAAAAAAAAAGAGTTAACATATCTGGGGGTCAGAGTGACACCCTCAATAGAAGGTTTGTTCACAGCTAATTTCATTCCTCTGTTAAATGAGGTCAAAATAGACCTAAAAAAGAATACAACTCGAGCTCTTTCATGGTTAGGAAGAATAAACTCCTTCAAGATGGTCATTCTCCCCAAAATAACATATACATTTCAGATGTTGCCCATAGCAATCCCCCAGAGTTTCTTTAAGATCATAAAAACCATGTTGATAAAATATATATGGAACAATAAAACACCAAGGGTAAATTTCGGAATACTCAAAAGAAGAAAAAAATACGGTGGGCTAGGAGCACCAGACATACAGAGATATTATAGAGCCACGATAATCGCACGAATGGTTGAATGGGGAAATAAACACAAGGAGCAGGAAAAAAAATGGATTCAAATAGAAAATAGCATAAGTAAAACAGCACTGTATAAAAATGTATGGATACCACATAAATATAGAATGTTGAATGGAGACACACACAAAATAACAAAGAATGTCTTTCAAGTATGGGACGCTCTACACAAACAGAAGAAATTGATCTATAACTCACCTTTAATCTCACTTACGAACACTAATCTTTTCATACCAAGAAAAGAAACACGGTTGGGAAACAAAATGGGGCCAGCACAACCAAAAAATATTATAGAACAGAGGAAAATAAAAACACTTCAGAAGATTAACAAAGAAAACAGGTGGGATATTAACCAATGGGAATATGTACAACTAACACATCTGATACAGTCAATACCCACACCAATAAGAGATGAAAATAATCTGACTTCACTAGAAAAATTGTGCTCTATTCAAACACCATTAAAACATGTGATATCAAGAACCTATCAAATATTGACAGATGCAGAGACACAAGAGAAACCTGGTTTTATAGAGAAATGGGAAATAGAAATAAACAAGAAATTCTCAGAACAACAACTTGAAAGAATTATCGCATCCGTACACAATACTGCAACAGACATAAACACAATTGAAATGAACTATAAATGTATCTCAAGATGGCATAAGACCCCTGAAATGATTAATCAATTTAACAAAGATAAATTCTCATTGTGTTGGAGAGAATGCGGACAACTTGGAAAAACTAAACACATATGGTGGGACTGCCCTAAAATAAAGGAATACTGGCGAGAAATCCAGGAAATTGTAAAAGAAATAACTGGGGAAGAATTAGATAACAATATATTTGCTTGTGTGTTTCATGATGTAAAAGTTTCCAATAAAAGATACAGAGAAACACTGCTCCCTCAACTAATAAACGCGGCTAAAGGGCTAATTCCAAAAAACTGGCTGAATAAAAAGAAACCGGATATAAAAGAGTGGTTCGCGCGGGTTGAAAACTATAATAAACTGGATTATCTTTGTAGTTGTGACGATGGCCAACTTGAAAGACATAATAGTAAATGGAGAAGGTGGGAAGACTTTAAGCTGTCGGAGGAATACCTGAATAAAATGTTAGAAGAAAGTGAGCCCTAGGAACAAACAATGGGGAGTGGGGGAGGGAGGGGAGGGCGATGACAGGGGAAAGGGGATGGAAAAGGGTTTAAGTAACGGTAGAATAGAGTTTCATAGGATGGAAGGGGAGGGGGGAGGAAAAGAAAAAAAAGAGAGAGAAAGTTTAAAAGAAATAGCACATATGATGCAAAACCGTTAATAGAGACGTTGGAACCATGAGCGGGTCTCTAGTTCTTGGTGAAAGCTGAGGTGGTTAAAAAAAAAAAAGTCCTTTCCTCCCTTCTTGCTTTGAGTGACAGGTTATTTACATATCTAGCTTGGACATGTTTATCATATGTTATGTTATGTTTATCATAATATGAGGTGATCCACAGTTCATTGTATAATACCAGGATGTGTTATGTGGGGGAGGGGTGGATTTCTCACATTTTATACTGTTTACATTGGGTTTACATCCACTTTTGTGTTCCATGGGCAAAATATTTTCTTTCACCCAACTATGACCACAGATTTCAGAAAATGTAAATATTTCTGCTGCTTTCTCCTTCCTTGTGAACAAGTTGCCACAACCAGGTCACTATTCTGATTAATTTAGGGATCCTGATTCCTTTATTTTTTTTTATTTTTTATCCATAATGGGTTTTTTTACGTCATACTCAATGTCTTACTATCCATGTTGTACCCACAAATTGGATGCATTGCTATTCTTGCATGATATTTATGGTCTGTATGTAACCATTTTTGTTAAGAGTCGGTTCACACTGGGGCGACACGACTTCCAGCACGACTTTCAGAGGCAACTCCAATACGACTTGAGCATGAACCACAGGGCGATCTGGAGCGATTTACAACACGACTTTAATCAGCTCTAGGGGAGGGAGGGGTTTGCCTGAGAAATGCATGTTATCTTCCTGGAAAGTTGATCAGACTTGGAGGCGACTTCCATTAAAATCAATGGGTACAAATTGCCTAGAAGTCTGATTGAAGTAATACAGGAACCTCTTCTGAAGTCGGAGCGACCTCAGTAATGTGTATTAAGATGGCTCCCATTCACTTACATTGCTTTTCTGGACAGCGCGACTTGGGACGACTTGAGGCGACCTGAGGTCGTATAGCAGATCGCCTCAGTGTGAACCGGCTCTAACTCTTCTTTATGGCCTCTTCCATATTTCATCCTGGTGGTATGTTTTGCTGTTTTCTTTTTCTATGTGTGAAATTCCTTTTTAAGATTTATTGTTTATTAAAATTATATAAAAAAAAGAATTTCAGCGACAACTGGTATTTTTTTTTTTAATGATACATAAAAAAAATGCTGCAATAATTTTGACCTTGTGCTGTGTATTTGTGTTCTACAGATAACCAGATGGTGGCTTTATATGACTATGAACCTGTTCATACTGGCGACCTTGGCTTTAAAGCTGGAGACAAGTTGCAGATTCTGGAATCGTGAGTGTGATTTAACAGTACAAATAATCAAGATATAAGACCCTCATGTTTATGATAGTTTAGCTGTCAGCACAGGGTCATTGACACTAGTTATCAGTGAACCACTATGGAGACCGGATCCTCTGCTGCAGTTCCCACACAACGTCTCATACACCAAACCGCTGTACCAAGGGTATGTTGATAATGGATACTTAAAGGGAATGACCCAACAGATGTCGAGCAAAGGAACCATATGGGGTATGATTAAGAAAAAAGAGAAGGGTACATAACGTAATACTCCTCTGCTCGACATCTATTGGGTCATTGCCCATAGGCACCCATTATCAACATACCCTTGGTACAGCGGTTTGATGTTTGAGACGTTGTGTGGGAACTGCAGCAGAGGATCCTTTTTTTAGAGTCTTTCCACGTGTTTATATAGACACCGTGTTCAACAATGCATATAAATGATCAATGGACATTGATCATTTATATGCATTGTTGAACATGGTGTTCACACCACCTGGTGTATTTTCATTTGTCTAGCGCAGTGGTTCTCAACCTTACTAGTGCCGTGACCCCTTGATAAAATTTCCCAATTGTGGGGACCCCTAACAGTAAAATTATTTTCGTAGCGTGGGTTGTCAGCACCCAAGGCAAGAAAAGTAATTTGCACCCCTAACCCACGAAAATGTTGCGCTCCCTGAGTCCTTTCCACTCATACAGTATTAAATTATGGTACATTTTAGAATGTACCACTCTTTCTCTTTGTTTTCCTTTCTTTCCCTTTTATCTCTTTTGATGCTAGTTTCTTGTTTTTTTTCCCCATCCCTCTCTCTAGCCTTCTTTCTTATTATCCCTCTCCCTTTTTCTTTGTTCCTCCCCTCTTTTCCTCTCCATTGCATGTATTTTCAATTTTTATTCCTTCTCTTACTCCTTGGTTTGGGGGTGCGGGGAATGGGATTAGTGGCAGTGCTGGTGGGGGGTGGGATGAGTGGCAATGCTGGGGGGAGTTCTGATCAGCCAACTTAGGTGCTCTTGACATGTGTGTGCATGGGGGTGTGCCAGATGTGCCTGGGCACACCCTAATCCCCTGACATGCTTGCCTTTTTTTTTTACAAGAGAACCCTGACATACTTGTCTACACCTGATGCCCTTCAACACTGCCACTCATCCTATCTCCCCCCAGCATTGCTACTGATCCCCCTTCCACTGGCACTCACCCCCCCATTACTGCCACAAATCCCCCACCGCCACCGATTCCATCAACCCCCAGCACTGCCAATATCCCCCCCATAACCTTGCCACTCATCCCATTTCCCCCAGTACTGCCACTAATTCCATTACCCCACCACAACCACCATCAACACCACGATCCTATCAACTTTCCAACCCTGCCACTGATCCCATCCCCCCCCAGCACTGCCACTGATCCCATCAATCCCCTAGCACTGCCCCCCACCCCCCCCACCACTGCCCAGTACTGCCACTGACCCCATTACCCCCCACCACAACTGCCACTGATCCCATCAACCCCCTAGCACTGCCACTGATCACCCCCCCCCCTCTCCAGCACTGCCACTGTACACCTCCCCCCTCCAGCACTAACACTGATTCCATGGCTTCCAGCACTTCCACTCATTCTATCCCCCCAGCACTGCCACTCATCCCATTTCCCTTCCCCCACCACCACTGCCAACTGATCCCATCTCACCCCCACTTTCTCCCTCTGACCAGCTCAGCCATAAGATGTAAAATGTATTGGAATATTAAAAATTGTTTTAACACATTTCAAAATGTTGGTTTACATTTATTTAAAAGAGTGTGTGTCTGTGTATATATATACCCACACACGTGTGTGTTTGAGTTTTGGGGTGCACATCCTAATCTAATAGGCTGCGCATGCCTATGGCTCTTGATCAAGGTCATCTGATGATCTGCTGATCTGAGAACTGTAGTGGGGATATTTAATGGCAACTATAATCACAGGTAGTGTTAGTCATTGTGTCTCCGGCTTCACTGTGTCTCCAGCTCTGTGGTGTCTCACAGCAGTGACACCTATGCCGAAATCAGGAGATAGGCTCTCCTCCAGCCCCTCCCACTTCACATTGCTCACCAGTCAGCTGACCTCTAGTCTCTACCTCCCCGGCCATGCCGAGAACTGAATGGGCGGCCGCGGGCTTAAGGAACAGCCCAGCTGGGCGGCCACAGGCTCCAGAGACAGCCTTTCTGGGCAGCTGCGAAAAGACTAGGAGAGCAGAGTGGGCTTCAGGAACAGCCCAGGATTTGTTGACCCCTGGCAAATTGTCATTGGACCCCCAGGTTAAGAGCCACTGGTCTAGCGCTATCTTTTTATATGTTGTTTTGTTTTTACCTTTCGTCTATTGTTTTTTTGTAGCTGCTCACTATTCTTGATAGGGCAGAATTTGTTTTGCATTTGTTACCAAACACTGTGTGACAGCTGATTGGAGGAAATGCACACACCCCTTTCACATAGGCAGAGGAAGGAAGGAATGTGCAGAGCTGTGCTGTGACAAGACAAGCTCTCTGCTAACCTATTTATAGCACCCAATCGTTCACAAATTTCAGGCTGGTTTTATCTCGGTTGTCGGAGAACTTGTCAGAAGTTATCATGCTAATAACAGAGGAACAAAACAGCAGAAAGACACAGGACATAGGGCTTTGGAGAGACATAAGTAAACACTTTATATATGTGCCCAGGTCAAATTTAATGAATTGGGTTTACATCCACCTTAAGACCCACTTGAACTTTAAGTGTAAATCAACTTAAATTATTTCAAGCACAAAAAAAATAAGTGTGCAAAGTCTTACACTTCATTGTCTTTTAAAAATCAGTCACATCCTGTTCCTTGCTAGTATGCTGCAGAGACCATTTGCTCTCTGTGTAAGCATTGGTTTCTTTGCCGATTTCCAAATCATTTACTTTTGAGTCAAACCTATAGCTCTGCAATAAGCAAAACACATGGTCCATACTAATTGGAGAACTTTTATATACTGTGCCTGCTGATAAAGACACAGGGAGTAGTAAAAGCAGGAATAAGGTAAAAAAAAAAAGATAAATCTAGGGCATGCTCTAAAGGAAGAGAGGGAGATTGGACATAGATTTGGCCAATGCCTGGACTTACACTTTAATATGACCTCCTCCAAACCATCATCCTAAATCTAAGTTAAACCAATAACATTCTCCCTTACACTGAAACTTAAAGCATATCTAAACCCAAAAATAAAAAAATATATTGCAGCTTACCAATCATTCAGTCTTTAGATGTGGTGGCTACATTTGTTTTCTTTTTTTGGAGGGGGGGGGGGCTTTTTATATAAAATTTTACTTTATTATCCTGTCAGTTACACACTTCGGCCGGGATTCACGTACCGCAGTGTATCTTTGTGCGGGCGTAGCGTATTTTCTTTAGACCTAAGTTACGCCGGCGTAAGCCCACGTAATTCAAAGTAGGCAGGTAGGGGGCGTGTTGTATGCTAATGAAGCGTGACCCCATGTAGATGCATGGCCGAATGAACGGTGCATGCGCCGTCCGTGAACGTATCCATGTGCGCATGCTCAGAATTATGCCGGCTAGAATTCCTAAGATACATCGAACAATGCATACGACGTGAGCGTAACTTACGCCCAGGCGCATTCACGTATGCCTTACGTAAACGACGTAAAATTTGACGGCTGTTCCAACGTCCATACCTTAACATGGGCTGCGCCTCATATAGCAGGGATAACTTTACGCCAGACGTACCCCTTACATAAACGGCGTAGCTTACAGCGACAGGCGCATCTACGTTTGTGAATCGGCGTATCTTGCTCATTTGCATATTTTGCTACAAATACATCCCTCTCTCCTCATCTCTATTATATAGAGGTAGGGAGTTTTTTGTAGTTTACATAAGATGTTTGGGAACAGTGATAACATTGTTTGAAATTTTAGTTCCATGTACAGGAGGTTACAAGGATACATGATATCCGGCAGGATCAACAAGTATTTTTCTGTACCTATCTTGAAAAAATAAAACAAATACAGCCATCACATCTAAGCAGAGTTAAAGGGTAACTCCACTTTTGTGGGGAAAAAAAATAGCAAATCATTTTGTTTTTTTTATAACATCGCTTATACAATTGCGACACAAGTAGTTAAATGTTATTAACAGCTTGCCGACCCATCATTATACAGTGGCAGGTCGGCTCGTTTCCCCGGACCATCGTAGCTGTACGTCGGTCCCTGTAAGCTGGAGAGTGGGTGCATGCACCCGCTGCACAGCGGGGGTGACGATGCTTGTGATCGGCGGTCGCGATGACCACCAGCCACGAGTGATCGTGGGCACGAGAGGAAGAACAGGGGCGTGTGTGTGTGTAATCGCCCAGTAGTGTTAACCCCTTTCCCTGCCAGTAACATTTACACAGTAATCAGTGCCTTTTTATAGCACTAATCGCTGTATAAATGACAATTTTTCCCAAAAATGTGTCAAATATGTCCGCCATAATGTCGTAGTCCCGATAAAAATCGCAGATCGCCACCATTACTAGTAAAAAATAAAATAAAAATGCCATAAACCTATTCCCTATTTTGTAGACACTATGGGCCATATTCTCGTTGCTGGCGGCGTAGCGTAGCGTTTTCTATTTACACTATGCCGCCGCAACTTACAGGAGCAAGTGCCGTATTCTCAAAGCACTTGCTCTGTAATTTGCGGCAGCGCATTGTAAATGGCCCGGCGTATCCCCGCGTAATTCAAAGGGGGCGGCTTGTATTTAAATTAAGCCCGCCCCCGCGTCGAATGAACTGCGCATGCGCCGGCCGTAAATGTAGCCCAGTGCGCATGCTCCATAGTACGCCGCAAATACATTGGTTTCGACGTGAGCGTAATTAAAGCACAGCCCTATTCGCGACGAGTTACATAAACGATGTAAACGACGGAAAAACACGACGCTGTCCAGATGTCCATACTTAACATGGTGTACGCCGGACCTACGCAAGGTTACCCCTCATATAGCAGGGGTAACCTTACGCTTACGCAAACTACGTAACTACGACGACGGCGCGCAAATACGTTCGGGAATCGACGTATCAGGCTCATTTGCATATTCAATGCAGAAATCAAGGGGAACGCCACCTAGCGGCCAGCGTAACATTACAACTTAGATCCGATGGTGTAAGTGACTTACGCCGTCGTATCTCAGCTGAGAATCTGGCCCTATAACTTTTGCGCAAATCAATCCAATATATGCTTTTTGCAATTTTTATTACCAAAAATGTGTACAAGAATACATATAGGTCTAAACTGAGGAAAAAATTTGCTTTTTAAAAATAAAAAATAAAATGGGGCTGTTTATTACAGCAAAAAGTACAAAATATGTTTTTTTTTCAAAATAGGCGCTCTTTTTTTGTTTATAGCGCAAAAAATAAAAACCTCCTCACAGGCAGCTGTGAGGGGATAAACTGTAACAACAACAAGTAGGTTATAAAAGTATTAAGCCTATCAGTAATGAATGTTACTGGACATTGGATGTAGATACCCTAAATATTAAAACGCACACATATTTTTATATATATATATATATATATATATATATATATATATATATATATATATATATCGTAATATAAAATATTACCCTTAATCTACCAATGTGTATATTCTTGTTTACTCTAGTGTTGTATTTCAGAAATGTCATCTTATTTTGCCTTGTAGAAATGGTGAATGGTGGAGAGCCAGGTCACTGTGCACAGGAGAGGAGGGACTGATACCATTCAACTTTGTGGCACCTGTAAGCGGAATCGCCTCAGAGCCGTAAGTGTGTAGGGGAGTGCCTAAAAAACAAAAAGTGTACTAACATTTTTATCTTTTGCACTAATGAACAGTTTTCAAACTGTAAAAAAATGCATAATCCTCTAGCTATCTAGATAATTTCCTCTAGCCTCCTGATGTATCTCTGGGACAGAAAGTAAAGGAAAATTGTAAGCTCTGGTCTGATGAAAGCGCAGCGTGTTGTGATGTACTATGGGCCGCAGTGAATAAAGATGAATGAAATGTAATTTTGTGACATTTCAATAAAGTTGAAAAAAAAAGAAAAAAGGGTTAACAGTGGGGTTGATTTACTATAACTGGAGAGTGCAAAATCTGGTGCAGCTCTGAGGAGAAACCAATCAGCTTCCAGATGTTATTGTCAAAGCATAATTGAACAAGATAAAGTGAGAAGCTTATTTGCTACCATGCACAGCTGCACCAAATTCTAAATGCTCCACTTTTAGTAAATCTTCTCCACTGTGTCATTACAGTGCATCAGCATTGCTCCCTTCACCATACGCACCAGTGGCTGTAGTATAACACACCTGCTGGTGTGAAAAATCCCTTAAAAAACCTTTGCTGGCAGCGCTACGAGTATAGAGACAGCCAAGCCGTTTACATACTCCACTGAACACTCTAGCAATGTTGGTTAGAGTAGTGTGCAGTGGGATATGTCAGACCAATGTTGATCAAAGCACTTTTCAGTGTGGTGTAATGCAATGTTTCTTACTGTAACTCCAGTCCTCAAGTACCCTCAACCGGTCATGTTTTCATTCTTTCCATTATTTTGCACAAATTATTTGATCAATTTCACTGCCTTAGTAATTACCACAGCTGTTTCATCTGAGGCAAATCCTGAAAACATGACCTGCTGGGGGGTACTTGAGGACTGGAGTCGAGGAAATATTGGTGTAATGGATTACAGGATAGCTCCTGTGCAGGCCCGTACTGGGACAAAAAATAGGCCCGGGCATTTTAGACTGAGAAGCCCAGGGGGGGGGGGGGGCACAGCGGGGGTTAATGACAGGATGTGAGGTGAGATAAAGAAAGATAGATTGAAAAATTAAGATAGAAAGAAAGGAAGATAGATAGATAGATAGATAGATAGATAGATAGATAGATAGATAGATAGATAGATAGATAGATAGATAGATAGATAGATAGATAGATAAAAAAGATAGATACAGATAGAAAGAAGGGAAGGAACGAAGATAAAGAAAGATAGAAAGAAATAAGGGGAGGAAGGAAGATAGATAGATAAAAAGTAAGGAAGATAAAGAAAGAAAGAAAGATAGAAAGAAAGAAGGGAAGGAAGGAAGATAGATAAATAGATATAGATAGAAAGGAAGGAAGATGGATAAAGAAAGAATGAATAATATAGAAAGAAAGAAGGGAAGGAAGATAGATAGATAGAGAAAGAAAGATAGATAAAGATAGAAAGAAAGCAGGGAAGGAAGGAAAATAGATAAAGAAAGATAGATACAGATAGAAAGAAAGAAGGGAAGGAAGGAAAGAAGATAGATAGATAGATAGAAATGAAGGAAGATGGATAAAGAAAGAATGAATAATATAGAAAGAAAGAAGGGAAGAAAGATAGATAGATAGATAGATAGATAGATAGATAGATAGATAGATAGATAGATAGATAGATAAATATAAAGATAGAAAGAAAGAAGGGAAGGAAGATAGATAAAGAAAGATAAAGATAGAAAGAAAGAAGGGAAGTAAGAGAGATAGATACAGAAAGAAAGGTAGATAAAGAAAGAAAGAAAGAAAGGAAGGAAGGAAGGAAGTAAGGAAGAAGAAGATAGATAGATAGATAGATAGATAGATAGATAGATAGATAGATAAAGATAGAAGATAGTAAGGAAGGAAGATAGATAAAGATAGAAAAAAAGAAGAGAAGGAAAGAAGATAGGTAGATAGATCTAGATAGATAGATAAAAATAGATAGATAGAAAGAAAGAAGATAGATAGATAGACAGTGGCAGTGCATCTATAGAGGGCGCCGGAGCGCCGCTCCCTCTGGCTCAGCCGCCTCCTCTGGCTCAGCCGCGACAATGGGCACAGTGGCGACAATGGGCACAGTGGCATCAATGGGCACACTGGCATCAATGGGCACACTGGCATTAATGGGCGACAGTGGCGACAATGGGCACAGTGGCAACAATTAAAGGGCACAGTGGCATCAATTGGCACAGTGGCGACAATTAAAGGGCACAGTGGCTGTGTTTGATGGCATGGCACAGTGGCTGTGTTTGATGGCATGGCACAGTGGCTGCGTTTGATGGCATGGCACAGTGGCTGCGTTTGATGGCATGGCACAGTGGCTGCGTTTGATGGCATGGCACAGTGGCTGTGTTTGATGGCATGGCACAGTGGTGACAATTGATGGCACAGTGGCTGTGTTTGATGGCATGGGACAGTGGCTGCATTTGATGGCATGGCACAGTGGTGACAATTGATGGCACAGTGGCTGCGTTTGATGGCATGGCACAGTAGTGACAATTGATAGAACAGTGGCTGCGTTTGTTGGCATGGCACAGTGGTGACAATTGATGGCACAGTGGCTGCGTTTGATGGCATGGCACAGTGGTGACAATTGATGGCACAGTGGCTGCGTTTGATGGCATGGCACAGTGATGACAATTGATGGCCCAGTAGCAGCATTTGATGGGCCCAGTGGCTGCATTTGATGGGCACAGTAAGGCTTAATAACCGTTCGTGGACCACCGGGGCCCACCGGGCATTTGCCCAGTATGCCCTATGGCCAGTCCGGGCCTGCTCCTGTGTGATAGCTATGTGGTCAGGCTTTGATATGTGCTGGTAACACAGGTTTTGTTTTTTTAACCTTTGCTGTAGCACTTAGCAGATAACAGAAAATATACAAGAGACATATTCATTACCGTATGTGCAGTATGACTGCATTACAGTAATAAATTAGAAGGATTAATTTGCGTTTAAATGTGTGTTGACTGGAACTACATTATTAAAGAAAGGGGAATGTTAATAAAAAGGGAATGTGACATTCACCGAACATTCACTGCATATGAACCAATCGCTGAAATACATGCATCAGAAAGATACACCTTCAGTCAATGTTTTGTGAATGTCACATTTATTGCTTTATCCCCTCTTATATCAACAATGTACGGTATTATACACAACCATGACACTAAAGATGTGATTCAGCCTGTTAATTTTTTTTCAGCTGGTTCTTCAAGAACCTTGGACGGAAAGATGCAGAGCGTCAGCTTTTAGCCCCAGGAAATCAGCAAGGATCATTTCTAATAAGAGAGAGTGAGACCAGCCAAGGTATTTTAGTCCACAAACTGATGAAGGAACCCAGATGTAGTTGTCCTCATAAAAAAAGAGAAATATTGGCACCCATTAACACAGTGATTATCCCTTTCTGACAACCCAACTTTCTTATAGCTCCTTTGTAAAGCCCTGCACCACCAGTTGCTTGTTTTAACTGGACCCATCACTTGCAAAGTTAATTAAAAATAGCAAATCTAAATCAATTGTCCAATAGAAGTGTTTTGTCAGATAATCCGACCGTCTGTATGCTCCATCGGACAATTGTTGTCGGAATTTCCGACAACAAATGTTGGCTGTGCATGCTCTCAAATGTGTTCCGTCAGATTATCTGATTGTGTGTACACAAATCGGTCAGACTAAAATCCAAAGTACAAACACGCATGCTCCGAACCAATGCTAACCATCAGACAACATTAGCAGAAGTTGTCCAAAGGGTGGCGCTAAAGAGCAGAAAAGCCACGTAGTTTTGTGAATTTTGGATGAAAAAGTTCTGCCGTCTGTATGCAGAACAAGTTCACACCCAACGCCCTTCGGACAAAAATCCATGGATTTGTCCTATGGAAGTCCGATCGCCCTTCGGACAAAAGTCCTATGCTTTGTCAGCAGAAAATCCGATAGTGTATATGAGGCTTTAGAGTGCCTTCACTGTATCCATGAAGGAGCAGGTTAGCCACCCTTGGACAGCAGCATTGTCAAACTATGGAGAGTCTAAAAAAAATATTCTGTGCTAGGTAATGTATATGCCAATATTCAATGAATGCTACACTAAGTGATAATGTGAATAATCAGTAAGATTGACAGCTGCACTCACAATATTGCACACACACAAAATTAACAAAACACCCTAAAGAAAAAAATGCTGTGCTGTCTATATGTGCAATATTGTATAAATTGTTAAACAAAGAAGAATTCATACAAATATAACATGCAAAGGGCTTCAAATCACTGGTTTAGATAATTAAATAATAATAAGCTCCTTACCAGAAATATAAGCCCCTTGCAGGTCAAAAAACGCATCAATAGATAAACATCCACAAAGGAGTGACTCTCAGCAGGCAACCACTTGAATGCATCTCTTACATGCAGTGTTGTTCATCTTCCTTTAAAAAAGTAACTAGTTACAATTACAAGTTACTTGCCCGAAAAAGTAAGTGAGTTAGTGACTCAGTTACATTATTGGCAAAGTAACTAGTTACTCGGAAAAGTAACTGAGATTTTTTTTTTATATTCTACAATGCAATTACGTTCTATAACATCTTTAATATCAAAGATGTTTATATTAACTGATTGAAGAATAAAATCACTATATACAGTATTTTAGAACATTTCGTACTGTGTACAATTATTAATATCATCATCACACTCCACCTGCCCAGGCAGCAATACTGTACAATATAGATTCAGTGTGCAGTGTGAGTGACACTGCTGCAGTGCACACTGAATCTATATTGTACAGTATTGATGCCTGGGCAGGTGGAGTATGATGATGATGATGATGATAATATTAATAATTGTACACAGTATTGCATTTGCTGGGCCTGCCATATACTGTACTGTACTATACGGTATATCTGCACTACAAAATTCCTTTACAAACATGTTATTACTAATGACATTTTAAAATATGCATTATTTGTAAAGGAATTTTGCAGTGGTTATACAGTATAGTACAGTATATGGCAGGCCCAGCAAATGCAATACTGTGTACAATTATTAATATCATCATCACACTTCACCTGCCCAGGCAGCAATACTGTACAATATAGATTCAGTGTGCACTGCAGAAGTGTCACTCACACTGAATCTATATTGTACAGTATTGCTGCCTGAGCAGGTAAAGTGTGATGATGCTGGGCCTGCCTGGGCATGTGGAGCGGTCCGGTGGAGTGTCCCGTCATCTGTCGTCCCCCCCCCGTCCCCCCACTCCCAATCCGATGCTGCTCGCCTCGGCTCCTCACCTGCACAGGGCCACGGCCCACGGTCGGTCGGTCGGTGCACTGCTGACGCGGTGAGTGTCCCCGGAGTCCGGACCGTTGGTGGTGGAGTGGAGCCTCCGCGGCGGCCGGGGGAGATATCGGCGGCTGAGGTGACGGTGAGGAGGTGAGCCAGACTCACTCCCTCCCGACCCGTCACACTACACTGCTGCGGGCGGGAGACTTCAAGCGCGTGCATGCGCCAGCGTCACGACGTCGACGACAGGTCGACACATGACCCGGAGCTGGCCTGTGACCCAATCACAGGCCAGCTCCATCCCGCCCTGAGTGAGAGTCTGCCCGGACTGCCCCCCCCCCCCGCGCGCTTAATGTAACTCGGTAACGCCGCCAATGTAATGGCAACGGCGTTGCCGATGGGGTAATAGTAATCAGGTAGATTACTAGTAGTGTTGCTCACGAATATTCGCATTGAGAATATTCATTACGAATATTGCATATTCGAGTATTCGAGAATAAATCTAATATCGCGGTGAATATTCGCTATTGCGAATATTCGTATTTTTTCAAATTTATTTTTAAAACAGATCACATCCTAGTGATCTCTATCGACGTCTAAAAGCATTGCTGGTATGATTAGAGACCCTGGGCCGAGTAGCTGAAGCGATCCTTTTATGTTGCCGAATATTCGCAATGCGAATATTCGTATTACGAATATTCGCAAATATTTCTCTGCCCTTCTGTGTTTTGTGTATGAAAAAAAAAAAAAATGTAGCATTAGTTTAGTCATATAAGTTTGTGTAAGTAGAGTTAGTGTTTAGTGCATATTAGTTTAGTAATCCAGGAAATGATCTCCGTTTTCGCATGTTGCCGAGAATTTTGCAATCAATTTCACATTCGCATTAGCGAAATTTCGCATTCGCATTAGCGAAATTTCGCCAATTTTTTTTTTTTTATTAAATATCTCGAATATTGGATATTAATGAATATTTCGAGAATATTCTTCTATATATTCGTGAAATATCGCAAAATCGAATATGGCGTATTCTGCTCATCACTAATTACTAGTTACCCCTTGGAGGGCAATCGTTACGTAACGGCGTTTATTTAAACGCCGTTACTTACAACACTGCTTACACGGGGGTGTGGTTCAAAAAACAAAGGCTGCTGTGTTAATGCTGTTGCTATATTGCATCAATTATATATATCATTATATCATTATCATTTATCATTATTTTGCCCATAGTTCCATTTTAATGGGTACATACTTTCATAAAGTTGGTAAGGATTGTGTTGGAGCACTGCTTTCTTCCTACTAATTTTAATACCATCACTGATGCCTCTTCAGGTTCCTATTCCTTATCTGTGCGGGATCTTGATCAAGTTCAAGGAGAAGTAGTGAAACATTACAAGATCCGGAACATGGATAATGGAGGTTTCTACATTTCTCCAAGAATAACTTTCAAAAATCTTCGGGAACTTGTGCAACATTATTCGGGTAAGCATTTCTTCTCTGACTGTAAGGGAAAGTACAAAACTCTCAAAACAAATACAGAAATTAACATTGTTTCAGGGGGATATTTTTTGTATGTTATTTCTGTAGATATCCTATTTATATGTTCAGGACTTTCACACTGATGTGCTTTTGCAACGCTCAAATGCATCTTTACAGAATGACAAAAGCAAATTAAGTTTATTCCCCTTTAAATCCTATGTTCACACCAGTGTACTGTGTTTCTGCTGTGTTTTAAAAAGTCCTGTGTGCTGCATCTGTGGTGCGCTATGTAAAAAGTGCACCAAAAATGCACCAACCCCTTCCATAGAAGTCAATGGAAATGCACCAACAAATGTGTTTTAGCCCAGGTTCTTGGGGGGAAATGAAGCCGTGCAAGTTCAACTGACCTTGCACGATTTTACTCCCGCTTGTCAGTCCCAATTTTGGCCATGATTACAGAGACATCTGTGCTGTCTCTGCTTTGACATGCGATTTGACATGTCCATGAACCAGAGCTCAATGTTATTTAAGGACTGAAAAGCTTTATGTTAATATTTAATTTTGACCACAAGCAGCAGTTGAATAACTCTATAGCCCAGTACACACGGCGGAGGTTCTCGGCAGAAACCAGCGAGAACCTCGCTGGCATCCTGATTCTGCGAGCATCCCGTCGGGAATGCCGTTGAGCCGAAATAGAGAGCAGGCTCTCTATTTGCTCGACGGCCCGTCGGGATGAATGGCTGGTCGCCTTTCCCGACGGGCTGGTCGCCGAATCTGACGGCCGGCCGAGAACCTCGACGGGCGGAAAGATGTGTTCCGTCCGTCGAGGTTCTCTGACGTGTGTACGCGGCCTATTTGATATCATTAGCTTTTAGAGGCTGATTAAACCTGGCCATAGATTGATAGAAATTCATCAAGTTCAGCAGGAACCGACTGAATTTCAATCCATCAATGACAGCTCCCATTCCAGAAATCAACTAATGATAAACTTTTCTTGAACTGGCCTGTTGGAAATGTTTCCTTCAGCACGGCGGCAAATTGGCTGCAGTGCTAAACAGTGTATTCTGACAGCTGTCAGGGAATGCCAGAAGGATTAATTTAGTCAGCTAAATTGATCGTTTTACCACAGTGCCTCCAAAACAATGAATAACACGACAAGACCAAAGTGAGTATAGACTGCAGATTATCAAAAACTATTTTATATTTATTACAATAAGTCACTTACAAACACCACTAACAATTTACAAAGAATTGCTAAAGTTTTTGTGTATCTGTTGAAATAAACATAGAGCCAGATTCACAAAGCACTTACGCTGGAGTATCAGGAGGTGCGCTTGCGCAATTGGAAATATGCGCCTGCTTATCTAAGCACAGGCCCTTTTATCATTCTGTAAGCATTTATATTATTTGATTTGGCAGCAGATGTACAATATTCTGTTTTATCTAGTATCCTTGGATGGACTGTGTACATTGCTAAAGGACCCATGTGAAACTAAACGTCCACAAAAACCTTGGTGGGCTGATGAATGGGAAATCCCTCGCAACAGACTGCAGTTGGCAAAAAAACTAGGAGCAGGCCAGTTTGGAGAGGTGTGGATGGGTAAGTAGATTTATTTAAAATGTAGCTAATTTATGTTAATCTGAACTTTTTTTTTTTTTTTTAAGTTTCAATAAATCTATATTTTTTTCATTATTAAGATGAATGTAGAGTTTTTACCAAAGCACTTCTTGTGAAGTATACATAAGTATTTGGTAGTATTTTTGTGAAGTATGTGATGAAAAAAATTCTGCATACAGGCAAGGAGGCTTGGAACCTACATGTCACTAAATATATGAAGAATATATTACATAACTGCCAAGCAGAAATTTCTGTAGGCATAGCTACCTTAGAAATCAGGGAAGGTTTAATCTCCTTAAAGAGTTTGTAAAGGAATTTTTTTTATCTTAATAGCTTTCTTTACCTTAATGCAGTGCTGTTTTCATGTCCTCATTGTTCGTTTTCGCTCTCAAGTTGCTGTAATTCTTCTCTGATCTCCACACTTCCTGGTTGTCTGTTTCCTGATAATCACAGAGCTGGGAGCTTTCTCTCTGTGGTCACTAATCAAGGGGGTGTGATTACTGTGTGTCTAAAACCCCTCAGCACCAATCAGTTTCGTTTTCCAAACCATCACTGCTCTGTATTGGCTCTGTGGCTCAGTACAGCACAGGCAGGAAACAACATGCAAAAACGAAACTAGAAACTGCAGGTACATTATATGATTGATTTTTATCTATTTGTAATCGTTTTTAAAAGGAATCAGTTAACTAATATGTCTCTATACCCTGTAAACAGTCATTTCAGCATGAATTTTTTTTTATTTACAACTCCTTTAACTAAGTAAAAGTTCAGCCTAAAACGAAAATCTCTCAATCTACTTGCAGCCACATTCTAATGCCGCGTACACACGATCACTTTTTGCGATGAAAAAAAACGATGTTTCAAGTGATGAAACAAAACAACGTTTTTCAAACTTCATTTTCCAAAAGGACGTTGCATACACACCATCGTTTTTCCAAAATGCTCTAGCAAAGCGTGGTGACGTAAGACACGTTCGACGGCACTCTGTTCCATTGAAGCTCCGTCTCATAACTTGCCTCTGAGCATGCGCGGCTTTAAAAACGTCGTTTTCAACATCGTTTTGCCCACACACCATCACTTTTTATGACACAAAAAACAACACAAAAAATTCAAGCATGTTCGAATTTTTTTTGGGACAAAAAACGACGTTTTGCCCACACACGATCAATTTAAATGACGTTTTAAAAAACGTTTTTTTTCATCGCAAAAAAACGACCGTGTGTACGCGGAATAAGACTAACCTATCAAACTCTGTAAAGCAAAAAATCGCTCTACATACAGTTTCTGAAGCCGCTCCGGTCCATTGCAAAGCTGAGCTGTCAGTGGTAGCTTCTGTGTGTGGGAGTGTGCAGGACAGGAAACCGAAAATGAAATCCCCATAGTAAAGCCCTGTACACATGATCGGAATTTCCGATGGAAAAAGTCAGACAGACTTTTTCCATCGGAAATTCTGACCCTGTGTATGCCCCATCAGACTTTTTTCATCGGAATCCAGAGGAATTCTGTCAGAGTTTAGATAGAGAACATGTTCTCTTTTACTCCGATAGAATTCCGTCGGAATTCCGATGTGATTTTGGCCGGGTCAAAAGTCTGACCGTGTGTAATAATATGGGTGATGTCCCTTTCCAGGCATTTCCCAGCCATTGTCGACTGTCTTCTGCACACAGCTTCCGCCGCTGGAGACTGGATTAGCTGCAGAAAAGGTATTTATAGCAATTGTTGACTTACAGGGTTAGATAGGTTAGTCTTAAAATGTGGCTGCAAGTAGAGTTATGCTGCATACACATGGTCGGAATTTCCGACAAGAAATGTTCGATGTGAGCTTTTGGTCGGAAATTTCGACTGTGTGTAGGCCCCAGCAGACATTTTCTGTCGGAATTTCCGACAGAAAAAATTTGAGAGCTGATTCTCAAATTTTCCG
Source organism: Rana kukunoris (assembly GCA_029574335.1). NCBI lineage: Eukaryota > Metazoa > Chordata > Amphibia > Anura > Ranidae > Rana > Rana kukunoris. Next base: position 318,323,595 of record CM056050.1, on the reverse strand, counting down.
ACTGCGAAAGTTCTTGTCAGAAATTCCGATCGTCTGTATACAATTCCGACGCACAAATCCGACGCATGCTTGGAATCAATTTGACACATGGTCGGAATCATTGAACCTTTATTTTTCTCGGCTCATTGTACGTGTTGTACAGTCGGAATTTCTGACAACATTTGTGTGACCGTGTGTATGCAACACAAGTTTGAGCCGACATTCGGCCGGAAAAAAATCCACGGCTTTTTTGTCGGAAATTCTGATCATGTGTTTGCGGCATTAGAGATTTTAGTATAAGGCTGAACTTCAACTATAATGCCGTGTACACACGACCGTTTTTCGGGTTGTAAAAAATGAAGTTTTTCATTAAAAACGATCGTACGTGGGCTGCAGAGCATTTTTCACAACGTAAAAAATGGCCGTTAAAAATTTAGAACATGCTCTAATTTTCATGTCGTTTTTAACGTTGTAAAAAATGGTCGTGTGTGGGCTTTAACGACGTGAAAAAAACGCGCATGTTCAGAAGCAAGTTATGAGACAGAAGCGCTCGTTCTGGTAAAACTAACGTTCGTAATGGAGATAGCACATTCATCACACTGTAACAGACTGAAAAAGCGCAAATCATCTTTTACTAACACAAAATCAGCAAAAGTAGCCCCAAGGCTGGCGCCATCCGCTTTATAGTGCAGTCGTACATGTTGTACGTCATCGCGCTTTGCTAAAGCATTTTTTTAACGATCGTGTGTAGGCAAGGCCGGTTTAACAATAATCGGTTGAAAAAAACATATTTTTTTAGACCAATAAAAATTTCATTTTTTAAATCCCGAAAAACGGTTGTGTGTACGCGGCATAACTGTCAGAGCAGGGAACAGCCCTGTGAAAGCGTAAAAAAAGTAGCTATATATCAAGAAACATTTGTTTTTATATATTTCTACTTACCAGTTCTTAGGTGTGGTGGCTGTAGTAGTTTTTTTCCTAGACTTTTTTTCCTTCCTTTCCTGCAGAAAAGTAATTTGCTAGATTCCCCATCAACACAGACAGTGTTGATACAGGGATTCCTCATGCCGGGCCATTGTCTTTTCCCCTGGCAGGGAAGGTGAGGGAAGCCGTCTCCGCCGGGAGAAGACAGTGATTATTGCTAGCGGCTATAGCAGTCAGTAGCGATAATTGCAGGTAAAAGCCGGTATTCTTGTTGTACCCAAGTTAATTGATTGATTGGTAGATTCAGCCTGCCCATACACATTTCGAATCTCACCCGATTTCTGCTGAACCAGCCGAGATTTAAACCATGTATGGCCTGCCTAACACACTTTCTTTTCTAAGGTAACAACGCTAACTCACTCAATTAGTGATTCCTGTTTAACCACTTGCTGACGGCCGTACGACTTTGTACGGCCGCAGCGCAGTCCTGAATCCCTGACTGGCCGTGTTTTTACGGCCGCCCCTTTTGGCGTTCCCAGCGCGCGCTCCCGAGCGCGCAGTGGGGAACTCCTGTGCTGGCCGTGTCCCTCGGACACAGCCAAACACAGATCGCGGTAAATAGCCAATCACATCGGCTATTTACAGCGCGATCTGTGCGGCCAATGAGAGATGATCTCATATGTAAACATATGAGATCATCTCTCATTGCCGACTCTCCCTCCTCACACAGACAGCGCGTGTAAGGAGGGAGAGAACTGTGAGTAAAACAGCGCTGAAAAAAAATGTCACCAACCTGTGCCCACACAGTGCCCCCCAGTACTATAGTGCCCACCACAGTACCACAGTGCCCCCCAGTACTACAGTGCCCCCCACAGTACCACAGTGCCCCCCACAGTACCACAGTGCCCACCACAGTACCACAGTGCCCACCACAGTGCCCCCCACAGTACCACAGTGCCCCCCACAGTACCACAGTGGCCCCCACAGTGCCCACCACAGTGCCACAGTGCCTCCCACAGTACCACAGTGCCCCCCAGTACCACCGTGTGCCAACCAGTACCACCGTGTGCCCACCAGTACCACTGTGCCCACCTGTGCCTACCAGTACCACCTGTGCCACTGTGCCCACCTGTGCCACCGTGCCCACCTGTGCCACCATGCCCACCTGTGCCACCATGCCTACCTCAGTGCACATCTGCAATCAGTGCCCACCTGTGCCACCTCATCAGTGCCTACCTGTGCCATCTGTGGGCATTTGTACTTTCCTGGCTTGTTAGGGTCTCAAGAAATGAGAGAGGCCTTCAGTACATCAGGTGTGATCAGATGTGATAATTTTTTATGATTTGCACTATAGCTTGTAGACTCTAAAACTTTCACACAGACCAAAAAAAATCCAAAAACTTTGGGTTATTTTTATCAAAGACATGTAGCAGTATAAATTGTGGCCAAAATTGATGAAGAAAATTCATAATTTGCAAAATGTTATCACAGAAACTAAGAATTTTTTTTTTTTTTTTCCAAATTTTTGGTCTTTTTTCATTAATAGCGCAAAAAATAAAAACCGCAGAGGTGATCAAATACCACCAAAAGAAAGCTCTATTTGTAGGAAAAAAAGGACAAAAAAATCATTTGGGTCCAGTGTTGCATGACTGAGTAATTGTCATTCAAAGTGTAAGAACACTGAAAGCTGAAAATTGGTCTGGTCAGGAGGGTGTTTAAGTGCCCAGTATGGAAGTGGTTAAACTACAACTAAAGGCTCCTGTACTCTGGGCAGCATATATTTTTTGGGGGGGGCGGTGTGTGCGCTGCTCCATGTGTCACAAAGCAGACGAACGGCGGACAGATGTGTATGGGGCCAGGGGATGTAGAGTTGCAGAGCTGTTATCAGGACGCTACGAGGTCGACCGGCAATTTTTGTGATTGACATCCAGCAGGATTCATCATGAAGACAGTGTTGGTGTGTGTGTGCTCACGGCTGGTAACATTCCTTGGTTAACATATTGTAAAGTGTGCAGAGATATGTGGGAGGTGTGATCCAGCTGTGTGTTGTCTCCGCACTGCTCACTTTCTATACAGAAGGAAGTCTCTGCTCTACCTGGGAGAGTGAGGTGGCACTGTGCACAGCCTATCCTGGCTAAGCCTGGAGTGAGGGTTTTTTCTGGGTGTCCTAGCTCACGTCATTCTTCAGGTCACTTCCTGGTGTCCAGCCATTGCCATGAATTGTTCTGAAGAGATGTAAACAGATGTGGGGGAGGGGGTGACTTACTCTTGTGAGGGCTCACTATTCTTACGGCCTGCTCTGACCCCCAAAGGGGGGTATTCTATGTGGTGTGTATGGGGCACCTGTCCTCTCCTTATCATGGTGCTATCCATGAGTCCTCACATTCCCCAAGTGTTTTCTCAAAGGTGACCTCTGCAGTTCTGCTGTCTAAACACCCCATTGCTCTCCCTGTGAAGGCCCAGCTATACTTCTCCTTCTCTCTCTCTCCCCCTTGCTCTCCCCTGCCTCCATCTTTCCCCCCTCTCTCTTTCTCTCCCACTCTCTCTCTCTTCCCCTCCCTCTCCCCTCTCTCCCCCCCTCTTGCTCCCATCTCTTCTGCCTCCCTCTCCCCAGAGGTTAAAGGGTCACTAAAGGAAAATGTTTTTGCTGAAATGACTGTTTACAGGGTATAGAGACATAAAAGTTAACTGATTCCTTTTAAAAATGATTAAAAATAGATAAAAATCAATCATATAATGTGCCTGCAGGTTAGTTTCACTTTTAAACTGCCTTCATGTTTCTGTGAAGAAGAGAGAGACACAGAACAAAAACAAACAAATCCAGGGCAGTGTTTTGTTTTTAAAATGAATCTGGTTCTGGGAAGTTTTAGACACACAGTAATGACAGCTTAGACCACAGTGAAAAAAGCTCCCACTATGGTGGTTATAAGGAAACAGACAAGCAGGAAGTGTGGAGATCAGAGCAGGATTACAGCAACATCAAAGCAAAAACGAACAATGAGGACATGAAACCAGTACTGCAGTAAGGTAAATGAAGGTATTTAGCTAAAAAAAATAATTCCTTTAGTGATCCTTTAAGCCTGAAAAGGAAAGGGTGGAGTTTCTACAGATAAAGGGGTGGATCTTAAACACGAAGAGGTGTGACAAATTTACAAAACTAAAATACACCACTGCCTGTACTACAGTCGAAACAAGTACCAGATCCAGTTACTGTATGATGCACAAGCTTTCTAAACTAAACAAAAACGTCTTTTACCTTCCCTGACTGAGCAAGGAACAGTGCCCGTACATGGACTCCACGTGTAGATCTAATTAAAGGGGAGATATGAAGACAATGATATGGTTTAGAAAAGTTTGTCACCTCTAAGTAGTAGTACATCCAACCAGATATCTAAAAAATGCCCCTATTTATTATTAGCAATATGGACCCATCTCTCTGCTTCCAAAATGCTCTTTGCTTCCCTTCGCCAATCTCGTAAAGTCAGGCATCAACTTTGTTTCCAAAATCAGGCATTCAACCCTTCGCTGCATTGAAAAGTTATGGGATAACTCTGCGTTTTTAAGATTTTAGTGAGGTAGGGGTAGTGTGGAATAAGTATGGCAAGGGAGCAAAGTCGATGGGTCTCAAGGTAGGTTTTTGTATCCAGGGAGTGATCTCCTGACATAATTTCTGAATCTTAGGGCAATACCACCATGGGTGTAGAAATGTGCCTTTCTGGGGGAAGCCTCTTCTACATCTGGAATCCATTCCCAGAAAATATCTAGCTAAATGGCTGGTGTGTTTTATACCACCAGGAAAGAAATCTGTAATAGGATTCCTGGGTTCTAGTACTAATGGAGAAGGCATGGGTGAGTTTCGGGATTTTATGTATTTTAGTTGATGTGAAACTTATTGCCAAGTCTGTTTCCCATTCTTGGATGAAACACAAAGCAGAATGGGTATGAAGGCCAAGTGAAAATGTATACATTTGTGACAAGAGATGCTTGGAGTCCTGCCTATGATCACATCTGGTTTCAAATTCAGTGAGGGAGTCAGAGGCACGTAGTTTAGGACTCAATTTGCAAAAAAAATCATGTATCTGCCTACAGCGCCAAAAATCCTTCAGGAACCCCCCATATTGTTGTTGTAATTGCTCTAAGGATAAGAGGTGGCCAATTTTAAACAGCTGGTGTTGCCATTGACACCTCATATTTTGAAAAAAAATTGCCGACAGTTTATGATCTTCCGAGCCCACACAGACACCCCCAACGTCTGTATTCAGCCGAATCTCCCAAAAAAGATTTCAACACCAAGGCAAATAAAAGTGGGGAGAGTAAACACCCCTGTAGGGTGCCATTACAAATTCAAAAATGGTTGGAACAGAACAGTTCATTTTTACCCTGGTCTCTGGCCTGTGGCAAAGACCAAGCTTTGCAGGGTCACCTCCATGAACAACCAATCCACCCTGTTCTAATTAAGTATAGAAGTGACAGTACAAACTGTGAGCCATTTTCAGTTGACATATTCCACTAGATAAAGGGACTTGCTGACTTTTTTTTATAAACCATTGGTTATTTAATTCTATGGGCATGTGCAAATTGTATAATATTTCTTATCTTTCTGCATTACATTTCGTTTTGTCCTCTTGAACAGGGTTTTACAATGGCCATACAAAAGTTGCCATAAAAAACCTTAAACAAGGCACAATGTCAGCAGAAGCATTCCTGGCTGAGGCCAATCTAATGAAACAACTACAGCATCCGCGACTGGTCCGATTACATGCTGTGGTGACCGAGGAACCTATTTATATTGTGACAGAATATATGGAAAATGGTACGTTTTATCAAAATATATATATTGTAATGCAATTTCGGTGATAAACATTTTTTGGCAATAAGACTTCTGATTTAGCCAGCAGTTAAACAGCATTTGTGTGAATGTAGGAAATACTTTCAAAGGTGTTCTACTCTCAGAAGAATTTATTTTTATTTTGTTTTAATAAGAGTTTCATGTGAAAGCCCTCACAAAAACATGATTATTAACATTTGTTTTAAACAGAACTGAGTAAGGGCCCTTTCACATGAGCTTTCCAATCAGACAAACCTGATTGGAAGCTCCATGCAACTCCATGGACAGGCGCACTATTTACAGCCATGTCTGTCCAGGTCTTGGGGGGGAAAAAAAGGAAAAGGACTGTGTCTTTCTTAGTTTTTCCAGACCTAAACATGACGGAATAGAGGTAGCCTGATGTAAACAGACATCAGAGCCTGTTTATATCCGCCTACCCATAGAGTTATCATGGTTTCATCCATGTCCGCCAGACACAAACTAAATAGGTATGGATGTTAAAAAACCGACATCGATTCCATTTGGCTCTGATTCAACAGGGGATCTGCTCATGTATCCCCTGCTGAGCGGAACAGACTCCACTCCAAGTGAAAGAGCCCTAAATTGGATGTAAAGCCTCACATATACCCAGTGAAGTGAAGACCCTCAGATGATACAAGGAGATGAAACAAATTTCCCTACATAAGTTTTACATATATATCTGCTGTCTTCAGCTTTTTACATTCTTTAGAAAGTGCACATTGTGTTAGAGATTTCTCTTCCTGTTTCAGCAGTGGGAGGGCAGTCTGAGCATACACTTGTTAGTGAGCTGATTGGAGGAAAGGCACAGGAACGGAGAAACATGCTTACCTCCCCGTCACAAATTTGCAGCTGCTTTTATCTCCTGTGTCGGAGAGCTTGTTAGAATTTATTATGCTGATAACAGAGGAAGACACAGGACTTAGGGCTTTGGACAGTGCCATCTTAAGAGCATTATAGGCCCCCGGGCAATACAGTGCACTGGGGCCCTGTCTACACAACCACGCCAGGGCTGTCTTTTCCATTGGGCACACTGGGCAGTTTCCCAGGGGCCCCACTTGCCTGGGGGGCCCCCATCGGCTGCCCAGCGACCCCAGTAAAAAATGGTGGAGAGTGGCGGGTCAGAACTGTAGAACTGTATCGTGTCTACAGTCTCTGAGGAAGAGTCTGGAGAGGAGTTAAGAGTGGGAGCGCCGCTGGGATGGGGGTCACAGGAGAAGTCAGACATGAAGAGACTATAGCATAAAACCAGAGCAGCCAAGCTGGAGCCATCTGACTGAGCCTTGCATGGTGCACCTGAGAGGAGGTCAGTGATAGCACCACCAGGCCAGTCTAAGGGCGGGTGGTTGCTAAAGAAAGGGGGGAGTGAATACAAAAATATTAGTGCCCCCCTTACCTTAGTGTATTTACTCTACGGAAGGTGGTTCCCCTTTACATCAGAGTCTGCAGGATTCCCCCTTACAGTGCTAGGGGGAACTCAGTCTGAGGACCGTGATGTAATTGGGAACTCTGATGTAAAGAGAAAGCAGTGGATTCTGATATAAGGTGGTCTCTGGTCACCAGAGCCCCCCTCCACATCAGAGTTCCCCCTTACATCATGATCTGCAGTGTTCCCCTTTACATAAGAGTTCCCTTTCACTGTAAGGGGGAATCCTGCAGACTCTGATGCAAGAGGAAACTCTGATCAGGCTGGGTTACAGTAACCTAACCTTCATGCCAATGAAGAAATTTGTAAAACTGTAATTTTAGGTACTTTTTTGCAGTGCCAATAAAAAATTGTGGTTCTGCCAGTAAATTTCATGATTTTTGGCAGTAAATTCTTGTGCGTGGTAACCACGCACAAGAATTTACTGCCAAAAATCATGAAATTTACTGGCAGAACCACAATTTTTTATTGGCACTGCAAAAAAGTACCTAAAATTACAGTTTTACAAATTTACAGAGTTGCATTGAGACAGAATAGCTTTATGCCGCGTACACACGGTCGTTTTTTGTCATGAAACAAAATGACGTTTTAAAAAACGTCATTTAAAATGATCGTGTGTGGGCAAAACGTTGTTTTATGTCTTCAAAAAAACGACCAAAAAAAAAATTCGAACATGCTTAAATTTTTTATGTCGTTTTTCAGAATGTCGTCTTTTGTTTCACAAAAAATGATCGTGTGTGGGCAAAACGACGTTTAAAACGACGTTTTTAAACCCGCGCATGCCCAGAAGCAAGTTATGAGACGGGAGCTTCAATGGAACAGAGTGCCGTCGAAAGTGTCTTACGTAACCGCGCTTTGCAAGAGCATTTTCAGAAAACGATGGTGTGTATGCAACATCGTTTTATAAAATGAAGTTTGAAAAACGTTGTTTTGTTTCATGAGATAAAACAACGTTTTTTACATCACAAAAAGTGATCGTGTGTACGCGGCATTAGTGAAATAGGAAAGGAAAGATTTTATGTTAACATATCTCTAATCTCTAATTGTGCTTCTGTCTCTCTCCCAGACAGAGTCACAATCCTCAAAGAGTAAAGGCGTTACCTGTATTCACTCATACATTTTTTTCTTTTGATTTTGAAATTAAGCATTAATTCCTTTCTCTTTACTCCAGGAAACTTGGTTGATTATTTGAAGACATCACAAGGCCTCAAACTAAATGTATATAAACTCATAGACATGTCAGCTCAGGTAAGAAAGCAAGCCTGAAAAGTATGAAACTTGTCATCCAAAGTAAAATAACAAAATGTTTGTGATGATATTCCTTCCATCCATGTTTAAAACTTTTCAGTTGACTCAGAATAGTAAATTTAATACTAATTGGGTTTTTAAATATTTTACACTTAATTTTACGATTTCCTTTATCAATAGGTGGCAGAAGGAATGTCCTTCCTGGAACGCAAAAATTACATCCACCGGGATCTGCGAGCAGCTAATATCCTGGTGTCGGACACTCTGTGCTGCAAAATCGCAGATTTTGGCTTAGCTCGTATAATAGAGGACAACGAGTATACAGCCAGAGAAGGTACATGCTTGCATTGCATTTTAAGAAGCAGTACAGACAATACAGTACAAAAGTGAATAAAATAACATTTTAAAGCGGAGGTCCACCTGAATTTTTTTTTTTACAAATACTGCAGCTGCTGACTTTTAAAAAATGGACACTTACACGTCCAGGGTGCCCGCAATGTCGGCAGCTGAGGCCGAGCAATCGCTTGTCTCTCAGCTGCCTCCTCCACCATTCTCGGTGAGGGAATCAGGAAGTGAAGTTTAGCGGCTTCACTGCCCGGTTCCCTACTGCACATGCCCCAGTGGCGCGGCCCGTCCTCACTGGTCCCCGCTCTCTCCTGGGAACAGTGTGTTTCCCAGAAGAGAGCGGGGTGGTGGGGTGGGGGGGTGGCGTGACTCCCACAGGAGTCTGTGCCCGGAAGTAAGTACAAATATCTTAGACAGGTATCTGCACCCCCCAGAAAGGTGCCAAATGTGACATCGGAGGGGGGGAGGGTTCCGAAAAGCGGTACCGAAAAAGTTAAATTTTTGGGTGAAACTCCGCTTTAAGAACAGCATAGCTTTATTACTGATTTTTACATATTAGATGCAAAGTTGTAACCAGTGTGCTTGGACTCTGCTGAAATTAGTCTGGTTGATCTATGCCTTGTTGGTGTGGAGCTTCCTTGGGAGAATAGTAATGCTCAAACACTGGCAAGTGCCAGTTGCACCAAGCCATATTTACCTGGATGCGAAGAAAAAGAGCAAAGCAAACGCTTTGCTTACCCCCCCCCCCTTTATTTAACCATTTTGAGGCCCAGTGTATGGGTTGCTTGGCAGGTTTGAGGAATATCTACTGGGTACTTCCTATGTGTATGAGACCATAATTTATACAGCTTTTTATACAGCTACAAACTGAAATTTAAAAACAAACAAAAAAAAAAAACACCTCAAGCTCCTGTGACTTGTTTGTTTCATGGAGTAGATCCCAATTACTAAAATCTCATTAATACTTCTTACAAGTTCTTGTCATTTCAAAAGTTGTTTTCAATCTTTTTAAAAACATACAATGTATTAAAAGAACATCCACTGAACCTGCCAGACACCTCCTGTTATAGGGCATCAACTTTCTTGAAATTCTGCTCTTGCTTTGTCACTCTGCCAAAGACATGCAGCTCTGATAGAGACTACAGGCAACTGTACTAATACACATTATGTAGGCATGGTCCACCTTTGTCAGGAACCTGATTCAGAGAAATTACACTGTAGCTACTGACTTTTAATAAGGACACTTACCTGTCCAGGGAGCCTGCGATGTCGACCCCCCCACGGCCGATCCGTTTATCGGGTGCAGGCGCCGCCATTGTAATTAAGGGAAACTGGCAGTGGAGCCTTCAGGCTTCACAGCTGGTTTCCTACTGCGCATTCGCGTGTCACGTCACGCTTTCTGAATGGTCCCGTTGTCTACTGGCACACACACGGGTCCCAGAAGGCAGCGGGGGCAGGAGGAAATTACCCACTTTGCCGCAGCTGAGATAGCACAGTAGTACATTATGTACTTTAGAAACGGTAGGGAAGAAAAAAAAATCATTATCCAAAAACGAGTGATGGAGGTGTGGTCGTTCCTTTAAGAGTTGTAAAAGTGGATAGAACTCGGTTTTAAAGAGTAAACGCCTGTGCAATATTTGTACCGATAAGTAAGCCTATGTAGCGCTACCCCCGAAGGACCGCTGGTTAAATACTGGGATTGGCACACCAAGTTACCCTGGTGATGTCTAGGGGTGAAATGCCAGTGGCGGAGCAATGAGCAAATGTCCAGACAGTCAATAAAGTTTCCTTCAATGCTTTTTTATTTTGCAGCCAACAAAGCAAACCTCATCTTCAGTTTGAGGAAAGGAAAGCTGATAAAGGAAGGATAAGAGAACCTTGTAGTATCAGGCCTGGATGTGAACAGAGCAGACTTGCCCTCGACAATAGCAATAGTTGAACTCGTCGCCACTCCCGAGTGGAGTGGGTAAAGTGCCCTACGGGCAGGTTCCCCACACTAACCTGGCAGCCGAGGTGTCACTTCGGATCGCTGGGAGGAACAGGTCTCTCTATCTCAGACTTGGCTCTAAGGCAGCCATTCTCAACCAGGGTTCCGTGAAAACCTGGGGTTCCTCCAGAGGTGGCTAGGGGTTCTTTGAGCTGTGGCTGATTTACCTCCTGTTTGATGGTGCCTACATAGTTCTGAGCCAATTTCACTTGGGGGAGCCAGTGGTATTACACCAATGATCTTCATAGTTCTCTGTAAGGGGGGCATTCTTACCACTACTGTAAAAAAGGATATTCTTCTCACTGACCACCAAAGTAAGGGGCATTGTTCCCACTGACCCCCATTGAATGGGTTTTATCAGGGGTTCCGGGAGACCTAAACATTATTTTTAGGGTTCCCCAGCGGTAAAAAGGTTGAAAAAGGCTGCTCTAAGGCCTCTGTAACCGGCCAATGTCTTCAGTAAGCTGGATGGGTGAACAGAGCAAATCCGCCTATCAAATTTCCTGTAGCAGAGGTCACCGGGTGACAGCAAAGTGTACCTGTCAGCATCCCGGCCACCAGATTCCTGATTGGTTCGTTCAAGCCCTGTTGAACAACCTGCCTCCGGGGTTCTCCTCAAGCCGATCCCCCCAATCGTACAGCACCCAGCCTGGGATCCCATCAAAAGAACTATGAACCCAGTAGAGTACTGGGGTCCCCTTCGACCTCCAGTTGAGGTCCAGCATAGCCTGTGGATTTGGCCAGGTGGGCCACGCTGGCGGGGTCCATGGATGCGCACACCCTGAAGGTGGATGCCGCACCTGGAACCGGGACCCCGCAGAACTGCCTTGAACACATGACACCCGTCACAGATATATCCCTCCCCAGCATGCCCCACGAGTGAAAACTCCTCCGATTGGCTGCTGGGAAAAGCTTGCTCTGTCAGAACCCCCTCTGCCGTCAACTGCTGACCAGGGATGACGACACATCCCTAGAGTGCAGACTGGCCCAGAGGAAACTTCTGAAATAACAGGGGTCACCATCCTAACAATTGTGTGAATGAGAGCAAGGTAACTCTCCCATTCTTGCTAAATTTAGACTAGTTCTCGCACTGAAAGTAAAGGGGGTGCTACACCTATAATAAGGCTTACCTATAGATACTGTTCATATCTCCTAAACATATATCGTTTAGGAGATATTTACATTACATGCATCTGATTACATTATCAGCGCATGTGCTCTGAAGTAACAGCCACCCGTGCCATTCCTTCAGATACGTTTGCCGTAAATGACTGCTCCCACGCATATGCGTGGGAGTGATGTCATCATATCTCCGGCCTGTCACAGAGTCGGAGTCTGTAGGCCCAGAAGGAAGACCGAGTGAAGATGGATGCTGCCTCCAGCGATTACATTGCATCGCTGTAGGGCTTTGTTTCCAGGTAAGTTTCACATAATGTGCTAGCATGTGATGCATACTAGCACATTAAGCCTTTACCTTACTTTTTGGATAAAGTAAGGAAAAGTGATAACCCCAGTCATATTTTCTTTCAACACCTGTGTCCTATTGTGGAGATTTCACCTCACTTCCTGTCCCATAGCCAAACAGGGATTGAGAGAAAATCCATGCAAATTAAGGGAATTCCTTGGGGACCCACATGTCCCCAGAACTAGTGTCCCCTTTGAAAGATTTCCCCTCAAAATTTTGAATTTATTCTTACTTTCACTTTAAATGGTAAAAAGGACAATAGAGAGGGTTAATTGTATTTAGTAATACTTTAAGCTCGCCACACAAGCTCCTTTAAATCCACCTGGTGTTTCCTGCAGTGGGTGCTGGCTGGGTAGGAGTCTGTCTAACTCCTCACATACTGTGGCTGTGCATAGTGAAAGGTCTCAAACACTGTACACCTAGCAAAGCTATTAGTAAACAGGTGAAAGCAGCCTCATCCAGCTTCATCCAAAGCCACGACCCAACGCATTTCACCCTGCCCATGGGACTTAATCATGGAGGTCACCATGTTGAGGGCGTGGCTTTGGATGAAGCTGGTGGAGGCTGTTTTGACCTGTTTACTAATGGTTTACCTAGGTGTGCAATGTTATGCACCCTTCTCTATGCATATTCTCTTTAGTGGTGTTTGGTCTCTGGAGGTCACAAGCCTATACCATTTATTTTTTTATAAAGTACTGTCATTAATGGCTGTAACGAAGATGTGTTTGTCCATGGAAATAACTACAGGCACATTGTTAGAGCACTAATTTGTTTAATAGATCAGGTGTCCTGCCTGATTTAATAATAATTTTGTTTGATCTGCAGGTGCCAAATTTCCCATAAAGTGGACAGCTCCAGAAGCAATAAATTATGGGACATTTACCATTAAATCAGATGTATGGTCATTTGGAGTCCTTCTGAGTGAAATCATCACGTATGGGCGCATTCCATATCCTGGTAAGCTGCAAGATAAAAGATTATTTGCGTATTGGTTTCAGGGCAACTTTACAGTATACTAGTCTGTATGCTGCCTTTATATTATTTAGATCTTGAGGGCAATGAAGACCCAAGAGCTTTCCTGCTCTGACAGTGAAAGTTCTCAGCAGCTACTTGGAAGGTGCTCCATTCACAGCTAATGTGAATGTAAGTTATTAGAGTAGGGCACAACGTGTATGTCAGAACAGGTCCAGAGTTTAGTGGAACAAAAATGCTATTCTTTGCACCAGTGCTGACATGTAGTTTGCCTCGCAGTAACATTCCTCTATCAAAAATATGGAAGGACAGGAGATTGAGAATCAGTATCCCCTTAACCGGTTAAGGACCGCCGCATGTACATTTATGTTGGCAGAATGGAACGTACAGGCACATTGGCGTACCTGTACGTCCCTGCCTAGATGTGGGTCGGGGTCCGATCGGGACCCCCCCCTGGTACTTGCGTCGATCCCCGTGGCTGTGTGAGCGATCCGGGATGAGGGGGCAGGAAGGGGGAAGTGATGTAATCTCTCCTCTCGGCGGTATTTTCAATCGCCGCTGAGGAGAGAAGACATCACAAGTGAGTCTGCACCAACACTATACTAACACAGTACACATAGGCACATTAACCCCCCCCCCCCTGTCACAGTGTCACTGAATGCAGTGATCATATATTTACTGATCACTGCATTTAGTGTCAGTGTGACAGTGGGGCTGATTTACTATTGTCACTGCCTTAATTAGTGCGCTGGATGAAGCCTTAATTAGGTGCATGAACCGGGCGCAGCAGCAGCGCAATGCAATTGATAAGTAAAGCCGCCGCCGAACTCCCTGTTAAAGTCTATGTGGGAAATCAAAAGTGTTAATTTTAAAGGCTAATATGCAAGTTTTGTCCTAAAAAGTGTTTGGGGACCTCAGTCCGGCCCGGGGGACATGTATCAATGCTTTTTTTATTTTTTAAAACAGCCGTTTTTTCGGGAGCAGTGATTTTAATAATGCTTAAAGTGCAACAATAAAAGTAAAATATTCCTTTAAATTTCATACCATGGAGGGCTGTAATGTCAGCATGTGAAAAAGCGCATGTTTCCCGTGGTTAGAACTGTCCCTACGCAAAATGACATTCTGAAGAAAAAAAGTCGTTTAAAACTGACTCGCGGCAATAATGAATTGTCGGCTCCCGGCAATTGTGAGAAGATTCATTCATAAAACTAAAAAAAAGCGTGGGGGTGCCCCCAAATTCCATTAGAAGGCCCTTCAGGTCTGATATGGATATTAAGGGGAACCCCGCCGTCATTTAAAAAAAAAAAATGACGTGAGGTTCCCCCCAAATATCCATACCAGGCCCTTCAGGTCTGGTGTGGATTTTAAGGGGAACTCCACCCCAAATTAAAAAAAAATGGCGTGGAGTCCCCCCAAAGTCCACACCAGACCCTTATCCGAGCACGTTGACCTGGCCGGCCGCAGAAAAGAGGGGGGACAGATTGCGGCCCCCCCCTCTCCTGAACCGCACCAGGCCACATGCCCTCAACAATGGGAGGGTGCTTTGGGGTGCCCCCCAAAGCACCTTGTCCCCATGTTGATGGGGACTAGAGCCTCATCCCCACAACCCTTGCCCGGTGGTTGTGGGGGTCTGCGGGCAGGAGGCTTATCGAAATCTGGAAGACCCCTTTAACAAAGGGGACTCCCAGATCCCGCCCCCCCCCCTGTGTGAAATGGTAATGGGGTACATTGTACCTCTACCATTTCACGAACAAAAAAAGTGTCAAGTGTAAAAAAAGACAAGAGCCGGTTTTTGACAAGTCCTTTATTATCTTCTTTATTCTTCCATCTTCTTCTTTTCTTCTTTCCTTTGGGTTTCTTCCTCCATCTTCTTCTTCCTCTGCTTCTTTCTTGGGTCTTGTAGTGCCGCATCTTGACCGGCGTCTTCTTCCATCTTCTTCTCCTTCCGCTGGCCTTCTCATCCGCATCTTTTTTATCTTCTTCTTCGCCGGAGGCGCCGCTTCCAATTGAAATCCCTGCCGTGTGTTGAACCACGCCCCCTCTGACGCCACGGGCAAGCTCTTAGGAAAGTCCCCGTGTGGTGCATGTGCGTCAGAGGGGGGCTTGTGCGCAGCTTCTTCTTCGCCGGAGGCTCGGCTTCCAATTGAATTCCCTGCCGTCTGACGCTCATGTGACCACGCCCCCCTCTGACGCACATGCACCACACGGGGACTTTCCGAGGAGATTACATGTGGCGTCAGAGGGGGGCGTGGTCCGGCACACAGCGGGGAATTCAATTGGAAGCGGCGCCTCTGGCGAAGAAGAAGAAGATGCGGACGAGAAGGCCAGCGGAAGGAGAAGAAGATGGAAGAAGACGCCGGTCAAGATGCGGGACGAGAAGACAGAAGCAGAGGAAGAAGAAGATGGAGGAAGAAACCCGAAGGAAAGCAGAAAAGAAGAAGATGGAAGAAGAAAGAAGATATTAATAAAAGACTTGTCAAAAACCGGCTCTTGTCTTTTTTTACACTTGACACTTTTTTTTTCGTGAAATGGTAGAGGTACAGTGTACCCCATTACCATTTCACACAGGGGGGGGCCGGGATCTGGGGGGCCCCTTTGTTAAAGGTGTCTTCCAGATTTTCGATAAGCCCCCTGCCCGCAGACCCCCACAACCACCGGGCAAGGGTTGTGGGGATGAGGCTCTTGTCCTCATCAACATGGGGACAAGGTGCTTTGGGGGGACCCCAAAGCACCCTTTCCAATGTTGAGGGCATGTGGCCTGGTGCGGTTCAGGAGAGGGGGGGGGGGGGGGCGCTCTGTCCCTCCCTCTTTTCTGCGGCCGGCCAGGTCAACGTGCTCGGATAAGGGTCTGGTGTGGATTTTGGGGGGGACTCCACGCCATTTTTTTTGCAATTTAGGGTGGAGTTCCCCTTAAAATCCACACCAGACCTGAAGGGCCTGGTATGGATATTTGGGGGGAACCCCACGTAATTTTTTGAAAAAAAATGATGGCGGGGTTCCCCTTAATATCCATATCAGACCTGAAGGGCCTTCTAATGGAATTTGGGGGGACTCCCACGCTTTTTTTTAATTTATTTTTTTATGAATGAATCTTCTCACAATTGCCGGGAGCCGACAATTCATTATTGCTGCAAGTCAGTTTTAAACGGCTTTTTTCCTTCAGAATGTCACTTTTCACATGCTGACATTACACCCCCCCATGGTACGAAATTTAAAGGAATATTTCACTTTTATTGTTGCACTTTAACCACTTCCATACCGCGCCTATTCTGGCACTTCTCTCCTTCATGTAACAATTATATTTTCTTTCTTGAAAATTACTCAGGACCCCCAAACATTATATATATTTTATTAGCAGACACCCTAGGGAATAAAGTAGCGGGCATTTTTTATTACAAATTCCCAACGGTATTTGCGCAAAAATATTTCTAACGCATTTTTTATTCTTGCTTAAAATTAAAAAATAACAAAGCAGTAAAGCTAGCCCAATTTTTAGGGATAATGTGAAAGATGATGTTACACTGAGTAAATAGATACCTAACTAGTCACGCTTTCATATTGCGCACACTCATGGAATGGCGCTAAACTTCGGTATTAAAAATCTCCATAGGCGATGCTTGACTTTTTTTTCAGGTTACCAGTTTTGAGTTACAGAGGAGGTCTACTACTAAAATTATTGCTCTCGCTCTAACGCACACTATGATACCTCACATGTGGGGTTTGAACGGTGTTAACATATGTGGGTGGGACTTGCATGCGTGTTCGCTTCTGAGTGCGAGCTACTAGGGACAGGGGCATTTTAATTTAGATTTTTATTTGTTTTTTGTTTTTTTAACATAATATTTTTATTTTTGCACTTTTTTGTCCCTTTTTTTGTATTATTTTTCACTTTTCTTCCTATTACAAGGAATGTAAACATCCCTTGTAAAAGGACTAGTGTGTGACAGGTCCTCTTTATGGAGAGAGGCGGGATCAATAAGACCCCACATCTGTCCTCCAGGCTGGAAAGCATGGAATTGAAAAAAAAAAACACTGATCTCATGCTTTCAGCTGCGATCATGTTCGTTCAGCACAGTGGTGTAGTGTATAGCACGTTCACCTAGCAGCAAAAGGGTTGCTGGTTCGAATCCCGCCCGTGACACCATCTGCCTGGAGTTTGCATGTTCTTCCTGTGCCTGCGTGGGCTTCCTCCCACAATCTAAAAACATGCTGTAAATCGGATCCTGTCTAAATAAGCCCCAATATGCAGTAGGATATTTAGGTTTTGTGCTGCCCTAGGCCTGACCAAATTTCTGCACCCCCTAATAGAAAAATGACCCACCCTTCCTGTCAAGGCCACACCCTGTTTTTTTATGACCCGCCCAGGAATTTTCAGGGCACACACAAGTTCTGTGGGGGGGGGGGGGGCACAGGAGTCCCTTAATTTGCCTAGTTTTTCTCTCACTTCCTGTTTGGCTATGGGGCAGGAAGTGAAGGCCAATCTCCCCAAACGGACAGGGATAATACAAAATAAACTGACAGGGCTTATAACCCTTCCCCCCCAACTCTATCCAAAATGAAAGAAAACAAAAAAAGAAGTGTTGATTATAGTTCCAGTTTAACCCCAAATTTCAGATAATTTTATTGAGAGGCCTAAGAAAATATAACCATGCCAATAGGCCAGGATCCAGCATTGCTGATATGTATGAATGTGTGTTAGGGACCCCCACAAACACCACCCAATGTTAAATAAACAATTTTCTTGTTTGTTTTAAGGATGCCTGCACCCCTGATAGGGTAAAGACACCTCACAAATGTTGTCACTTTCTACTTAATTCATTCACTTCCTGCCACATAGCCAAACAGGAAGTGAGGGTAAAACCTGACTAATGTCTTGTTGGGGACACACAGATCAATCTAAATAGTTTCCCATTGAAATTGCATTTTGCTGTGTACACCCCAAATTAGTAGGGATCTTGGACTTTGGGGTCCATTTACTAAAGGCAAATCCACTTAGCACTAAAAGTGGACAAGCAAGGAAGAAAAAAAAAACTTGGCGGGATTGGATGTTAAAACCATTAGTGCTTCCCTTCTGATTTTCATTGACTACGCTTCTACTGCAGAGCGGCTTTGCCTTTACTAAACCCCAAACTAACTAATCATTTGGGGTATACACAGCAGTGCAATTTGCTTAATGGGGACACTAGTTAGATTGACCTGTGTCCCGAAGAAAAGACCATTGGTAGTGTTTTAACCTCACTTCCTGTTCAACTGTGTGACAGGAAGTGAAGCCAATTTTAAGAAAAGGGACACAAAGCCCAACCGAAAAACACAAGCAGGGGTTCTAACACTCACTTGGCTTCCCTCAAACACCCACAATTAGAATAGGATTGTCTTGTGCTAGATTCAAGCACAGTGCTGTAAATCAGCACTTCAAGCCTGTCCACCAATACACCACCCCCCCCCCCCCCCGTTAACAGGCCATGTTTGCAGGTTTTCCTTCATCTTGCACATGTGCTTTAAAAAGACAGTCTGGACATCAATTCTAGGAAACAATACTTACCGCTTTGTCCTTCCTTTTCTGGTGACTAAACATGGCAGCAAACATTTCATGCATACACACCAGGAAAGACGCTTAGAGACAAATCACACTTGATGGTTTAGGCCTAAACTATTTCAGCTGCAGCTGTTAAAATCCGTAGCATGAAAAAATATCACAAAACAAACTTCAAAATTTGAAAGTAATTTTATTGGTCCACAAAACAAGGAAAGCAAAACAAACAATAAAAAATAAACACGAACAAAAAAAACCCATAACAAATAAAAATAGACCTAGGTTGATTTCAGACAGTAAGTGGAATATGGTTTATGCTTTTGAAATAACAGGATAGACCCACAGGATTAAAACATTAGTCATTAACGTCTTGAGAAACATTTTGCTAAATTATGCAGCAGACAAAAACATCATTAAATAAAACAATTGCCCCCCCCTAAAAAAAAAAACTTGCTCAAAAACATCTCTGTTTCGCCCCGCCATTCTTGCCTGCCTGCCAGCCAGCCAGTCTGCCCCCTCTCAGGGCAGCTGACATGTGCTCTATGCACGCTTTTTAGGCCCCTTTCACATTAGCGGACCGTTCGTCCGCTCAGTACAAGTCCGTTTACGGACTTGTAATGGGCCCCTATGGGAGCAGATCCGTTAGCAGATGATGCATCCGCTAACGTCCGCAAGATCCGCATCCGTTTTTTCGGACAGAAGAATGTCCTATTTTTCTTCCGTCCGGTGGAACGGATCAGATGCAAACCGACAGACGGTCCGTTTCCATCTGATTCCCCATAGGGGATAGCGGAGGAGAGACAGGGCGGTCCCTGCATAGTGTGCGGGGACCGCCCTGTCCGCCCGACAGCTCAGCGGAGACCCCCCACTGAGCCGACGGACACACAGAGCGGACTGAAAAACGGACCGCTCCGTGTGAAAGAGGCCTTATAAGATGTGTGCTAATGAACCAATTGGAAACACATGAAGAAATGTCAGCCTCTAGTTTGTGTGCACTTGTAACTGCTTACACCTGTTAAGGATGTTCTTAAATTACTAAGCCAAAAACCACGCTTTCTGAGCATGCAAGTCAAAACATGCAAGTCATTTTGAGGCACAAAAAGCCAGCTTAAATTTTCTAAGTGTCCGATCATGCCCAGTTCACTCAAGATGCATAAACATAATCAAAGCTGCAATGGCGGATGAAAGCATGAGAGCTGTTTTTTTTTTTCCCCTGAACTGATGCTTTCCAACCTTAAGGGTTGGAAAGTCCCGCCCACATATGTAAACACCGTTCAAACCCCACATGTGAGGTATCATAGCGTGCGTTAGAGCAAGAGCAATACTTTTAGCACTAGACCTCCTCTGTAACTCTAAACTGGTAACCTGAAAAAAAAAGTGTTGCCTATGGGTATTTTTAAGTACTGAAGTTTGGCGCCATTCCATGAGTGTGTGCAATATTAAAGCATGACATGTTAGGTATCTATTTACTCGGTGTAACATCATCTTTCACATTATGGCCAAAAATTGGGCTAACTTTAGTGTTTTGTTCATTTTTAACCACTTGAGCCCCAGACCATATTACTGGTCACTGACCGGGCCAGTTTTTGCGTTTCGGCACTGCGTCATTTTAACTGACAATTGCGCGGTTGTGCGACGTGGCTCCCAAACAAAATTGGCGTCCTTTTTTTTCCCCCACAAAATAAAAATAAAAATTGGTGGTATTTGATCACCTCTGCGTTTTTTCTTATTTTTGCTATAAACAAAAATATAGCGACAATTTTGTAAATAAAAGGACAACTTTTTTACTGTTTGCTATAATAAATCTCCCCAAAAATATATATAAATAAACTTTTTTGCCCTTAGTTTAGGCCAATACGTATTCTTCGACATATTTTTGGTTCCAAAAAATCGCAACAAGCGTTTGATTGGTTTGCGCAAAAGTTATAGGGCCAGATTCATAGAGCCCTTACTCCTGTCTAACTGGTGTTAGACTGGAGTAATTTCAAATTACGCGCGTTTTTTAGCTAGTCGAAAACCTCAAACCATGAATAGATGGCTGCGGGCTTCAATTCGACTGGATTACGTGTTCGTACGCCTTCAGATCTACGCTGCAATAAAATTGTGGCCACTGGATGGACTTCCCGTCGTTTTCCGCGTCGGGGTATGCAAATGAGCTTTTGCCGGGGATCCCCGAAATTACGATCTTGATTCGCAATCTCTTACGGCACCTTTAGTCATCTTTTTTTTGCGTAACACTATACCAGCTTTTTGCTGCTCTAATATTAGACAGCCCATGTTAAGTATGGCCGTCGTTCCCGCGTCGAATTTCTACGTTTTCCGACGTCTTTTATTATTTTTAACGTAAGTCGTCCGGGAATAGGAATGTTCGTAAACGAAGCTGCTCAAACAACGAATGACGTAACAACGTGATTTCGCGCAATGTGCGGCGGGAAATTTCTGAACGGAGCATGCGCAGTTCGATCGCCGCGGGGACGCGCTTAATTTAAATGCTTCACGCCCCCTAATCGCGTATTTTGATTACGCGGTGAGAAATAGACTACGCCGCCGTAGCGTACGGGCAAAAATCTACCAGAATTCGATGTAGAGCCTGGTAAAATACGGCAGCGTAGAGTATTTCGATTACGCAGCGCAATATTAAGTGTATCTGAATCTGGCCCATAGCGTCTACAAAATAGGGGTTTGTTTTATGTTTTTTTATGAATATATTTATTTTTTACTAGTAATGGCGGCGATCAGTGATTTTTATGGCTACTGCGACATTATGGCGGACACATTTTTGGGACCTTTGGCATTTTTTTAGCGACCAATGGTATACAAATGCATTGCTTACTATAAAAATGTCACTGGCAGGGAAGGGGTTAACACTAGGGGCGAGGAAGGGGTTAATTATGTTACCTGGGTGTGTTCTAACTGTAAAGGGGTGGGACTGACTAGGGGAAATGACAGATCGCTGTTCATACATTGTATGAACAGACGAGCAGGCATCCCCCCCCCCTGACAGGACCGGGATAAAGGGGAACTCCACACCAAATATAAAAAAAAACGGTGTGGGGTCCCCCTCTAGGTGCACAACAGGCTCTTAGATTTGGTCTGGAACGTAAGGGGTTAAACCTACGCCAAAAAACGGCGTGGGGTCCCCCCCCCCCAGATCCAGACCAAACCCTTATCCCAGGCACGCAGTCTGGCTGGACAGAAATGCCCCCCCCTCCTGAGCCGTACCAGACCGCATGCCCTCGACATGGGGGAGTGTGTGCTTTGGGGGAGGGGGGCATTGCCCCCCCCAAAGCACTCTTGTCCCCATGTCGATAGGGAAAAGAGCCTCTTCCCGACAACCCTGGCCGTTGGTTGTCGGGGTATGTGGGCGTGGGGGCTTATCAGAATCTGAGAGCCCCCTTTAATAAGGGGGCCCCCAGATACTAGCCCCCCACCCTAGGTGAATGAGTAGGGGTACATCGTACCCCTACACATTCACCTGGGGAAAAATATTAATAGAAAAAAATACACCACACACATTTTAAAAATAATTTATTAGTCAGCTGGGGGTCTTCTGCCGGGGCCCCCCATCACCACCCAATTGGGCTCCGGGCTTCGCCGTTTTGTGCCGTGGGTGCCCCCGGGCTTCCAGCTGTCTTCCGCTGGGGGGGCGACACCCCCGGTTATTTCCGCCATTGCCCCCACCCCATAAAGCTCTTTTACATCTGGGGGGGCCGGTGAAAAATGACTGGGGGTGTCGCCCCCCTGGGCTTCTGGCTGTCTTCTGCCGGGGGTGCTCCAGCCCCCTCCCCCTGGGCTTCTGGCTGTCTTCTGCCGGGGGGGCGACACCCCCGGTCTTTTCCGCCATCGCCCCCACCCCATAAAGCTCTTTTACATCCGGGGGGCCCGGCAGAAAAGACCGGGGGTGTCGCCCCCCTGGGCTTCTGGCTGTCTTCTGCCGGGGGTGCTACAGCCCCCCCCCCCTTCTCTCCGCTCTGTCGGCATTTCAGCGCCCGACCTCGTCGTGTCAACATCCAATGGAAGAAGACAGCGGAGAGAAGCCCTGGTCCCAGCGGAGGAGCCAGGCAGAAGCGGAGGGCACTGGAGAAGCCCCCCCCGGCAGAAAACGACGAAGCCAGCGGCGGCGAAGACCGGGGTGGGTTGGCGGAAGACCCCCGGAGCTGACTAATAAATTATTTTATTCTGTGTGGTGTCTTATTTTTACACTTTCCTGCCAGGTGAATAGGTAGGGGTACAATGTACCCCATACTCATTCACATAGGGTGGGGGTCCGGAATCTGGGGGCCGCCTTTTTAAAGGTGGCTTCCAGATTTTGATTGGCTCCCGCCCGCATACCCCGACAACCAATGGCCAGGGTTGTCGGGAAGAGGCTCTTGTCCCTATCGACATGGGGGCAAGAGTGCTTTGGGGTGGGGGGGCAGTGCCCCCTCCCTCAAAGCACACACTCCCCCATGTCGAGGGCACGCGGTCTGGTACGGCTTAGGAGGGACGCTTGTCCCCACCACCATTCCTGTCCGGCCAGACTGCGTGCCTGGGATGGGGGCTTGGTCTGGATCTGGGGGGGAACCCCACGCCGTTTTTGGCGTGGGTTTAACCCCTCACATTCCAGACCAAGCCGAAGAGCCTACTGTACCCCTGGAGGAGGACCCGCACCAGTTTCCAGTTTGAAATTTGGCACGGAGTTCCCCTTCATGGTCAACGCAGGCTGAAAACCGCTCGGAGATTCCCGTGCGCCGCGTCACGCACAGGAATTTCAGCTACGCCGCTTGGAATTTACCAAGAATTTCTGGGCGTACTGACAAGGCGCACGGGATTCCCCGAAATTTCCCTCTGCGCATGCCCAGTATGCAAATTAACCTCCCGAGATTCAGGCGCACTTTGCAAGCGCACGGGGATCAGTTCTCAAAAGTCACTTTCACTTTCAATTCGGCCCGCCACACACATTCAAACACATGTCACTACACTTCCCCTGCATCACCCCCCTCCCCTAATAAACTCCCGCCCGAATCCCCAATATTTACATTACTAAATGCCGTACGCCAGGTCTATACTGGCGTACCATGCGCCCTCTCCTGGGCGCATTAGGCATTTTAGTAAACGAAGAAATACACTGCACTGCCAGCGTATCTCTGTTGTAAATGTCAAAAACACTTTTACTCTTGCCTGTGTGCCGTGAGTCATGGCGCTCAGGCTTGGTAAATCAGCCCCAGTAAGGCCACGTACACACGATCAAATTTATCTGCTGGAAACGGTCTGACAGACCGTTTCAGCAGACAAATTCGATCGTGTGTACGGGCGGACCGACAGATTTTTCCAGCAGACAGATTTTAAAGCATGCTTTAAAATCTGTTTGCTGGGAACCCGTCCGTCCGATATATCTGCTGGTTAGTACGCTAACCAGCAGACATATCTGTCCGCACATGCGTCGAATGGATTCGACGCATGCGCGGAAGTGTTTTACTTCCTGGTGCGGTGACGTGGCGGCGTCAACGTCATCGCCACATCACCGTGCTGTCTGCCGGTGGGGATTTTGGTTTGATCGTGTGTACAGCGATCAAACCAAAATAGCCCAGCAGACAAATCTGATCAAATCGGTCTGTCAGACCGATTTGAACAGATTTATTTAATGGTGTGTACGGGGCCTTAGTGTGACAGACAGTTAGTGTTAGGTCCAGGGTAGCTGTATTAGTGTCACTGTTGCCGCTAGGTAGCTAGTATTTTTTTTTATTGCGATTTTTTGTTTTTGCTAAAGACATGTGGCTGAATACATTTTGGCCTCAATGTTTGACTAAAATTTAGTTTATTCGATTTTTCTTATAACAAAAAGTAAAAAATATTGTTTTTTTTCAAAAATGTCGCTCTATTTTTGTATATAGCGCAAAAAATAAAAATCGCAGAGGTGATCAAATACTATCAAAAGAAAGCTCTATTTGTGGGAAGAAAAGGATGCAAATTTTGTTTGGGAGCTACGTCGCACGACCGCGCAATTGTCTGTTAAAGCGACGCAGTGCCGAATTGTAAAAACACCTCTGGGCATTTAGCAGCATATTGGTCCGGTCCTTAAGTGGTTAACCATCTTATGCCTCGTACACACGATTGGAATTTCCGATTGAAAAAGTAAGACAGACTTTTTCCATTGGAATTTCCGACAGTGTGTATGCCCATCTGAGTTTTTTCATCAGATATTCCGAGGAATTCCATCTGAGTTTGGTCGGGCTAAAGCCCGATCGTGTGTACGGGGCATAAGGTGTTACTTTTATGTTTATTTCAGCATTACAGTAGTAAGTTAACTGAGTGTTTGAATATCCATTCCTTTTTTTTTATAGGCATGACTAATCCTGAAGTGATAGATTACCTTGAACGTGGATATCGAATGCCACAGCCTGAAAATTGCCCAAAGGAACTTTATGAATTAATGCTTCGGTGCTGGAATGACCATCCAGAAGAAAGGCCCACCTTTGAATTTCTTCGTTCTTACCTTGAAGACTTCTTTACAGCTACAGAGGGCCAGTATCAAGCACAGCCTTAACAAAGCTCTCTTTAACAAGTAGAAACAAGCACTGAAGAATATCTATGATTTCAAAAAGACTTATAGCAAGAAAGCTTTGACGGATATGGCCACTTATAAAGTGAATCTGTGCATTTTAAATAATGTTTTAGGCTGGGTTCACACTATTGTGGGGCATAAATACACGCCTGTTAGCATGCATTGCATTAAAGCAGCTTGCTCATTTGTTATTTAAAAAAAATCCTGACTCGGTTTGCAAGTGTTTTCTAAAGAAACGAGAAGGATTCAAGGCTCTGCGGTGTGCAGTACCGCATTTGGCAAGAGGTGGGGGCCGGTGACACTCTGAGCCGGTCGGAGATGCTCAGATGCACTCGGAAACACTCCGTTCCCGGTTGGTTCAAAGCCTCTCCGAGGGTTTCCAAGTGCATCCGAGCAGTCTCCGAGTCTTTCCATAGCCCCCCAACCCCTGGCCACATGCTGTACTGCATACAATAGAAGTCAATATGGAACACATTATCTTTGTTTCCATTGACTTCTATGGGAAAACTTGATTTCATTTGCGAGTGCTTTGGATCACAAGCATTCTCCTGGAATAGATTATGCTCGTAATCCAAGGTTCCACTGTACTTGCATTATTTTTTGTAGCACAGTGCACCACAACACACAACATTAGGGAGCTTCAGTGCGATGGCAAGGTGTATTGGGGGAGCACTAAGAATGATTGGTACCGCAGAGCACAAACATGCATATCATTGAGTATTTGTGCATTGTGGTAACACATACGTTAATGCTCATAGTACCGCAGCACAATGGTGTGAACCCATACTTTCAGCATTTCCGTAAATTCCTTCTTATGCTGTGTACACACGATCGGAAATTGCGACAAAAGTCCGATGTGAGCTTTTGGATGGAAATTCCGACCATGTGTATGCTTCATCTGACTTTTGCTGTCGGAATTTCCGCCAATAAAAGATTAAGAACAGGTCTCTATTTCTCCTATTGGAAAATCCGCTCGTCTGTATGCAATTCCAACGTGCAAAAAAACCTTGGCTCATTGTACGTCTTGTATGTCACCACGTTCTTGATTGTCAGAATTTCCGAAATTTCTGATCGTACGCGGCATAAGAGTTCTGCTGGAGTCTCCAAACTAAGTTGGCTTCCAGGGTACAGGAAGAGAAAGTATTTTGATTTTTCTACTTTTAACAAGGCAATGCTTGATGCATAGGAAAATAATGACTTGGTACTTTTTATTCAGCCTTGCATTTAAAACATTTTTAAAATGCATGTTTACTTTAACCTCCCTGGCGTTATGATTCTGTCTGGAATTTTGTACCAAAAGCGTTGCAATTGTTTTGCAAGGAAATGTGGTGTTATGTATTATAGGCCTGCAATTCTTAGTAAGTACTTACTTAAATCTATCTAAACAAGAGTCTAATAGGCATCCCGGGTATGATTTTTTTTTTTTTTTTTTTATTAAAAATTATAATATAATAAATAATTATAAAAAATTATAACAAATAATAATATAATTATAGTAAAAATTATTCAATAATGTAATCAAATCAAAATCACTGAAATTTGCTCAGTTGCAGAATTTTTGCTGTCATAATTTTTTTTCTTTATGACGAATTTCCCCACAGATCGCTATCGCTAAATTCTGCAAGTGATTCTGATTTATTATCGCTGTTTTTTAGCTGCTCTAAAACAATTTTTGCCATAAAGGGACACTTTTGGTTGCTATGGGCAATCTACAGTTTGCAGGGAGAAAGAAAAGTTTTTATTATATAAAATGACATGCAGGGCACTGGGCAGACCACTAGGGACATGGGGGGTGTGTATTTTTTACATACAGTACTGTAATCTATAAGATTACATTGTACTGTATGTAAAGTGTTTGTTTACATTTTTGAATTTGGCGCCGTTCTCCGTCCCCGTGCGACGTAACGTCGCAGGGAACGGAGCTCGGCGGCACACGGGGACGCTGTGTGAATCGAGCGAGCACCCGCTCGCTCACACAGCGTGGATGCATCGCTGGATCCAGGGAGAAGGTAAGTAAACAGTCTCTGGATTCAGCGAGGCGAGCCCGTGTCTGACACGGGATCAACAATAGTAGCAGCAAATTTTTACCCCGTGTCAGACACGGGAAAAACGCCAAGGAGGTTAAAGGCACAGAAGAAAAGGTTCATTGTCAACAAATTATAAGACTTCTTATTACCAGCTGCTTCCTGAAGAGATTATTTACCTTACTGAACTGGTGTTAAATTAATCAAAAGAACATAGCAAGCTTATACAAGTCCTATATATTACTCAGCTGTATATTACATTAAAAAAATCAATAAATCAATTTTTTTCTCTTAATGCCAGTATAAACAAAGGGCATCATTTTGAAAAAATGCACGAAATGCAGGGTTTGTGCCCTGCAGTGACTGTTTAAGTGAATATTTCTTTTTTACTTATCTTTTATTTTAGTTTTCAAAAAGAATAGAATACAACAAATTATAGCTGATAAAAATACACCTACAACCATTTTACCACATCCTTATAATTCACCATATTCCTAGTATTGATTTATACATTTATCCTTATTCTCTTAAATTACCCCCCTCTCCACCCCCCTCCCAAACAGAAAAAAAAAGGGGGAAACCCCCCCCCCCCCCAGACAAAACACTGCCCAGACTGCAAAACTTACAGTCTTAAGTTCTCTCCTTTCCTCCTCTCCCCCTACTCCTCCACCAGGAGCCTCTTCCCTTCCTCTGATCCTATAAATTGGTTCCATCTTGACCAGGTTTCTTTATATTGTGTCCTCCTATTGTGAGCGGAAAGAACAAGGTCTTCCATTGCTCCTACCTCCTGGGTCCGATTAAGCCAGCCTGCAACAGAGGGGGGCCTCGAGTCTCTCCACCTCAGGGTAATTCCCACCCTTGCTGCATTGACCAGATGACACACTACCGACTTCTTGTACTTCTGCACCGGAATCTGTGATACATGCAGCAAGAAGAAGGCAGGGTCATCTGGAATCAAATCTTCAATACATTTTTGTGAAATTCTCCGTACCTCTTCCCAGTATTGTCTAACCTTTCGACACGACCAAAACACGTGTAGTAGCGTTCCCTGCTCCTCCTCGCATCTCCAGCAGTTTTCCTCTACTTCGTTGTCGAATTTGTGTAGCTTTTCTGGGGTGTAGTACCACTGGGTAAGAAGCTTGTAGTTAGCTTCTTGGGTTTTCGAGCACCTTGAGGTGTTAAGAGCCAGAGAGATTATTTGCCTGTGCTGGGCTGGGGTGAAACTTCTCCCAGATCTCTCTCCCACTTACTTATGCTCGGCATCACAAATTCTTCTGGGGGTGTGTTCAAAAACCCGTACATTTTGGATAACACTCCTGAGAGTGGCTCCACCCCACTGCAACTTCTCTCCAGCACCGTCAGTTGCATTGGAATTCCGTTACATGGCCCATTGACCTCAGGAAATGGCTTACCTGCAACGCTTGCCACATCCTAAGCTCAAATGGTTCCCCGACCCTCATTAGCTCCCCCATAGAGGGCCACGAACCCAATATCGCAAAATCTGAGGCCTGACAGAGGCCTTTCTCTCTGAACTTTTCGGCTGTGTCCCTCTCCATCCCTGGTGGGAAATTGGGATTTCCTATTATAGGTAATAATGGTGATTTACCTGATGAATATTTCTTGTTTCTACATATTTTTGCTGAAATTTGTAAAGTAGTCCCTATTATAGGGTGTCTCCTAAGGACCCCGGGAAGTGCTTCATAGCACCACGGTGCTCTATTAAGTGGAATCGGACTAACATATTGCTCTATTTCTACCCATCGTTTACCCTCCTTATGTCTGAACCAGTCTACCAGCCTTGTCAAGTGTGTTGCTCTATAGTATTTTACTATATTTGGGACTGCCATCCCCCCCGAGATCTTGGGCATTCTCAGAAAATCTCCTTTGATTCTGGCTCGCTTCCCTGCCCATATAAACTTCATGAACAGGGATGGAGATTGGCAAGGCCTGGAACAAGTACAACACCTTTGGTAGGATACACATTTTAACTATGCTTCCTCTCCCAAACCATGAGTGCAACCCGAGTCCCCATTTGCCTAAGAGTGCTCTTATTTCATTATATAGTGGGGGGAAATTCAATCTATAGGTACTCTTTATATCTGATGCAATATATGTCCCCAGGTATTTTAAGGCCTTTTCCCATTTAAACTTGAAGTTCTTTTTTAGTACCTCTCCCATTGGGCCTGGGACCTCGATGCTCATTGCTTCTGATTTGGTGTTATTGATTTTCAGGTTAGATAATCTTCCATAAATCTCAATTTCTCTTAATAGATTGGGGAATGAAACGTGGGGGTTAGTCACTGAAAAGAGCAGATCGTCTGCATATGCTGCTACCTTATGTGTCCGCTCTCCCATCTGTAATCCCTGAATGTCCGGATTTTGACGGATTTTGTTTAGTAGGGGTTCCAATGAGAGAGCGAACAACAGAGGCGACAGGGGGCATCCCTGTCTTGTTCCAATCGTAATCTTGAAGGGACATGATAGTACACCGTTTACTCTTACTGAGGCCCGTGGGTTCGTGTAGACACTCATGATCCATCTGACCATCCGGTCTCCCAAACCCACCTGTCTCAGTACTTCTTCCAGGAACCGCCAATTCACCCTATCAAACGCCTTTTCGGCATTAGTATTCAGGAATACACAGGGGATTTTTTTTCTCCAGCAAAGTGCACCAGGTTAAGAATTTTTATCGTATTGTCCCTGGCCTCCCGTCCAGGGACAACCCCTACCTGGTCTAGATCTACTAGCTGTTTTATCCATGGTTGGAGTCTAGAGGCAATAATTTTTGAAAAATTTTTTAAATCTGCGTTTAGCAATGAGATTGGCCTGTAGCTGCCGCACTCCGCCGGGTCCTTCCCGTCTTTAGGAATCACAGTGATATGGGCTAAAAGTGCATCCGGAGGGAATGCCACAGCACAACCTAGTTCATTGTAAAGTTTTAGCATCTGTTCTGTTAGTATCGTGGAGAATTCTTTGTAGTAGCTTATTGGGAAACCGTCTGGGCCTGGGGATTTCCAGGCATTCCTGCTACGGAGAGATATTCTTTTATCCCCCCCCCCCCCCCGTGTGTCGTCTACTGGCGTCAGGTTGTATAACGAGGAGTAAAAATCCCCAAATATCTGGGCTATTTCTCTTGTTTTTTTTGCTAACTGTCCCCCTTTTCCTTTGATTTGCGGTACGTATGTTGCCCTGTTCTTTTCCTTCAGTTTCCTTGCGAGTAGTTTACTGCATTTATCCCCCAACTCATAGTTCACCTTCTTACCTCTTTGTATAGTGGCTTTAGCTTTAAATCGCATAATCTCTGAGATCTGTTTTGTTAATTGGCCTAATTCCCTTCCTACTGTAGGTAGTTGTATTTTTTTATGTTGGAGTTCCAGTCTCTGGATCTCCAGTAGTATTTCCCTGATCTGTTTCTCCCATTTTTTTTTCAGGTATGATCCATGTTTTATCAGGATTCCCCTGATAACCGTCTTGTGTGCCTCCCACACCATTCCTGGATCACTCCCTGGCGTGTCGTTGACCTGAAAGTATGCCACAATCTCCTTTGCGACATCCTTTTTAACCTCTGGGTTTTGTAGCAGACTCTTATTCAGCCGCCAGTATCTATCTTGAGTGAATACCGCATTGGAGAGGGAGAGACACAGACTAATCGGGGCATGATCTGACCACGTTATGTTTCCAATTGTTATCTCCTTAACTGACGTGATCAGGTAGTGGGGGATCAAGAAAAGATCTATTCGGGAGTATCTCTGATGCGGGTTGGAAAAGAAAGTGTAAGCTTTTTCATCTACATGTAGAATCCTCCAGGCATCTACCAGCTGCGCTTCGTGTAGTTTCCTAAGTATCCCCCTTCTGATATTCCCTGGTGTTGAAGATGTCCCAGAGGATGTGTCTAGTCTGGGATCTAGCGTGATGTTGAAATCGCCCCCCAGAATTAATTTACCCTCTGCAAAATCTCCTAGCTCTGTTAGGGCTCTTCTAATAAATACATCTTGCTTAGTATTTGGTACATACATAGTAGCCAGAGTCACTTTGACACCTCCTATACTCCCTTTTAGGAAAAGGAACCTGCCATTGGGGTCTAGGTGTTTATCTTGTAGCGTCCAGGCCACTCGATTGGAGATCAAAATAGATACTCCCTTAGATTTTGCCTCCTGATTCATCACATGGTATACGCATGGGAAGAATCTATTCTGTAGAAATGGCAGGTCTCCTGCCCCAAAGTGGGTCTCTTGCACGTATGCTACGTCTGTCCCCCAGTTCCTTAAGTCCTTCAGCATCATCCTACGCTTTTCTGGGACATTCAGTCCTTTAGCGTTCAGTGATGTTACTTTTATT
The DNA here is from genome assembly GCA_029574335.1 of Rana kukunoris. Lineage (NCBI taxonomy): Eukaryota > Metazoa > Chordata > Amphibia > Anura > Ranidae > Rana > Rana kukunoris. The sequence continues at coordinate 318,291,964 of CM056050.1, read as the reverse complement.
ACCTCCATCTCCAGATTCAGGTAGGAGTCTGGTAGGCTGGAAAAAGGAGAGAGAAGGAAACCCCCCCCCCCCCTTAAAGAGAAAAAATTACCCCAAAAAGCAACCTCAAATCCCTACCCCCTCCCTCCCTTGATCTATCCCCCTACCCCCCTTCTATGTCCCAAACGGGAAAAACAACACCCTGGACTGGATCCTTCTCCAGTCACCGCCGTGGGTGTATACCTACTCTAGGGGGAATACCCAGACCGGTCAGATGGCTCTCACCTCGCCTCCTTCTACCCCCCCCCCCCCCGACAATAGTTCATTCTCTGCCTCTCCCAGAGACTACATATTGTTCTCTCTTCTCTCCCTCCTATTCCCTCCTATTCACGTCCTATTCTTTTCTTTTCTTTATTCCCTCCCTACCCCTCTCCCTCACTCTTCCTCTCAGCTAATTCTCCCCCCCTCAATCCCATGTCTCTGGTCCCTGTGAGTCCCGGGTGGAGTAGGGTAGGGAAAAAATTAATCTGGGATTCAAACAAGGTCCATATGGCCTGCTTTTATAGGAGAGAAAGAGAGAACAACTACTGTAAAACCACCCACTGCAGAATCCCATTTCTTAAATACCAACATATACTAGGAAAGGCTACTTTCAGCCCTACTTATGCTACTTTCCCTGCTCCCCCGTTCAGACCACATTCAGACCCCTCCAAAACAGCCCAAGGTTTGTGGAGCGAGAGGTACAAAGCCTCGCACTGGATCCATCCTCCCCAGCCCCCCTCTCCCCTCCACTCATCCCTCACGAGTTATCTATCCCAACCCCCCACCCCCCTCTCGCCTCCCACCCCCCCCCCAACCCCCGCTCCCCAACCCCCCACATACTCCTCTAAGTTTACATGATTATCCTCGGTGTCTTCCACTCAAGTGCTCTCCTGTGACTCTTTAGAACTAAATAGTGAGAAAATACATAAATAAATACATACTAACTACAAAATTGAGTACGTATATACATAATTAAAAACCTAAGTGATAGATATTCATACAGAAGAAGCCCTCGGCTTATACTTCTTTGTGACCCGCTTCAAAAAATTCAAAGAAATTCATAGTGAGAAAAAAAAAAGTCCTTTAGACTTTGTGCCTGGAATATCTTCCTATCGTGTCCATTTATCTTCAATCCTCTGTCATCTGTGTTATTTATAGCTACTTTATACTAGGTGCTCTATATTACCCCTTCAGGTGGAAGGGCTGGGGGAGGGGGGCGCCCCCAAGAAAAAGGGGGAACCAGGGGGTGAACCGGGAGGGGGGTCATAGGGGGAGGGAGGAGGCAAGGGGCCCGTGGGGGGGAGGACTCCACCGAACCCAAATCCCCCCACCCATCTTCCACCCCTCTTCCAAGTCCCCAATCCTCGTCTCTTTACTCCCTCAATCTCTTGTCCGTCCTTATCTTCTTATTCCCGGTAGATGCTGTAGCCAGTCTGGAACCTCAACCGGCTCTATTCCCAGGAATTTAAACAGGTCAGGGAGTTCCATGGGCTGCTGTAGTAGGAAGGAATCTGTTCCTTTTCTGATAGAGATTGGATACCCCCATCGATAAGTCCCCCCAGAGGCCCTTATCCTCTCCAATAAGGGGCGCAACATAGCTCTTCGCTGTAGTGTGGCCCTGGATAAATCTGGAAGGATCTTTATCTGAGCTCCATCAAGCTCAATATCCCCCATCTCCCATGCTACTCGGCTGATCATCTCCTTATGCTCATAGCGATGAAAACAGCCAATTATATCCCTGGGTCTATTCATGTTTGGTGAGCGGGGGCCTAAGGCTCTATGCAGTCTTTCAAATTCAAACACCTGGGAGGGCAAGGAAGGGGTTAATTGGTTACAAATCCTGTTTATAGTTGACTGCAGGCAGGGCCGGCGCTAGCAATAGGCGGGTCAAGGGGGGCAGAGTAGGGAAGGGGGGCGGCAAAACTTGGCACCCCAGCCACTCACTGGGGATTCAGATTATTAATATACCGCCAGGACCGGCATTTTTTTTAAATACATGGCGTGTATGGCGCCAGCCGCCGGGCTAGGGGGCGCCTGTGAATACATCCCGGAAGACGGACCGCTCTATCTCCAGCCAGCCTGCAGTGCCGCGCTAGTAGCAGCGGCAGTGAGAAGATGAGGGAAGAGATTGAGCCGAGCCAAGCAGAGACGAGAAGCAGCCGGCCGGCGGGCTTGCCGTGATATCTGCCCGCCCCCCCTCCTCCTGTGCGCTCAGGATCTGGTGTTGTGTAAGGACAGGCAGGCGCAGCGCCACTCTGCTGGACCTGGATTAATCACCCGACGCTGCACCCAGTCACAACAAAATAAAACATTGACTCTGCTAAGTTAATAGTGCATTGCACTGTGTATAGAGGGGGACTTAATATGTGTGTGGGGGGCAGACATGCATGGGGGTACTGATGTGTGTGTGGGGGGGGCAGACATACAAGGGGGTACTGATGTGTGTGTGGGGGGGGGCAGACATGCAGGGGGGTACTGATATGTGTGTGGGGGGGGCAGACATGCAGGGGGGGGTACTGCTGTGTGTAAGGGGGGGGCAGACATGCAGGGGTGTACTGATATGTGTGTGGGGGGGACTGATATGTGTTTGGGGGGCAGATGTGCAGGGGGGTACTGATATGTGGGGGGGGGGGCAGATGTGCAGGGGGGTACTAATATGTGTGTGGGGGGGCAGATGTGCAGGGGGTACTGAATGTGTGTGGGGGGACGGATGTGCAGCGGGGTACTGATATGTGTGGGGGGACGGATGTGCAGCGGAGTACTGATATGTGTGGGGGGACGGATGTGCAGCGGGGTACTGATATGTGTGGGGGGACGGATGTGCAGCGGGGTACTGATATGTGTGGGGGGACGGATGTGCAGCGGGGTACTGATATGTGTGGGGGGACGGATGTGCAGCGGGGTACTGATATGTGTGGGGGGACGGATGTGCAGCGGGGTACTGATATGTGTGGGGGGACGGATGTGCAGCGGGGTACTGATATGTGTGGGGGGACGGATGTGCAGCGGGGTACTGATATGTGTGGGGGGACGGAAGTGCAGCGGGGTACTGATATGTGTGGGGGGACGGATGGACATATATGTGTCAGTGGAGGGACAGATGTGTGTGTGGGGGGACGGATGGACATATATGTGTGAGTGGGGGGATAGATGTGTGTGTGGGGAGGGGGACAGATGTGCAGCGGGGTACTGAATGTGTGTGGGGGGGCAGATGTGCAGCGGGGTACTGATATGTGTGGGGGGACGGATGGACATATATGTGTGAGTGGGGGAATAGATGTGTGTGTGGGGAGGGGGACAGATGTGCAGCGGGGTACTGAATGTGTGTGGGGGGCAGATGTGCAGCGGGGTCAGATGGACATATATGTGTGAGTGGGGGGACAGATGTGTGTGTGTATGTGGGGGGGGGGTAACAGATGTGTGTATGTGGGGGAGACAGATGTGCAGCGGGGTACTGATATGTGTGGGGGGACGGATGGACATATATGTGTGGGGGGACAGATGTGTGTGTGTGGGGGGACAGATGTGTGTGTGGGGGGACAGATATATATGTGTGTGTGTGTGTAGGAGGGACAGGTGTGCAGGGGGGTACAAAAGGGGAACAGATATGTGTGTAGGGGGGACAGATGTGCAGGGGGTACAGAGAGGGAACAGATGTGTGTGGGGGGGAGATGTGCAAGGGAGTTACAGAGGGGTAGCAGATGTGTGTGTGGGGGACAGATGTACAGGGGGGGGGGGGGGGGTGTGTGCAGAGGGTAACAGGCATGAAGAGTGTAAAAACTGACGGGGTGAGAAGGTGGAAAAATTGTGGTGATCTGCGACTTGAAAATACAGGAATTGGTGCCATTTGAGGTGTGAAGGTTCAAATCCACCTTTGTAAAAAAATATAAATAAATGCAGATCTTTTTGCAGGTACAAAAATGTGCATTTATTATTGTTTCTAGTAGGAACCTGTAAACCATTGTCAGTGTATCTGTCTGCTTGTACAGACGGGCAGTTACACAGTCACCCTGTCTGTATACTGCCCTAGCCTGTGGACCACAGCTGGCATGAGGAAGCGAGCTGGTACCATCCACTATTTGTCTTTGGGCCGGGTCCAGAGGCACAGGTGCAAACCTGTGGACCACGGCTGAAGAACTGGGTCCCGCAAATTTTGTAGTGAGGGGCGGAGCCAATGTGTGTGTGTGTGTGGGGGGGGGCGGCAAAATGAGGTTTCGCCTAGGGTGTCAAAAATCCTTGCACCAGCCCTGACTGCAGGGCATCCTTTTCAACTGTTTCGGGGACCCCTCTAAATCTAAAGTTCTTGCGCCTGCTACGATCTTCCATCTCCTCTAATCGCAGCTGCATGCGATCAACCTGGGCTACTTTCAACATATATGTCTGTTCTATAGCAGAGACCCGAGCGACTAATTTTGTCAACCACATTTCATCTTTATCCAACTTATCTGAAATCTGTAGGACTTCCTCCCGGACGCTCTCCACATCTTTACGGTGGGACTCCTCCATGCGTTTTACCAGCATCTCCATATCTGTCCGTGTAGGCAGGGCTTGCAGCATGGCTTTCAGTATGCTCAGTTCTGATTCTTGTTCTCCCTGTGGACGGTCTGTATGGAGTTTCTTACCCCCTCTTTTCTGACCTCCCTGCTCTCCACCACATAGAGAGGGCTGCATCTTGGGTTCTAACAGTGGCTTTACCAGCGGCACCGCTGTGGGGAGAGAGGTCACACACTCGAATGCACCCCCGCGCGTCTCTGTATCACGTGACCCGGTCTCGCGATACCTGATCGTGGCCGACCGCGTCAGGGGGAAGTACCGCTGGATCTCCGGCTGAGATGGACGTGGCGAGTGTGTCAGCTGGAACGGCTGGGACGACTGAGGTGGCTGGCTCAACGGGGACGGCTCACTGTATTCTCCCGCTCCAGGTGAGTTAATCGCTTCCTTTCTCTTCCTCATCCCCTGATGGAGCCTGGCTTACACAGTCTCTCCTGCCAGTCTCTGCAGTGCTGTGGCTTCTCCGCTTCTCCGGTTCTCTGGGAGAGGCAACCACTATCACTCTGCCATTTTAGTCGGGTGGAGGAGCGGAGCTGTGAAGCGTGTCTGTCTCTACCCCACCATCTTCACGCCCCCCCAGCCTGCATTGACCCCTAAGTGAATATTTCAACTGAAGAAAACCTATACTAAGAGAATTGCAGCGCCTGCCTTACATTTGAAAATGCTACTTAACTGGCTGTCTCTTGTTTCATTGTCACATAAAAAAAAAATATTTCCATGGATTAAAGTGATATTTAGACTTTTTAACAGAACTCTGGAACAGTCAAAATATTTTCATATTGGGTTTAGTATGGGCATTTAGCACTTTTTTTTTTTTGCAAATTCTATTTATTGAGTATTCAGATGTGTATCACAAAAACAAAGGGCCAGATTCACAGAGCGATTACTCCTGTCTATCTTGCGTTAGACTGGAGTACTTTCAAATTACGCACGTTTTTTCACTACCATGAATTTACGGCTGCGGGCTTCAATCCGACTGGTTTACGTGTTCGTACGCCTTCGGATCTACGCTGCAATAAAATTGCGGCCGCTAGGTGGAGTTCCCATCGTTTTCCACGTCGGGGTATGCAAATGAGCTTTTGCCGACTATCTACGAAATTACGAACGTTTATCGCAATCTCTTACGGCATCTTTAGTCATCTTTTTGCTGCGTAAAACTATACCAGCTTTTTGCTGGTCTAATATTAGACAGCCCATGTTAAGTATGGCCGTTGTTCCCGCGTCGAATATCAACGTTTTCCGATGTCTTTTTTTATTTTTGACGTAAAACGTCCGGGAATAGGAATGTCCGTAAACGACGCTACTCAAACAACGAATGACGTATCGACGTTATTTCGCGCAATGCACGGCGGGAAACTTCTGAACGGAGCATGCGCAGTTCGATCGCCGCGGGGACGAGCCTAATTTAAATGCTTCACGCCCCCTAATCGCGTATTTCGATTACGCGGCGAGAAATACACTACGCCGCCGTACCGTAAGGGACAAAATCTACCAGGATTCGTCGTACAGCCTGGTAAAATACGGCAGCGTAGTGTATCTCTGATACTCTGCGCCAATGTAATTGTAAATTGTAATTGTAAATCTGGCCCAAAGTCTATTGGGAATACCCAGGCTTGGGTAACGATATATAAAAAGACATAAAAACAAAACCAACTAATTACATGGCAACCAATCCCCTCCGGCACTCAATGCACCATTCACAGTAGATTTGTCATGGATGGAATGAAAAAAAACTTCCAACGAAACAAATGAATGCCCCCCCACCACATGAGAGAGAAAAGAGTAGCACCACAAAAACGAATGGGACATATCAATGGAAGCAATAGTGTTAGTGGAATCCATACAAAAGATCCCAGACCTTACAAAAAATTTAGGGCATCCTCTAGATTCATAAGTAAATTTATATAGCACCACTCCTGCATTAACTGAGTGTTTCAAAGATCAATTGTGGGAACCAGTGGGGACTTTTGAAAAGAATAAAGAATAGCCTTATACGCATAAAACAATAGTAAGCCTAGTAATGCTCTCACAGCCAAGAGATGGACCAGACCCAGGATAGTTATATATATATATATATATCTCGGCTATCTCTTATGGTGAATTAGAGGGGGAAAAGTAAAAAACAAAAAAAATAAAAAACAATCAGAAACCATGTTATTCCCAAACTTTCGATCCAGGGAAAGAATACTTAGATAACATAAAATATTTTCAAACAATTAATTTTAAAATACATTCAAGGAGTTGACTCCTCCTCTAATATTCTGTCCCTAGATTCCAGGAGTCAAAAATACTTCTATCAGAAATTTCAATATATCTATAATGACTAAGAATGCATCCCTATGGATAAAACAGAACTATATAAAAAAACAAAAGGACCAAGATATAAATAACATATACATTTAAAGAAAGTTCCTCATGTATCTATATAACAGAAAAAAATTAAGAAACAAAACCAAAAAGAGAGAAAGATTGAAAAAGAAGAAGAAAATGGATAAAAAAGATAAAGAGGAAGAAAAAGGAGGTGGGGATGAGAGAGTAAAGAGAAAGAAAGAAAGACAGCCTACCTGCCAAATTTATACATCAGCAATCAGCGAACTGCGTTTCCAAATTTATATGGAATTTGAGATTCCTAAGTACTTTAACCATGGATCCCAAATCTCATTAAACTGATTATCATTATCCAACATTAAGCCAATCCCTTTTTCTTGTTCCATTATCCATGTGACTTTCCTTTTCATATATAAAATTGAAACTGTCGGTTTTTTCCAAGCAGCGGCTATAGAAATTCTGGCTCCAATTAGGATAAATAATATTAGTCTTCTGGTAAACTTATGAGCCTGTGGCATAAGTCCATTCATCAAAGCAATCGCTGGAGACTGATGTATAGTACAACCCGTGATTTGTCTTAACACTTAGGGCCAGATTCACGTACATCTGCGCATTATTGGACCGGCGTAGCGCACCGCCTTTACGTTAGACTGGCGCAATGTATCGGCCTATTTTTGTCGGTTTTACGCAGAAATTTGTGCCTGCGCAACGTCATTTTAGAGGCGCAAGGCAGAGTAATACAAATTGGGAAGGACGTGGGCGTGTTACATTGAAATGAGCCGTGACCCCATGCAAATGAAGGGCCGGCCAGCTCGCGCATGCGCGCTTAAAGCAGACCATGGTCAGCACCTCTGTGCGCATGCTCACAATTCGGGAACAGCGCAATCAGTGAAATTGGAAGTGGACTAGGGCAAATTAGTGAACTACGCAAACAGCATAAATAGACAGACACAAACGCACTTCCTTTGCAAAAGTACATCCCTTTGTATCCCTCCCTATACAACAAGGTGCTTTTGTTCTGTTGTTTATTAGCATTTGTTTGTTTGTTTGTGACGTGTCTTTGAGATGTTTGGGGACTGTTTTGCAGAGTGATTTTTGTCTTTTATGTGTTTTCTTTGTTGTTATTTTGTTTAAATTAGATTTTTGCTGGGGATTTTTTATTTTTGCTGGTCAATTTTTATTTTTTTTGGTTCTGTTTGTGTATGATTTGGGAATGTGGGGGTGACATTCCTGCCGGAAAAGGGGTGTCACCCTAATTTGTGGTGGAGAAGTGATCCTCAGGTCCGTGTGAATGGTGTATGAATGTACAGTGACATAATTGGAGCCGTGACATGGCGTTGCAGCTCACAAGTCCTGCATGGTGGGCTTGTGCCAATCCAATGTGATGAGGATGTGATGTGTCTGTGCTAGGGACCACAGTGGTGTGCATGCATGCATTCTCATTGTGCCACATTTAATGTGTGTGTTTAACGTGCAAAGATGCCTAATGTGAGCTGGCTCCTGGCTGCTCTTCCCTCAGAAGACGGGGTAGCCTTGGTTAGGGGGGTCATGAGACATGAGATGGGGTCCCAGTGCATATGCAGAGTCACCCTGAAGGGATAAGACAGGAGGATGTTAGTAGTGCATGTGCCCCTTGTGATTTCAGCATCATAGGGGGGACAGTCATGCCTGCCACCCATGTCACTCACCAACCAGCCAGCTGTCCCCATACATGTTCTGTTCGAAATCTGTGGGGATGGGGCTATGATTGTATATGTAGCTGTCATGGGTGTCATGGGTGGTGTCATGTGTTGGGCTGGTGTTGGGCTCCTGCAGGGTTGTGGTTAATTCCAGGGTGGCATGAGGGGTGAATCTGAAGATGCGAGACACCTCAGAATCACTCATGCCAAAAATGTCTATGCGTGTGTGATATATCAAGTGAAGAGTGAGGGGTTCGTATCAGATTAGATTAGACCGTGTTTGTAATTTGTATGTATGTTATGTATTGATGTATATATGTATGTATATTTTTTGTAAAAATGTTTCTTAAAGCAAAATCCTCTCCCGTGCCCTCCTCCGTGTCCTCCTCCGTGCCCTCCTCTGTCTTTGCTCATATAAAGTCAGTAGTATAGCTATGTGCATGGATGTCCCTGGCATCTTGGCATACAGATTGTTGGGCAACACGTGTGACTGCTCAGCTCCTCACTAACAGTGTTGCTTTCTCTGACATGTAGACGAATTGTCTAATTTTAGACCACCTTTTATATGGTCTAATTTTAGACAGGCCGTGCAGCTGTTGTGCACAGCGCGTAGCCTGCACTGCACCAACGTTCTTTTGTGTATCCCCGTAACTCCCTCATTAGCATATTTGAATAGCAAATCAATGGTGTGTCTAGCGCAGTTTTGCGCGGACGGATGCGCCTGTCTATCGAAATTACGCTGGACAAAAAAAAGTAGATTTCTTGCGTATCTCGTTTTGGGGATGCGGAGTATCGAAACGCATGCGCAAATATAGACTTATGCCGCGCATCTCCTGTTACGCTTGCGTAATCGATCTGTGAATCTGGCCCTTACTTTTTTCGTTCTCATCTCACTATTAAACAAAATTAATGTAGCGCTAGTGAGCTAAAGAAATACAATGTATGGTACCATGTGAGGCAACAACATTCAAAGTATATGTGCATATACGTGGACTACCAGCAAAAATGATCAGGTAGCTAAGAACGTTGTACAGTGTAATATTTCAACGTTACAAAGTCTATAACATCAAAATTAGGTGGACAAGTGTCCAATAATTGGTGCAAGAAGTTAAATGGACTTCTATCCGATGATTGATGCAAACAGATATTCAAGTTGTCTGTAGGAATCTATGGAGATCACAATCACATCAGAGGCATGTAAAAATACGCTTACCAGATGAGTTGGACTCAAATGCTGTACAGCAGAAGCAGGGACCACTACAACCGGGATGGAACCGTGGTTATAACTGGAACTCCAACTGGCGTAGGCAACAGGAACCAGCAAGTACTTGGATGGCGTGCTACGGCAACACTGCAGGATCCAGATGAATTCCTTAAGCCATTGAGTGCAGGAATAAACGTGGCTGAAGCTCCAATGGGACCATGGGTTGGATAATATAAAAGATAGAAAAAAGGGCTACAATTGCGCAGGTCAATTAAACCAATTAAGGTTTTTTATTAAAAGTCATAAATGAAAATATGACATAAGTAAACGTGATCACAAAAATAGCAGTATGGGGTGCTCAATGGCAGTACCCAAAATCTCATCTCACTGTTTGTACAGTGCTGATTGGCCCTGTGACGATCACATGCACCCTCACAACCCCCCCCCCCCCCCCAAAAAAAACCTCTCTAGCAATAAATACCAAACTAAGCATGTGCAGAGTGCCTCCAATGCTCTGTACTATCAGGAGATGGATTGGAGACTGTGGAAGCAGGGGAGGATCAGAGAAGACAGGATCACACAGCCTTTTTACACAATGCACAGGATTAACCCCTTAGATTCCACAGTGAGCTGAACAAGTATTCTTTACTGCATATACAGATTGATTTTTACTGTTGGCAAAGAAGATTGATTGTTACTATCCAGGGAATAAAGATAATGGCCCAGATTCACAGAGCGATTACGCGTGCGCAACTGCTGTTGCGCGTGCGTAAGTGTAAATGTGCGCGTGCGTATAGTTGCACGCGATTCACAAAACAATATACGCCAGAAATCTACGTTTTTTGGTCCGGCGTAATTGAGTTAGACCCTCGCTTCCCTTCGCGCAAAACTGCGCTAGACACACCATTGATTTGCTAGTCAAATATGCTAATGAGGGAGTTACGGGGATTCACAAAAAAACGCAGTTGCTGCGCAGGCTACGCGATGTGCGCAACAGCAAAATGTCCTGTCTAAAGTTAGAGGACCTAAAAGCTGGTCTAAATTTTGAAAAAAAGTCTACTTGTCAGATAAAGCAACACTGTTAGTGAGGAGTTCAGCAGTCACACGTGTTGCCCAACAATCTGTATGCCAACATGCCAGGGGCATCGTCGCGCATAGCTATACTACTGACTTTAGATGAACAAAGAAGGAGGAGGGCACGGAGGATGGCACTAAGGAGGGCACGGGAGATGTTTTTTTATTTTTTTTATTTGCTTATATAAAATTTACAATTTAAATTAATCTAATACAATATTCTTATCTGATACAAGCCCCTCACTCTTCACTTGATATATCACACACGCATAGACATCTTTGGCATGAGTGATTCTGAGGTGTCTCGCATCTTCAGATTCACCCCTCATGCCATCATGGAATTACCACAACCTTGCAGGAGGACATCAGCAGCCCAACACATGGCACCACCCATGACACCCATGACAGCTACATATACAATCAGAGCCCCATCCCCACAGATTTCGAACAGAACATGTATGGGGACAGCTGGCTGGTTGGTGAGTGACATGGGAGTCAGGCATGACTATCCCCTCCCGTGATGCACACCTCACAAGTGGCACATGCATGACTAACATCCTCCTGTCTTTTCCCTTCAAGGTGACTCTGCATATGAACTGGAACCCCATCTCATGACCCCATCTCATGCCAGCTCACATTATGCATCTTTGCACGTTAAACACACACATTAATCATGGCACAATGAGAATGCATGCATGCACACCACTATGGTCCCTAGCACACACACCCCACATCCTCATCAAATTGGATTGGCACCAGTCCACCATGCAAGACTGGTGAGCAGTAATGCCACGTCAAGGCTCCAATTATGTCACTGTACATTCATACACCATTCACACGGACCTGGGAATCACTTCTCCCTGGTCCTGGGGAGCCCTTCTCCACCCAAATTGAGGATGACACCCCTTTTCCAGCAGGAATGTCACCCCCACATTCAAACATCATTTACAACCCAAAATATGCCAAAAATGTCAGCAAAAAAAAAAAAGGCATAGAAAAAAAAAAAAGGCAGAGAACAAAAATAAAAATGCTTTCAAACCAAAAAAAGGGGGAAAAAAAAATTAATGCCCTCTGCCTGAGCCACGCCTGGGGCGCCCCCGGCCACGGCCCCGGACCCTCAGGGGAGACGCATGGGGGAGGGGAAAAGCCGGGGAAGGAGGAGCAGCCCCTGAGATCTGCCCACCTGGCGGCCTGCCCTCCAAGGCCACGGCTATTCTGTCCAGGGCAGCACCAAGTGTTGCCGTGTTGCCCTGGATAGCCTGGGTAAGGGCCCTCACATCCTGCCCAACGCCTGCTGCTGTAGTTTGCAGGTCATTTAGGCAGGTTGTGGAGGCCCGGGAGTGGGAGTCCAGGTTACCCAGCCTATCGTTGATGGAGGACAGGCTCTGATCCACCCGCCCCATAGTCTGGCAGAGCTGTCTCAGAAGGCGGGTCTGGGTGGCCAGGTTCCTTCTCAGACAGGCGGGCAGGAGATTGGGCGCCCCCCTGGTGCTCTGGAATGACCTCCTGGCTCCAGCTGATGGTTGTGGCCGGGGAGAAGGGGAGGCCCTTGTGAGGGGAGCCATGTTGGGGGAGGAGGGGGGGGGGCTCCCCCTTAGGAAGGGCAGGCTTCTTGCAGCCAGAGGGGAAGAGTCCGCAGAAACCAAACGTCCAGTGCCTGCCATGGACTCCTCCTCCTCATGATTCTCCTCCTCCTCATGATTCTCCTCCTCCTCATGATCGTCCTCCGCATGATCATCCTCCTCCTCTTGTTCCTCCTCCGCGGACTCTGGCCTTGTTGGGGGGGCCTCATTAGGCTGCTGTCCTGGCGTTGGAGCGGTCAGGCCAGATGGCCCTGCACCCTCCTGCACAGCTGTGGATGACACAAACCATTCACAGGTTGGAGGATCCACACACTTGCCACATATTCCCTTTCACCCCCTCCCCCACACATGCTACACACCTGAGAGAAATAAAAACCTTACCTGGCACCGCGGGGACCGGACTTGTGTCAAAGCCTGGCAGGCCCTCCACTTCATGCCGGTGAAAGGTCAGGGCCACCACACGCTCCGTCGCTGTAAATCTAATCCGGCATGGTGGGCCCCCTCCTGTGCCCCTGGCATGGGCATTTATTGCGGCCAGTTTTTTTTTCACCTCACGCCGGAGGTCATTTATTTTCTTTTCAATCCCAGACCGGGTCGGTGTCTCCCCCTCCCCCGATGAATTGACCTGCTCCGTGATCATATCCAATATCTCCCTCCTCCTGGCCGGGGTGGTGGTGGCACTCTGCGGGCCGTGGAGAAAACGCCCATACTCGCTAATGGCCCGGGCAAGAATTCTTTTTTCCCCCACAGTAAAATTCAGCTTTCGCTTTCTCTCAGTCATACTTCCAAACAAACTCACTAGCAGTCACCAAAAATCTGTCACAAATACAAGCACAACCAATCAGACAAGAAAACACACAAAGAGAAAAAGAACACCCAAAAATCACACTAGCACTCAGCAAGAAACAGACACAAAAAAATCAGATGAAAAAATAAAGCAAGAAAACAAACGCTCAGAAATCTATCAATCAAACAAACAGTCTCAAACACTTATCAAAACTCACTTTCACAAAACTACCAACAAGCACTACAGTAGATCACACAGAACACTAATCTGACAACTACAAAACACACTCTAACGAACAACAGAGCAAAAGCACTTGATTCAATGGGAAGGGACACAAAGGGATGTACTTTTGCAATGGAAGTGCGTTTGTGTGTGTCTATTTATGCTGTCTGCGTAGTTCACAACGTTGCCCTAGTCCATTTCCAATTTCACTGATTGCGCCGCTCCCGAGTTGTGAGCATGCGCACAACGGAGCTGACATGGTTTCCTTCACGCGCGCATGCGCGAGTCGGCCGGCCCTTCATTTGCATGGGGTCACGGCTCATTTCAATGTAACACGCCCACGTCCCTCCCAATTTGTATTACTCCTCCTTACGCCTCAGGAAAAAACCTTACGCTTGCGCAATCTCTTGCGCAAAAGCTACGTGAATCGCGGGATTACGCGGCTAGATTGCGCAAGTCTAACGGAAAACTGGTGCGCTACGCCGGACCGATAATGCGCCGATCTACGTGAATCTGGGCCAATGTCAGTAATGTAAAAACAATTTTGTTCAAAGAGCTTGGTATTCGGAAAATAACATGGTGAAGCAAATTACAATTAAAATGAAAAAAAAAAAACAGTCTCAAAAGCATGGATCGTGTATTTTTATGTCAAAATCTGTAAAAAAAAAAAAAATGTCAAAATATTACGTATAAAATGATAAGCATTTAATGCCTAAGGGGTCAATTTTCGAAATGCGAAAATTCGAAAATCAGAAAATTTGGAAATTCGGAAATCCATAAATAAGAACGAAAATCCTAAAATTTAAAAGATCGAAAATAAAAAATAAAATTTCAAAACCCGAAAAATCTACAAGGTGGTTACTGATTCGAGGGAAATAATTATTAAATGAAAATCAATACGGCAAAAATTACCCCTTCCAGGTAATTCTTCATGAATGTGGAGATATGAGTTGAATGGAGTGTGTGTGTCTGATTGAGTGTCTTTCCATGGCATCTATCTTGATCCTACATAACATTTTGGACAATAGGCTCATAAAATTATAATAAGCCTAGCCCAGAAGGTGTAACTTCCTTTCCATTGGTTGCAAAATGTATTGCTTTCCTTATAGTAGATTTAGGTAATACCACTTCCAAGCACTAAGCATGGGCAGAAATACTTGTTCTCAGGGCCGGACTTACCATTGGGCTTGACTGGGCTCAAGCCCATGGGCCCCGTCCAATGGGGGGCCCCTCTAAAAAAATATATATATATTTTTTTTTAGGGGTTCGGAGGTCCCCAGGGGCCCGGAGGCCCCCAGGGCCCCGGACAGCAACCCCTACTTTTTTTATTTATTTTTTATAAAAAATATATATTTTTTATATATATATATATATATATATATATATAATTATTATTATTATTATTAAAGGGCCCAGAGGTCTCCAGGGCCCCCGGATGGCAACCCCCCCTTTTTTTATAAAAAATGTACATTTTTTTATATATATTTTTTTTTTATTGAAGGGCTCAGAGGTCCCCAGGGCCCCATGTGGCAACCCCCCTTTTTTTTTCATAAATGTTTATTTTTTTATTTTTGTTTATATTTTTTTATTTTTTATTAAAAGGCCCAGAGGTCCCCAGGGCAGTGTGTGGAGAACTGTGGCTGCTGAAGGGAAGAAAGCCGACAGCCGGGCTAATGACAGTCTGTGGCCCTGGCTGTCGGCACAGGTGAGAGGCACTCCCCCCGCTCAACAACTGCAAAACCCCCCAGGAGGAACCGGAGCGGTGTGGGGATGTCTGCTGAAGGGAAGAGAGCCGACACATTCCGTGCACAGATGAGAGTCACCCCGCTCAACAACTTTAATGCGCACCCCCCCCCCGCTCAACAACTTTAATGCCCCCCTGCTCAATAACTTCAATTCGCCCCCCCGCTCAACAACTTTAATGCGCACCCCCCCCCCCGCTCAACAACCATGATCCCCCCCTCGCTCCAGGGGGCCCCTTCAACACTCAAGCCCAGGGGCCCCCACCACCCTAAGTCCTGCCCTGCTTGTTCTGAAATATCTTTTAAATAATATGTTAAATTTTCATAATGTGTATCTGTCCCTTTCTCATGGTACAGACGTGGTCATCTGATATTTTATCTATAAGGTTCAAGAGGTCTGGTAACACCATTTAAATGATTATGCATTCCTACCAGTAAATTATACTATTTAGGAAAAATGTTTACATACAAATATATATATATATATATATATTGTGACAGGAAGTCAGGTAAATCTATGTGTGTTGTCACAGACGGGAGATATATTTCTGCCTTGTTTAGACAATACACCAATTACTATTAGGCGTCGGCTGCAGAGATGGCCACAGAGGTTTGGGGCGTTAGAAGCCTTCAGCTGTTCAAAATTAAGCAATTAAAGCCCCTATAAAGATAGCCTAAGGATGACGACTGATTGCCGCATCCTGAGGCTTTGTGAGTGAAGGAGCAGTCACAAACTCTACTGAAGAGGTGAGGTGCTGATGGATATTTCTGTGTGAGAAATATCAGAGACTTTTTTGTTGTTTTCTGCTGTAGGACCAGCAGTGCCTGCCCAGCAGTAGGCTGTGCCAGACTCCATAGGTAGGTTCCTGTGTTGGGAATGTAGACGCCCCAAGTGGCAAGGGTTTATTTTATGTTTTGTTTATGCTGTTTTGATGCTTGCACATGTATCCAGCAATATGGAAAATTAAACCATATTATTTGATTTCAATCTTCCTCTACTGCCTTTTTGTACAGTTCAGCGTGTAGTGAACCCATCCAGGGGGTCACACACACCCGCTACCGAGCTAATCCCTCACACATGGTGGAGAATGCGGGCAGTTAAAGTAAAACCCAAAATGGAGGAGATGCTGAAACAGCTGATTATAGCAAATGCAAATCAATAGCAAGCAAATGCAAATCAACAGCAAGCAAATGCAAATTTTGAAGCTCAACAACAGGCTCACCAGCGGAGCAATGCAGCTCAACAACAGGCTCACCAAGAGAGCATGACAGGTTGGGAGGCCATCATGAAACTATTTGAGAGAACAGAGGAAAAGAATAGCAAGCCCTCTCTGATTGAGAATCCAGAGGACCATAATGCTATGGAGGTTACCACGTCTGTTGTTGAGACAGAATCATCACCGGAGTGTAGTACTTCACCAGAGGAACAAGAAGTGGAGCCAGAGGAGTGTGCCCTGGCAGAGCCTGAAACTCCCGAAGTAAAGGAACCGCCATTAGTAGTAGAAGAGTCTGTAGAACCTGTTGAATCCAATGTTGTGAATGGCATTCCAGAGGTCAAACCAGACGAGACCAAACCAGAAGAGAAAGACCCTCATGTACAAGAAGATGCTGAGGAGGTCCCGGCTGTCCCTGCAGTAGCAGCTCCTATGAAGCTGAATCGACGGTCTGACAGTTCTGCTAAATACAGTAGAGAACCTTTAGCAAATACTTTGAAGAAACTTGATGATCCAGCTATCAAAGCTGTTACCTTGGAACTGAATCCCAACAAGTTTAACCACTTCCATACCATGCACTTACGCACCTTCCCGCCCAAGCCAATTTTCAGCTTTCAGCACTGTCACACTTTGAATGACAATTGCGCGGTCATGCTACACTGTACCCAAACAAAATTGGCGTCCTTTTTTCCCCACAAATAGAGCTTTCTTTTGGTGGTATTTAATCACGTCTGCGGTTTTTATTTTTTGCGCAACAACTAATAAAAGACTGAAAATTTTGAAAAATAAATACATTTTTATTTTTTTCTGTTAACATTTTTGTAAATAAGTATGTTTTCTCTTTCAATTACGGGCACTTATATGGCGGCACTGATGGCCACTGATGAGGTAGTACTGATGGGCACCGATGAGGTGGCATTGATGGGCACTAATAGGCGGCGCTGGTATGCGGCACTGATGGGCACTCATAGGTGGCACTGATGAGCACTCATAGGCGGCACTGATGGGCACTCATAGGCGGCACTGATGGGCACTCATAGGTGGAACTGATGGGCACTTATAGGCGGCACTGGGAACTCATAGGCGGCACAGAATGGCACTCATGGGTGGCACTGATGGGTACTTATGGGTGGCACAGATGGGCACTGATAGGTGGGCACTGGGCATGTATTGGCACGGAGGGGTGGCACTGAAGCACACTGTGGGGTGGCATTGATGGACTTTGAGGGGTGGCACTGATGTACATGTTGCCAGTCAGTACCTGTATTTTTTTTTTCTCTTGTGTTTTTTTTTTTTTGTTACGTTTTTTGTTTGTTTTTTTGCCCTGCCAGTGTGGGCATCCCTGGTGGTCTAGTATGGGCATATGAGGGGGGGGCTGCGCTGATAAACAATCAGCGTGAACCCCCCCTGTCAGGAGAGCCGCCGATCGACTCTCCTCTACTCGCGTCTGTCAGACGAGAGTGAGGAAGAGCCATCAACGGCTCTTCCTGTTTACATCGTGATCAGCCGTGATTGGACACGGCTGATCACGTGGTAGCGAGCCTCCGCCGGAGACTCGTTACCGAGATCGGTGATGCAGGGTGTCAGACTGACACCCCGCATTAACGATCGCCACGCTGCGCGCCCCCACGGGCGCGCGGGGCATTGAAATCGATTTCATAACCACTTCCCGGCCGTAAATCTGCTATTGGCCGGGCGGGAAGTGGTTAAAGGTAAGATTTTGGATTGCTCCAAATTTTTTCGCAAAGCCAAATTGCTGCATTACTATATAAAGTATTTCCATGGCGTTGACAAGTCAGAGCAGGATCAGAGTACTGTCACGAGGCATATGCAGACAAGAGGCTCTTTAGCTCACAAAAAGGCCAGTCAGCAAAGCTCAAAGAGAAGACGTACCACAAACAGTTCAAATTCCCACTGACCGTCCCTAAAAGACAAAAGCAAGGAGAACTTAATCCAGAAGTCTCATCGCAAGCCAGACAAGCTGTCTGAATGTGTTAAAGAAAAAGTAAGAGAAAAGTTCAAAGATTTCTTGAGTCTGAAGTCAAAGAAAAAGAAGAAGAAAAAGAAAGCAAAGTCAGAGCTGTCTGGTAGTGAAGAGAACATAAAGGTTTCTAAGGAGCTCTCACCAAAAAAATTACAACCTTCAAAGTTCAACAGTGATTATAAGGCCCCGGGTTCCGGTAAAAGCAGCGATCATGGATGCCGTCCATATACAAGACTAAGTGATGAGGAGACGCTCAGCGATTCTTGCACGGAAAGCTTACTTTGGAGTAATGAGGATTACAACGAAGAGATCGTTGTCACGCATGCTGATGGTTTTCTAAATCTTGGCCGCAACAAGAGCAAGTACAGCTCTGCCAAGCAAAGACTTGTGATGGACAAGAATGCTATGGATGCAAATATGGGCGAACTGTTAGATCTCTGCTCTGGAAAATTTGTCTGTCAAGATGTTGGTTCAAATGAAGAATCTTTTAGTTGTACAAAGGCTCATGCTGAAAATGAGAAAAGTGACCTAATGTCTGAAGCAGTTGCTCTCTGTTCCGGTTCTTTCACCAACAGAGAAAATTAAGAAAATGAGGCCGGGCTTGAGGATTTCCATCTTCTACCATGTGATGATTCTGACAGCGAAGAGCTTACAGAAATTGAAAGTGGTGCAGAAGATGAGGAGGAGGAAGTGAAGGAGGAAGTAAAGGTGGAAATGGCAGTGAAGGAGGAGGATGACGCCCTGCAGGATGAGGCGTCTGCTGTGCTGGCGGGGAGCGATTCCGAAAAGTGCTCCTACCCCCTGGGTTATGTGAAGAGACAAGCGATGTACGCCTGCAGTACCTGCACCCTGGATAAAGAGGAGCCTGCTGGGATATGTCTGGCCTGTGCATACAAGTGTCATGATGGCCACGACCTGTTTGAGCTCTACACCAAGAGGAACTTTCGCTGCGATTGTGAAAATGCCAAATTTAAACAGCTGGATTGCAAGTTATATCCGGATAAAGAGAAGAAAAACCTGGCTAATAATTACAATGACAATTTCTTTGGCATGTACTGCACATGTAAGAGACCATACCCCGATCCTGAGGATGAGTCCCCAGATGAGATGATCCAGTGTGTGGTGTGTGAGGACTGGTTTCATGGTCGGCACCTAGGGGCAGTTCCGTCGGAGCATGTTGAGTTTTATGAGATGGTGTGCCAGGGCTGTATGGATCACTGTTCATTTCTTTGGGCCTACTCTGCCAAGTTAGGAGTTCCTGGTGTCACCAAGATTACCAAAGCAGAAATGGAACATGAAGATGTTAAAGTTGATGATTGTCCTACGGAAACAGACAACACTCAGAATGGACTAACAATAAATAATGAAGAATGTGTGGAAGATAACGACGATGAGGAGGAGGCAATTCTTAGAAAGCTAAATCTGAAGGACTTTATGGAAAATGAAGCTGAGCTTTCTGGAAGTGATGTTGAAAGTGAAATCCCTGACCGCTTCAGGGAAAATGAAGTGGCTGAAGTGCAGGAAGTAGGGGTTTGCACATCTTCAGGTCTCAGTCAGTTGCTTGATGGAAATAAAGCTGAAAAACTTAATTCTGACACTGCACTAAATGATGTAGAAAAAGTGTGTCCAATATCCACTGAGCCTTGTGAATGTAGTAAGGCAGGTGATATTCATGACTTTCCCATAATTGATGATCAGCAGAGCAGGGTCGTTGAGGAATCTGAATTGAAAGAAATATGCACCCAGACTGAAGCTATTTTTGCCTCTGTGAATTATTTGCATGTTGAAGAGCAGTATGTTAATTTTTATGTTAATGAAATCGGATTTGAATATAAAGGTAATGTCACATCCTGTGAAACCCAGTCTTTAGAAAGTGTTCTGTCAGAGCCAGGGGCGGACTGACAACTCATGGGGCCCCCCGGCAATAGAAGATTATGGGGCCCCCAGGCTTACAGATGGCCACCACGCCAGGAGGCAGTGCAGAGGCGGGGCATCTAAAATCTCGGGATTTTCACATCAAAAGCATGTCGGTTTCGGACATATCAGGGACAGATGTAAAAAAAACATAGATTTTTTCAAAGTGTAGAATCTGTAATGGCAGATGAGCCCTCTGAACGTTGTGAAATCTCCATCACTGAAGTGGTCAGAGAGGCTAAATGTACTAATTTAATGGATGCTTTTTCCAAATGTCTTGAAAGGAATGAAGAATATGAGAATTTTTGTCCAATAGTCGATAGTTTCAAAGAAACAAATACTAAAACATTTTTGGAAGACTATGAGGCAAACATAGTTGAACAACTAGCCATAAACATAATTTCAAAAGTGATTGTATCTGCTAGACAAGAAACTTTGTCTAGCTCAGTTAATGATGTGTCCGATAGCAGTTGTCAAGTTCTTGGTGAGAATAGGGATGTGCGAACAAGTGATGCACAGAGTAAGCAGTTGGTTCAAGAAAGTGACGAGGATTCCGTTTCTGAAAACCTTACATTGGGTTTGGTAGATTTTCACCATACTTGTGAGTCTAAACTATCACAAAGTAAGAAACTTGGAAATACAGAATTGACAAGTAATGATTTCCGTCTAGAGCACCAAAGGGAAGAAAAAACGCCTAGTACATCGGTTTATCAGAGGTCATATGCGTCAGACTTTAGTCCAGTTCATACAAGAACAGATTTTTTTGAGTGTCACCATGCCTTAGAGGATTGCAGTCTTAGTGTGTTTACATCTGAAGAAGGCATCCACATGGATGATCCATTGCAGAGCACAGTGTTATCAGCTCTTGGTATTGGTTATGACTCGCTGAGTTCTTCAGGGATTGAGCTATCGAGGGAAACCTGTGTGTCCATTGAAAAACCAATAAAGGTTTTGCATGGTTTACAACTGAAAATGAGTATATTACAGAGCAAGGAACACCCTGTTATGTACCTCAGCCGAAATTTGAAGACCAATAGGAGAATAAATAGGTGGTTCCTGGCCCTTCAGGAATTTAGTTTTGTCGTAACGTATCGCTCCGGTGTTAAAATGGGGAATGCAGATGGTTTGTCCCGAGTGCATGCGTGCCTGGCAACCTGTGTCCCAACCCTAGGGTTGAAACAAGAGGGGGGGGGGTATGTGACAGGAAGTCAGGTAAATCTGTGTGTGCTGTCACAGACGGGAGATATATTTCTGCCTTGTTTAGACCAGGGATCTCCAAACTATGGCCCTCCAGTTGTTCAGGAACTACAATTCCCATCATGCTTAGTCATGTCTGTGAATGTCAGAATTTTCCAATGCCTCATGGGAAATGTAGTTCCGAAACAGCTGGAGGGCCGTAGTTTGGAGACCCTTGGTTTAGACAATACACCAATTACTATTAGGCGTCGGCTGCAGAGATGGCCAGAGAGGTTTGGGGCGTTAGAAGCCTTCAGCTGTTCAAAATTAAGCAATTAAAGCCCCTATAAAGATAGCCTAAGGATGACGACTGATTGCTGCATCCTGAGGCTTTGTGAGTGAAGGAGCAGTCACAAACTCTACTGAAGAGGTGAGGTGCTGATGGATATTTCTGTGTGAGAAATATCAAAGAGACTGTTTTGTTGTTTTCTGCTGAAGGACCAGCAGTGTCTGCCCAGCAGTAGGCTGTGCCAGACTCCATAGGTAGGTTCCTGTGTGGGAAGGTAGACGCCCCAAGTGGCAAGGGTTTATTTTATGTTTTGTTTTCAATCTTCCTCTACTGCCTTTTTGTACAGTTCAGCGTGTAGTGAACCCATCCAGGGGGTCACACACACCCGCTACCGAGCTAATCCCTCACAATATATATATATATATATATATATATATATATACAGTGACCAGACCACGGCTTGCTCCCCTCCTGGTTATCCTGAGGACCGTGACCTGGTACTAGCATGCAGTAAAACCCATCTCCACCATCAGGAGCAGCACACAGAAGTTTTTTTAGAATGCACAAAAGGTTAAAAACCTTCAGTATTTACAACCACTTTAACAAATCCGTTAAATATTTGTTTTGTGATATTTAGCACCTAATTTTAGCGTTATTTTTACATTGTTTTATTGTATTTTTTACAGGCTAACACTGCATTAGAGGATTGTTTTTAGAAGTGTATTTAGGTTTTGTGCTGCCCTAGGCCTGACTAAACTTGTGCACTCCCCAATTTAAATATGACCCACCCCTTCCTGTCAAGGCCACACCCCTTGCTGTTTAAGACCCGCCCTAACATTTTCAAATGGGGACACTAGTTCTGAAGGCTGGGGCACAAATTTCTGATAATTTTATGGCGAGGACTAAGAAGATATAACCACGCCAATGGTGCAGCAGAAAACATATAGCACAGTGAGGAAGGGTTGTGGTCCAGGATGATAGGACAGTCAAAATTAGAAGCGGATGTGGGGTATTTATGCTATTAGAGGGATTGGGGATTTGGAATGGGGGGGGGGTATTTGGAATGGGGGGATGTGTACTCTGAGGGAAAATTGGAGCAGTAGAGGGTTTGTGCTAGGAGGCAATATTGGGGGGGGGGGGGGTTATTTGTACTAGGAGGAAGAATTTGGATGTGGGGGATTTATGCTAGTGTAGGGATTTGAGATTTGGAATGGGGGGGATTTGGAATGGGGGGGACAGGATGGGTACTCTGAGGTCCACTTGAAGGGGAAAGGGTCCTGTGCGTCTTTTGGTCCATTTCTGGTGTGAATTCAGCCATAAATTCAGACCTGATTTGCACCTGAATAGGAGAACAGGGAGGCACTGGACCCCTACTGTGAGCCCCAGCCTTAGAGCTTATTTACATTGGTGATGATTTTCTTTCTTATGCGCTTTCCATTGAAACTGATAGAAATGCATGCCTATTTGAATTGAGGTGATCATGATACATGACAATGCATGTGATGATATACTTGTTGATGCATTTCCATTTATATTAACCATAAGAAGATTGGGGGAGATTTGTGTTAGGAGGGGGAATTTGGGGGCAACGGGTGGGGGGTTAAAAATCATTCTAGGACACATTTTTTGGGGGTAGGGGGGGGGGTGCTAAGAGTGTTGATTTGGGGGGATTTGTGTTGGGGTAAGGGAAAAGGATTTATGCTAGGAGGTGGAATTTGTGCATGAAGAGCTGACATGGTAGAGGTAGGAGGGGATTTGTACTAGGAGAGGAATGTTTTATTTATTTGTGGTAGTAGGGATGATTGGAGGGGGGTATATGTGCTAGGAGGAGAAATTTAAAAGGGGGAAAGGTTTATGCCAGTGAAGGGGATTGAGATGGGGATTTGTCCTGGGAGAGGGTATTTGGAATAAGGGGTGGGCACGATGTGTAGAGGATTTTTGCTAGGAGGAGGGGGGGGGGGATTGTGCTGGGGAGATTTAGGGTGGGGGGATTTGCTGGGAGGAAGGGGCAAAGATTTGAGGGAGGGGATTTGGATGTGGGGGATTTATGCTAGTAGAGGGATTTGGAATGGGGGGGATTTGGAATTGCGGGGGATGTGTACTCTGAGGGAAAATTGGAGTGGTAGAGGGTTTGTACTAAGAGGTATTATTGGGGGGGGGGGTGTATATGTACTAGGAGGAAGAATTTGGATGTAGGGGATTTATGCTAGTAGAGGGATTGGGGATTTGGAATGGGGGGGTATTTGGAATGGGGGGGGTGTGTACTCTGAGGGGAAATTGGATCGGTAGAGGGTTTGTGCTAGGAGGCATTATTTGGGGGGGGGGGGGCGGTTATATGTACTAGGAGAAAGAATTTGGATGTGGGGGATTTATGCTAGTAGAGGGATTGGGGATTTGGAATGGGGGGGGGCAGGACGTGTACTCTGAGGGAAAATTGGAGCAGTAGAGGGTTTGTGCTAGGAGGCATTATTGGGGGGGGGGGGGGTTATATGTACTAGGAGGAAGAATTTGGATGTGGGGGATTTATGCTAGTAGAGGGATTGGGGATTTGGAATGGGGGGGACAGGACGTGTACTCTGAGGGAAAATTGGAGCAGTAGAGGGTTTGTGCTAGGAGCCATTATTGGGGGGGGGGGGTTATATGTACTAGGAGGAAGAATTTGGATGTGGGGGATTTATGCTAGTAGAGGGATTGGGGATTTGGAATGGGGGGGGGATTTGGAATGGGGGGGACAGGATGTGTACTCTGAGGGAAAATTGGAGCAGTAGAGGGTTTGTGCTAGGAGCCATTATTGGGGGGGGGGGGGGTTATATGTACTAGGAGGAAGAATTTGGATGTGGGGGATTTATGCTAGTAGAGGGATTGGGGATTTGGAATGGGGGGGGATTTGGAATGGGGGGGACAGGATGTGTACTCTGAGGGAAAATTGGAGCAGTAGAGGGTTTGTGAAGTCATTATGGGGGGGGGGGGTTATATGTACTAGGAGGGGTGGGAATTTATGCTTAGGGGGTAAGCATACAGATTAGTGCTGTTTTTTTTGCTGACATATAATGCTCATACATCTTTGGGGGGGGGGGGGGCGGTTTGGCATGTTCGCCCTGGGCTCTAGTGATACCATGCGCTTAATGAGAGGCGGTTGGGGGGCACTACAAGCGTGGCTCGTAGTCCATTTTTTGCCCCCCCTAACGAAACTTGGTTGGCCGATCATTGCGTATAATACAAATATTGTAGGGCTTACTGCGTTTCCGCCCAACAACATCACAGATCAGGGGTTTTGGCTTTCTTACTGCATGGTTGTGACACCAATAACTGAGCCCACAAACAGGCAGATGGTATTTTAAAAATGAGGCTTGCAATAGCAGTCTAGTAATGTTACCATTTCCTCTAACAAAGGACAAAGCTGGGCTACCCTAGGGCAAGCAAGGTTTTGTGAATGGCCATGAATAGACAAAGGGCGGGAGCCTCCTCTCGCGATGAAATCTCGCGATTGTACAAATTGGAGGACGAGGGCGACCAGCACGAGCCAACCTAACCTCTCAACCAATCCTTTCCTGAGAGTGCGATGAATGAAGCTCCGCCTCAGCCGTACTGACTGTCTCTACCATTGGACGCATCCTTGTCCATCAAATCACAATCGGGCAACGCAGCTCTGGCATAGGATAAACGTGCCAGTGACGTTGATGAACGCTAGCTAGTCGAGTGCTAGTAGATCCGGAGTCCAGAAAGGAACATGGCGTACACACAAGGAACAAAGAAGAAAGTGTGCTATTACTATGATGGTAAGCGTGGCCTGGGTGAAAGGCGGGGTGGGGGATAGAGTCAGAGGTAGGAGGCACATGTGGGTGCAGCGAATGGGTTCCGGGGTGACCATTGGGGCGCCTCTGTGTGTACCGGGACCCATTTCACTTCCGTCTCCTTCTTATGGGATTGTCCAGGCTTTCCTGGCTGCACGGGGAACGTGTAGTTGTGTCTGGAAATGGGGGCCGTGTCTTTCAGGGGCAGTGTGGGGGTTGTGGTACACATGGAGGGAGGGGGAGGGGTGCTTGCTGCACCAGCCCATTCCTATATATATAGAATTTCCTCTGGGCAATGTATATGTTGTACCCCATCCATTGCCACGGATGTTTGTGACCTGGATCCATTAAAAGCCGGTCCGATTCGTGTGTTCTGCAAATCTGATGTGGTTAAAAATGCATCAGGTTTGTCTATGTGAACCAAGTCCAATATAGGCCATAGTTCAAATTTCCTGTGGTTGCAGGAAAGAAACTTGCACAATTCCCCTACCAACACAGATGCTGACAAGGGCATCCCTCCTGCCAAGCTATTTTCTACCTGCTGGGAGAAGACCTTGACTATTGCCAGTGACTATAGCAGCCGCTAGCAATAATTGCAAGTAAAATGCTTCAGCCTGGTTGTACCCAAGTTAATTGCTCAACTTGGTACATTCAGCCTGCTCACATCCTGCTGAACCAGCTGAGATTCAGTTTATGGCAGGCCTTTCAGTTTTTACTTTTAAAGTCGAGTTTTAGCCGTTTTTGTGTTTTATTATAAATCAGCAGCTACAAAAAGTGTATCTACTGACTGTTGATAAACACACACTAACCTGTCCCACAGTGCACACTGTGCCACTGAGAAGGTGATCTTCTGGGACCTGTGATGTGTCCCAGAAGATTAGATTACAGAGAGAACGTCTGCTTGAGCAGGTATCTGTCAAAACTAGGTACCTGCTCCCCTGCCCCCCCCCCCCCAAAATTATTGATCTCGCAGGCAGCAGTGGGATCCGTAGACTCCTGCTGCTGTCAGTTAAATCATGGGTGCCCCCTATAGCACATGGCTTTCTATGGGGGCACTGCCAGGATACTCCAGGAATGAAGGTAAGGGATCACACTGTGAAATACCTGCAGGTAATTGAATGCACACAATTCTACATAACGAATGTGTTTGGTACTGTATCCCGAAAACGATATATTAAACCTCAGCTTTAAAGTAAAGCTTCAGCCAGCCTTTTTGGACTTGAACAGTGTGGGTAGGGCTTTAACCGGTGTTGGGTTTTTATTGCTGCCTTGGACCCTGGGGAGCTTTCAGCTTAATACTTGTCGCTTTGACAGCAAGACGAGAAATTTCAAGCATTTGGCAACTTTTGGGGAGGAGGAGGAACGGTACCTGTTTTTTTGCAGTTACCTGGCTAAGGCAAGATGTGGCGTGGTCGCCCGGAAGTTCGGCCCACCTCCTCCTTCCCCCGGTGCTGGGCCATTCAAAAAACACAATGCATTTGCGCACGCGCAGTAGGGGCACCAGGTGTGAATGTGCATGGCTTCACTGCTGGTTTCCCTTACAGGCACTGGTGCCAGCAGCACCCGAGAGCCAATGGAAATATCGGCTTGGGTGCTGGTATCGTATTCCAGGACAGGTAAGAGCCGGTTCACACAAGGGCGACCTGGGATCCGTCTTGAAGTTTCCACAAGTCGTCCCTAGTCGTGTGGTTGAGAATATCAATGGAAGTGAATGGAGCCGTCCTAATACACACTACTGAAGTCTCTCCGACTTCAGAAAAGGTTCCTGTAGACCTGTACTACTTCAATCAGACTTGTAGGCGATTTGTACCCATTGTTTTCGATGGAAGTCGCCTCAGAAGTCTGATTACTGTCTTAACTGAAGCAACTTTACAGGAAGAGAACATATATTTCTCAGGCAAACCCCTCCCTCTACCAGAGCTGATGGTTGTTTGATTGGCCACTGGAAAGTCTCCTGTCCTGAAGTTGCCTTGTAAGTTGCCTGATTCATACTCCAGTCGTGCTGGAAGTCGTGTTGCCCATGTGTGAACCGACTCGGTGTCCCAATATTAAAAGTCAGCAGCTACAGTATTTGTAGCTGCTGACTTTTAATCTTTTTTTTTTTTGGGGGGGGGGGGGGGGTGGATCTCCTCTTTAATAATATAAGGGATTTATAATGCAACAGCAATTTACAAGGTAAAGGAAGACTCATTTAAAACAATTACAAGAAGTTTAAGGTGGCCATGATTGTGAGAGCTTGCAATCTAAAAGGGAGAGGCAAGTGATACTTAAAGGTGTTGTAAAGGCAGAAGTTTTTTTTCTCTTAATGCATAGTATGCATTAAGAGAATAAACTGTGTGCAGCAGCTCCCCTGAGCCCCATCTCTGTCCATCCTGTCTTGGCCATCTGGGACTCTCTTCCCGATTGGCTGAAACACAGCATTGGTGCCATTGGCTCCCACAGCTGTCAAAGTCAGTTGGGCAATCAGAAGAGAGAGGGAGCGGGGCCTGGGCTCAGTGTCTGAAAGGGCACACAGAGCTGTGACTTAGCTTGGGTGCCCCTATAGGAAGCCACTTGTTGTGGGGGCACTCGGAAGAAGGGAGGGGCAAGGAGGAGAGCAGAGGAGAGGAGGATCCAGGCTGCTTTGTGCAAAACCTACTGATTGGGGTAGTGCATTCCAGAGGATGGATTTAGGAGGCAGCGAGAGGTGGTCTCGGGAGGAGCAGAATGCGCAGTTTTGGCGTTGCTTTGAGGTGTAGCCAAGGACAACCTCGGAATGGGTAGACCTAGACAGCAGAAAGCAACACAAACCCAGGTGAAAATAAAATGTTCAATAGAGAGGAATTGATGGGAAATCGAGCCAGCAGAGACGTAGACTGCATTCAAAGTATTACAGTACATCAAACGCTTCTTCACCCTATGCTAAAGTGAAAAACAAACAAATGTCTTGAGTTGGACTTTAAAGTGAACCAATGTCTAAGCTATGGACAGTAAAGTATTTTGATCTTCTTATCAAGCACTAAATTAACATTAACCACTTGCCGACCGCGCTATAGCGAAAATACTGCTACAGCGCGGTCGAGTAGTTTTGACACGACGTCCCTGGGACGTCGTCCTTCACTTCCGCGATTGCGCGTCCCCTGGGACACGCTCGCGAAAGTGTCCGTGATCGTCGGGTCTAGAAGACCCGGCGCATCACGGATCACGGTAAATTGCCGCTGGTAGCGGCCGTTTACCACGTGATCGCGCCGTCAAATAACGGCGCGATCACTTGTAAACAAACCGGCGTCATTTGATGACACCGGTTCCTCCCTCTCCTCCCTCTGCTCTCTGTACCGTTCGGTACAGTGTGCGAGGAGAGGGGGGGGGGCGGGGTGTCAGCAGCTGAGCTGTGGCTGGATCTGTGACAAATGCAGTCACAGATCCAGCCACCCCTCAATCCATCCCAGCTCTGCAGTACCCCAGTACTCTGCAGTACCCCAATACTCAATACTCTGCAGTACCCCAATACTCTGCAGTACTCTGCAATACCCCAAAACCCCAATACTCTGCAGTACCCCAATACTCTGCAGTACTCCAGTGCCCCAAGACTCTGCAGTGCCCCAATACTCTGCAGTACTCCAGTACCCCAATACTCTGCAGTACCCCAATAATCTGCAGTACTCCAGTACCCCAATAATCTGCAGTACTCCAGTACCCCAATAATCTGCAGTACTCCAGTACCCCAATACTCTGCAGTACCCCAATACTCTGCAGTACCCAAATACTATCGCCTATGGGGATTTTTAGGTAGCAAAGTTTGGCACCATTCCATGAGCGTGCGCAATTTTGAAGTGTGACATGTTGGGTATCTATTTACTCGGCGTAACGTCATCTTTCACATTATGAAAAAAAATTGGGCTAACTTTACTGTTTGTTTTTTTTTAGCACAAAACAGTTTTTTTTTTAAAAACACGCGTTCAAAAAATTTCTACGACAATACCGTGCGAGATAAAAAGTTGTAACGCCATTGTATTCTCTAGGGTCTTTGCTAAAAAAGTATATATAATGTTTTGGGGTTCTATGTAATTTTCTAGCAAATAAATGATGATTTTTCCATGTAGGAGAGAAATGTCAGAATTGGTCTGGGTGTTCCAGAACGCCTGATGGCGCTCCCTGCATGTTGGGCCTCTGTATGTGGCCACGCTGTGTAAAAGTCTCACACATGGGGTATCGCCATACTCGGGAGGAATAGCAGAATGTGTTTTGGGGTGTAATTTGTGGTATGCATATGCTGTGTGTGAGAAATAACCCGCTAATATGACAGAAACAAGATTTTTGTTTTGTTTTATTTTTTACAGAATTTTCAGTCGTTTTTCTTTTATAGCGCAAAAAATAAAAACCCCAGAGGTGATCAAATACCACCAAAAGAAAGCTCTATTTGTGTGAAAAAAAGGACACAAATTTCAAATGGGTACAATGTTGTATGACTGAGTAATTGTCATTCAAATTGTGAGAGCACCGAAAGCTGAAAATTGGTCTGGTTAGGAAGGGGGTTTAAGTGCCCAGTGGTCAAGTGGTTAAAGTGAACCAATGTCTAAGCTATGGACAGTAAAGTATTTAGATCTTCTTATCAAGCACTAAATTAACATTAAAGTGTTTCTAAAGCCTAAAGTTTTGTTTTTATCTTAAAGTGGTTGTAAACTCAGTTCATGAAGTTTGACCTAAGCACATGTATATGTAATGTTTACTTATCTATCTCCAAAGCTCTAAGTGCAGTAATGCTCTGCTCCTCTGTTATCAGCAGAGTTGCTTCTGACAAGCTCTTTGACGCACAAGATAATAGCAGCTAAAAATTTGTGTCGGGCATGAGCTTGGAGATAGATCGGCAGAAAACTTGTACTATGATCACTGTAAAAGTTTGTTGTAAAGCTACTTTTTGTTTAAGTTAAAAACACATGTTATATTTACCTGCAGAGTTAACCTCTTTGGGAGTCCCCCGCAGCATGCTCCTATGCCGGGCTGTGTGCCTTCATAGACAGTGACATGTCTGTTTTCCCATAGGCGCCAATGTTAAGTCGGTGTCCTAGGGGCACTGCCTTTGGGGACCAGATGCCGCCTGTGGGTGCCCTTGACCCCAGCCTTGGCATGAATATGGCTTATGCTGCATTCACATCTAGGCGACAAAACGCCTGTTGCCCGACGCTCGTGCCGCTGGAGGGGAAAATTCCCATTGATGTCTATAGAGATGGTTCACATCTCTGAAACGCCGAACGCCTGTCGCCTGAAAAAAAAGTCCCGGACCCTTTTTTTTCAGGCGACATTGGCGTTCGGCCATAGACATCAATGGAGATAATTTGTAAAAAAAATAAAAAAATGAATCGAATCGCGGCACGTAATGCCGCGTACACGGCGTTACTTGCCGCCTAGATGTGAATGCAGCCTTAGAGTGTCCCCTACCACTGTGCCCCTAGCATTAATGGGACATTTCATGCTTTTTTTTTTTTTTGTTTCTATTATAAGGGATGTTTACATAATGTTTGGGGGTTCTAAGTAATTTCTAGCAAAACAAAAATGATTTTAACTTGTAAACAACAAGTTTGAAAAAAAGGCCTGGTCTTAAAGCGGAGCTCCACCCTGAATTTAACCTAATCTTAATATTACTAATGCTCAAACAATGCTTAATCCGATAGTTTTAGATAAAAGTTTTACAGTACCATCTGAACGCGATAGGCTTCCGGTCTGCAGCCCCTTGGGTTTTCTGTCGTTTCCTGTCCCGCGCTGTGTCTTCTGGGAGCTTGTGTCATAGCTCCCTAATTATCATCATATTTGGCCCTGTGACAGCAAACATCGCGCAACTTCGTTGAGCAGGAAGTGAGAAGCCAAAGCCGCTGCTCCCCCATTGCTCATGCGCATGTGCGAAATCGAGCGGTGGATGCTGGGACATCAGCATCCACCGAAACAAGGAAGTGCCAGGCTGTGGGCTTATGCCCACAGTTAAAATGGAGACAAACCCGGAAGGGGGAATAAGTTATTTGAGACAGGATAGCAGCGGAGCGGCCGGGGGAGACAGGAAACGTGAGTTCCGCAAATTAGGGTCATTTAGCTTTTAAATGGCCATTAAGAAAAAAGTTTTTGGCGTGGGAGATCCACTTTAAAGTGGTTAAGGTGAAAAGAAAAACCTTCTGCCTTTTTAGAATCGCTTTAATAAATACCTGTGAGGGTTATACTTAAGCGTTACTATGCATGCAAACATCAGATGTTTCATCCTTTTTTAAAGCTGAGCTCCAGGCTAATCGCAGAGGGGTCGATTTGCTAAAACTGGAGAGAGCAAAATCTTGTGCAGCTCTGCATAGAAACCAATCAGCTTCCAGTTGTTTTTTTTTTTGTCGACGCTTGACAGAACAAGCTGAAGATGGTTGACTACCATGCAGAGCTGCACCAGGTTTTGTACTCTCCAGTTTTAGTAAATCAACCCCAAATTGTCTGCCTACAAGGGTCATTTAGTCTTCCAGATTTGTGTAGTAATTCAACATGAAAAAAACTCCTACACTTTACCTGTGTGCATGAGTTTCATGTATTAAAGTGGTTGGAAACCCTTGGGGGGAGGGGGGGGGGGGATTCCCTGCAAGACAAAGGCACAATGCGCTAGCATACTAGCTCACTATGAATTGCTTACCTTGGATTGAACCCCCCGCAGCAGTCATTGTGTGCCCCCCCCCCTCCGGCGGCGACATCTCTCCCGGAGGTTATTACCAGATATCGTGGCTCTGGCGCTGTGATTGGCTGGAGCTGTGATGTCGCTCCCGCACATGCGTGCCATTGCTTCAGTTTGCCCCAGTGCGCTGATGATATTGGCACATGCAGGGATATCTCCTAAACCGTAGAGGTTTAGGAGATATCCTGGATAGCTACAGGTAAGCCTTATTATAGGCTTACCTGTAGCATAAAGTGGTCGGTATGGGTGGGCCTGCTGGGTCTCTGCACAGACTGTACAGCACAGCGATTTATATTATTGCCTCTTTACAGTAATGAATGAGTTTTTGTCCCCAGAGTTTAGCTTTAAGTATTTCTATAATGGTGATCTGACAATTTCAATGACCTGTTTTGTGTTTTTTTGTTTATAGGTGATGTTGGTAATTATTATTATGGGCAGGGGCATCCAATGAAACCTCACAGGATAAGAATGACCCACAATCTGCTTCTTAATTATGGATTGTACAGGAAGATGGAAATCTATGTAAGTGCTAATTGAACTGATGCTAACAGTTTGGTATACCACACAGTACAAAAAAAATCCTGTTTTTATTTTAATTATATATGATTACATAGACCATTTTCTAACTTTACACAAGTCCTTCCTTTTAAATATACTTGTATGTGAAAAAAATATATTTTGGCAATTTGCCCATGGATTTTTTTTTTTTTTTTTCATGTAGGATTTAGTACTAGCTAGTCAGAGTTGTTATGCCATCTAGTGGCAACAAGATTAAGTACAAGATGAGTATAAATGTTCTAGAAAAACAAAATGTATCCCTAGTTTTTTCTAACAATATGGTAATGACCAATTTCACCTTTTAGGAAAAACAATAAATGCAAATTTTTGCCAATTTTAAATGTACAGCAGGAGAAAGGGCTCAGAGGGTGAAGGCGACAGGAGCTACAAGTTGAACTCTAAATACAGGTGTTGCATGTTCTGTAAGGCGAACATACCCTTAACCACTTCCAGCCCAAGGGTGTCGTATGACATCCTGGACTTTGAGTGGGGATATCTAAATGATGCCTGCAGCTGCAGGCATCAATTCAGATATTCTCTTTTTCGGACGGCGATTCTGTGCACTGTAAGAACAATCGTAGCAGCAGTTCAGCCACTTGATCGTGCTTACAGGTGGCAGAAGCGGACATCTCCTCCCAATGCCCTCTGGTGCTTCTCAAAGCTTGCCCGTGCAATCGGCGAGCTGGAGAACGAATTGGTCGCCGCTAGAAGTTGGGTCATAAAGACTTCTGGTGACCAGTCAACTCTATGACCCTAGGAAACACAGGCACGACGTATCACGCCTGGCGAAAGTAAAAAAAAAATCTATTTTTTTAATCTTGGTCTTTCCAGCCTGGAGGAGAAATGTGGATTCTGAGACCCACATCTCTCCATAAAGAGGACCTGTCATGCACTATTCCTATAACAAAGATGTTTACATTTCTTATAATGGGAATAAGTGATTAAAAAAAAGTTTTAAGAGAAAGTGTAAAATAGAAAAAATTTAAAGCGCCCCTGTCCCCATATGCCTATGTAAACAGTGTTCAAATCGCACGTGAGGTATCGCCACCTGCGTTGGAGCAAGAACAACAATTCTAGACCAAGACCTCCTCTGTAAACAATTTTAAAGTGTCGCCTATGGGAATTTTTTAGTTCCAAAGTTTGTGCGAGACTTTATAGGTAACTATTTACTCAGTGTAACATCATCTTTCCCATTATACAAAACAATTGGCCTAGCTTACATAATAATGCAAATATCCTGTTGCAAGTCTCTGCTAAAAAAAAAAAAATGTATATGTATGTTTGGGGTTTCTACATTCTCTAGCAATAATAACCCCCCCCCCCCCCAAGACTAGTGTTGGTGTCTTTTTGAAGAATGCACTCCGTTTTAAATGTGAGTTCTATGTACGAGCAGCCAGGGAAGTGTTGTCTAAATGGTAACACCTATTCACTGTAAATTGTAGCTTTGCTTTACTTGCAGGCTTCAGTGTTTCCATGTCATTCTTTGCCAGAACAGTCTTTGGGGAAATCTACATGGTGGCTTTTAGTGCAAAAGCGTGTATCATGCCTGTGTTTGGATATGGGAGGAGTTTGTGTTTTTTTTTTTTCTTCTACGGTCACTGAGCAGTCTTTAACTATATCACACTGTGACCGACTGCATCAAGTGCTTAGTGAAATATGTTGCCAATATTCTTAAAAAATAATTTCTCATCCTACCAGAGACCACACAAAGCCAGTGCTGAAGAAATGACAAAATATCACAGTGACGATTACATTAAATTTCTGCGTTCCATCCGGCCAGATAACATGTCTGAATACAGCAAACAGATGCAAAGATGTACGTTCTTACTCAATACCTTGTTTGGTACAGTATGTCCACATGGATAGTTCAGGATCAGGTGTCACAGGTGTTTATGCACTGACATCTGCTTCCCATCTCCTGTGAATGGTGTTTTCAAACTATGCCTTCCATAAAATGTATTGGCAGTAACTGGGTTTGGTGTCCCATATAGGGGCTTCATCGCTTATACTTTAGCAATGTATTTTTGCTGAGATCCATGATCCTTGTATGTACAGATGGAGGGGTACTTTTTGAACACTTGACCAAAGAGTTTGAGATATTGTATACTTTTTTGACTATCTTTTTTTTTTTTTTCTTCACATACGTGAGGGGAAATTCACTCCTGTAAGTGTTATTATGGAAAACAGTCTCCACTGATGCTTTATCACCAGTCCATGTTTCCCTAACAACCCAAAATCCAATTGCCATTGGGACAGGGATGATGACCTTTCCCTATGCTATCAAAAAGCTTAAATAGATCTTTTGGCTGGAGCTACACTTTAACCTCTTAACCCCTTGATCACCGCCCTAGTTAACCCTTTCACTCCCTATTGCCAGCATCACTAAGTGATCATTTTTTCTGATCGATGTATTAGTGTCGCTGTTCCCGCTAGGTAGCTAATTTTTTTTTTTTTGTAAAGACATGGCTAAATGAATTTTGGCCTAAATGTTTGACTAAAATTTAGTTTATTTGATTTGTCTCATAACAAAAAGTAAAAAATATTGATTTTTTTTTTTCAAAAATTACGCTCTATTTTTGTATATAGCGCAAAAAAAAAAATCGCAGAGGCGATCAAATGCCACCAAAAAGCTCTATTTGTTGGAAGAAAAGGACGCAAATTTTGTTTGGGAGCCACGTCGCACGACTGCGCAATTGTCAGTTAAAGCGACGCAGTGCCGAATCGCAAAAAGTGGTCTGGTCATTTACCTGCATTTTAGTCCAGGTCTTAAGTGGTTAAAAAAAAAATGTACCTGTTCCAAATTACAAACGGGTTCAACTTGAGGGCAAACCTACAAACCCCCCCCCCCCTTTTTTTTTTTTTTTTTTTAACCTAGGGACTGTGTGTCTCTATCTCTCGAAAAATTCACATAACAATGCTTAAAAATTATAGCGTCTGTATGATTCCGCGCAAAAAAGAAAAATACCAGCAGGGGAAAAAAATATATAATATGGTAAATCAAGAGAACTGCTGCCTCTAAAGATTACTACCACCTAGGTGGAGTAAATGAAGGAGAAAAATAAGTAGGTGTGGCGCTGTTCAATGGATTATAATTGACTCTCAACTTGCTGTGATCAGTTTGAAGAGGGAAAACGAACCGTGATTACTTTTCACCTTCACAAGCACAACTGTATTGAATGCTCTATTTATTGAATTAATTTCATCCAGAGATCATTTACATTAGAGATCACTTTTCACAAGCACTCTTTGGACTTTTAGTATGATTATCTAATTGGTACTTTTTGGAATATCCAATTCGTATCTTTTCTGGACTTATTTGAATGCTTAATAGTTTAACTTGTAAAATTGGTATTTATTTACATGTTTATGTTCACTTAGAATTTGTCATAATTTTGCACATTATTTACTGGTGTTGCATTCACACCCAAATTGCATCACCACCACAATTATAATCTATTGCACAGCACCACACCTACTTATTTTTCTACTTCAATGTTTAAACATGGTGCATTAAGGTATCAACAACAAGATGGGCGGGAGTTATGTTAACCGAATCTGCCAGATGTTCGCACTGTGAGAAGGAAGAACCAGTTTGTAGATTTAAAGAGCAGAAGGGAGAGCCAGGGTATGTTCTAAGCCAGTGGTTCTCAAACTGGGGGTCAAATGATGATTTGCCAGTCACCGAATCCTGGGCTATTCCTGAAGCCCACACCGCTCTCCCAGTCTTTTACAACCACCCAGCAGGGCTGTCCCTGGAGCCCGTGGCTGCCCACTCAGCCTCTTCGCAGCCACCCATTCAGCTCACATGGCTGGAGGGCAGAGAGGAGACCTCAGCTGACTGGTGAGGAATGTGAAGTGGGAGGGGCTGGAGGAGACCCCATCTCCTGATTTCAGAATAGGTGTCACTGCTACGAGACACCACAAAGTCGGACACGGTGTGTAGCCGGAGATACTGTGAGTAACACTACCTGTGATTATTTTGCCATTAGAAGTCCCCACTACAATTCTCGCATCAGAAGATGATCAAGAACACCTAAGTTGGCTGATCAGGACCCCTCCCCCCTCCAGCATTGCCACCCATCTCAACTCTCTGCCACCACTGCCATGGATGGGGGGGGGGGGGGGAGAGACAAGAAATTGGGCTAGAGTGAGATCCAAGGGAAAGAAAAGAGAACAAAGGGTGGTACATCCTAAAATGTACCATAAGGGGTTCTAACACTGTACGAGTGGAAGGGACCCAGGGAGTGCTAAATGTCCTTGGGTTAGCGTTGCAAATGTCTTGTCTTGGGTGCCGACAACCCACGCTCCGAAAATAATTTTACTGTTGGGGGTCCCCACAACTTGGGGAATTTTATCGAAGGGGCAGGGCACTAGGTTGAGAACCCCTGTCCTAGGCAAATATGGTTTACCTTGTATACACTTATGAATGCAAACTATACATAGAAACTAGGCTTCTTTATAAGCTCCCAACGGGGTGGAACAATATGTATTGGGCCTGACCGGATTTCAGACTGAGGCTGCCATCCATGTCACTTAATGCATGTTGGTCTGCTTCATGATGTGCAGCTTATGGAACTTTTTCCTTTGACTTTGCTGCAGCTTGGAGCCAGGGCAAGCTCCCTGCCTGCACTTGCAGCCATCTAGTTGTTCTCTACCTGAGCGACGCCTAATTTTTGTTCTTGTCACACTCATATTTGATTACCATACATAGACCCTCCTGGACTGGATGTGAGGGGCTAGCACACAATGTGACCTTTGCACACAGTGTTCCACATTGTGCTGGTTTCTAGCCTTTGTATATGGGTAAGATTTAGCCATAGAGCGTGTTCCAGGTCCAGAGACATTGCATTCTCTGGGCTTAACCTCATCTTGGACTCAAAGCTGTGTGGGCTGATGCACCAAACGATATTTTATGTGCATCTTTGGGTGCCTAGGAAATTTCCTGATACTGACGGTTCTTTACTGACCTGCAGTTTGCATCATTCCCCCCCCCCCCCCCCCCCCCCCGGGCATGCTGTCCCAAGTGATGTACTGAGCACTCTAGTTAAGATGCTAAGGGCATCTGCCTTCCTTGGCCCCTAGCCCAATACTGCCATAAGGGTGCCATGGAAGTCCATAGAGCTCAAAGTCAGAGGTCATCTAAGCCCTCAAAAGCATTTTGCATGAAGTTACCCACACTTTTCTATAAGTTATTGGCTGATTGTGAACCCTGCTGGTTCTTTGGATAGTTGCCTCAATGTCATTCTGTTGCAGAGAATGTCATTCATATATTGGATCCCTGTGCTCTAGAATTTTTTTTTTTTTTTTTTTTTTTTTTTTTTTTATGGCTGATCAAGAGAAATTTAAGTATTGAGTTTTAACTCTATAAGCTGTACTGTTGGTGTGATGTGGAGGATGGATGCAGAATCCAAATCTCAAAAGTCAGACTCTTATCAATATGAGATTGATTGGATTGATGTGTAATGACAGTAAATTTTAAAATGCACAAGTCCAAAACACAGTGCTCCAATGGTGAACACATTTAAGAGACACTGAAGAAATCGCTTGATACTTCTATCCAGAGAATAAAGCAAACAATGCCGCTTACCGGATTTGCTGGATCTCAAATTGTAGAGATCACTTGTATCCCTTGATGATCCTTCTCCCATGGGTTCATCCGATGCAGGGATCCTAGTAATACAGCAAACTCTCACGCGGTATGGTTATCCTGTAGTTGCAACAGTATTCTTATCCAGGAAATCTCCAGCAGTGGGATAAATCGTAGAATA
Source organism: Rana kukunoris (assembly GCA_029574335.1). NCBI lineage: Eukaryota > Metazoa > Chordata > Amphibia > Anura > Ranidae > Rana > Rana kukunoris. The sequence goes on along the minus strand of CM056050.1, from coordinate 318,253,400 downwards.
GAAAATAGAGGCTTCATGGTGCAGTACTCCAGATTTAACTTTTAAATAACTTGTGGTGATTGTAGCCGTATTAGTGCAATTGTGACAGAAAATGGAGTACTGTCCATGATACTTTTGCACTAACATAATTTTTCATGGACAAGCTTTTCGGGATGTGTCCACCTTCTTCAAGGTCCAAGCAGTACTGATTCACAAAAGTTTTAGCAGAAGGTAAAATGTTAAAACAAACAAAAAAACTTTTAAAAATGTTTTGCTTGGGCACCAGCATCCAAAAAAGCCATTGAATGGTACATTCTTTAAACTGTGGACTTTTTTTTTTTTTTATATGGGATTCCTGACTGCTGGTAAGTCAACTACTGGTCTTCCTTCTGCATCTTGTTGGTGGTCCCTGCAGTGGTACTGTGAGAAAGGGTAGGACAGCCTTCAGAATTACCAAGGTGTTGGGGCTCTGGGGGAACTTGTGAAAATGTTTTGAAACTGTATACAGGGACCTCTAGGTGCATCATTTTTTACTTTGCTGGTATTCTTTCAACAATAGAAAATTTGTTTGTAACCGATGTTTTGTTCCCACAGTTAATGTCGGAGAAGACTGTCCTGTGTTTGATGGTCTCTTTGAGTTCTGCCAGTTGTCAACAGGTGGATCTGTTGGTGAGTATTTTATTTTGCTTCCAAAAGTGTCTTAAGAGTAGGGCTGCGCATCTTCACCGGTCTCACGATTCGATTCGATTCCGCGATGCATCACGATTGCAGCTCACGTGCGCATGGCTCTCTCCCCAAAATACTAAACAGGGTGATCAGAGACTGCAGATGTGGTAGAGGAGATAATCAGAGACTGCGGGCATAGTACAGGGGATGGTCAGAGACTGCGGACATGCTACAGGGGATGGTCAGAGACTGCGGACATGCTACAGGGGATGGTCAGAGACTGCGGACATGCTACAGGGGATGGTCAGAGACTGCGGACATGCTACAGGGGATGGTCAGAGACTGCGGACATGCTACAGGGGATGGTCAGAGACTGCGGACATGCTACAGGGGATGGTCAGAGACTGCGGACATGCTACAGGGGATGGTCAGAGACTGCGGACATGCTACAGGGGATGGTCAGAGACTGCGGACATGCTACAGGGGATGGTCAGAGACTGCGGACATGCTACAGGGGATGGTCAGAGACTGCGGACATGCTACAGGGGATGGTCAGAGACTGCGGACATGCTACAGGGGATGGTCAGAGACTGCGGACATGCTACAGGGGATGGTCAGAGACTGCGGACATGCTACAGGGGATGGTCAGAGACTGCGGACATGCTACAGGGGATGGTCAGAGACTGCGGACATGCTACAGGGGATGGTCAGAGACTGCGGACATGCTACAGGGGATGGTCAGAGACTGCGGACATGCTACAGGGGATGGTCAGAGACTGCGGACATGCTACAGGGGATGGTCAGAGACTGCGGACATGCTACAGGGGATGGTCAGAGACTGCGGACATGCTACAGGAGATGGTCTATATTTCTCCTCCCTAGAGCCCAGTCCCTGCCTGCAGTGACAATGACTTATCACAGGTGACACATCAGATTCCACAACATGCACGTACCCCCCCCCATGCACTTATTAGAGAATCCTACATTAAGTGACCGCTCTGCTATTTAATATCATATAGATGGTGCCACACCACAAAAAATAGGGCTTGTAGGATACAGTCATCTTAGAGGTTGTAAAAATAGGGCTAGCCTGCAATGACACAAGTAATGTGTAATTTAGATTAGATAACTAAGCTGAATTACACATTACTTGTGTCATTGCAGGCGGTAATGAGATGGGCGATCTGCCTGCTCACCATCCCCCGATCCCCATCCTATATAATACCATCTCATATTTTGTGCTCATAAAAACGTACAAGGCATTTGAGGAAAGCAAAGCAGCAGTGAGTCAACTTGTTTCCTATTCACCTACTATTCGAGATATTATATTCTATATAATATAATATCCTGAATAGTAGGTGCATAGGAAACAAATTAAAAGCCTGTAGTTCCTCTTTGCCACTGTTCCACTGCTGCTTTGCTTTCATAAATCTTTAACCCCTGATGTGTTTCTGGGCTTCATAACTGGAGAAAATATACAGAACCTCAGCTTACAGTCAGTACTATGTCTGTGTGTGTGACAGCCAGTGTCTTTTCTCTTGTGTGATGATGTTTTGTACCTGTCTGATGATGAGGATGAAATGTCTCCTCTCCTGCTGCCTGTGTGATGAGACAACCAAGGCCTGGCTCACTCGGGTCTCCTTCCCAGTCCTGCTCTTGCAGCTGCTGCATGTGACTGAGTCGGGTGAAGGGCGGATGGTCTCCCCTGGCCTGTGTGCAGTGCAGTTAACGCGGCTGCACACAGTGATGCAGACGTCTGTGCAGCCGACGAGGAAAGCTGAGCGTGAGCTCTTGGGACCAGAGTCAGAGAACACATGTCTTCTCCTCTGTCTCACTCGATTTGGACCTGCGACACTCTCAGGGCGGCTGGGGATGACGTCGGCGGGAGGCGGGAAAAATGGTGCCAAAACTTCGGCTCCACTCGGGCAGCTCAGTCGGCTCCACTCGGTGCTGCGTGGCTGCTCGGCGAGCAGCAATGACGTCATCAGTATGCATCGATTATTTAAAGGGACAGCATCGGCGCAGAATCGCCGGAGGAATAATCGTGATGCATCGATTAAACGATTAATTTCAGCAGCCCTACTTAAGAGAATACATATTATTTTTTGAGCTTTCACATCCCCATGTTCAAAGACTGCTAAGCCTATACTGTTTCCTCCTTTTTAACTTTATTTTTTTATTCTTTTACAGCAAGCTCTGTTAAACTAAACAAGCAGCAAACGGACATTGCCGTAAACTGGGCAGGTGGACTTCATCATGCCAAGAAATCTGAGGCATCTGGCTTTTGCTACGTCAATGACATAGTGCTTGCCATTCTGGAACTTCTTAAGTATGTATTCATTGCTCCGCGGATATAGCAGGATTTTTTGTGTGTGTGTGTGTGTGTGTGTGTGTGTGTGTGTCTGTGTGTTTTATGCCTATTTTTTTTTTTATTCTAGGTATCATCAGAGAGTACTGTACATTGATATTGATATTCATCATGGTGATGGTGTGGAAGAAGCTTTTTACACCACAGACAGAGTCATGACTGTTTCTTTTCATAAATATGGAGAATATTTTCCAGGGACAGGGGATCTGAGGGTAAGTGTTAAAAATATTATACATGTGGTTGCTGTATTTAGTTAGGCTTTAACTAGTTACCGACCGCCCACCGTCGTTATACGTCGGCACTTTAAAGATGGATATCTCGGTAACGGCAGCAGCTGCTGCCACAACCGAGATATCCATCTCTTCAGTGGGCGGTCCTGTTATTGGTGGTGGGAGAGGCTCTCCCGCACCCTCCGCCGCTTACTGTAGCGGCGGAGGCGATCGGGTCCTGTCGGCTGCTGACTGGGGATGCGAATGAGGGAAATATGTCCCCCACCTGTCCCCATAGCTCTGCTGGGCGGAAGTGACGTCAAAATGTCAGTCCCGCCCAGCGTCTTAAAGAAACATTTTTTTCTGTCATTTGAAGAAGAAAAAAATTATTTTTTTGCATTTAAGCCTAAATATGAGACCTGAGGTATTTTTTGACCCCAGATCTCATATTCAAGAGGACCTGCCATGCTTTTTTCTATTACAAGGGATGTTTACATTCCTTGAAATAGGAATAAAAGTGATATTATTTTTTTATTTCAGTGTTAAAAATTGTAAAATAAAAATACAAAAACAAAAAAAAAAGTTTTTAAAGCGCCCCGACGAGCTCACACGCAGAAGCGAACGCATACGGGAGTAGCACCCGCATATGAAAACGGTGTTCAAACCACACAAGTGAGGTATCGCCGCGATCGTTAGAGCGAGAGCAATAACTCTAGCCCTAGACCTCCTCTGTAACTCAAAAAATGCAACCTGTAGAATTTTTTTAAATGTCGCCTATCGAGATTTTTAAGGGTAAAAGTTTGACGTCATGCCACGAGCGGGCGCAATTTTTAAGAGTGATTATTTTACTCGGCGTAACATTATCTTTCACAATATGCAAAAAAATTGGGCCAAATTTATTGTCTTATTTTCTTAATTTAAAAAAGTGAATTTTTTCCAAAAAAAGTGCGCTTGTAAGACCGCTGTGCAAATACGGTGTGACAAAGTATTGAAATGACTGCCATTTTATTCTCTAGGGTGTTAGAAAAAAATATAGAAAATGTTTGGGAGTTTTAAGTAATTTTATAGCAAAAAAAAGTTTGTCTCGTAAACACCGAATTTGAAAAACAGGCTCAGGCTTAAGTGGTTAAGTGGCTCTTTTTAAGAGGTCACCAAATGCAAAACCTGATATTTGCCCCATGAAAAAAAAAAAACACTTCATACATGCCTGTCAGTCCATTTGCTAAAACTTCAAGCTTCAGCAGAGCTCCCAGGACTGATCCGATTTAACACTTAAGTGCCTTGAATAGCATGTCCTCCTTTAGGCTGGGTTTACACTATACTACACGACTTTCATCCTACTTTGCTATGCGACATTTGTCCTACATTGGTCCTACATCCATCCTACTTTCATGAACAGGATACTACTTTGGTCCTACTTTGTGATAGACTGACTTGTTCTTTGACCAATCAAAACAATCCCAGAGTGAGATAAATTCCTTTTACTGGTGCTGTAATCACATGTCAGATGGCAAAAGACGGATGGTTAGGACAAGGCTCCTACTTTGGTCCTACTTCAATGATATTCAATGGGCTGAAGTAAAATCAATGTAGGACCAAAGTAGTACAGGGAGTAGTTTCAAAGTCGGACCGACTTGTGTAGGACCAGTTGAGACAGCTCTCATAGGGAAACATTGATTTTCACACGTCATGCTACATGAGCTCCAAATGTAGGAGCGTTGTCGGAACAAGTGTGAACCCAGCCTGAACCGATTTCGCTTCTCATGACAGCCCCTGCGTAACTATTATCCTTTAACGACTGAAGGGCAGCAGGTGAATATGGTTGCGTTTTTTTTTTTTTTTTTTTTTACTGCTCCCTTTGAATTTTTGTACTCAATATCGTGGACACTGGCAGACATGTAGGCCAGCTTACGATAACCCCTCAAGCATCCCTCAATTGGTAGCAAGCAGTACCAGGAGCAGAGGGGTGGTACTTTTTTTTTTTTTTTTTTTTTTTGTGGCATTCGGTTGTTGGCAAGCAAATTTCCTACATGTGGGGTGACTCTTTAAAGGAAATTAAATCTGGTTTTGAAAGAAGCCCATAGGGTTTAATTGTCGGTAAAGTTTATAAAACGGTACCTTTATTTTTCAAATCGCATGTTTGGGTTGGTACCATTCATTGGCATTGGCAGTTTTGACACAATTATCGTGCAACAAACTACAACAATGCAAAGCTTGTTGCCCAAAAAGGACAATCTTTTGGGCGAAGCTTCACGTGTTGTGGTTTTCTTGTGCACACATCACAGCAAATCGCCTCACCTGAACTTTTTTGTGTATGTGGGCAGAATTGCAGCGATTTTTATTTTTTATTTTTTTTTATTTTTATTTTTTTGGCCCAAATTGCAAAGTTTGAATGGAGCCTTGGTTATGTCTGCAGTTGAAATTTTTTATTGCGTGTGTGTATAACAGCGTTCAGTTCCTGATGAGACAAAGTACATGTAGGGCTAGAGCCTTAACACTGATGTTTCAAGCCACCTGTGGGAGTGTTTAAAAAAGTTACAGTACAATAATGGGCACCATTGAAAGTGGTGTGTGGGTTTTTTTTTTTTTTTGTTTTCATTTTCTTGCAGTTTTGTGTGACTCAAATTGCATCTGAAGTCTCGCCGAGCCTAAATGTCCTGACAGTTATTTTGGGTATCTTTAAGATCTCACTTTTTGAATGCCTGGGTCTGTCTGCACACCTGCTGTTGGCGCTATGGTATAAATTGTAACTCCTGGCAGGTGTTGAAGCATAAGATATGGGCAGAGTCAGGCAATGTAGGTCGGTAATCTCCTGCATTAAGTAGTTGGCAAGAAGAAGCGGCATCGGCCACTGTGAGGGAAGGCGTTTAAATGTCCCCCATCGCCTGTCTGCAGACCCAGCATAAAGATGAGTTTACTAAAGTTACGAAAATTCTCGTAATGGGTGCACTCCAACAAATGCGTGCCTAACCAATCACAGGCTAAATGCCATGATCTGGCACATGAGACAAGCTGAAAAAAAAACAGGCTGAACAAGGTTCCAGGAGGAACATGGACCTTTAAGATACTGTGACACACTGGGGGTTTCCCGCTTTTCCTTTTTTTGTGTGATGGTGGGCCAGAGCACCCAAAACTCCCAGGTGGACAGAAACTGAGTTTAAAAAAAATGGTGAGATTTCACGGTTTTAGTATCCAAAACGCAAGAAGGCAGAGGCTGGCTCATTCTACCAGGCTGCTCTTATACCGCTTAACTCCTGCTTTCATTCTGAATGGGATTTGTTAAATTAAATTGGCATGCCTTAAATCGCTGATTTTATTGTTTGCTAAATAGGATATCGGGGCTGGAAAAGGTAAATACTATGCAGTGAACTACCCATTGCGAGATGGCATTGATGATGAATCCTATGAAGCCATATTTAAACCGGTAAGTGTACATGTTGGTAATCAGGAGATAATTTGTAATGACAGTAAAATCAAGTTTTATTCAAGCTGGCTCATGTCCTATTCTACAACTTTTCTTTTGCCTATTAGGTCATGACTAAGGTTATGGAAATGTACCAGCCTAGTGCTGTTGTCCTGCAGTGTGGTGCAGATTCACTTTCTGGGGACAGACTTGGGTGCTTTAATCTTACTATCAAAGGTGAGTCTCCGATATTTTCTTTTGCTTAACCTAGTATGTGATTTTTATCTCACTTACTGCAAACTTTTTATTATCAAATGGTATTTTGTGTGAAGTGTGTGTTTTTTTTTTTTGTTCTTCTGTAAAATATTCTCCACGCGTTTCAGCCATCATATCGTGTAGTTAAAGCGGAGGTCAACACAAAAATGGAACCTTTGCTGTCCAGATGCCCATTCTCCCCCCCCCCCCCCCACGCTTTCTTCTGGGAAACACAGGTCCCAGAAGACGGCAGAGACCATTCATATCGCACAGCGTGACTCGCGCAGCAGGGAACCAGGAAGTGAAGCTGCAAGGCTTCACTTCCTGATTCCCTTATCGAAGATGGCGGCGGCAGCAGCAGCATCCAAGAGGTAGATTGGCTTGGGGTGCCGACAACGCGGGTGCGCTGGTCAAGGAGAGTGTCCTTATTTAAAAGTCAGCAGCTGCAGACCTCTGCTTTAATGTGTGCAGATGTGTTTTTTATCCCAACCCAAAAAGACTAAAACAAAATGACAATGTGTGGTGTAAAAAAAAATCAAAGCAATGCAAGTGTTGTCATGAGCCTTTATATATAATTAGTACAGACCAAAAGTTTAAACACACCTTCTCATTCCAAGAGTTTTCTTTATTTTCATGACTATGAAAATTGTAGTTACACTGAAGGCATCAACACTATGAATTGACACATGTGGAGTTATATACATAACAAAAGTGTTGACACAACTGAAAATATGTCATATTCTAGGTTCTTCAAAGTAGCCACCTTTTGCAGCAGACACATCTCTAGAACAACTGTTAAGAGGAGACTGTGTGAATCCGGCCTTCATGGTAGAATATCTGCTAGGAAACCACTGCTAAAAGGCAACAAGCAGAAGAGACTTGTTTGGGCTAAAGAACACAAGGAATGGACATTAGACCAGTGGAAATCTGTGCTTTGGTCTGATGAGTCCAAACTTGAGATCTTTGGTTCCAACCACCGTGTCTTTGTGCGAAGCAGAAAAGGTGAACGGATGGACTCTACATGCCTGGTTCCCACCGTGAAGCATGGAGGTGTGGGGGTGCTTTGCTGGTGACACTGTTGGGGATTTATTCAAAATTGAAGGCATTCTGAACCAGCATGGCTACCACAGCATCTTGCAGCGGCATGCTATTCCATCCGGTTTGCGTTTAGTTGGACCATCCATTTATTTTTCAACAGGACAATGACCCCAAACACACCTCCAGGCTGTGTAAGGGCTATTTGACCAAGAAGGAGAGTGATGGGGTGCTGCGCCAGATGACCTGGCCTCCACAGTCACCGGACCTGAACCCAATCGAGATGGTTTGGGGTGAGCTGGACTGCAGAGTGAAGGCAAAAGGGCCAACAAGTGCTAAGCATCTCTGGGAACTCCTTCAAGACTGTTGGAAGACCATTTTAGGTGACTACCTCTTAAAGCTCATCAAGAGAATGCCAAGAGTGTGCAAAGCAGTAATCAAAGCAAAAGGTGGCTACTTTAAAGAACCTAGAATATGACATATTTTCAGTTGTTTCACACTTTTTTATGTATATAATTCCACATGTGTTCATAGTTTTGATGCCTTCAGTGTGAATCTACTATTTTCATAGTCATGAAAATAAAGAAAACTCTTGGAATGAGAAGGTGTGTCCAAACTTTTGGTCTGTACTGTGTATCTATGTATGCTCTCCAAGTTTTTCAGCACTTTATTTTTATTTAATTTTTTGTCTTATTTTTTTTTCTGAAAATCCCCCCCCCTTGGCTTATACTCGAGTCACCTTTTTGCGCCTGATCTCCCAGACTTTGGGAACCCGGTTCCGGCTGTAGGTCCCCCTGGACCCCAAACTTGCCACATGTAGCCCCACACTTTGCACACTTGTAGAGGAAGAGTGTTTTTTTTTTTTTTTTTTTTCGAATACAGGCACCCCTTCCATAGACTCCCATGTTAAACATCAGTCTTAGCCATGGGCACAGTGAAGCATGCAAATGGACACCCTCGCGTCTAAGTTTTCCCAGTTTTTTGTGGTACAATTGGGTGCCTTGGCTTATATTTGGGTTGGCTTATACGCAAGTATATACGGTAACTATTTTTTTTTTTTATTAAATAGTATTTTTGTTTTCTTTGTTTTCAGGACATGCTAAGTGTGTGGAGTTTATGAAGACCTTTAATCTACCATTGCTGATGCTGGGTGGAGGTGGCTACACCATTAGAAATGTTGCCCGATGTTGGACATTCGAGACAGCTGTGGCTCTAGACACAGAAATTCCCAATGGTTAGTACAGTGTTTCTGCATTTTACAGCATGCTATTGTGCTTGTATGGGCAAGGTATGACGATGGTTCCATGCTAACAAATCGGTTCAGTCAAAGAAGGGCATGGTATAGGACGGATACCTGTATGGGTCGTGTTGCAACAAACCTGCTAGTGATATCTAATTGGTCTCCCTTTTTGCTCAATTTGCTGCGGCTTTTTATTTAACCACTCCAATACTGGGCATTTTCACCCCCTTCCTGCCCAGGACAATTATCGGCTTTCAGTGTTGTCACACTTTGACAATTGCACGGTCATGCAACACTGTAGCCATACAAATTACTTTTTTCTTCACACAAATGGAGCATTCTTTTGGTGGATTTTAATCGGCACTTTTTTTTTGCTTTATAAACCAAAAACAACCAAATTCTGAGTGTGTGTGTGTGTGTGTGTGTGTGTCCCAATGAAACCAATTCATTCAGTGATTGGCCATGTGATCTCCTGTGATTGGTCACAGCAGACCAGTACACTGATAAGTCATTGGCTGTGTCTGGCAGAAACAGCTGGTAAAGGATCACGGCGTCGGTTTGGAAATCAACAGCAGATTGCTATATATATATATATATATATATATATTATATATTTTAATTTCTATTGACTAATTATCTGAGATTGGCCCTTGTCCAAAATGAATTTGCACCAGTCGCATCACCACATGCTGCTGTAAAGGCTATCATTGTGGTGTGTGCTAATATTGTTTGGAGGAAAAAACTATTATGCAGAACAAGAGGCTGGCTGCACGCCACAGTGAGGGATAATGCTCAAATATTATTTACTGTAGCGACAATGCCAGAGATATCACAGGAGCATGACTAGTTTAACGCGTTTCACACAATTGTGTTGTGAACAAGCACGTAATAAGTATGGCCTCAACACGCAACCTTTAAATGCACAGCTCAAATGAGTCACCTGAAAGGGCTTGAGTTGATTGGCTGACTAAGGACATACTTGACGCACATGATAAAAACATTAAACAAAATCGATCATTGCATGTTTTTTGGCCCAAAGGAAAAGTACCATTAGGGGAACGGAAGTCATAGTTTTCAGATTGTGTAAATGTAAACTTCAGTTGTATTTAGACAATGGTATGTCCCAAAATAAGTGCTTAGTTGGCTGCATGTACCTAATTGCTTGTAGATATGCCACACCTCAGCAAGTATTGCCACAGATGCAAAGCTTTCTGTGATAAATATGAGGGTGGTGGTCAGGATGGCTAAAATGTTGTTCTTTGAGCTCTGTGAATGGACCTCCATTTTGAGTGGCGAAGTGTTAATAACTTTCCTTGTAAAATGTAACCTTTCACTACACCATGCCATCAAATCCAAATTCTGTTGGCAAGTACAGATGCATTGTCAGTCCTGTCTTGGTAGTTCCTAAAACCGAAGTCTTATCAGTATGCAGGTCTTCAGTCATTTTTATTTTTTGTTTTAAAATTGTTATGACTAAGGCAGGCCATACACGATTCGAATTTCGAACGAGCCGCCGAGCGATAAACGAATGCGGCGCTCACAAAAGCATGCAAATGTACCATCAATTACGTACGAAAATCGAGCGAGAAAACACAATGTTTTCATACCATAGAGGAAGTGATGTAATCTTCTGTGACCTTTTAAACATACCCCCTACTGTCAAAAGTCGGGTCGCGCCAACTCGGATCATGCGCAGTTATGTTTCTTGGGAAAAATCGTCCAACTCTACCATTAACGATACGATTTTTGGACGTTTTTCAGAAAAAAAACCAACATGTTGGTTTTTGAAATTTCGCCTGTCGTACGAAAATCGCGTGTCGAACAAGCACACTAATGATACGAAAATCGGCCGATTTCACGCTCGTATGCGATTTTCGATCGAAATTCGAATCGTGTATGGCCTGCTTAAGGCCTTTACTCCATTGAATGGCACAGCACAATGCAGGGTACTTCTCAATTTGCTAAAGCCCCATGTGGTGTGGTGAGTTGGGGACAGTCCTTGGCATCATAACTTGTCATTGCATATTGTAGGTGCCTATGTTTCATAAGCTTCTAAGGTGCACTGCAGGTGTAATTTGGTAAAATGGTGGACTGTCTACATTTTGCTGTGGATGGTGGCCCTTTTGCCCTGGGACCTAAGCACTTCCAAACCATCGGACCCCATTTGATAAAAGACTTGTTCTAAAAGGGCCCCGTCATTGGATAGGATTGGCTAAATGATGCAGATTACACCGTACTTAAAACAATATCGTTGTTTTTTTTTGTTTTTTGTAATAGGAAAACTGTTCGGTAAAAGTAGCTTTGGTTGGTTAAGAATAACATGTGGCCCTTTTTTTTTTTTTTTTTTTTTTTTTAGAGCTTCCATACAATGACTACTTTGAATATTTTGGCCCTGACTTCAAACTTCACATCAGCCCTTCTAATATGACAAACCAGAATACAAATGAGTACCTGGAAAAAATCAAGTGAGTAGTAGTTAATTGACAGTATTTTATTTAAAATAAGGTTTCCAGAATTGGCCTGCTTTGACTGCATGACTTTGTTTCAGGCAGCGACTGTTTGAGAATTTACGGATGCTTCCCCATGCACCTGGTGTACAGATGCAGGCAATCCCTGAGGATTCTGTGCATGATGATAGTGGTGATGAAGATGATGATGATCCTGACAAACGTATTTCCAGTAAGTTTTCTTAGAGTGACCTCTTTAAGATCACCTTGGTTAGCATTTGTACATTCTAATTTTATAAAGTTGATTTTGTGTTTTTTTTTTTTTTTTTTTTGCGTGGTCTTTCTTCTAAAGGATTAAGGCAGTCTATAGACATTGGTGTTCATAGATGTGTGTGAGAGCTTGGTTGGTTGAACCTTTTTATACAAATGAGCAGTTGGTACTCTAATATTCCTAGATCAAAAGATGATGAAAAGGGATCTTCTAAAGTCATAACACAACCTTTATTCTATAGATGCTTGCATACATCTCTACCTAGAGTATTTAGAAATAGAAGTGAAAAAAATGCAGGCTTTCCAAATATCTTAACTTCTACCCTCTCACCTACGCGATTACACATTTGTCCATTTTATGCACAATCTTGTGTTTTACCTTAACCTATACAGCTAGGCATGATAAAATTTATAAGTGGATGAAAAATTCCAGCTGAACTGATTCTGCTTTATCGCCAGAGATCAGATGAAAAAGTAATTGGGTATATCGGTCCAAATGTGAACACAATATACTTTTTATTTTATTTTTTTTGGAGATGGACTCAAAATTGCATTTTTTGTTCTGTCTGCCTAATTTTTCAACTGTGCTTTTATGCTGCGGTTCTACTCCAGTGTTGTACTGACCAGGTTGGCCTATCAAGACCTTGCAGAGAAGGTCTTGACAGGCCCCTCTTTTCTACAAAGTAGCCATATAATTAGCAGGCCCTGGGACAGACATCAGACTTGCTCTTTCTCGTGGCTTATACAGGTGCTAAGCAGTGCATGTTGTAATTGTGATGTGAAGTTTGTGTTCTACTGCATGCATACTTCCCTGCCTTGGAGTATAGTCTAATAGTCAGTTTTCCTGCAGATAACCGAGCCTGGGAAATGCCCAGGAAAAACCCAAGCTTACTTACTGACCAGCCCGCAGACAACCAGTCTAACAATATGTGTTAAAAACAGGGGTTTAGTCTGCAAACGCATGCATAAGCCACAGAGCCTCATCACGACACCCTGGTTTCTGTAATCCCAACGCTAAACTATGAGTGTCCCCACAATGGAGGCGCATGCATTCTGATGGATAGATGAGGGCAGGTGGACTGAAGGGGAGCCCAACCCCTTCTTAAAGTTACATGAGCACACCAAACACCCAGCATCTAGCTCAATTGCTGCAAAGGTGTTGGTGCATTGCTGGACCAATACAAACACCAATGTGATATGAAAAACTAAACTCAGAGCTGGCTTGTCCCTTTCCACCAGATTTGGATAATAGATTGGATTTTTTTTGCCCGAGATATTTAGATGGGAGGGTCAGAATTTGGCGTAAACCACATGATCCATCCTGCCTTGTATCAACGTTCAGGCGGCGGGTGGTAGTGTAATGGTTTGGGGGAATATTTTCTTGGCACACATTGGGCTCCCCTGGTACCAATTGAGCATTGTTTAGGTATTGTTGCTTACCATGTCGATCCCTTTTATGACTCCAGTGTACCCATCTTCTGATGGCTACTTCCAGCTAGATAATGTACTATATCACAAAGCTCAAATCGTCTTTTAAACTGGTTTCTTGACCATGACAAGGAGTTCACTGTACTCCAATGGCCTCCAGTCACCATCCCTTTGGGATGTGGTGGAACAGATTTGCATGAGACAAATCTGCAGCAACTTGGTGATGCTATCATGTCAATATGGACCAAATTCTGAGGAATGTTTCCAACACCTTTTATTAAATCTATGCCGCAAAGAATTAAGGCCTTTTTGAAGGCAAAAGGGGTCCAACCCGGTACTCGCAAGGTGTAACTAAAATAAAGTGGCCATGAAGTGTAAATTTAGGAGTAGCAAATGCAGTGCTCTAACCTGGAGAGCTTTATTGAAGACTTTCTAGCTGTAATCTTCCTCAAGTTGTCCAAACGGTACAGTAAAAAAAATATTCAACTATAGTAAACGGCCTAAATGCCTGTATTTTACCAGAAGCAGAGATGCATATTGATCAGTTGAATATTCATTGAGGGTTTTTTTTTTCCCCCTGGTTAAATCGTATTCCTCTTAACATGTGAGAGGTTTGATGTCATTGGGTGCCAGCTTTGTACATTGGTCCTTCAGGTGGCACATGAGCTGCAGGCAGTCCCTAATCCTTGTTCAAGTTGGGGTCTGTTGGCAGTTTTGCTGTTGCTGTCAAATTTTGATCCATCCTTGACGAGCTGAGGTCAAAGCCTGTAGTAAGTCTAATTTTATTTTTAAAAATCCACAAATTAGGATTATCATTTTTTTTTTATTTTTAATTTATAAAGGTAATTGCAGGTATTTTGTTATGCCTGCTCTTAGGCAGGACTTGTACTTTTTCAGTTTAAGTCTTTGTGCACTCTTAACAATTTTTCTTTCTCATTATTTTCAGTTCGATCTTCAGATAAGAGAATTGCATGTGATGAGGAATTTTCAGATTCAGAGGATGAGGGAGAGGGAGGACGTAGGAATCTTGCCAATTTCAAGAAAGTAAAGCGTGCCAAAACAGAGGAGGAAAAAGATGGCGAAGAGAAGAAAGGTGAGGAACTAGTAGAAGGAAATCAAAAACAAACTTAAAATATCAGAGGGTTACTTTTTCATAACCCCCTGCGTTTCTGCGGTCAAGATATTTTAATTGGGCTCCAAAAAGACAGGATTTCTAGTGCCACCCAGTGGAGTAATTAAGTTTAGCTTCAGTGCCTTTGAATAGTGTATCCTGTAATGGTTTCCAATGAGAGCCTAATGTACAAATATTTTTACATTTACACCAGGGGTCCCCAACATGCGCACTGATGGTTCGCAGTCCGGGCTGCACAGTAGGAAGTGACTGCAGTCGCTGCTCACCACCTACTGTGTGGCCATGCCTGAGTGTCCTCTCCCAGCTCCTCTGCCCAGAAAAGGATGTCCTCCTGTCAGCAGGGCAGGGAGTCGCAAGAAAAAAAAATGTTGGCAGTCCGGGAATGCCAGGGCACATTAGCGTGGTTAACTTGAAACAGGGAGGACGTGCACCCCAAAGAAAGGAGAAAAATGTTGTTTAGTTGGGGGGGGGGGGGGGGGGGGGCAGAATGATTTAGGAATCCATTGAGGGGAATTGCAAAACAAATATGTGAACTTGGGAAGGATTTTAATTTTTGATGAGGTTAATGACCCAGCAGGGACCGGGAAAGATTTTCCCATGCTTTCAGCTTGGCTCTGACTGAGTTGACTACTGGGGACAAGTTCAGTGGAATGAAGTCGGCCACATTCCCCAAGATATGTAGGTAAATTTGTCCACTCATTGTATCTGAAGAAAAGCCGAAGCCTCTTTAAGCATCAATTGCGACTTTGACCAATTAACCCTAAGCCCTGTCACTTCTGAGAATTCTTCTAGGACTAACAATGCCCCTCGCAGAGAGGCGCCAGCATCATTTAGGAAAAGTAGGTCTCTGTACAAGGCCACCCTCTTCTCCAGCCAGGCCAATTGTAATCCCTTTAATGTGTGGTAAAACACATAATGCCTCAGCCACTGGTTTTATGGCAAAAAGGGCTAGAGAGAGGACGGCCTTGCCGTGTACCCCCTAGAGCAGGGGTGGGCAAACTACGGCCCAGCGGACCTTTTGATCCGGCCCACGGGACAGTTTGTTTAAACAAGGCACCTTTTCCTTGAACGTAAATGTAAGGTAAGGTGCCAGTAAAAAACGCGGCGATCGGCTCGTGGTCAGAACTGGGCATGCGCAATTCCCGAGAAGATCCGATGCTGAGCCACCGAGTCTACCTCCTGCACAGCCTCTGCCCAGCCCACCCGCCCCTACAGCCAATGCAGTGAGCGCATTTTCCTGCCAGCCTATGAACAGGCAGACAGGACAGAGGAGCGAGCTGAGAGTCACGGTTTGTGACCCGAGCGGCTGCGGAGGGAGCCTGACCAGTCAGGACCGGTGGACTGGACACACACACACACCCCGGAGCAACGGACGGACCCCTGCCAGTGCCTGCCCGACTGAGTGAGTAAAGTGTGTGGAGCCTGCTGCCCACCATTGACTGTGTGCGAGGGTGAGCAGGGAGACAGCCAGGCTGAATGGTTAATTGATGGTGGTGGGGGCTCAGGTGGACCTACCACAGGTCCACCTGAGCCCCCTCCTCCCTCTACCATCAATAAATCATTCCAGCCTGGCTGCCTCCCTGTTCGCCCTCACACAGACAGGATACAGGAGATATCAGAGACAGCAGGCAGAGATTGCATACAATGATTTTGTACAATCTCACTACTGCCATGTTTGTCTGGAAACTGCTGCCTGTGCCTGTCTGACAGCACTGTGTGTGGTTGCTATTAAAAATGCTCTAGTTTAGCTCACTATTTAACAGCATGCATGGTATTTTCAGTTACCTGAACTTGATGTGCTAATTAGAAGAAAACCCCTTATTCTGATGAGCAATTAGTTTGTGGATTATCAGTGATTTTAGGTATAATGGTGCTGTTAACCATTACAGGGTTTCTGCTGTCAGACAGTCAGTTTGCAGACAAAAATGGCAGTGGTGCGATTGTACAAAATCATTGTATGCAATCTCTGTCTGCTGTCTCTGATATCTCCTGTATCCTGTCCGTGTGAGGGTTTTGTAAACCAACTTTTTATGCTTTTCTACCTTTAAATCTAAACATTTAATGTTACAAATTTAATTTGATATTAATTCACACATACACACCGCCCATCTACTCTTGGTCCGGCCCCTGGGTCCAATATATAAACCCATTGCGGCCCTTGAGTCAAAAAGTTTGCCCACCCCTGCCCTAGAGAGCTCAAAAACAGGAGATGGATCACCCACCCAAACCAATAGCAGCCATCCGATCTGAGTCTATGATAAAGGGAAGTGAAGGGTCAAGTCTAGCAGTTGGGAGCTTGGTTAGAATTTTGGGGTAATTTTTTTAAGTGCAATAGGTCTATAAGAGCCACAACTTTTGGAATGAGAATAACGTGCGTGAAGGTGAAAGATCCCTGCTCTAGGCAATGAGTGTATATGTGAGGCACCTGGGGAGCCAACATGTCTCCATGCGCTACATAGAAATCAACCGAAAGACCATCTGGGCCAGGAGCCTTGCCAGTGGAGATGGGAGTTTATCACTGCAAGAACCTCCTCAGTGGTGATTGGATCAACTAGATGAGATCTTTCCCAGTCGGAGAGCCAGCCAGTGGCTATTGGATCCAGAAGAGATGCCAATCTCTCTGGGTCTAAATCCGAGGGTAAAGTGGTTTGTATATATACACCCCCCCCCCCCCCCAATGAAAACTTTAAAGAACTTCTAACTAGGGGTAAACTCATAGATTTGGGAATCCTTGCATAGATAAACAGAATTTTCCAATCTGCAAAGAATCCTAAATTGTATTTATTTTCACAAAGCAGCTGGCTTCGCATATAGGAGAGCAAAGAAATTTAGTTGCTTTTTTGGGTCTCTCTTAAAGGAGAATTTATTTCTGATATGTTTTAAACTTTGCAGATCTCGAGGATGACAAGCTAAAAGAAGAAAAAACAGAAGTTAAGCGGTAAGGACCACACTTTAAAGAACTCTGTGCTAAGCATCTCTAAAAGCCACGTTTTCGAGGGAATGGCAACCCATTCATTTGAATAGATTGCTGCGCCTGCACCATTTTTAAAACAGCTGCAGGGAGAGTGCATAGTGCTTTTAAAGCAGTAATAAAGTCCTCTTTATAACGTACCTACAGGTAAGCCTATAATGAAGCTTACCTGTAGTTACAATTTATATCTCATAAACGTGTACAGTTTAGGAGATGTCCACATATGTAAAGATCGGAGAAGCCACCGGTGCATGCGCACCTCACTCTAAATAGCCAGCGTGCTGAAGTATGCTGTTCATTGGAAGTGCTGCGACTGTGACGCGCATGTGTCGGTGAGGTTATTGTAAAAAAAAATGCTTTGATATAGAAGTGCTTTGGATTACAAGCATCACGTTTCTGGAACAAATTATGCTCACAAACCAAGGTTTTACTGTGTGCATACATACATTATTTTTCTTGGTAAAGGATAGATGCCATTTTGAACAGCCAGTCCTGAGATTTACACAGTCCTTCCAGAAACCTGACTGATAACAATTTCCTACACATTCAGTTACTTCTCGACACCAGCGTACTGATTGGGCAATAAAGGAGCAGCAGTAGATGTAGGCTCGTGCCTCTCTTCACATGCTAGCTCTTGCTGTTCCCCCTCTTCATCAAATTACATTTGCTTACACTAGCTGCATTTTTAAAAGTATTTAACCACTTGCTTACTGGGCACATATACCCCCTTCCTGCCCGGGCGAAATGTCAGCTTTCGGCACTGTCGCGCTGCAAATGAAAATTGTGCGACGTGGCTCCCGCAAAAAAATTTACTTTTTTTCCCCCACAAATAGAGCTTTTTTTTCGGTGGTATTTGATTATATTTCCTTTTTTTGCTATAATATCCCAATTTTCTTTTTCTCAGTTAAGGCCGATTACATATTCTTGTTTGGGGGGGGGCAATAAAAAAAATCGTGTATACAGCAAACAGTGCTATAAATATGCACTCATTAATGTATAAACATGACTGACGGGGAAGGGGTTAACTAGGGGGTGAGAAAGGGGTTAAATGTGTAACCTGAAAGTGATTCTTACTGTGGGGGAGGTGACCGATCTGTGTCCCTACAATGGGACACAGCATCGGTCTTCTCTCTCCCTGACAGGACATGGCTCTCTGTTTACACACAGAGATCCACGTCCCTACTCTGTCGCTGCCAATCACGGGTACCTGGCGGACATTGCGGCCGCAAGGCACGCGCATCTGCATCTCGGTGCTCCCAGTACATGATTAGCCATTTTCATTATATCTGCTGATCGTTCAGCTTAAGTCCCTTTTTTTTTCATTTTTAAATGTGTTTTAACCACTTCAATACAGGGCATTTTCACCCCCTTCCTGCCCAGACCAATTTTTAGATTTCAACGCTGTCGCACTTTGAATGACAATTGCGCGGTTGTGCGACGTGGCTCCTAAACAAAATTGACACCCTTTTCCCAAAAATAGAGCTTTCTTTTGGTGGTATTTGATCATCTGTTTTTTTTTTTTTTTGCGCTCTAAACAAGAGCGACAATTTTGAAAAAACTATCTTTTACTTTTTGATTTATTAAATATCATTTTTTTTTTTTTTAACTCATCGTGGCTGCCGGACACGCGCATCGGGTCCTGAGCAATGCGATGGGGCGCACGCGCCCCCTAGTGGCCGGAACAGCAAGGACGTCCTTTGACGTCCAGTCTGAAGGACAAAAGGTCCCTGCTGACGTCATTTTACTATGACTCTGTAGGAAGAGGTTAGAGATTCCATACATTCTGTTCTGTTGTGGTATATGTCATTGACTGCATTAATGATTGTATTTTTATTTTTTTTACTCTCTCCCTACTGCAGGGTAAAAGAAGAGACCAAAACTGCCTGACATTGAGTTTCAAACGACATCTCTAGACCTTGTGGTCATATATTTTATATGCCTTGTACAGTGATACTTATATAAAATAGAATGACCTGCCCAGGCTAAATTATTGTTGTATTGAATGGAGAGAGAAAGATTAGACAAGAGGAGCCTTCTTTCTTCCTCTTAGTATGTTTAGGTATTAAGTCCTGTGCCCCTACGTGCGTCAGTTGGGCGGTGGTTTATTCTTAAACTCTGCTTTCCTCTTAATGCAGGAAGCCTACATGAACCCTTTTTCCTGTTCTACACCATTTTGCCAGTGAAGGAGCACTGGTACAGTCGATTCTTTGTATGATATTGCTCCTGTTCAGTCTGCTTTTTATGCCTTGAAGGAGGCTGCTACATCCCCGGATCTGTTTGGTGAAAGAGGGGAGCCCAGGCGTCTTCCAGCTGAGGTAGTCCTAGCTTCCTGGGATAGGGACATGCAGGCTCCCAGTTTCCCGACACTCTTCAGGGATTCCCTGTTTGGATAATGCTGCTAAAAATACCCATTATGTTTTATGAAGCAAAAATTTTAGAAGTGGGGGAAGCCTGTGCAGCGGTTACCTGTTACCTCAAAGGGGTTGCTATTTGGGTTTCTACTTTTAACCTAACTTTGGGCGTTACGGGAGGGGGGGGGGGGGTGTTACGAAGAGATGCTTTTGGGTTTATATGTCCCTTTTTTTTTGTCATTGGGATTTTTTTTTTAAATGGTTCTATTGTGGAGAAACTTTGTAATAAAACATTATACCAGACATTGTAGAGTGTCAATTCTTTCAATCAGTTCAGACTGGTGGGTTCTTCTTTTTCTTTCACATTCTGTTTGCAAGTTTGGGGCTATAAAGGGTGTGTGTATCCTGAAAGGCAATGTCATAATGTGCTAGTATACAGCATGCTAGCACATTAGGTGAAACTTACCTAAAAACCCTTAGCCCTGGTTCACACTGGTGCGTTTTGGCATGTCAGAACGGCAAATTGCTGGTAATGGCACTGTCCTAATCGCCGCAACGCTGCATCTGCGGCATTGCACCGATTTCAAAAAGTCTCTGTACTACTTTTTGCGATTTCATCCCAGGATTTACATTGACATCTGCAGAAACCTGTGAACCTGGGCTAAAGGCGCTTCCATCTTCACATGGTCTTCCTTCCGGGTTTGTGGCTGGAGCTGTGATAATGTCACTTCCGCACATGCACAATAATTTGGCGTTTTTGGCACAGGACACTGAAGGAACGGCACGAGTATGCTTTTCAGAGCACATAGTAAGTCTATAGTAAGGCTTGCCTATAGGTAACTTTAATGCATAAAGGTAAATACCTTCCAATATTGGTTAATAATACCCCCACCCGATCCGTAGACACTTTATCTGAGTCCTCTGTCGAGCAATGTCCCTGTCTACAGTGCCATTGGCTCCTGAAGAGCCATATGTCGGTTTTACCAATTTTTAGGGACGTGTTTACGCTGTCATTTTAAATAAAATGGCAGTTTTGATTTTTGAAAAATGTATTGCTCTTTTTTAGCCTTGCTCCTAAAGTTGCACAGCATAAAAATATCAATATAAATATATATTTTTTTTTTTTATTAACCACTTTCTGGGCCTTATCGGGCCAATTCTGACACTTCTTTCCGTCATGTAAAAATCATAATATTTGTGCCAGAAAAATACTCGGAACCCCCCAAAATTATTATATATAAATGCCATTTTTTTGGGGAAAAAACGGTTTCATTAAATAACAAAACAGTAAAGTTGGCACAATTTTTTTTATATAATGTGAAAGATGTTGCGCTGAGTAAATACCTAACTTGTCGCACTTTAAAATTGCGCACACTCGGAATGGCGCCAAACTTCAGTACTTGAAAATCTCCATAGGCTCTAACGCACGCGGCGATACCTCACGTGTGGTTTGAACACAGTTTACATATGTGGGCGGGACTTGCGTGTGTTCACTTCTGAGCGCGAGCTACTGGGACTTTTTTTTTTTTTTTTTTTTTTTTTCAAATTTTTACTTATTTCACTTTTTTTTTTTAATTCCTATTACAAGGAATGTAAACATCCCTTGTAATAGGAATTGTTGGTAACAGGTCCTCTTTATGGAGAGATGCGGGGTCAATAAGACTTCACATCTCTCCTCCAGGCTGGAAAGCATGAGATCGGGGGGGAAAGAAAATTCACGATCTCTTGCTGACAGCCGCGATTGCAGCTTTGTTTACTTCCGAGTACCCGGGCGTGATGTCATCGCGTAGCTCTATGGTCCTCATCTGATGCCGGCTGATTCGTTCTCCGGGCCCCCGATGGCACTGGAGAGCCCGGAGAAGCACTGGCGGGGGAGGGGGGGCACGGGGACGCTTTGATCATTCTTATGGTGTGCAGAAGAGGAGGCGGCATTCAGATATCCCCCCCCCCCCCAGTCCAGGACATCATATGACATACTACGGTAGAGAAGTGGTTATAGTTAGTTTTATGCAGATGAGTAAGCATCATTTATACCAACTGCACTGGGCAAAGTATTGTTAACCCCCATGGTAACTAGATTCCATATTGTAATTTTATATAGTGCTGTGTACAAACTGCTAGTTTATAGTTACTGTGGGTAACTTCTTATTCTTCTGCAATTAATGGTTCCCATAGACATGATTGCCAAACATAGGCACGCCTACTGTACATTGCATGGTTTAAAGTTTATGGTTACCCCTCCAAATTTGAGTTCCAGTGTTTCCTGTTAAAAGTATTGATTGCTACAGCCGCAAACACATTTGCGTGCTTTTAACTTTGCAGCGCTAGTTTGGTGTAGAACCTCTTCTGTTTCAGACTGCCCTTGTACATGTTTAGATCCACAGACATGGCTTTTAAAGCTTGGTGTGGATGTATTTGTGTAGCTTGTACAACAGCATGGACCTCCATGCTAATGAGCACCTTTTCAGATGAATTTGAGTTCCAATTGAGAGACAGGTCTTGCAGTCTAACATCAGTACCTGACCTCACAAATGTTGTTATGGTTGAATATGCAAAATATCACACACTCATTCCAAAGTCCTGTGGAAAGAAAGTCTGTTGCAGCTGCAAAATGCAGAGGGGTGGCCTTATTGATGGCTATAAATATAGAATGTTTTTTTTTTTTTTTAATATGCTCATGCACACAGGATGTACATCCTTTAATAAGCGTTAAGCATTTTTTTTTTTCTGCAAAAACCCTGCTGAGTTCTAAGAGTTTATTTTTTAAAGTGTTGATACCTTTGTAAAGCTTTTAGGAGCTTTTACAGTTGTCAAGCTCTTGGGCATTTAATTTTATTGGCTGGAATAAATCTATTCTGACCGTTGAAATGAATGCACTAGCTTTTAGGTGAGTTTAGTAGCGTCAAGCGTTTTTTGCTCTCCTGTATGCACTGTGTGTGTGTGTGTGTGTGTGTGTGTTTTTTCTTTCCTGTTTGTCTTTCAGGACAGCAACCTTAGAGAACCTGGCTCTTCCCTTCTCAGGAAACGCAGCCTTCAACTCCAAGATTTAAGCCTCATCCTCCTCTCGGTTATGGTTGTTTTCTCCGGTGGGGAGACACCGCTAAGGAACCAGGCTCGGGAGGCTGAGGCTATTTTGTTACCTGGAAAGGTCTGTCTCTGTCCGGTCGGCTAGGGAGCCGATGGCACCAGATGCGGCTGCATTCCCCGCACCCCGGCTTCTCTCGGGGAGCTCCTCGTTCACCCAGGGGTGGTGCTGCGGGAAGTGTATTAGGTCCTCCCTGCATTCACGGTCGGTGTTGGAGCTCTGGAGGCCAGACCGGATGGTGGGAGTGTGCATTTCCACGGGATCTGCATCTTCCGGTTCCAGTCGCGGCCTACAGTGCTGGGGTGGTGTTCCCTTGCCTCTCCCCTGTTGGCTCCATGGGTATTTCTCCCCTCCCTGGTGGGGGGGGTGCATCTGGAACCCCTATGGTGGTCGGTCCTGGGGGGGGGTACTCCCGGTGGTCCTCTGTGTTAAGTGCTGGTGGGCTCTAACTTATGCATCTTTCTTTCTTGGACACAAGCAAGTCGCCCCATGGGTCTAAGAAGAAAGGCCCTTTGTGCAGAACCACCATGGGGGGCGTACTAGGCCAAGGCACTCTGCAGGGAGTGTATTGAGGGGCTAGTAAGGGAGTAGAGCATGGTGTGAACCTGGCGGCGTCAGTTAAAGAGCTTTCGAGCACTTTTCAGGCGCGGTTTTCCTATTTTCTGTTGCCCCAGAGCAACCTTCCACCAGCACAGCAGAGTGTTGCACCTAGCCTAGTGGAAGTTCTTCCTAGTAGTGGTGAGAAGCCAGAGGGCTCCAGAGAGGAAATTAAAGGGGTGTTCCAGCCAAAATTGTGTTTATTAAAAGTCAGCAGCTACAAAAAGTGTAGCTGCTGGCTTTTAATAAACTCACTTACCTGCTCCTGCGTTCCAGCGACGCTCTGACCGGGGCTCCGCTCCCCCCCCACCCCCCTCCCCAGCCGGCGTCTCCATCTCGACTGTGGGCACCCAGTCATGACAGCCTTCGGCTTCACGGCCGGGCACCCACTGCGCATGCGTGAGCCTCGCCGCTGATTGGAGAGGCGATCGCATGGGACCTGTCAGTGTCCCATGTGATCGCCTACAGTGAGGGGCTGGTGTAGGCGATTAAGGCTTAATCGCCTAACCAGCCCCTAGGCGGAAGCAGGAAGTCCCCCTCCCCCCCCCAAAAAGAAATTACATGCCAAATGTGGCATGTATGGGGG
The DNA here is from genome assembly GCA_029574335.1 of Rana kukunoris. Taxonomy (NCBI): domain Eukaryota; kingdom Metazoa; phylum Chordata; class Amphibia; order Anura; family Ranidae; genus Rana; species Rana kukunoris. The sequence continues at coordinate 318,229,378 of CM056050.1, read as the reverse complement.
TGAGGAGTGGAACAAGAGGAAGTTCCAAATTTGGGTGGAACTCCTCTTTAAGGAAGAGGCAGACAGCGCCGATGCAGATTTTCAGGGAGAATTGGATGGATGGGGAGTCCAATAAAATCTCTCAGTATAAGCTTTACCTTGAGGAGGTGGAGGATCTCTTAGGAGCGATCCACACCACTTTACGTACTCAAGGGGGAAAGGAAGGCGTTGTAGTTACACGATCAGATGTACAAGGGCTTGGGGGAACAGAAAAAGAGGGTGTTGCTGGTCCATGATGTCTTGATCGATGCCATTGAGAGAATGGCATGATCCTGAAAGGAAACTCGTTGAAAAGTTCCTCAGGCTGGTGGTAAAGATGCATAGAAGTCCTCCAAATGGAGAGAGCTGAGGGCAGTAGTGCTGGCACTCGGATCCTTTCAGGGAGAACTTCAAGGTCAGCATGTGCGAATCCGGTTGGACAACTCCCCAGCGGTGGCCAATATTGGCAGGCGGGGTACCAGAAGTGGATCCCTGTGGGTTCTGGCATAAGCCATCCTCAGATCGGCCGATGTTGATGTTCTGTCCCTCTCTGCAATAAATGTGAAGGGGGGAGCAGAACCAGTTAGCGTATTTCCTTAGCAGAAATATGTTGAGGGAGGGTGACTGGGTCTTGAGCTAGCAAGTCTTCAACATGGTCACTTGAAAGTGGGGGATACCATGTGTGGACTTTTTTTCATCTCAAGGCAAAATTCCAAAGCAGGTCTCTTCTTTTCCATGAACAGATGGAGGCGTTGGGAGTAGATGCACTGGCTCAAACCTGGGCATTCTCCAGGTGCTATACTTTCCCCCCTTGTCTAGTTGTGACCCTCCTAAGCTGCAGAAAAAAGAAGACTCAGGCTATCTACCTGAAAGATTTGTAAATGTTTTAATAGCTGGTGCTCAGAAAGCTCTTTCAACATATGCAGTTCTGTAGCAATGTTTGAATTTCTGCAGTTGGGGCAGATGAAGGCTTAGCCTTTAGCACCTTGAAAGGACAGGTATCTGCCTTGAGCGTTTTCCTAGAAAAACGGCTAGCGTTAGATCTGTGAATAGTACGTGTTTTTTTTTTTAAGCCTTAAAGGGGTTGTAAAGGAAAACATATTTTTTTCCCTAAATCGCTTCTTTTACCTTGTGCAGTCCTCTTACTTGCCTCATCCTTCGATTTTTGCTTTTAAATGTCCTCCATTGCTTCTGAGAAATCCTCACTTCCTGTTCTTTTGTCTAACTACACACAGTAATGCATTGACACATATGCCAAAATAGAGGTGCAATTTGAAGCAGGAAATAGTCAGATGCCCCCTAGAAGTAGCTATAAAAATGTTCAGTGTCATAGTGCATGATGTTTCTCGCTGGTCATTGCATCTCCCCAACTGACACCCCCCGCACTGAGCAGACAGATGCATAAGTGGAGCAGACATGAACACGGCTCACTGTCCTCTTTGGGCTATTGGATGGAAACTGACCACCCGTCCATTTCCACCTGACTGTCTGATCCACCAGACAGATGCTGCCTGTTTTTAATGGACAGGAACATATGGTGGCAGTTTTCAACAAACGCATGTTGGTTGACATCCACCGCTCCATAGAGGGCAGTGGGTGGTCCAACGGGCAGACCCTACCTGTGTGAAAGGGGCCTTAGAGAGTCACTTGCTGGGTGCTAGGGTGAAAAATTGTTTTACAGTTGGACATTTCATACATTAGGCTTAAAGTAGACGTAAACCCACTTTTCATGAAATTTTAGCTACACGTATATCTGCAGTGCTTTTCTTATCTCTCTTCAAAGCCTTAAGTTCTGTAGCTTTCTCCTGCTCCCTTTTTTCTGTTAGCAGGATAACTTCTGACAAGTTTTCCAACAACTGAGATAAAATCAGCCTGTGACTAGACTAGCTCTTGGGGTGTGTGTGTGTGTGTGTGTGTGTGTGTGTGTGTGTGTGTGTGTGTCTCTCCAATCGGATGGTTCAGTGTATGGCAAGAATCCACACCCACAGGTGAATCGGGAAGAGATAATTCGAACAGTACGTGCACTCTCAACTATAAAAATCTGAAGACAGCAGATATACATGTGAAACTTATGTAGGAGGATTTGTTTAATCTGTGTAATCTGAGTTTGTTCACTTCAGTGGGTATATCTGAGGGTCTACATCCACTTTAGACTGATTAATTTTAAAAGTATTAACTGTATTTGGTTATATTAGTCACCTGAATGTGACTTGTTCTAACACCACCACAGATTATAGGCTCAGATATTTCAGATTTGTATGAACTATATGAAAGTGTATTTATTATCATTGACCTAAAATAATGGACAGTAGAGATTCTTCAAAAGAAATCTGATAATAAAGCCTCAGTTCTTCAAATACCTTCATTCTCCAGGACCACTGGGCTGCTTTACATTGAGCGTTAAAATAAATGTATAGCCCCTGTCTTATCTCTGGTTAGCCTCACGCAGCTGCTGTGCGCAATTTGTTATGGAGCTTGTTTTTTTGTTTTTTTTTTGGTGTGATAATTGAACATACCTCAGGGAAGTCATGAGACATTGTATACTGTATTGAATAGTGGTCACAAGATGGACGTTTGCAGTGTAAAGTGTGTAAATGCATTAATACAAGATTACTATGGAAACAAACATTTGCAGGAAAAATATTTGACATGCATTTACGGTGTCCTAAAATATTCCCTTGAATTTAACTATTTGGACTCTCAGTATAGTCCATTAAAAATAAAACAAATGCAGGGATTGCTTCCCTTTGATTAATCAAAAGTGAGGTGAAATAAAAAACAAACTGTTGGAGCATCTTGGATTTAATATTTTTTTTTTGGAGAAATACGGGTTCTATAACACACCTGGAGCCCAGGTTCACACTGGGTACGATTTAGTTTGATTTGAGATGCGATTTCACATGTGAAATCGCATCTCAAATCGGCGGAATTTGTCGGCAATGACACAGTCCTAATCGGTGTGACGCCGCATCTGCAGAAACCCGCACAGATGTCTCCTAAATCGCGTCCGAAATCAGGACTGCCAGCAGGAGTGAAATCGTGCGAGTTCATCTGAACTCGCACGGCTTCAATCCCGCAGCCCAGTGTGAACCAGAGCCAAGAGGTAGCTGGTACTTGTGATATTTCCCTGTAGCCTTTCATGATCTTTATAAGATGTTCTCTTTCACAACTTTATGTTGTGTTCTTGCAGAGCTATTGAGCTATATTTTTACCCACAATAAAAATAAAACGTTTTTTTTTTTTTTTAATCTGCTGTTTGTGTGGTTATTTGCATCCAGTGGAATGTGACCCTAATTGATAGCTAAATCCTTTTAATGCTGAAGTGGTGTCGTGTGGCCACACTTGGTGCTTACCCCTTGAAAATGCTTGTGGCCAGACTTAGTATGTTGACCCATTATCTTTAACACTCTCTAGACTGGGGGGGGGGGGGGGGCAACCTTTTAGGAGGTGAAGATCTACTTTGACAACATGGAAGAAATCAAAGATCACCAGGCAAAATGTCGCTGCCTCACGCCTGATTTAAACCTCTAATTGCCATACTACTGTGATGCAATCGCATGCATTGGGTGACAATCATTGGTTTAAATCAGGTGGTGAGGAGGCAACGTATTGTCTCCTCACCACCTGCCAAACAGACTGATTGCTTTTCAGAGGAGCAGTAGTGCCTGCTGCACTTGTGAATGAGCCCTTGGTTGCATTCCACAGTGGCACTATTTAGGGCTTGTTCATACATAAAATTGGGGGGGTGGTAAAACCCTAAGGTTGAGTTTACTGACTCCAATCCCTACCCCCTTTAGCTGCTGAGGCAGCAGCCAAAGGTATACACATGCCACAGCAGCTTTTGGTGGGTGCAACTGCATGCTTCTGCGGGGTTAAAGCAGGTGGTGAGAAAGCAACCAAACACTGCCTGCTTTAACACCTTGTTTGCTGTACCGCACAAGGTTACAGAGCGACCTCATCCACTTGCTACACCTACCAACCATGACAGGGTGTATAACTTGTACAGCGATGTGTACACCCCTGGCCACTGCAGCTAAAGGGTGTGCATTTGGGGCAGGGGGGGGGGGGGGAATAAAACTGACCACTCAGGAGGAGCCACTGTACTAACTATGTGAGGTTAGTACAACAACCCCCAGAACGCTCCAGTCTGTGCTTTCAGCCATTGGCAGAGAGCATAGAGCTGGAGACTTTTTTTTTTTTTTTGATTATGCCCCTTTGACAGAAGCCGTCTGAATGGCTTTTGACATTCAGCCTGGTAGTAGACTTTATACAATTTTTTTTAGTGTGTGGGCTAATGTCTGAAGTGTTCACTATGTGCCTGCCATTAGGTATCTTTTTTTTATTTTATTTATTACATTTCATTCATTTGTTGTTGCTGAAGGCAGAAGAGAAATTACCACTGCAGGTGAGCCAAGGTGATCCCAAAGCAAGTAACCCCTCAGGTGCTGGCCTGGCTCGCCACTGTGACAAACAAGGAAACATGGAATGGGCAGCTGCACAACGCAACAGGATACCAACAAAAACATCTATGTTGTAATGTAGATAGTCACACATCTTGTGCTTAGTCATAACATGGTGAAATTTAGGCAACCCACTTCAAAACGCCACTGGCACACAGATAACAATGTTTTCTGTGTGCCTTAGCAGTGAGGCTACATTGCTCTGTGCAGGTCACTGTACATGGTGTGAACAAGCTCTTAACTACGTGACCACGAGAAGGTTTTACCCCTTCATGATCAGGCTATTTTTTGCTTTTTGGCACTGCGCTACTTTAACTCACAATAGCTTGGTCATGCAACACAGTATCCAAATGACATTTTTTTTTCTTCAAACAAATACTTTTCTTTCAGTGGTATTTAACCGATTGCCAACCGCCGCACAAACTTATACGTTGACAGAATGGCACAGCTGCAAAAATGGATGTATATATACACGCGTCCCCTTGAAATTGCAGTCGCGATGCATACTAGCTCATTATGCCTTTGTCTTGCAGGGTTTTTTTTTTTTTTTAAGATACGGTTTACTTTTTTTTTTTTTTTTAATCCCCCTTCACTGCCTCTGTAATTTTTATAGCAATGCTCGTGGTGAAAATGACAATGGTCTCAAAATGGTGGAAAATTAAGAAATTAAATAAAAAAAAAAAAATCACTATGTACTATCACCAGTGCAGTACAGCATCATCATATGACTGGTGTGGCGGTGATCAGGTATACTGTCATCAGAGTAGTTCATTTTCAGTATCACCCTAGTACTGTACTACTCTGGGGGGGGGGCTGTCTGTTATGGGATTTGTTTTTTTTGTTTTTTTTGTTTTTTTTTTTTACTACCCCCCCTCCCCCTTGAATATTCTTGCCTATACCAGTGCTGATCACTGTTCTAAGCAGCAGTTTTAGATATAAATGGCTCTCATTCATGACAGCTTGCTTCCTATTGTGATCTGTAATTGGCTAGAGCTAAGCACATGGCATAGGGTGCTGTGACTGGCCAGGTACCATGTGATAGCTATGGGCCAATCACAGCATCACAAAAGTAAGCAAAACAATCATGAATGAAAGCCATTCATGACTGTTTTACCTACACGCCATCGCTATGATTGATCATAACAATCACATGACACCATGATCCGCTGTGTCTGATCATGGGGCTGTGCACCGCGACTTACTGGTATGTCGTTGTGCCTGCAGCTGCCTCCCATGCATAGTAAAAGTACTGTGGGTGACAAGTAGTTAGGATTCTCAAATAACTATGTGGCTGACTACAGTGGTTTTTAAACTGTATTATACAACTGGCCATGTCTTATGTAGATAATAGTGTTACAAGAAAACTGCTTGTATAGGGATGATATCCTTTTTGAGAGTGACATTTTCCTTTTATAAAAAAAAAAAAAGATTGTGAGTCGTAAGGAGACTTGCCCTTACTAACCCTCTGACAATACTGTACTTAGTTGGAGTTGTGTGATGCTACTGGGTTAAAGGAAGTTCAGTTCTGTGCTAATTTGGTCTTGCCCCTTCTCTCCTGAGTCACCATATTTAAATATTGTGTGTATATGCCAAGGGTCATTGGGACCCAGAAAATACCTGTGGCACATTTCTGCAAGCACAGTGAGTTGTTACGTCTTAGCACATTCTTATATATGGGACCTTAATACATCTGCAGAACCCCCTCCCTGTGTGGTGTGTGCTGTAGGTCTCTGCTGGGTCACAAAACATGTGGTGCAGCACTAAAAAGGTTAGAGACCTTTATTTATAAAAATATTCTCCTGCTTTACATGTTTTCTTTAATAATTATGCAGATGGGACAAAACAGGTCTCTCTTCATTAAAACCTTGCCTGATCACCCCCGTTTTGTTTTTGGACTAGCGTTCCAGTTTACATTTTCTTAAAAATGTTTTTGTTAAAAAAAAAAAAAAAAAAATTGATATTGCGGTCTGTATCAAGTTTTCAATTGAAAAAAAACTGCCTAATGAACTTTTGTGTCCATAACGGTATTACTTACCAGAATTATAAAACAGCATTGATGAGGTGTGCTCACTGCTAGTCTTGAGTGTGTATGAAGCTTGAAGTAAAACTTTGGGTAGCCCCCTCCATGTCCATAGGTCTACTATTGTAAGCCCTTTCAGCTTTGCTAAGATACTTACCAAGGCTACTGCAGAGCTGTATTGAAACCATTAAACTGGCAAAACCTTTTACAACTGGCTCTAAAGCCCTTCCTCTTCAGGGGAGTCTTTTATGGTTAATATTATATACAAGCTCCTTTTATCAGACAGAATCTGAAAGCATGAATGCTGTCATTGTGCAGGCTTATATTGTGGTCTTACTAATTTTTAGTACTCATAGATGACATTTGCATGAAGCCTGTACAGGATTGTTCAGGGTAAATAACTTACAAAGTTGATAGCACAGGACAGCCTTGAAACCTGGCACCATTTATAAGACTGGAGCAACTCTTGTATTCCCAGGTTTCCTTTAAAAGTTGTAGGCTCCAGCCTAAGTTTTCTAATGTTATTGACCCAGAACAAGTATGTAGCCAAGGGCATTCAGCTTTTAACTTGGGTGCTTGGTCCAACCGGTCAGTATAGGATGACAGCACTAGAGCTTGTGACTTCAAATACCAGTTTCTAGCTTGGATATTAGGCCATTCCTCTTGGTTAACAAAATATTCTTCTGAATTCACAGAACAGAAGCAGATAAGACTTGTAGTGGGAATAACTGACCTTAGGGCAGATACACCCCTATATATAAAAATTAAAAAAACACTACCAATTTATGAAGGTGTTGGATACAAGAAGCTAAAGCACTTACTGCGCAGAGTAGATCAGATCAAAATTTGACATTATCAGGCCAAAACTAAAGTTGGTCACATGTATAAATCTAACTGCAAAATCTCTATAGTTACAACTGTGTGCTTTATAGCAAATTTATTTGCTGGGCCTACTTATTGCATGTGGATGTAGTATAGTGAGTGACCCCATTGGTGTTCAACATGGTCACATGTAGCCTGGTTAATTCAGCCCAACCTACACAAATACTACATGGAAGGACATGTCCAATACCAACAGGAAAAAGTGGATTAGGCTGGCCATACATGGTTAGAATCTCAGCCAGTTCAGCAGGAACCAGCCAAGATTTGAACTGTTAATATGCAGGTACAAAATTAAATTGATCAACTTGGGTAAAACCAGCCTGCCAGATTCTCACTAGGGGCTACTATAGCTGCCAATCACTGTCTTTGCTGAGATGAAAACAATTGCTAATCCCCCTGTCAGCACTGTCTGTATTGATGGGGGAACCATGCAAATTTTCTGCAACCCATGGTTTCAGGAAAGAAATTTGGACTGTGCATGACCAGTCTTAACACAATGGAAGTTATTTTTATGCAGAGGAACTATGAAATATGTTTGATACAAAACTATTCCACCATCTTTCCAAAGTACTTATTTAATACAATAGGGACATCAATTAAAGCTGTCCTATGCACGGAGCACAAATGAAATCTGGCTTGGTCTTTAGGCTGGATTTACACAAATGCTATGAGGGAAGCAGTGCGATTCCAGCATCACGTCTCCTCGCAGGAACTTCACACTGCCCTATGCGAACCGCTGTCTGCAGGTGTCAATACAAAGTTAATGGCATCCCCAGCTCAGTTTTCAGTGCCAACTGCAGGAATCAGATTGCATGGGTGTGAAGACCGATGCAATGCGATTCTAGTGCGGGAGGAAGAAACCCAAGTCATGCATCATTTTGGTCCAAATGCAATGCAAATTCAGCCATACAATCTGTATGGCTGTATTTGCATCACATGTAATCTGCACAGCAATGCAGTGCGAATCACATGCAATGTCTGACAATGCAATAGTGTGAACCCAGCCTTGCCATTTTCCTCCCCAAATTCTAATCTGCCTAGTTTAATGCTTTCCTGCAGCAAGGAATGACCATTAAAATACCATTCATTAATTACCATACCTAACCCCCCCCTGCTGTCTGAGGCCTAGGTTGAGGAAATAAAATGCATGAACAAATGGAGCAATACAAAAAAGAAAAAAAAAAAAAAAAAGACTGTTGTGCCACAAAATAACTTTAGACATCTTGGAGTAAAGGGATTAAAATTTATTTAAAATATCACAATGGAAAAAAAAATAACAACTTAAAAGAAGTTAGAAAAGTCACCACAGAACCAGACCATAAAAAAAAAAAAGTATTTACAGGAAAACATTCTCATTTCACGCACACACACCAGAAGAACTTTAGTAGGTTGTAGCATGGTGAATTCACAGCTCACACCCTGAGAAGGGAAAGTTTACCACGCTCAGCCACCTCTGAATAACTGGTTTCAGGGTCACTGCTTAGATTTTGGAATAAAGTCCACTTCTGGGAAAGCAGCCCCTTGCATCCACCTCAAATTCCAACTAGTGTTGTCCTCAAAGCTACGATTGTCGATGGAACAGATCATGAGTTTCAGTCTGGATGATAAGAGTTCACACCTTTACCGATCAGTCCTAAACCTCACCAGTACACGTGTTTTAGCTTTAACATAAGACATAATTAGGGTAGTGAAGATTTTCACGGAAGGGGGACCAGAAACTTTTGGCACATAAAGGTCTGTTCACACCCTGCATAGGTTAGATACAGTACCCAGGGCTGTGGTGAATGACAGGTGTAAAAAGGGCTCAATGTAGTCTCTGATGGAGGGTTCCCCCTGCTACTCCTCCTTAGGCGGCTCGGCAGCCGGCTCCTTACTGGGCTGAGGTTCACTCTGCTCAGCTGGGGTAGCAGCTGGGGCGGCAGCAGGCTCAGGCTGGGCAGCAGGAGCTTCTTCTGGGGCAGCTGCAGAAGCGGTACTGGCATCCTCAGGGGCGCTGGTGGGCTCTGCTACATTTTCGCTTTGTGGTTCCTCTGTCTTAGCAACATTTTCTTCCTTGGGGGAAGCAGCCTCCTCTCCAGCTGGGCTCTCCTCTGCAGCAGCAGCATCAGCATCAGCCGCCTCCTTTTTGTTTTTGCGGAATGGCAGCTTGAACGGCTTCTTAAAGAACTTCTTTTTCTTTCCCTGCTTTCCTGGGGGCTCCTCTGGCTTGGCATCTCCATTGGCAGGTGGGGCTTGCTCAATGGTCTCCCCAGATCCCGCCTCCTCAGCAACTGGCTCCGCAGAGCCATTGGATTCAGCAGCAGCAGCATCTCCGTTCAGCTTCTGCACAGCATCCCCGTTTGTCTTTACATGCCCATTTTCCTGTACAAAGAAGAAACATTTTTTAGAAGGGGATTTTTTTTGTTTTTCCTTCATTAGGTGGATTTTTTTTTTAATCTACCCCAACCTTCCTAGCTCCTGGCAGTCAGAATGAGGTTGTCAAAGGGATCTTTTGGTGACCTCATCTTTTTTATTTAAAGTCCAAAAGATTCCCATAAAAAAAAAAAAAAAAAAAGTCCCTTTAACCATTCTCAGGTATCTGATCTTAACAGCTGATGGCTAACCACACCCCTCCATCAGACTATACAGCTCATCAGTATGGCACATCAGTCACAAGCCCCTGCCCCCCCTACACTCCACACCCCTCCATCAGACTACAGATCATCAAGACCCCCCCCCCCCCCCCAAAAAAAAAAAACATATTTCTCAATCAACTACAGCTCATCAGTAATATCTGCTATAAGACCACCCCCCCCCCCCCCACATCTTATCAGTCACAAGAAGACCCCTCCCATCCCCCAGCTCATCAGTCACACGAAGACCCCTCCTTACACTCCACACCCCTCCATCCGTCTACAGATCATCAAGACCCCCTGCACTTCACACCCATCCATCCGTCTATACCGCTCATCAGTCACAAGAAGACCCCCCCTGCACTCAATCAGCGATCGCCCCCCTCCCCCTACCAGATCGTCTCTATTCATTCTATAGAATGGAAGATCGCTCCATAACGATCAGACGGCACGTAACAGGTCACGTACTGCCCCAAAACAAGGCGACAAAGCCCCCCCTACGTCTACAGACAGCGGACGCGCCCAAAAGACAGGCACACATCCACTTGTAGATCGGCATCGCTCAGGAATTTACCTGTTCTGCTGCTTTGCTCGCTGTAGCGGTCTCTGCATTCTGGCTTTTGGACTCGACGCTCCCCATGATTGACAAGCAAGTCCGCTAAAACTGTATCCAGAGGAAGAAAAAAAAAATGAAAAACTAAATCTTTCCACTCAAGTCTCAGCTCCCAGAGCTATCTGCACTGCTCCACCTCTGCACCGATATCTCGCTTTGCGCTCTGTTACCCTCCCTCCTCTTTTTATATAGCTGTGTCGGGCAAAGGAGGCAGCCAATCAGACAGAAGAGCTGACCGATGAGAGGAACGGCTCAGCCAATGGGGCCAGCGAGGGGGGTAGGGGCGTGGTGTTCCTGTTGCGCTGGATACAGCGCCCAGGGCTGTGTTAGCGTGCTTTGGGCTACAGAGTGTGGATGGACATGGCTGAGGAGAGGAGGAGAGGGACCATAGATAGTAGCTGGGGCTGCTGTGTATTTAGGGGGGGACCATGACTGAATTCATTCACTACAACAAAAAACAATGAATTAGAACGTAAGTCACACACATGTGGTGAGAGTACGTGACAGAAACGTTAGCAAAGTTGTGAGGAAAAGTAACATGAAAGGAATTTAGGATGCTGGTCACGCCGTCGTCGTGTGTGGAAAGTTTGGGGGGGCTGCAGGACGATTCGTGAGGGAGTGTTTAGTGGGCGTCGGATAGGGCTGCTCCTGCCAGCATTTGTAGGGTTAACTTGGGAAGATACGGGATATGCATTCCTAAGACGGGACATTTCCTGTGTGTTCCTTCTGTCTGTGGGACAGACTCAGCTTCCAGCATGTACTTCACAAGCTATAAACAGTATATACCACTGATGTTCATTGAGGCTCGCAAACACCCTCAGAAAATCGGATGAAAAATACCGCTTTTCGAATCGACCGTGGGATAATCTGATCGTTAGTACACAGCTTTTGAGAACCGATCACCACAGTTCATCTGAAATTATCCGTAGGGACAAACACAATTTTTTTCTCATAACATACCAGATCGTACGATTATAGTTTAATCAGTACAGTATTCGTCTGAAAATACAATACGGCGAATTGGATGAGGGTTTTTCACCGCATCCAATTTGCATTGCAGGAAATTGTGATAAGCTCTCTATGGAGCCGGTTTACATATCTCCAGAACGGCTTCGGTGCAAATTGCTCAAGGGTCCTGTGCGTCTATTGGTCTGTTTCGGATCCGAATTCAGACCAAATTTTGTGCTGAAATCAGACCTGGAACGATGAATGGGTCAACAGGACCACCCTGGCAACCAATTTTAGGGTGAGAATCCATTGTTCACCAAAGATAGGCAAATACCAGAGCTCATCCGAACTTTGGTTCCGCCTCATCTTGAGTATGCCATCTGGTTTTGGTCACCAGTCCTTGGGAAGGAAGAGAGAGAGAGTTTGGTCAGGGGGACCTTGGGAAGGACGTAATTCAAATCGAGGGAGTCCAGAGAAGGGCAACAAAGCTAACGAAGGGTCTGGAGGACTTTGGTTATGAGGAATGTCTGCAATTAAAGGGTCACTAAAGGAAAAAAATGTTTTTGCTGAAATTACTGTTTACAGGGTAAAGAGACATAAAAGTTAACTGATTCCTTTTCAAAATGATTAAAAATAGATAAAAATCAATCATATAATGTGCCTGCAGGTTAGTTTCACTTTTGAACTGGCTTCATGTTTCTGCAAAGTAGAAAGAGACACAAAGAACAAAAACAAACAAACCCAGGGCAGTGTTTTGTTTTTAAAATGAATCTGATTGGTTCTGGGAAGTTTTAGACAGACAGTAATGACAGCTCAGACCACCGTGAGAAAGCTCCCAGCACTGTGGTTATAAGGAAACAGACAAGCAGGAAGTGTGGAGAACAGAGCAGGATTACAGCAACTTCGAAGCAAAAACGAACAATAAGGACATGAAACCAGTACTGCAGTAAGGTAAAGGAAGCTATTTAGCTAAAAAAAATAATTCCTTTAGTGATCCTTTAATAGTAAACTCCAAACATAAACATTTGGGCTCCTGGGCAGTTAAAAGCAGAACTCCACCCAAAAGGGAAAGTTCTGCTTTAAAGCATCCCCCTTCTTTTCACAAAATTGTTACTTTTATGTGGGGGGGGGGGGGGGGGGCGCGGGTACCTGGTATTGACAGGTACACTCTCCCTCTTCCGCTCAGATCGCCTAGGCAATGGCAATGGAATCGTTCTAATCAGTGCGACTAACGTCACAGCAACTTTGGAAAAGGTTCCTGCACTACTTTGAGGCATCAGCACTTGCTTTGACCTCTTTTAATGAAGTCGCAAGCCACAATAACGTCCTGCAGGTTATTGATTGTCAAAGTTGCGCGACTTTGAAGCTGCGTAGATGTGAACTGGCACTAAAGCCCTGTACACGCGATCGGTTCGTTGTTTTCATCGGATGAACCGATCGTGTGTGGGCCCCATAGTTTTTTTTATCCATCGGTGAAAAAAAATAGAACCTGTTTTAAATTTTTCTTATGGTTAAGAAACCAATAGAAATAAACGATCGTCTGTGGAGAAATCCATCGGTCAAAAATCCATGCATGCTCAGAATCAAGTCGACGCATGCTCGGAAGCATTGAACTTCATTTTTCTCAGCTCGTCGTAGTGATTTACGTCACCACGTTGGACCTGATCGGATTTTTAACCGATGGTGTGCAGGCAAGACTGATGAAAGTCAGCTTCAGCGGATATCCGATGAAAAAATCCATCGGATTAGATTCCATCAGATATCCGATCGTGTGTACAGGGCATAAGTCATACTGTGCTACTATGCACCGCATATAGACTTGCCTTAAAAATAAGCCCTCAAGCAGCGCACTGTAAACGCTTCCAACTTCACCCAGTCTTCCTTTTGGGTTTGAGGGCTTTAGCCATTTGAATGGCTGGGCCGCGATGACCCCACACATGCGTGCGGGAGTCACAGCACAGCACTCTTAATTAATGGCATACTCCAGTATGCCGTCCATTCAGGCTTACCTGTAGATACACGTTATAAAGCGGACTTTGTTACCACTTTCAAAACCCCATATGCCCTCCCCTCAGGCTGGCCTATCAGTCACTCATTCGGTCGGCCCCACACATACACCACCACCGCATCCCTATTCGGTCCCCCCCCCCCCCCCCCCCGGTCGGTCGGCCCTGCACTTACCCCATCTAGATCACACAGCTTCAGCTCCTTCCTGTGTCTCCTCCTTCTCTGCGTCTCGGGTGGTTTCACGGAGGTTTCTTCCTTGGCGGCTTCCTTCCCTCGGTGCGAACACCCAGTACGATCGCTTTTCCTCTCGGCCAATCGGGTCTCAGGACCTGCTTCCTGAAAGTCCTGCAAGCAACATCTTTTGGGTGGCTTGGGAGCGCTAAAAGTCTACTTTCACGCTGAAGTGCCGCTAAAACAGCTGCAACGCTTTTTGAGTGCTAGCGGGCCATTTTTTTTAGGTCCCGTGACAAAGGGACCTTAAAAAAGATAAAAGAAAAAAAGACCCCTTTTAAGGCTCTTTGGAAGCATTCATTTCAATGGGCAGCAGCGTTTTGGGAGTGCTATTAACATTGCTCCCAAGCCGCCCCGAAGATGCTGCTTGCAGGACTTTTCCTAACGTCCCATAAGTGCACAGCACGAGTGTGGAAGCACACATTTGAGTGAATGGAAGGCAGTTTTATGTGCTTTACAGGCACTATTTCTAGTGATAAAATGCGTGAAAACTGCCTCAGTGTGAAAGGGCTCTTAATAGCACTCCCAAAATGCCCCTGCTCATTAAAATGAATGGGCAGCGATTCCAAAGTGCTTTAAAAGAGCAAAACTGATATTTTTTCGTTTTTCTTTTAAGGTCCTGTTGTCACGAGACCTACAAAAAACGGCCCGCTAGTGCTATTTTAGCAAGGCTTCAGTGTGAAAGTAGCCTTAGGGGTTCTTTAGACCTGGTTCACACTGATGCGTTTTGCGAGGGCACGGCTGTTCATTCATTTAAATGGGCTGCTGTGTTTCCTGAAATGCAAGGAAAAGGTCCCTGCTCTATGCCATCAGCTGAGTATGGTGTGTTGGAGGCAGTCTGGTCTGTGTCTCTAGACATGCTTGTGTCAAACACATGTTCATGAGTACCCACTTGTTGTTTTACTTTCTTAAAGTACAACCACTTTAAACTACAGACAAGCCTATAATAAGGCTTACCTGTAGCTGCACTGGATATCTCCTAAACCTGCACGGTTTAGGAGATATCCCTGTATTGGCTTGGCTTGGCTTGCATACACACCTCACACAAAAATTCTGAACTTCCTAGTGTTAAGAACGCGGTGACGTACAACACTACGACGAGGCGAGAAAAAGAAGTTCAATGCTTCCGAGCATGCGTCAAATTGTTTTCAAGCATGCGTTTTTTTTTTCCAGTCGGAATTCCATACAGACGAACAGATTTTCCGATAGGATTTTTTTCGTTTGAAAAATTGAGAACCTGCTCTCTAAGTCCGTCGGAAATTCCGACTGAAAAAGTCAGATGGGGGCATAAACACGGTCGGAATATCTGATGAAAAGCTCCTATCCGACTTTCCCACCAAAATTCTTCCGACCGTGTGTATGCGGCATAAGCACCACACCTGAGTGCAGGAGGTTATGTATCAAGTTACCAATGCTGACTAACCTGTGTAAGAAAGATGTATATAATTACCAATGTTCATGCCACTCCAATCCAGTCACATAATCCGGCTACCTTTTGTAAGTCAGCAGAGGCTGCAGGGGAGAGGAGAGAGAGCCGACAACAGGTTGACCATTGAGGCCTATAGGTGACGTCACTGTTCTTGGTTTTAGCAGGTGGTGTCAAGCACTCTCTTCTTCCCTGCAACTGCTGCTAGCTGACAAAGGGGAGATCACATGACCGGACCAGAGCGGCCTGACAATAGGTAAGTAGACATCTTTCTTATACAGTTTAGTCAGCATTGTTAAGACTAGTTTGGTTAAACCTGGAATTCTACTTTAACAGTCATATTGATCTACAGTATATACTTTCTTATGATTGGAATTTCCATCCATATCAGAATATTTGCAATGAAATCAATCAGTTTTGCTCAGAATCCATTGATCTAAAACCTATCCTGGGTTTAGGAAGAGGCCCATAGCAGGTCCTAAAACTTTAAATTGTGACATTCCTAACTATGACTAATAATGGTGCTTTTACTTTAGAAGACTGTGATACTCAATATATATTCTTTGTCCACTATGGTACCTTCCACCAATTGCTACACCACCCCACAACTCCAATTGTTCTGCAGTGCAGATGTATGCACTCTCCGGACACTTTTTTAGGTACACCTTGCTAGCACCGGGTTGGACCCCCTTTTGCCTTCAGAACTGCCTTAATTCTTCATGGCACAGATTCAACAAGGCATTGGAAACATTCCTCAGAGATTTGAGTGCATATTGACATGATAGCATTCAGGCAGTTGCTGCAGATTTGTCGGCTGCACATCCATGATGTGAATCTCCCATTGCACCACATCCCAAAGGTGCTCCATTGGATTGAGATCTGGTGACTGTGGAGGCCATTGGAGTACAGTGAACTCGATGTCATGTTCAAGAAACCAGTGGTGAGATGATTTGAGCTTTGTGACATGGTGCATTATCCTGCTTGAATTAACCATCAGAAGATGGGGACACTAGTCATAAATAGATGGACATGGTCAGCAACAATACTTAGGTAGGCTGTGGAGTTTAAGCGATGCTCAATTGGTACTAAGGGGCCCAAAGTGTGGAAAGAAAATATCCCTCACACCACCACCACACACCTGAACCGTTGATACAAGGCAGGATCGATCAATGCTTTCATGTCTTTAACACCCAATTCTGATCCTACCATCTGAATGTTGCAGCTGAAATTGAGACTTATCAGACCAAGCAACATTTTTCCAATTTTGGTGAGCCTGTGCAAATTGTAGTCTTGGTTTCCTGTTCTTAGCTGACAGGAGTGGCATCCAGTGTGGTCTTCTGCTGTTGTAGCCCCTCTGCTTCTAGGTTCGATGTGTGGTGCGTTCAGAGATGGTATTCTGCATACCTTGGTTGTAACGAGTGTTTATTTGAGTTACTGTTGCCGTTCTATCACTTGGAACCAGTCTGCCCATTCTCCTTTTAACCTCTGGCAACCGCCACTCACTGGATATTTTCTCTTTTTTGAACCATTCTCTGTAAAACCTACAAATGATCCCAGTAGATTAGCAGTTTTTGAAATACTCAGACCAGCCCGTCTGGCACCAACAGCCATGTTACTTTCAATGTCACCCAAATCCCCTTTCTTCCCCATTCTGATGTTTGGTTTGAACTTCAGCAAGTCATCTTCACCGCATCTAGATGCCTAAATGCACTGAGTTGCTACCATGTGATTGGCTTATTAGTGTTACCAAGCAAGTGAACAGGTGTATCTAATGAGTGTATATGCCTGCGTTACTCAGTGGATTTATTTTCTTAAAGTGGTAGTAAACTCACCTGTAGGTATAAAGAATATCTCCTAAACATGTAAGGTTTATGAGATATTCCATTCTAGTTCTAGTATATGGTGCATATTAGCTCATTATGGCTTTTGCTTTTCAGGTGTTAAAAAAAAACAAAAAAACGGCAGCGGGTTTACTACCGCTTTTTAGTAAAAAACGCCGCAAATCGCTTAGGTGTGAATGCAGCCTTACTTTAACTGCATAACCCAATAGTAACACAGTGGTCACAGGGGTGGTGGGGGAGGTAAGCAACTGACACTCCTGAAAGTGTATTATGTGTGTTGATCCCTCAGGTGGATTTTCTCACCAACAGATCAAAGATTCTGTGAACAAGGGCCAGGACAGATAGGCATTATTTGTCTTACAACAATACAGCAGATTTTGTAAATGTATTTCTTGCCAGAAATAGAGGGCCAGATTCAGATACACTTAATATTGCACTGCGTAATCGAAATACTCTACGCTGCCGTATTTTACCAGGCTCTACACCGAATTCTGGTAGATTTTTGCCCGTACGCTACGGCGGCATAGTCTATTTCTCGCCGCGTAATCTAAATACGCGATTAGGGGGCGTGAAGCATTTAAATTAAGCGCGTCCCCGCGGCGATCGAACTGCGCATGCTCCGTTCAGAAATTTCTCGCCGTGCATTGCGTGAAATCACGTCGTTACGTCATTCGTTGTTTGAGTAGCGGCGTTTACGAACATTCCTATTCCCGGACGACTTACGTAAAAAATAATAAAAGACGTCGGAAAACGTAGAAATTCGACGCGGGAACGACGGCCATAATTAACATGGGCTGTCTAATATTAGACCAGCAAAAAGCTGGTATAGTGTTACGCAAAAAAAAGATGACTAAAGGTGCCGTAAGAGATTGCGAATGAAGATCGTAATTTCGGGGATCGCCGGCAAAAGCTCATTAGCATACCCCGACGCGGAAAAAGACAGGAAGTCCACCCAGTGGCCGCAATTTTATTGCAGCGTAGATCCAAAGGCGTACGAACACGTAATCCAGTCGAATTGAAGCCTGCAGCCGTCTATTCATGGTTTGAGCTTTCCGACTAGCTAAAAAACGCGCGTAATTTGAAATTACTCCAGTCTAACACCAGTTAGACAGGAGTTACGGCTCTCTGAATCTGGCCCAGAGTTTCTTTAGAATTGTAAAAGTGGACGCAGGTAGACTTTAAGCAATTTATAGTGGCTTAAAATACCAGTACAGGACTGTATTGTTTACATGAGATTTTTTTTTTGTTATATTTTTTCAGGAACAGAGTTACTTTAGTATTTTAAAAGTGATCTTTAAAGCAAACCTGTGCTTTGCCCACACCGGCACAGCAACAGATTCACTTTAATTTAGCCCTTTAGCTGGCCATAGACAGTTTGAATCTCGGGCGGTTCATCAGGGATCAGGCAAGATTCAAACCAAGTATAGGCAGGCTGAATGTACCCAAGTTGATTGATCGATCAACTTGGATAAGACGAGCCTGTCGGATTTTACGTGCGATTATTACTAGCTGCTATTATAGCCACTAGCAGAAATCACTGTGTTCTCCCGGTGGGGGACGCCTCCCCCCCTGCTGGGAGAACACAATGGCTCCACGGGAGAGATTCCTCCATCAACACTGACTGTGTGGCACTGGCACTAAGTGGTGGCAGGAGAGAAAGAAAAGTAAGTATATGCTGGGATGGAAAATTAAAGCAATTCTGTTGCCAGTTTAAATTAGAAAAGCACAATATAAGTATCATTTTGGGCTCTATACAGTATACAGGATTGCATAGATGCATACCCCACTTTTTTTGGTTCAGTTATAGCTTACTTTATTTCCATCCTTTGGTAGAAGCTTGATCCATAGTCTTGTTTACCCTTGCCAGTTTCCATGTTTCAGGCTGTCCTTTGCTAACCATTTTACCATATTTGATTGAACTATACCACAGTTATGAAGTGGAAGCTGTATCTACCGCCTTTGCAGCCTTGCCCACATTTTGTGCAGGTTACTGTGAATTGGTAAATTGTGACATCATACAGCCAAAGGAAAATAACAATCTTCCTCTCTTAAGCCTCGTACACACGATCGGATTTCCACTTTTTCAGTCAACATACGCGAAACTATATGGTTTTTCTGCTCTTTAGCGCAACCCTTCTGCTAATGTTGTCTTATGGTTAGCATTGGTTGCGTGTTTGTACTTTGGATTTTAGTCCGACGGTCTTGTGTGCACACGATCGGATATTTCGACAGCACACATTTGTTGTCGGAAAATTTGAGAGCATGCTATCCCACATTTGTTGTCGGAAATTCCGACAACAATTGTCCAATGGAGCGTACAAACGGTCGGATTATCCGACAAAACCCTGCCATTGCACAATTGTTGACGGAAAATCCAATCGTGTGTACGGGCCTTTAGGCTTCAGAGCTGTTATTGCGGCTGTGGAATGAAGGATATGACGTTGATCCGATTGTCTTGTTGCTGTTTTTTCTTGTATTAGTTACAACTTAAAGGTCTCTATATAACAGGTATGCCTTACTCTTTATGTAAGGGTCTTTAGCTAATTCATTACCTCTATCGTACCTTATTGTATTGATGTTATCTCTAATGCCTTTCAATATGGGAGTGCATTTTCTACATTGTTTACCGGAAAATTTTCCTCATCTATACTGTGTACTCTTTCCTTTGTCAAAACTTTAATAAAAAGAAAATACCAATCCTCACCTTGGTATAGTAATCACCTTGTCCTTTATTCATATAAAGCAACAGACATCACAAGCTTGTGTGCTGGCAAAGACTTTTATTTTATTACATTTATACAAGTGCACATGGGCTTTGAGATGAATAGCGTTTGCCTGGTAAGTACAGTACCATGATAGCGGCATATGTCATTTCTTGTGATGTTCCTCCTCTGCCTGAAATTATGGCAATTTGTTCTGTGTTCACCTTTTTATCCAGTATACCAGCTGTTAGGTTCTTTATAAAGAAACAGGTTTTCAAATGGTGCGTGTGAGGAAATGGTGTACAGACTTCAGTACACCATTGATTAATAAAGATACATCTCTGAGTATAGCAAACAATTGCATTAGGAGACCGCTGTTTCCATCACAAGGGATCAGATGGATTGGTTCTACAGAAAGTTTCCAGCTTAGCAGAATCTTCAACCAATATCAATATTCCAAGATTGATATTATTCCGCAAAGACGGGTCAATCGTTCTTTCCAGCAAATACACACACTATTGAATAGTAGGTGAGCCGGCACTACACTGACATGCAAATGGTTTATATTACAAAAGTCCATAGAGTCCATGAATTACATATTGTTCTTTCCACTTGTTGAAAATGCATGTTAGATTTGTAGGAACTCATATCTGATTGCAGTAGATTGCAGCTGCATCTAAAAAATCGCAGCGTTAGTGCTGGTTCACACAGGGGCAACACGACTTCCAGCGCAGCTTTGCGAGACGACTTTGGCGCGACTTGAAGCGACATACAATGCGACTTCAAGTTGCCTCCCGGACAGGCAACTTTACCATTGGCCAATCAAACAATAATCAGCTCTGTGAGAAGGAGGTGTTTGCCTAAGAAAACTATTTTCTCTTCCTGTAAAGTTGCTTCAGTTAAGACAGTGATCCGACTTTGGAGGCAACTTCCATTGAAATCTATGGGTACAAGTTGCCTAAAAGTTGCGACTTGTGTCACCCCAAGTCGGATCCCAAGTCGCTGTAGTGTGAACCGGCACTTAAGGTCTGTCCCAGAGCATACCTGAAGTAAAAAGTTACATTTTCCCTCTGTTTGTGCTTCACCAAGGAAGGGAGCCCAAGTATAACATCTCCCTTACCATATTCGTTAGTTGTGGCCTTATATTATATAGGCCAACCCAAAACTGATATTTTACTTTTTGGTAGATGTTGGAGAGGTAAACCACCTGATTCCTAATAGTTTCTTACATGTCTTGGGTTCCTATTGGTAAGATTTCTGCACTTGATCTCCGAAACCTGAACAACTGTGGTCACTATAAAGCCGCGTACACACAATCGGTCAAACCGGCAAGAACGGTCTAAAGGACAGTTGTCTTAGGTTAACCGATTAAGCTGACTGATGGTCTGATGTGCCTACACACCATTAGTTAAAAAACCGATCGTATCAGAACGCGGTGACGTAAAATACAACGACGGGCTGAAAAAAATTAAGTTCAATGCTTCCAAGCATGCGTCGACTTGATTCTGAGCATGCGCGGGTTTTTAATCCATCGGTTAAATTTTAAAGCAAGTTTGCTTTTTTTTAACCGACGGTTAAATAACCTATGGGCCCCACAGGGTCCTTCAGACCGTTGTCCTCTGGTTAACCTATCGTGTGTACGCGGCTTTAGGGGTTTCTTCTCTCCATTTTGGATCTCATGCCGCGTACAGACTATCATTTTTCGGCATGAAAAAAACAACGTTTTAAAAAAATGTAATTTAAAATGATCTTGTGTGGGCTTCACATCATTTTTCGGGTTCTGAAAAACTATATTTTTTTTTTCCAAACATGCTGCATTTTTTAATGACGTTTTAAACAATGTCGTTTTTCGGGTTGTAAAAAATTATCGTGTGTGGGCTAAAACGACGTTAAAAACCCGCGCATACTCAGAAGCAAGTTATGAGACGGGAGCGCTCGTTCTGGTAAAACTAGCATTCGTAATGGAGTAAGCACATTCATCACGCTGTAACAGACAGAAAAGCGCGAATCGTCTTTTACTAACAGGAAATCAGCTAAAGCAGCCCCAAGGGTGGCGTCATCCACATGGAACTTCCCCTATATAGTGCCGTCGTACGTGTTATACGTCACCGCTCTTTGCTAGAGCATTTTTTTTAAATGATAGTGTGTGGGCAACGTCGTTTTAATGATGAAGTTGGAAAAAACGACGTTTTTTCTACGTGCCGAAAAACTTAGTTTTTTGCATGCCGAAAAATGATCGTGTGTACGCAAGAAAAGACTTTATAATGTAGAATGTGATGCTTGAAAAGCTGGGATGCTCAAAAGTGGACAGCAACATCCAAAATTCCCAGGTAGACAGGAACAAATTTGGGAATTATGACAGAGAGATTCACAATAACATAAAATCCAAGATATATAGGAAGTCGGGGCTTAATAAATTCCAGCTATAACTAACAACAACATGTACATTTTGAGCTTTGTTGCTCCACTTCTAGACCAGCCGTTCCCAAACATTTTACATAGTGGAACCCTTAAAATAAATTTCTGGTCACAGGGGAACCCCTGCTATTAAGTATTATATGTACAGCTCACTGTATGTCACTGTGATGGTCAGTGGGAAGAATTTCCCTCACATTTGTGGTCATTTTGAAGAATTTCCCTGTTTACATATATTTTAAAATATCATTGGTGTCAGTGGGAACTTATCTGAGGCCGCGTACACACGACCGAGAAACTCGACGGGCGAAACTCATCGTTTTCCCCGTCAAGTTCCTTGTTCGGCAGTCAAAAAACTCGTCGAGCCAAATTTTCCCATTGCCCATCGAGGAAATAGAGAACATGCTCTCTTTTTGGCTCGACGAGTTCCTCGACGGGGTTTCTCGGCGAAAAGTGTACACACGACCGGTTTCCTCGGCAGAATACGTCTCCCATCGAGTTTCTTGCTGAATTCTGCCGAGGAAACCGGTCGTGTGTATGCGGCCGGAGAGGCAAAAATTGCTAATTGCTCAAGGAACTCCTAGCAACCTCTGGAGGAACTCTAGAGTTGCACGGAACCCTGACTGAGAAAGGCTGCTCTAACCTTCCATTGACACATTATAATCCTTATGGTACTTAGGGCCCTAAACCTATGGGGTACTTGGCTAATATGCTTGAAACAGAATATATGTGTGCTGGATGGAAAAAAAAATAATCTTTTGGGTGGCCTGTCCCTTCCAAAGTTCATAATGATTATATATTCTGTATGGCTAGCTATGCAGAAGTTATAGATATGTAGAGCATTCAGACAGTGATTAGAGTGAGTCTGTGGTTGTTAGTTGAGATATGCTATCACATATAGTTATATATCTGACTTCCTGTCCAGTCAGTCCATTATATATTGCCTCTCCCTATGAAATAGCTGATAAAGTAGTAATCAGTCTGCACTCAGCAGCAAAGTAAATGTGAGTACAGTATGAAATATGCTGTCTTTCCAAGGCGTTATATGGCACACAAGCTTGGGTTTTTGGTTTAGTGCTTGTGATTTATCATTTGAATTTCATCTCTATTTCCTTCATCATCACTAATATTCCTGCATACATGATAGATGTGGTACTTCCCTGGTTAATGTGTCTTGTGTTAGCCTCTAAGGCTTGAATTGTAATGGGAGCACACACCAAGATAAATAGGAAGGCTTTTATTGCGTATTTCTCCTTTCCAAAATCCTTATTGCCTGGGTGTCATGTTGACCCTCTGGCTTAAATAAATTCAGTCACTGATTTGTAGCAAAGGCGCAGGTCAGGAGTTCTGTGACTTCACCAGCTGCATGCCTGTTCATAGTCAGTAATGCTAAGAATATCAGCCAAAGACAGCTAGGTAACAAGTCTTTTTTAAAGGAGGAGCGTTAAAATAAATATAATCTGAGATATTTCAAATTAATTTCAAATGAAAAGATTGTAAAGTTAGAGGAAACATTGCGAAAGGTTAAAGTGGATGTAAACCCCAAATTTTGTATTTATTTTTTTGATGTCACAATGTAGAGTATAATATTTTCTATCATCTGTGCCCAGTCTTGCCACACAGAGTTAATCCAGCTCTGAGCAATCCTCTTTTATTGTTCAGTGAAATAAAACGGACTTACAGAGAAAAACCTTAGTCCGTTCTGCCCCCTTGCTGTGAATGACAGGTTATTTACATATCTCATGCACTAGCCTGGAGACAGGAATTATTTTTTAATTCCCACCCCCACTTCTTTTCTGAAGTCATGTGGTTACTTTTCTGGATTTTGACTGGATGTTAGTGATCATAGCAGAATTTAGTGTAAGGAATACACAGGAAAAAATGCATGTTGACAAGGGGAGTGTAGAGGAGGGCGGGGAGCCTACTGACATCACAACTCCACCCCCCGAGCTCCAGACAACAGATCCACCCACAGAATCTGCAGTTTTTCAGTTCTTATAACAGACAGAGGGGAGACATTTGACAGGTAAGGATACATGCAGGAGGCAAGTATATCCTTATAGATCAGCACTATGGCAGTAGTTTACTTTGGTGGGGAAGAAAATAGCAATAACTTTAATGGGGAGTAGGGGTATTATGGGATGCCCACTTGACTTCAGAACAATTTCAGAGACAATCAGCTAATTCTTGCATTTGGAATAACAGGTATAGGCTGACAGCAGCCATTGCTGTTCGAATATAGCTGTGCACCAATTGCTTACCTACAGTTAGGGACAAGTGTCCAAGCCACATCGGCGCGATTTGACATGCAATTTGAAGGGTCAAATCCGTGCCTATTGCCGGCAACAGGAGCATCCCAATCAGTGTGACGCTTACTTTGCAGCGCCGCACTGATTTCCAAAAGTAGTTCCTGCACTACTTTTGGCGACTTTGGAGGGCGAATTCAATTGACATCTGTGCAGGAACCCACACAGATGTCTTTCAAGTCGCCCCCCGAAGCCGTGTTCAGTGTGAACGAGGGCTCAAACATGGAAGCTGTATGGTTACAATGCACAGCTGCAACAGGTTTTGCTCTCTAGTTTTAGTAAATCAACCCCATAGTGTGTTCTATGTATTTTGGCCATGGCCATGTTGTATGTTTTGTTCTTCTATATACTGCTTTCATCTGTCACATTTTATATAAAACTGATCTTATAAATAAAGAATGAATAAAACCAAAATCTGGTGTATTTTTGTCACTCATCAGGTATTGTGCGGTCCTATTAAGGCAGGCAGAATTTGTAGATTTTTTAATTTTTAGGAGATTAAGCTTCGGCACACCAACAAGAAGCAAAGCAGATAGACAGCTGCACGGGCCTTTCATTTTGACAAGGCAGAAAGGAAGATTGTTTCATATCAGCCTGTTTTTTTAATTGATCAAGGAAGGGGCTGTGATTAAATGAAGTATACTAAATACAGAAAGTATTGTGAAGATAATGGTATTAAATAAAATCCAAGCCTTGTACACACGATCAGTCCATCCGATGAGAACGGTCTAAAGCACAGTTGTCTTAGGTTAACCGATGAAGCTGACTGATGGTCTGATGTGCCTACACACCATCAGGTAAAAAAATGATTGTATCAGAACGCGGTGACGTAAAACACAACGATGTGCTGGAAAAAATTAAGTTCAATGCTTCCAAGCATGCGTCGACTTGATTCTGAGCATGCATGGATTTTTAACCGATGGTCGTGCCTACTAACGATCAGTTTTGACATATCGGTTACGAGTCCATAGGTTATATTAAAGCCTGTTGGGGCCCACACACGATCGGTTTTGACTGATGAAAACGGTCCATCAGACCGTTGTCCTCTGGCTAACCTATCGTGTGTACGAGGCCTGACACTTACAGCCAATGCATTGGCTTTATTATTTGGGGAAAGGGAAACCAATATTTTTTCTCTACTTTTCTCCTGCCATAGCAACCTGTCATATTAGTATGAAAAGACCATTGTCAATATTTTATGGTGTTCTGCTGTATAAAAACAGCCAATTATTGTCCTAGGGCCATAATAGTAGGATTGGGTCCCAGCTACCTCCGCTCTAAAATAGTTGAAGCGGAGTTCCAACCACACCATTACAAACTTTGCCCCACGCACATCTTTTTGGCAGGCTAAAAACGCATTGACAGGTTTTTTTTTCCGTTCTATTTATTATTATTATTATAAAGGATTTATATAGCGCCAAAAGTTTACACAGCGCTTTACAATAAAAAAAGGGAGACGATACAATTATAATACAATAAAATACAAGAGGATTAAGAGGGCCCTGCTCAGAAGAGCTTACAAACTAATAGGGTGGGGCAGGTTGTACAAAAGGTTGTAACTGTGGAGAATGAGCTGATTGGGGCTTGTAAAAGATTAGTTGGAGACGTGATAGTCTTCCCTGAAGATATGAGTTTTCAGGGATCGCCTGAAGGTAGCAAGAGTAGGGGATAACCGGACAGGTTGAGGTAGCGCGTTCCAGAGGATGGGAGAGGCTCTGGAGAAATCCTTGAGACAAGCATGGGAGGAGGAGATGAGAGAGCTTGAGAGAAGGAGGTCTTGAGAAGAGCGAAAAAGACGGTTTGGGTGATATTTAGAGTCAAGATTGTTGATGTAGCTCAGGGCAGAGTGTATTTTTGGGAAAAAAATTCCCATTGGATCTTTTCCATAGTAAGTTTCATTCGAGTACGGTGATCATTTCATGGCGCCCCTACTTGTTATATGGAAACCCATCCTATACAATTTCTAGTTTATGCATTGGGGTTGATTTACTACAGCTTGAGATTGCAAAATCTGGTGTAGCTGTGCATGGTAGTCAATCAACTTCTAACTTCAACTTGTTTAATTAAGCTTTGCCAATAAGCCCCCGTTCACATCAATGCGAATTGATATGCCGGCAATAGGAGGATCCCAATCAGAGCGTCCCAATCAGTGCGACACGCCTATGTAGTGCCACACCGATTTCAAAAAGTAGTTCTTGCACTACTTTTGGCAACTTCGGGGGTGATTTCAATAGGAACCCGCACAGATGTCTTTTTAAGTTGCCCCTTTGTTTTTAGTGCAATTACTGTCAACTTCCTGTGTACCTCGCCACGACAAGGTATGTCATGTCTGGCTGTGCATTGGCTCAAGGGATATGAGTGTTATCAATCCCAGAAGTCAATGCGCCTCTGCCGTTATGTCAACCGGCTGCTGCGCCTAGTTTATGCTCATGCGTGAGACCCAGAAAATCCCTGTACCCGGAACCATAGGTGTGCGCAGGCTTTGGCATTAGGGTGTGCACCCCAAAGCTCAAACACACTCTACCGATTACTCACAATATTCATTCAGAAAGGGAAGGGGCTGGCATATTAACTGTACTGGCCCCTTCCCCCACTCATCCTAAAACATCTACAGCAACAACCGGTGGGAGAGGAGGGAAGCCGGAGGTGCTGTGGGGGGAGGGGGAGCCAGGTATGTAGGGGGAAGCTGTTCTGCACAGGGGGATTAGGGTGTGCCTGGGCACACCTGGCACACCCTGTGCGCACGCCTATGCCCGAAACAAGATAGTAGTGGGCTTCAGCTGCCCACAATGAAGTGCGCTCAGGGGGGGATACAAAGTCAATTTTTGAAATGTTTATTTACTAAACCGACATGTTCCGATTGATGTAGGATTCACTGGAAACACTGGGCATGTTTAAAAAAGAATAAAAAAACTATGCTTTAATATGGAGGACTCAGTACAGTATTTCTGTCCTTCACATGACCACCACTATAACCCAGGGTCATCAATAGCCTTTAGCAGTACAGTACGCGGGTTCTTGATTTGCATTAGTGTCAAAACTGAAGGTTAAGCGCAACAACCCATTTCTACTTATACCTAGGCCGGCCATCCTTTAGATATGTTGCTATGTCTTAGAAAGTACAAACATATTAAAAATCAGTTTTGTTTACTGTCATATGTTATCTCACAGCTGCCAATAGGATTCTAACCTGTAACGTAAAATATCATTCGAAGAATGAATGTCTGAATCCTATTTGGCAAAATAAAAAAGCGTACTTTAAATTTTTAACAGATTTTTTTTGGATCTATGGTCTCAGGCTTATGAAGAATATTTGATGTTTGCTGTACATATTTGTCTCATTTAAAATGAAGAGCACAGATCTTTGTTTCACTCACTCCATATATTGCTACGATACATATGTCCTCTTCTAGGCCAGTCGCTCTGCACTGCAGGGTACATGTCTGTCACCATGGCAACTACAGCACTGCTCTAACACAGCGATGCCCTGTCCTATCTATATCACCCAGTGTAAGGTTTATTGAAAGCTACCCTAAACAAGCCATTCAGTGTGTAAAATCAGGAACCTTTAATAAAATGACTTTTTGTTGATGCTGTTTAAATGATTTAGTAGATACTGGTAACGCAAGGGAATTCAAAGTGCTTGCACATCACCAAAGAAACAGTGGGTGATGTATAACGTATTACCATGTGTAATGGAAGGTGCTTAGAATTGCATAATGAGCTTTGGTGTGTGTGTGTGTCTTTATTTGTCTGTTTCAGTCACATTCTCATTTACTTTCCTATGCGTCTGAGAGAGATGTGTAAATAAACGCATAGTGCTAATTGAAAGCTACAGCAGTGTTATTAAAAAGCCTTAATGTAATGTATATTGATGTCTGCACAGACATGATAAATATCTGGACATTGTTCTAATTCCCTTTTGTGCTATATACTGGGAAAACAGCAGGATTCATTCAAATGTAATTGTCTAGACCTTTTGAAATAAATAAATAAAATATATGTGGATTCTTAGGCTAATAGTGTTAAAGGGCCAGTAGACTCCATTGGCACCTCTTTGTCATATTATAGCTGCCCCTGACCTCTGTCGGAATGCTTGAAATTCAAAAGTTTTCTGCCAGGGGGTGAATATGTCTTGAATAGGGCAGTCACTACAGCAAGGGCCCTGTATTTCTGTTAGATGGGGGAAAAAAAGGGTCGTGGAAAAATGAGAGTTCTGGGTGAACTCTTTTGTGCGCTCCGTTTATACGCATAATGCTAATTTTGTGGCTAAAATTCCATCTTTTTTTGGACTGATGGTGATTGATAGGTATGAATACAAAACATATATAAAATTCATTGTTGGCCCTAGAAAATGAAAATTTTGTAATGTCATGCTTGTGAGCCCCCATGACCTTTCGTCCTGAATTGTATTATATCAGCACTGTCTTCCTTTTTTTGGCCAAATAAATCATGAATACTAATAATTTTTTACAAATTTTACATGTTGACCAAATTATTGTACACAGTTTGTCATGATGGCTTAGTTTGTTTTAACCTCCCATGTTATATACAGGCTGAAATGGCCAGCTTAGGCTTTTAGATTTTTATTTTATATCTAAGATTAACTTTTTATTTTGCCAGTAGCTGACCAATGTAGGATTGTCTGATTTGTATTTGTCCCGATATCAAATGGGTAAAATAAAGATTGATATTGGGCTATTTTTTTCATTTTTTTTTTTTTTTAAAGAACCAGCATACTACGTGGGGATTAAAAATGTCATGTCAGCCGTAGGTGGACTATAGCTAAACATATGTTCAGATATCACGGCAGTTTTACCTTTAAAAAAAAAATATCATGGCAGTATTTTAATTGTTTTCTGCCTCAGCATGGTTCCAAAACTTAAAAGAGAAGCATGACCAAAGATTTTTTGGCCATACATATTTTGTGGCTCACAGGAGTACAATTAGGCCTAGCACACAGGCCTGGGTTGAACAAAAGAAAATGAAGGGCTCCAACGTTAGTTCAGCGATTTCCCTTTACTGAGCTGTTGTGTTCTGACAAGTAATTTCCAATTATATTTCAGACAGGAGGCTCATATCTTGCATTAACTTTCTTTAATAATGCTCATAGCAGAATACCAGAATTCAATACTTTTAAGAAAAAAATTCACAAAGAGAACTTTACTACAAATCCCAGAATCCTTAGGACCGGAAACCCCTCCCCTAGGAGACCCTATATAACTCTTGCACGTAACCAAGAACTTCCTCTTTCTTTCTGCTCATGGCCAGTTAAGTACCCCTTTTTATTGTCTTGTTGTTTGATTTTTTATTGTGTTTCACTGTGTTGTTTGGCGTTGTCGGCGCTAGCTGCGCTTCGTTTTTTGTTTTGTGCCAACCTGTTCTGGGGATTCGTGTCCCTCATGCCTTTTCCCCTGCTTGTGCGCTTTTCCCTGGGCTCCATTCTACCTCAGGGCGATTCGCGCCCTTCTCGTAGGAGGGGGCGGGCCGATCGTCGGCGCTCTCCCTCCTAGCCACACCTGCGCTCGTTCCGACCAATCGCAGCGCACCGGTGACGTCACTGTTCTCCTCACCGCAGCATTCGGCGGCTGATCAGTGAGGTGAAAGGTGCTGTGTGGGTTGGCCGCTGGGCGCATCTTTTCTCTCTCCCTCTATCTTTCCCTTACAAACGGTCGTGCACTGTAAGTGCACAGTAGACTATTCAAGAGATATATATATATAGTTACATCTCAGGCAACCTGATAGAAAAACGGAGCACTGTAATCAGTGGTCTGTGGTGCTGATTGCCTGATCAGTTCCTTTTTCTTTTTTTTTTTTACACATCTAGAATTTAAAGTGGGGCAATGGCAGAAGGTTCCAGGAACCTGGCATTACATGGAGCAGAACAGGGTATCGTCCCTGAGACTCCACAGTTGCTCACAGCTGCTCAAATTCAGGAACTAATTAACAATTCTATTCAAGCAGCGCTAGCTTCTACTGTGACCAACCCTTTACCTCATCCTGAGGCAGTGAAAGTGGGTAATATCTTTTGCAAGAGAAAACATTTATTTACCCACATCGACTCCCCGGCAGGGGAAGTAAAACTCATGCTTGAGGCAGGACCCTCCTCGGCCTGCCAACCCAGCCATCCGAACAATGAGCGACCCTTGACAAACAAGGAGATCCCTAATAAAAAAATTATTTCTGCCCGCCGGGTTAAACCAGACTCGTTTAACGAGGAATCAGACGAGGATTCACCCGACGGATCTCAGATCCTTACATCGGATGATTCTGACTCAGAAATGGAGGATGCTGGGCACATGGTTCCTGAAATGGAAGCCAACACAGACTTGCCGTCTGAGACTATTTTGGACTCTCTGGGTGAGCCATTTTTTAACCCCGAAAGTATCACGCACCCTAGGTCAGGGGACTGGGCCCCGCTTCCGCAAGTGTCACAATATGTGGAGCATTGGGTCAGGAAGATCCTAGATAGGACAAACCGAAATAAACTGAGGGCAGAATGTCCCAGGCCATTCGTTCCCCATAAAGTGGCCATCACGCCAGAGATTGATCCGATACTTCTTAAGTATCTTACAAAAACGGGCAAGTATGCTAAAAAGGGCATTGAGCGTTCCTTTAAGTCGATCCAAGATCGCATCTTAGATCTTCTGGGACCCCTAACCAAGATTTTAAACTTGTCTGAACAGGCGGCGACCACCGATGAGCCGGTGGATTTAGTGCAGTTACGGGGTTGGGCCCAGCGGGCCATATGCCTTTTAGGCTCAGCCAATACGACCTGCGCCATTGAACGGCGCAGGTCCATTTTGATGAAGCTGGACCCACAGCTTTCTCACCTAGCAGAGTCTGAGCCAGGTCCCTCGGCCGAGGGCCTCCTATTCGACGAGGATCTAATGAAAAATATAAATACGTTTGTGGGTCTGTTCAACAGCCTGGACAAGGCCCAATCCTCCCTGAAAAAGTCCGGTTCGGGTACCCGGGTTTTTGCCAGGGCCGGCAGAGGTAGAGGCCGTTCTGCCGGCCGCGCCAATTACTATAGGGCCTACTCAAGGGCTCCCACTCAGGCCTTTACGCCTACGCAGCAGCAGTACCCAACTACACTGGCACAACCGGCACCTTTCTTCCCTCCTAGAGGACGTCCATGGAGAAGTCGCGGCGGCAGAGGCTTCCCGAGATCCCGACCTCCTATCGGTGTCCCACACCATATTCACATACCGATAGGGGGCAGACTGAAACATTTTACCCATGCCTGGTACATGATTACGGCAGACGATTGGATTCTGTCCGCAGTTCAGGGCTACCAGATAGACTTCATGACACAACCTACCATGACTGTGGCCCCGCACCCCATTCACTTCTCAGAACGCAGCGCAAACCTCATAGACATAGAACTACAAGACCTAATCGCAAAACACGCTATCATAGAGGTAGATCCCGTGTCACCAGGGTTCATAAACAACCTTTTCCTGGTTCGGAAGAAGGACGGTGGATATCGTCCGGTAATAAATCAAAAAAAAACCTGAACCAATACGTGGTTTATCATCACTTCAAGATGGAGGGTATCCACATGCTGAGGGACCTTCTGGTCCAGGGGGATTGGCTCGTAAAGATAGACTTAAAACGGTACCAATGCACCGATCCTCCCAAAAGTATCTGAGATTCAGATGGCGGGGACATACGTGGCAGTTTACCTGCCTTCCCTTCGGCCTTTCATCGGCCCCTTGGTGCTTTACCAAGATAATGAAACCGGTGATCGCCATGTTCCGTCGCAGGGGAGTACGTCTGATAATCTATCTAGACGATCTACTCATTCTGGCTTGCTCGAAGTCTCAAGCCGAAATGCACAAACATTGGGCGATATCTCTCTTGGAAGGTCTAGGTTTTCTCATAAACCACAAGAAATCCGTGCTATCTCCGGCCCAGGAGATGGAGTTCTTGGGGTTTTCGGTGGACACCAGACAAGCGGTTTTACGCTTACCGCACCACAAAATGGTTCTGATTCGGAAGGAAATCAGGGCGGTTTTGCACAAACGGCAAATATCGCTCAGACATCTGTCTCGTATAGTCGGACTGTTGTCGGCATCCATTCAGGCTATTTTCCCTGCGCCTCTTCACTACCGTGCCCTTCAACGCCTAAGAGCTCTACACTTGCGTCACTTGCGTCAAGGCCTTCGGTACTCGGACAAAATCACCCTTTGTCTGGATTCGGAAGCGGAACTCCGATGGTGGCTCCACTACGCCCTAGAATGGAATGGGAAAACGATTTTCAGCCCTCGACCGGACATTGTTTTGGAATCAGACGCGAGTCGCCTAGGCTGGGGAGCTCGCTGCGGCCCGGACTCCACAGGAGGGACGTGGTCCGTAGAAGAGTCCCCTCTCCATATCAACGCGTTGGAACTCCTGGCGGCATATTTCGCTGTCAAGAGTTTTCTCTCGCAGAGATCCAATTGTTGCGCTCTCTTACGCTTAGACAACGTAGCGGCGGTGCAATATATCAATCGCTTAGGAGGCACGAAATCCAAACGATTGGCAGATATTGCTTCCGAACTTTGGAATTTCTGTCTCTCACGCAACATATCCCCTGTAGCGGAGTACATCCCGGGAGTATCCAATTGGGTGGCAGATTGGAACTCCCGTCATCTGTCTGATTCCAGCGACTGGACCTTGGACAGATCAGTGTTTCTGGCGTTACACGACCTCTGGGGTCCATTGCATACGGACCTTTTCGCTTCCCGTCTCAATCGACAACTGCCGAGTTTCTACAGTTGGAGACCGGATCGGAAGCCGTGGCTGTAGACGCGTTCCTGCAATGGTGGCCAGACGGCCTACATTACGCTTTCCCCCCCTTCTCAATGATCACCAGACTACTTCTCCATGTAGTCAACCTGAGATCCACAGTGGTCCTGATCACTCCTTGGTGGCCGACCCAACCATGGTTTCCTCTGGCCTTGGGGATGTCGGTCGACTATCCCAGGCTCCTTCCCCACTCGACTCACCTCCTGTCCAATCCTTCCAAGGGTCCACATCCTTTACTGCTGGAGGGCAGTCTACCCCTCCTCGCATGGTTAGTCTCGGGGTGCCAGAATCTAGTACTGAGCTTTCAGAATCAGCTAGAGACCTCCTCGCCTTGGCCTGGGCCCCTGGGACTAGATCGGCTTATCGATATGCCTGGGGGTTGTGGGCTCGTTGGTGTGATCAACGACAAATTGATCCCATTCAGGCCCCTGTCTCCACGGTTGTAAATTACCTCGCGGAGTCCTACGCTTCGGGCAAAGCATATAGCTCCTTAAATGTCTATAGATCCGCCATTTCAGCATATCACTGCCCGGTCGATTCCCTCCCCGTAGGAAAGCATCCTTTGGTGTGTCGCCTCCTCCGCGGTGCGAAATTCAATCGGCCTCCCCGGCCCCGTTATTCCTCCACTTGGGACGTCTCCAAGCTCACCACTCTTTTATGCCTAGTCTCTATCAAACGTATCTCGGATGTGAGAGCCCTGGATGTTTCCAGACGACAATTTTCTCTGGAAGGGGTGAGATTCTCGGTAGTACGCAGGACCAAAACCCATTTGCACTCGGTTTTCTACCCATTTTTCCCGGCCCATCCTCGACTATGTGTTGTTCGATGCCTACAAGCATACGAAACTCTCACGGCGCCTCTTCGCCCTTCAAATTTTTCACAACTCCTGATCTCATTCCTGCAACCACACCATCCGGTGACTTCTGCCACTTTGGCTAGATGGGTGCGCTCGTTCATGGACATGGCGGGGGTAGATGTCTCTCTTTTCGGCGCACACTCGACCAGGGGGGCGATGGCCACTAAGGTGGTTTCCACAGGGGGCTCTCTATCAGACCTTTTACTAGCAGCTGACTGGTCGTCTGAATCGACCTTTCGCAAGTTTTACTTTAGACCGGAGAATCATGTCTCTCTATCTGTACTGAACTCTTGACCGTGGTACTCTGACTCGTCTAGGGCTTACTTCGGCCGTCTGGGGGACTTGAACGTACATGTATTTATATAGAAGTACTATAGGCTTACATGTTTGTGGTATGTGATACGTTTACTGTTACATGATCTATGACTAGTGCTTTAAACATGCAAGATATGAGCCTCCTGTCTGAAATATAAATGGAGATTTTCCTAGCTGGTGACGGAAAATATTAGTTATATGAAGACAGGAGGCGAGTATCTTCCCACCTTACCCACCCTATGATGCATATTCTTTATCGTTTCAGGATACTGAAGCTCTGCACATAGTTCTGGTTACAGTTCGAAGACGCACCTCTGGACCCCGTTGGGCCGAAGTTAGTTGCGCTCTCGGTTGAAGCGCTTTATGTTGAAGAATAATGGGATACGAAGTTTCTACGCCAGGATTCGCGAAGCCTAGAGGTTGTTCTATGTGGGTCACGGGTTCCGGTCCTGGTTGCCGCAGAAGGTTTGGACTTTTGTTCCAGCAGTTGGAGTTACACCTGGGGGTATTCGCATCCAGAAAGAGGAAGTTCCTGGTTACGTGCAAGAGTTATATAGGGTCTACTAGGGGAGGGGTTTCCGGTCCTAAGGATTCTGGGATTTGTAGTAAAGTTCTCTTTGTGAATTTTTTTCTTAAAAGTATTGAATTCTGGAATTCTGCTATGAGCATTATTAAAGAAAGTTAATGCAAGATACTCGCCTCCTGTCTTCATATAACTAATATTTTCCGTCACCAGCTAGGAAAATCTCCATTTATATTGGTTAGTCTAATGTGTCCTTTTTAGACATTAAACAATCAGGTGCTGAATAACAGATATTGTAGATATGTTTATTTGATGGCTACTTGCGTTTGTATAAGGTCATCATACAACTGTTTCTTTTTCAATTTATGCACCCCAGAAGTGTGACTCAAACTCATAAAATCTCTGAGAAGTAATTATAAAATGGACATAACAAGTTGCAATCAATTTTTTTTGTTTCAACAACTTTGTAGTTTCAGGGCCTACCTAAATAATTTATTCAGCCAAGCCTTTGCAATTTGTTGGTGTGCTTTTTTGCTAATCTATCAGAATAAATCAGAATAAATAAATCTTTTTTCATATTATACTTTTTATTACATTTTAAGTCACAATTAACACAATCATTCACATATTCTTATAAAATGCGAATCACACAATTCATCATTTCAGTTCAAATCTAAGCAAGAAATAGTATGAGTGTGTAGCCAGCTGTATGTGTGACCAAACCTAGTAAAAACAACAACCTGATGCCAGTGCATCGACAAACTACCAGTTTCAATCAGGCTTTGGAGCTGTTTTTGCTTTAAATGAGGAGTGATTTTCATCAGGGAATAAAAATAGCCCACAGTATCCAATAATCAGCTCATGTATGTACACCTATAGGCTTTTACAGTATGTTGTGATTTCCAGGTATGGTAGAAAGGCACAGTATTCATAAAGGATGAACTGCAGGCATATTATCTAAGAGTGAATGGAAAGAGATCAATCACGCAACAGCAATTTAACACACAAAAAACTGTGCTTTTCATGCTAGAAAATCACAGCATTAGAGCTGCCATGCGACAGCACACTGTCATGTTAAAATTGTTTTAACAGAGCTAACATTAGTGTATAAGAAGAAAAAACATCATCAGTGTGCTTTAGAAAAAAAATTGTGCATATAGATAATGGCTAAAGCAGGGGTACTCAGGGAAATTCAATTTAATCATGAACTGCATCAGCAGTATGGTTTCCCTTAAATTGCGGGTTTATCTGGGGTGTGCTATGTTCAGAGTGAGTTCAGGATTACCCTATGTACAGAGTGCAGAGTTCAGGAGTGCCTTACGTGCAGAGTGAAGGGTTCAGGGGTGCTCTATGTAAAGAGTGCACAGCTGAGGAGTGCCTTATGTACAGAGTACAGGGTTCAGGGGTGCGCTATGTACAGAGTGCAGCTCAGGGGTGTTCTATGCACAGGGTGCAGAGTTGAGAGGCACGCTATGTATAGAGTGCAGGGTTTAGGGGTGCGCTACATACAGAGTGCAGGCTTCAGGGGTGCATTATGTAGAGGGTGCAGAGTTCAGGATTATACTACATACAGACTGTTTAGGGGTGCGCTACATACAGAGTGCAGGCTTCAGGGGTGCATTATGTAGAGGGTGCAGAGTTCAGGATTATACTACATACAGACTGCACCCCTAGACTGTGTAGGCGGCTATACTCCCTGTGTAGTCAGTTTTAGTAGTTCCTTGTGTAGGTGGCTCTGCCTCGACTTGCAGGGAGATCGTTCTCTATCTCAGATCTGGGAGATCTGTTCCTGCTGTAAAATATGTGCAGGGATCTTTTGGATTCAGGGGACACTGAGAGCAAACCTGTCCTTCTGTGTTTACAAGTGACAGCGGTGAGCGGGAGTGGAGGGTGAGAATGAAGTGGTTCACCACGTTTCAGCTGCAAAACTGGATGCGAGGGACACATGACAAGGCCTGGTGGGCTGGATATAGTTTTAAGGGCTTTGTGTTTGACATATGTGGGTTAAAGCATATGTAAACCCTACTAATAACTTCTCCTTTTTGCTCCCTTATACTTTGATAAATATACCATTAATAGTATTTTTTTTTCTTTTACTGAAATTGTATTGACATTTTTCCAATACAATAAGATGGGGGGGGCTGTATAAAAACAAGAGTAGCCAAAGAATATCAATAATGCTCCACAAATACAAAGCGAGAGCGGCAGAAGCCTTATACTATAAATAAACATGAATAAAGCAAGACTTGCAGGGCATCAATTTATAAGAGCAAGTTGTACGTCTAAGTTCGCTGTTTACAAAAAGTGTCAAGAAGACAACATTCGGGCAATCAAAACAATATCATACAATCCATACCTCTGGTGTCCTAACGCCTCTGTGATCTAAGTCATACATATATACAGTGCGGAAAATAAGTATTTGAACACCCTGCTATTTTGCAAGTTCTCCCACTTGGAAATCATGGAGGGGTCTGAAATTGTCATCGTAGGTGCATGTCCACTGTGAGAGACATAATCAAAAAAAAAATTCCAGAAATCACAATGTATGATTTTTTTAACTATTTATTTGTATGATACAGCTGTAAATAAGTATTTGAACACCTGAGAAAATCAATGTTAATATTTGGTACAGTAGCCTTTGTTTGCAATTACAGAGGTCAAACGTTTCTTGTAGTTTTTCACCAGGTTTGCACACACTGGAGGAGGGATTTTGGCCCACTCCTCCACACAGATCTTCTCTAGATCAGTCAGGTTTCTGGGCTGTCGCTGAGAAACACGGAGTTTGAGCTCCCTCCAAAGATTCTCTATTGGGTTTAGGTCTGGAGACTGGCTAGGCCACGCCAGAACCTTGATATGCTTCTTACAGAGCCACTCCTCGGTTATCCTGGCTGTGTGCTTCGGGTCATTGTCATGTTGGAAGACCCAGCCTCGACCCATCTTCAAAGCTCTAACTGAGGGAAGGAGGTTGTTGCTCAAAATCTCGCAATACATGGCCCCGGTCATCCTCTCCTTAATACAGTGCAGTCGCCCTGTCCCATGTGCAGAAAAACACCCCCAAAGCATGATGCTACCACCCCCATGCTTCACAGTAGGGATGGTGTTCTTGGGATGGTACTCATCATTCTTCTTCCTCCAAACACGGTTAGTGGAATTATGACCAAAAAGTTCTATTTTGGTCTCATCTGACCACATGACTTTCTCCCATGACTCCTCTGGATCATCCAAATGGTCATTGGAAAACTTAAGACGGGCCTTGACATGTGCTGGTTTAGGCAGGGGAACCTTCCGTGCCATGCATGATTTCAAACCATGACGTCTAAGGCGGCGTACACACGAGGGGATATGTCCGCTGAAAACGGTCCGATGGACCGTTTCAGCAGACATCTCCGCTCGTGTGTATGGGCTAGCGGACAGATTTCTCCACCCGACAGATTTCAAAGCATGCTTTGAAATCTATCCGGTGGGAATCTGTCCGCCCGACAAGTCTGCTGGTTAGTACACTTACCAGCAGACATGTCGGCTCCCACCACCGCCGCGCCGCTGCCGAATGGATTCGGCGCATGCGCGGAAGTGTTTTACTTCCTGGTGCGGTGACGTGGCGGTGACGTGGCGGCGTCAACGTCACCGCCGCGTCACCACTACGTCACCGCGCCGTCCGGCGGCGGGGAATTTGATCCGATGGTGTGTACACGCCATCGGATCAAACTCCCGATCGGACATATCCGATGGAAATGGTCCGCGGACCGTTTTCATCGGATATATCCGATTGTGTGTACGCCGCCTTAGTGTATTACCAACAGTAACCTTAGAAACGGTGGTCCCAGCTCTTTTCAGGTCATTGACCAGCTCCTCCCGTGTAGTCCTGGGCTGATTTCTCACCTTTCTTAGGATCATTGAGACCCCACGAGGTGAGCCCCAGTCCGAGGGAGATTGACAGTCATGTTTAGCTTCTTCCATTTTCTAATGATTGCTCCAACAGTGGACCTTTTTTCACCAAGCTGCTTGGCAATTTTCCCATAGCCCTTTCCAGCCTTGCGGAGGTGTACAATTTTGTCTCTAGTGTCTTTGGACAGCTCTTTGGTCTTGGCCATGTTAGTAGTTGGATTCTTACTGATTGTATGGGGTGGACAGGTGTCTTTATGCAGCTAATGACCTCAAACAGCTGCATCTAATTTAGGATAATAAATGGAGTGGAGGTGGACATTTTAAAGGCAGACTAACAGGTCTTTGAGGGTCAGAATTCTAGCTGATAGACAGGTGTTCAAATACTTATTTGCAGCTGTATCATACAAATAAATAGTTAAAAATTCATAAATTGTGATTTCTGGAATTTTTCTTTTTGATTATGTCTCTCACAGTGGACATGCACCTACGATGACAATTTCAGACCCCACCATGATTTCCAAGTGGGAGAACTTGCAAAATAGCAGGGTGTTCAAATACTTATTTTCCGCACTGTAAAAACATTATATATATATATATATATATGTATATATATATATATATATATATATATATATATATATATATATATACACAGTATATATATTTTTTTTTCTCAGAAAATAGGTGCAGGAACTCAACCACGACACTGTTCAGATTTCACAAACACTAGAAGGGTCTTAAAGGGACATTAAATACCAGGATTGCATTACATACAGAATGCAGAGTTCAGGTGGTTACACACAGAGTGCAGAGCTGTCTCTTGTAAACACAGAAACCAGAATTCTGTATTTACAAGTGATTGTGGTGAGCGGGCACCAAAGGGTCTGAGCCAGAGGTGGTGGAACTGAGTTCCCCCAAGTTCCCCCTGAAAAAAAGCCCTGTGTGTGTATATATATATATATATATATATATATATATATATATATATATATAAAAAAGAGAAAGGGAAATGAAGAGGGAAGGGGGATTGGAAAAGGAGGGTATCTGGGACCCCAGGGGTTTGAATCTGGACCACTTAGAACCTCACAATTCTACAATTCGAAAGAACCCTGTACTCTGTACATAAGTCACTCCTGAACTCTGCACTCTGTACATAGTGTAAACCTTAACTCACTCTGAACATAGCACACCCCAGATACAACCAGCCATTTCAGGGAAACCATACTGTTGAAGCAGCTCATGAATAAATTGAGTTTCCCTGAACACCCCTGCTTTAGCCAATATCTATATTTATTACTCAGCGCTACCCTTGTCCAAGCTACCCTGATTTAACACAGATGAAGCAGGTAATATATTCCCAACATATACACTAAAATAGGATAATGTATTCCCAGAGGTTAGGAATAACCATACTGTAGTATAAAAGTCACTGGCTAAGACACAGGGCTCAGGCTAGGCTGCCTTCTTAGTTAGGGCTGGGAATCCAATGGTTGAAACAGATAAGAGGAAAGCGAGAGAGGTACCAGGCAGGCACTGGTGTAGCACAATTTATTATGAAAAAGTTAAAACAAACAACTGAATGAACTCACAATGGGTAATGGGGTGAAAGGCAATAGAATATGAGGAATGTGCTTTCAGGGGTAATCCAAGGCAAGCTGTTGCCGACACTTCAGAGAAAGGTCTGACAATCCATGGAGAGCCACTGCCGGAGAAGCAGGCGACCCTTGGAACGGAGGGTCCGGAGCTATGATGGACACCACAAGGAAAGAGTCGGCAGCCTCTGGAAATGACCTGTCAGCCCGACAATCAGTGTAGCCAATAGGGACGCGTTTTGGAGGCAAGCCACACCTCCTTCATCAGTACTCTGGAAATACCGCTGCGATGGGAGATTACATCACTTCCCCCTTCCTGTGTTTACACAGGAGGAGGAAGTGACACAAAGGGGGAGCGCGCGCATTGGCTGGGAGCGATCGCGGGGGGGGCGGGTAAACACGGACATCCGCCCGCTCGTCCCGGATCGCTCCCGGAGCAAGGGGGACCCCCGCACGACGGTGGAGGGGGTCCCGATGGGACCCCCGAACCGCACAAAGGCGGGGACGTAAATTTACGCCCTTGTGCCTGTACGAGCCATGTTGTGGCCGTATATGTGCGTGCGGGGGTCCTTAAGTGGTTAATGGCTGTGTGTTGAGTTATTTTGAGGGGACAGCAAATTTACACTGTTGTACAAGATGTAAACTCACTACTTTATATTGTAGCAAAGTGTAATTTTTTCATTGTTGTCACATGAAAAGGTATAATAAAATATTTACAAAAATGTTTGTGAGATACTGTATATAAAGTGCTGCGTAAATTGACAGCACTATATAAAAATCGATATAAAATGAATAAATGCTGGGTAATATTGTGGTAGATATGTATGTTGGAATTCTGTTTGCAAACAAAATGTTGCTTTCAGTCCATGGTGACCATATGCACTCTTATACATACATAAATATTTGAAATTCCGTTATTATTTTTTACTTATACCTGTCCTTTATTATTTCCCTTTAATTCTGGCACTATATATTTTTCCTTCCTCTCCCTTGCGTGTCCCTCCTTGTCTTTATCACAACTTCCTTTTTTCTCTGTAATACTACACTCCTATCCAGGGTTCCGGCTGCCCTTTTATCATTCTGGGAGTTGCTCAATCATGGTTATGTCAAAGATACAAAGTCTGATGATTCACATATTTTACGGTTTCCTTTTGTCCCTAATGTGTCGCACAGCCCTTTAGCAAATACCTGAGTGACATCATTGCCTGCCTGGGACAGAAAATTTCTATGATTCATAGACTGTGACACAATTGTCTAATTATTTTTTTATATTTAATTTTGTAAAGATGAATATTCATTTTAATTTTCTGTTTTGCAGGCTGCATGTGCCAAGTGGCTCCATGTGCATTTTTACAGTGCAAACTTCTGAACTGTTGGAGGCTTAAATTGTTTTTAACTACTTGCCGCCTGCAATATACTGCGGACATGTGGCCCTTGCACGCAAAGTGATGTACTGGTAGGTCACTCCCTGCAATCAACACAAGGCTCTGTATAGAGGAAACAATCTCTCTGTTTCTTATCCCTGCAAAACAAAGAAATCTGTTAGTAAAATAGGCACACATTACACATTATTAGGCACACATTTAACCCCTTGATCACCCCCAGCCAGTGTCATTAGTACAGT
Source organism: Rana kukunoris (assembly GCA_029574335.1). Taxonomy (NCBI): domain Eukaryota; kingdom Metazoa; phylum Chordata; class Amphibia; order Anura; family Ranidae; genus Rana; species Rana kukunoris. The sequence continues at coordinate 318,187,309 of CM056050.1, read as the reverse complement.
GACCGTGTATAGTATTATCACTAGACTTCACAGAGGTTATGACTCAATCTTGATTTTCCTTCTAGGATTGTCCTTTTAAAAGCCTCCACCCCTATCTAACTGGATCTGCAGCCTGACTCACTAGCTTGCAAGGCGCCCTTCCTGAGCCCCGACCAATCGACACAAGCTTTGCAGTAGGCTTTGCCTCCACCTTCTCTGAGGCTTGTGTTGATTGGTTGGGGCTCAGAGAGGCTGTGTGGTCTGCCTCTGAGGTGAGTCAGTCTGCATATCCTATGATCCTATGAATATTTTTTTTTTCTACAAGGCCTCTGCTTTCAGGGGTTTTAAGTAATGTTTTTCATAGCGTTATTAAAAAATTCCGATAACACATAAAAAGAAGGAAACAGGTATAATTTTCACAGTGTAACAGCATATTACCGTCTTCCAAGAGTGCTATACAGGAGTTGCTCGCTTAAAGGGGTTGTAAAGGTAAAAAAACAATTCCCTAAATAGCTTCCTTTACGTTAGTGCAGTCCTCCTTCACTTACCTCATCCTTTAACCACTTAAGGACCGCCGCATGTACATTTACGTCGGCAGAATGGCACCGACAGGCACATCAACGTATATATACGTTGGTGCCTTGGGGGGGATCGGGGGTCTGATCGGACCCCCCCCCCGTACATGCGGCGGTCCGCGCGGCTGCAGGAGCGATCCGACAAGAGGGGGCGGCTATCCGTTTTCACCCGCCCCCTCTGGATCGCTCCCAGCCAATGCGCGCGCCCGCCCGCCCTGTCACTTCCTCCTCCTGTGTAAACACAGGAAGGAGGAAGCTATCTGATCTCTCCCTCGGCGTTTGTTTCAAGCGCCGCTGAGGAGAGATCACAACACAGCAAGTAAGTCTGCACCAACAGCACACTTACACACACACAAAAACACATTTAACCCCCGCGATCGCCCCCCCCTCCCCCCTGTCACAGTGTCACTGAATGCAGTAATCATACATGTATGATTACTGTATTTAGTGTCAGTGTGACAGACAGTGTGACAGTCAGTTAGTGTTAGTGTCAGGGTAGCCCCCCCACCCCCCCCAATAAAGTTTTAACCCCTTGATCACTGCCCTAGTTAACCCTTTCACTCCCTATTGCCAGCATCACTAAGCGATCATTTTTCTGATCGCTGTATTAGTGTCGCTGTTCCCGCTAGGTAGTTAATTTTTTTTTAATGCAATTTTTTTTTTTACTAAAGACATGTGGCTAAATAAATTTTGGCCTAAATGTTTGACTAAAATTTAGTTTATTGGTTTTTTATTATAACAAAAAGTAAAAAATATTGATTTTTTTTCAAAAATGTCGCTCTATTTTTGTATATAGCGCAAAAAATAAAAATCGCAGAGGCGATCAAATACCACCAAAAGAAAGCTCTATTTGTGGGAAAAAAGGACGCAAATTTTGTTTGGGAGCCACGTCGCACGACCCGCGCAATTGTCTGTTAAAGCGACGCAGTGCCGAATCGCAAAAACCCCTTGGGTCATTTGCCAGCGTATTGGTCCGGGTCTTAAGTGGTTAATTTTGCTTTTAAATGTCCTTATTTCTGAGAAATCCTCACTTCCTGTTCTTCTGTCTGTAACTACACACAGTAATGCAAGGCTTCCTCCCTGGTGTGGAAAAAAAAAGCCTCCTGAGGGGGGGAGGGGGCGAGCAGGAGTGTCAGGACGCCCACTAACACACAGCTCCTTTCTCTATCTGCAAAGTAGAGAGTGTCCTGACTTGCCTGCTCGCCCCCTCCCCCGTCAAGAGGCTTTATCCACACCAGAAAGAAAGCCTCGCATTTCGGTGTGTTTTTTTTTTACCTTTACAAACCCTTTAAATATAGCTGCTGCAGTAGGAAATTGGTTGTACAAATCAATTAACAAATGAAAAATAAAAGGCCGCTGTGCTCTGTTATATATAAACCATAAACCACATTGTGTTATGGCGACCTAAAAAAGGGGTCGCTAAAAGACAGTCCCCAATAAAAGTGCTCATGCTCAAACAATATAAACTGGAACAATCACAAAGATTTCAGAATCACAAATAAAGTGCTCATGCTCAAAACATTGATGGAGAATTCCGTACTTCTGAAGTGCTCAGACAGGGTGACCCCACATAGATGTAAACTCACCCCTCAGAGTGGAACAACTATTGCTAGTATGGTCAAACGCATTTGTGGGGCAGACTGGTGTTTCCTGGGATAAATCTTCCTCCAATTATCGGGTTGACTTAGGGCATCACATGACCTGACCCATTCCTTGCTTTTGCGCCTTCCTCAGGGAGTCAAAGTTGGAGGGCGCTGGTGTGTATCACAAGCCTTTGTGATGGCTTGCTGAGAGGAGAAGCAATGCATCTATGAAGGAGCAGCATTGTCACCCTAAAAATGAAATGCAACTGCAGTCTGTTAGTGCAAAATGGCTTCCAACTGCATATACCGATATGTGCCAAAATGATATACAAAATCACAAAATATAGAGGATCCTATAAGAGGATCAGTTGTAATGACATAGTAACAAAAAGCTAATTGAAACATGATCACCTAAAGCAGTTCCCCGGAGCCACACAATACAATGCACAACGGCTCAAAGCACTTAATAGGTAAATCTCATTGTTATCCACATCTAGAAAACTATAGCTCCCCAGTGTCACACTCCTTATTAGCACTTCTCCCATCAAGTGTTACCTTCAGACATGGGGAAATGTTTCTATAGAAGTATCAACATGGAATCATCAAATCGTCCTCTGACAGCAAAACAGCTAACCTGGTGAGATGGCTGGTTCGCATAAATACACACGCCATGGCAATTACAGTTTTATGTTCAAAACCTACATGGCTATTGCCAGGTCTCTTAAGGAAGAAACAATATCTGTTGGTTTGGAAATTGTTCTCTACTGAGATACAATGGAGAAAAGCTGTTTAGTGAACTTGCAATTTCTATGCAGACATAGTTAGCTAGGATTGTAAAAAAAAAATCATATTATATTGATTACAACATAAACAGTATTTTTGCTGAAGACATAAAATGGTGGTATCAATCAATTGCAAGGAGATGGGATCAAAATTGCTCCATCGAATGTGACAGAATAATTTGATCACCTTCGACAAAATTGCAATTTTTTCCTGTTTCAAATGAATTTCAATTTAATCTTTCAATTAACTGTAAAAAAGATGTACATTTATTGCACAATTTGACAGTTTTTGACTGTATACTGTTGGCCAATCAAACTTGTGAGTGGTAGATTGCTTTGTTTCAGGTGATTACTAGGACTGGGGTTTCAAGATATGATGTTCATGCTTGTTTGAATATGCACAAAGGAACTGGCAATTTTCAGGACTGCAGATGCAGTGGTGGTCAGCCACGGAAATGTAATACAGCAGATGAAAGGCACATCATGCTTACTTTATTTTAACATCGGAAGATGTCCAGCAGTGCCATCATCACAGAACTTGTGAAAACCAGCAGGACCCAGGTATGCTCATCTACTGTCCAGAGAAGTCTGGCCAGAAGTTGTCTTCATGAAGGAATTGTGGTCAAAAAGCCATACCTCTGACATGGAAACGAGGCTAAGCGGCTTAACTATGCATGAAAACATAGGGACTGAGGTGCAGAAAATGCCAGCAGGTGCTCTGCACAGATGAGTCAAATTTTTAAATATTTGGCTGCAGCAGGAGGCTGTTTGTTCACCGAAGGGCTGGAGAATGGTACAATAATTAGTGTCTGCAGGCAACTGTGAAGCATGGTGTGGGTTCCTTGCTAGTTTAAAGCTGAATTTCTGCAAATGGAGTTGTAATTTTGGTCAGGATCAATGGTGTCCTCAATGCTGAGAAAAACAGGCAGATACTTATCCATCATGCCATTCCATCACAGCGGAAGATTGACCCCAAATGTATTCAGCAACAGGACAAGGACCCCAAACATACAGCCAATGTAATTCAGAACGTAAAGAACAGCAAGAAGTCCTGGAAGTGATTGTTTGGCTACCACAGAGCCCTGATCGTAACATCATCTAGTCTGTCTGGTATTACACAAAGAAGACAGAAGATTTTGAGGAAGTCTACATACACAGAAGATCTGTGGTTAGTTCTCCAATATATTTGGAACAACCTACCCGCCGAGTTCCTTTAGAAACAGTGTGCAAGTGTACCTAGAAGAATTGATGCTGTTTTGAAGGCAAAGGGTAGTCACACCAAATATTGATTTGATTTGGATTTCTCGTTTGATCGTTTTTTTTTTTTCCATTTTGTTAATTGATAAAAATAAACTAGTAACACCTCCATTTCTGAAAACATTTTCAATTTACAGCATTTTTTCACACCTGCCTAAAACTCTTGCACAGTAGTGTATATATATTTTTTTCCAAAATGTTTATTAAAGGTTTACATTCATAACAAAAAATGTGGACATTCTTAAAGCAGTAAGATTGTGTAGTGGTCCTGCAACACAGGTGGAGGAAAAATTGTAAATCAACAGACCAATAAGGCACAGGTGATATGTAACTTAAAGAGGTGGCCAGGGGCGGACTGACCATTGAGGCACTCGGGCACTGCCCGAGGGCCCCATGCCACTAGGGGGCCCCATCAGGGTTGCCAGGCTCAGTAAAACCAGGGACAGTATGTAAAAATCTGTGTTTTTTTTTACATCTGTCCCTAATATGTCCAATGTCGACATGCTTTTGATGTGAAAATCCCGAGATTTTAGCTGCCCCGCCTCTGCACTGCCTCCTGGCATGGTGGCCATCTGTAAGCCCGGGGGCCCCATAATCTTCTATTGCCCGGGGGCCCCATGAGTTGTCAGTCCGCCCCTGGACGTGGTTCACCCTAAATATAAGCCCTCCCATGTGATCCAGCATACTGGCGTCAGCGCCAGTATGCTGTTTTTTTTTTTTTTTAAATCCATCACTTACAGTATTATGTTAAATTTTAATCTCTTACCCCCGTGGTGGACGGCGCCAGTATAGCGCGTCACATCTTACGAAAATACCCGATAAGGACTCGGGTAATCTCGGCGAAAATGCGGCGCCTGCGCACAGACCTAGGAGCTGACTGCGCAGGCGCCGTATTTCTCCGAGTCCTACGGCTATGGCGCGTCACGCCCTCCGAAAAACGCCGAAATAGGACTCAGAGAAATACGGCGCCTGCGCAGTCAGCTCCTAGGTCTGTGCGCAGGCGCCGCATTTTCGCCGAGATTACCCGAGTCCTTATCGGGTATTTCGTAAGATGTGACGCGCTATACTAGAGCCGTCCACCGCGGGGGAAAGAAATTAAAATTCAGCATAATACAGTAAGTGGGGGATTAAAAAAAAAAAAAACAGCATACTGGCGCTGACGCCAGTATGCTGGATCACATGGGAGAGCTTATATTTAGGGTGAACCTCCGCTTTAAGTTTTAAAAATGTAAAGCACTAAAAAGGTCAATTGAAAACAGCAAGACATTCTGATTGTTTACTGTGCCCAGTAGAGGGGCACACATATGCTACATCTTAGTACCTCATCGTTCCATCCTAACCACTGAATATTAACAGGAGATATACCTGAAATCACAATCTGTGGAGGGGTACCTTGTCATCAACCAACATAACAGAGGAAGGAGTAGAAAATGAAGAGGAGAAAGGAAGGAAAAGAAAAGAAAAGCAGAAAGAAGTTGGGGCCGGTCCAAGGCCCAAGTCAAGTTCCTCCACCCCAAACTTGCTCATCCATGTCTTGCACTGGTGCACAATCATGTTGGAACAAGAAGGGGCCATCCCCAAACAGTTTCCACAAAGTTGGGAGCATAAAATTGTCCAAAATGTCTTGTTATGCTGGTGCCTTAAGAATTCCCTTCCCAGAGTTGGAGAGTTGAAGCTGTTATAGCTGCAAAGGGTGGGCCAATTCAATATTGAACCCTATGAACTAAGGCTGGGATGTCATTAAAGTTCATGTGTGTGTAATAGTAGGTGTCCCAATACTTTTTCCAATATAGTGTATTTAGGTCAGTTGAGCTAATTGTCCTGCTTTATAATATTTTTCTTAAGGTTTGACCAACCAAATTCTCTCAGTGTATAAAGCATGCACTGGGCCAATCTGTGACCTTTGGGACACCAAACAAACTCAACTGAGTTTGAAATTCATGAAACTCTGTATACAGGTGAGCCACTGACAAGGTGCGAAAATACTAGAGAATTCTGGGTAACAAAACCATTTTAATGGAGGCAGTTCTACCCTCCATCTCGACCTCCTTTAATAACTATTCAAAACGGTGTGAATACTTGGCCTTATAGAACAATGCGAAAGAGAGGGTCAGTTTGATTCCAGGATATGGCAAGATATGCAAGCCCTTTGCCATATAAAATGGTACTGACATTTTAGACTTCGAACGGCATCCTCATCCAAGTTTATATTTAATGCTTTCGAATTTTTCCCAAATTACCCTTAAGCCAGATATGCTTCTAAAACATTCCAGGAATTCCAATAGTGATGGGAAAGTGGTGTGTGGGGAGTCCAGGAAAATCAATGTCATCTGTGAATAGCAAGTTTCACAGCTTCAGAAACCATCCAATTACCCACCGCCTCTGTCAATTTTGTGCTTGCAGGTCCATCAATGGCTCAAAGTTGGACTAATTTTGTAGGAATTAGGCAAAAGTTGAGCTGCCTATGGGCGCCTTAAGTAGAATTGGTCAGTGTATAAGAGATCATTCCTGGAGTAGGTCTTAAAGAGCTTTGAATACTAGCTTTAATCACACTGAGAGGTATGAGTTTTTCTCCAGCAATCAATAAGGTGCAGACAACTTTATACATTTAAGTATGCTGTTGACAAGATTTACAGTACTTTAACAAGCAGATGTTAAAGGTAGAGTTTATACAATAGACAACCAGATAATGACCACTAAAGGTAACAATGTACCGTTAATGAAGTTAAAGATGCAAATTGCAAGCTCATGTTGTATAAAGGTGTGAGATCAGTACCATTTGGTAGTAGAACATTATTTTGAGAACCAAAGTATCGTTTTAGAAGGTGTTTTACAATGACCAGATTTCAGACTATTTACAGGTTACCCATTTTATAAAATAAATCTGTTTTTAAAAATTAACCTTTCTATTGCAATCTACAACCCTAATTTCTTAAAACGGATGAAAAAAATTCAAGCATCACTTCCTTGCAACTGTCCGCATTCTGTACTTCCTGTTTACTCAATACCTCTAGAGATGCTTATCCTGCTTACAAACACTATATTACCAAAAGTATTGGAATGCCTGCCTTTACATTGGCCCACCCTTTCCAGGTATAACAGCTTAAACTCTTCTGGGAAGGCCGTTCACAAGGTTTAGGTTTTGTGAGGTCAGGCACTGAGGTGGACGAGAATCCCTGGCTTGCAGTCTCCACTCTAATTCATCCTAAAGGTGTTCTATGGGGTTGAGGCAGGCCAGTCAAGTTCCTCTACCCCATGTCTTTATGCAAAAAGCAGGCCTTAAATTCACTAAGTAATAATACTCACACTCATTGGCCTGAATAGCCATTCTAAATATGTTTTACACTATTGCACTTATATGTATGAACGAAGGTGAGAGACAGATTGTTCTCTTCCCACTTATATCCTTTAAAAATTTTTTTTTTTTTTCTCTCCCTCTCCCTTCCCCTTTTTTTTTTTTCTTTCTTTCTCTCGCTCTCTCGTTCTTCTTCTCTCTCATTCTCTTCCTTATCCGTTTTCCCCCCTCCCCCTATCTGCCCCATACCCTCCGGACAGAGAGCTTTCATAGGGATTAAACGAGGCCAACCAAGGGGAAGGCCCTGGGTACGACTAGGTGACCACCGGGAGCCACTATAGATGGATAGATACATGGAATTTTAGGAGACCACTTATGTGTATATGTAGGTATGTCAGTGTATTTGTTAAGTATGATTTGTATCGTAAATGTATGTTATTGAAAAATGTTTAATAAAAAAATAATTGAAAAGAAAAAGCAGGCATCCCAATACTTTTGGTAATAAAGTGTATCTTTCAACTTTCTGAGATGGGAAAGAGAGACATTTTTAATCACAAAGTACAACTTTTGTAGGCAAAGAACTCACTGCTGCCACTACTCCTGTTGGGAAGTGCTTATTTACCTCCTTTTTACTGGATTTTCAAAAGAGTAAATGTGATCATTTAGAGGTTGGAATAAAAGTCTAGTGTAATATAATAATACTGCACATAATAATTTTGGTAGTTATACATTTTCCTCATAGAGATTTATATATCGGACCAACAAAATGGATAACTGAGGAGGAAAGAGGGAAAGAAGGATTTGGTTTCGAAAGGACAGTCTCTCCAAGTGAAGGATAGTTAGGAGTTAGGAGCTACGTGCTCACATAATAGGTTCATTGCTGTTCTCCGCAGTAGTCTCTTCTTACAGCACTGGAACTGATTATGTGACTAAAGCAAGCTGACGCTCCTCCTGCAGAAAGCACCGCTGAAGCAGTAAGCAGGATGTATATATGAGTTTCTACTAAAGAGCTAGAACATTCATAGTGTATATTCCTGATATGAAGATGGTTGTGTTCACAGAATAAAACATATTTTTATTGGTTGACAATTAAAAATGAGCTATGCCAGCAATACACTATTACGGAAAAAAGATAAGGTGATCACTTTGTATTGTTTTGAGCTTGTTAGGAAAGGGTAAACTTGTTAAAAAACTTAAAATAAAACTCCTTTTTCTAACAGACTGTCCATCAATGGGTAGATCTCATTAGCTACTAGTATGTGCAATGCCCATCATTGTGATTTGTTCATGTTTGGAGAGGACTGTAGGACTATAACAAGGAAAACATTATTATTCACTAGAGATGTTTCAGTGTTTCATTCCCTTGTACAGTAGGCCTTTTCACATATGGTATAAAGACAGTACTGAAATTGCTGGAAAACCCCAGTTGTCAAGCTGACCATGCACATTATAATCTGATTGTACAATCTCTTTACGTTATACCTCTTTCTATGTAATGAGAGGGCCTACCCAACTGGACGCAAACTTCAGATAAATCTAAACAAAATTGTATAAGGATTGTACAATTAAGCCTGGCACATGAGTTTTTTTTCCATCCAACCCAGTGTTAGTACAGCGATCTCCTTGCTGAGCTGTTGTGTTCTGACAGGGGGACTGGGACGAGGATGCGGACACCATACACGGGCTGAATGTCACCCATTTTTTATTGAACCGACCAATGATGCCTGCCTTTTGCCCCTGTGTACGGGTCTTTAGACTTTTGATACCTCTTATGCCTCGTACACACGGTCAGACTTTTGACCGTGCAAATGTCCGCCCTGACCCTGTCGGAAGTTCGACAGACAAAAATAGAACAGGTTCTCTATCTAAGGTCCGTCGGACTTAGAGTCAGACTTAAAAGTCAGATGGAGGCTACACACGTTTCTGAGAAACAAAGCACGTCTGACTTTCTTTCTCAGAAAGTCCGGCCATGTGTACGAGGCATAAGTCATAGTTTGTTATAAGTGCATACCTCCCAATTTCTGGAGATAGGAACAAAGGGACACCTATTAGCAAAAGTATGTAAGCATAGGACACGACCCATGCCACGCCCCTTTAAAGGAGAATTATACAAAATAAATGATTAATTAAACCCACAAGTGTTTTTTTTTTATCACTACAATTCTTTTATACTGGCTTTTTAAATTTAGAAATGCAGCAATCTAGAAATTGGATGAAAGGTTTAGCTCTGGAAAACACGTTTTGAAAGATAAATAGTGCATTTTATATACCACTATATAGATCAGACCAAAATGAGGGACACATGAGGATGAAAGAAGGTTAGAGGGACTTTGTCCAAAATACGGGACAGTCACTCGAAAACAAGAAGAGTTGACTATGATAAAGGGATTTTTAAATACAGCTTACCTGTAAAATCCTTTTCTTGGAGTACATCACGGGACACAGAGCGGCATATTCATTACTATGTGGGTTATATGGAGTACCTTCAGGTGTGGACACTGGCAATCTCAAACAGGAAGTCCCCTCCCTATATAACCCCCTCCCCTAGAGGGAGTCCCTCAGTTTTGTAGCAAGCAGTATGCCTCCCAAAATGGTCACCCAAAAGAGGGGTGGGAGCTCTGTGTCCCGTGATGTACTCCAAGAAAAGGATTTTACAGGTAAGCTGTATTTAAAAATCCCTTTTTCTTTCTCGTACATCACGGGACACAGAGCGGCATATTCATTACTATGTGGGATGTCCGAAAGCAATGCTTTAATGAGGGGAGGGAGACATCTTCCAAAGAAGGATTCAATTTAGAGATAAACTCAAATCATAATAATAATTCCAACTTAGTCAAGAAAAAACTCTTTCTCTCTTTTTTTTTTTTTTTAACCAAGGGTGTTTCTGATCCCGAGGATTTCAAACTGCAGCCTGTAGTACTGCCTGACCAAAGGCAGCATCCGCATTTCTTCTCACGTCTAGTTGATAAAACCTTGTAAACGTGTGGACTGATGACCACGTTGCCGCCTTGCATATCTGAGCCATAGAGATCTGATGGTGTGCTGCCCAAGAGGCGCCCATGGCCCTGGTAGAATGGGCCTTTACCGACAACGGAGGAGGCAACCTCTTCAACCCGTAGGCTTGAATGATTAATTGTCTAATCCATCTCGAGATGGTGGATTTTGCAGCTGCCTGCCCCTTCTTGGGGCCATCTGGTAGAACGAATAACACATCTGTTTTCCGGATCTTTTCTGTAGCTTTAAGATAGGCCTTCATGGCCCGGACAATATCCAAGGTATGCAGCAACCCCTCCTTTCTAGATGTAGGTTTTGGAAAGAAGGATGGAAGTACCAAATCCTGGTTTAAGTGAAATTTGGATATAACCTTTGGTAGAAAGGAAGGATGGGGCCGGAGAACTGCCCTGTCCTTATGCAGAACGAGATATGGTTCCTTACACGATAAGGCTGCTAATTCTGACACTCTCCTGGCCGAAACTATGGCGACCAAGAAAACCAATTTTCTTGTCAGTAAGACTAAAGGAATCTCAGCCAACGGCTCAAAAGGCTGTTTCTGTAGAGTGGACAGGACAAGATTTAAGTCCCATGGACAAATTGGTGACTTGACAGGAGGATTAATACGCAAGACCCCCTGTATGAAGGTCTTTACCAGCGAGTGGGTGGCCAGCGGCCTCTGAAACCACACTGACAGAGCTGAGATCTGTCCCTTGATTGTGCTTAGTGCCAGGCCTTTATCCACTCCTAGCTGGAGAAAACTTAACACCCTATCAATAGTATATTTGCGGGAATTCCATCTTTTGGATTCACACCAGCCTACGTAGTTCCTCCACACCCTGTAATAAATCACCCTGGAGACCGGCTTTCTAGCCCTAATCAGGGTAGGAATTACCTGCCTAGACAGGCCTCTACCCCTGAGAATCAGGGATTCAGCCTCCAGGCCGTCAAATTTAGACGCTGTAATGTAGGGTGGAGGATCGGGCCTTGTGAGAGTAGGTCTGGTTGTAGAGGAAGAGTCCAAGGGTCTCCCACTGCCATCTTCAGGACTAGTGAGTACCAAGTCCTCCGGGGCCAAGCCGGAGCTACTAGAATGACTGGCTTGTTCTCCACTCTGATCTTGCGCAACAGGCGCGGGAGTAACTGTAGTGGAGGGAATGCATATAGAAGTTTGAATTGATGCCAAGGGCAAACCAACGCATCGGTTCCGCAGGCCATAGGATCCCTCGCTCGCGACACGAACCTGTCTAGTTTCTTGTTGAGCCTGGATGCCATTATATCTACGTCCGGCATTCCCCACCTCTGGCAGATTGTCTGAAAGACCTGGGGATGCAGAGACCACTCCCCTGGCAACAGACTCTGGCGACTTAAGAAGTCTGCCTGCAGGTTGTCCACTCCGGGAATGAATATCGCTGAAATGCAGGGTACATGAACCTCTGCCCATTGAAAAATCAAGTTCACCTCCCTCTGAGCGGCCTGGCTCCTGGTTCCCCCTTGGTGGTTTATGTATGCCACCGCCGTGGCATTGTCTGACTGGATTCTCACCGGGAACCCCTTTAATCTGGAGGTCCAAGCCAGAAGGGCTAGGCGAGCAGCTCTGATTTCCAAGATATTGATGGGGAGCTGCCTCTCTGCTTTCACCCAAGTTCCCTGGCGGGAGAACCCCTCGAAGACCGCCCCCCAGCCTGCCAGGCTGGCGTCTGTGGTAACTACCTTCCAGACAACAGGGCTGAAGGATTTTCCCTTTAGAAGATTCTGAGGGTTCAACCACCAGGCCAGGCTTTGTCGGACCCTTGATGATAGCGTCAAAGGGGACTCTAAGGCATGTGCCCTCTTGCCCCAGGCTGCTAGAATGGCTGCCTGTAGGACGCGAGTGTGGATCTGAGCGTATGGTACTGCCTCGAATGTGGCCACTAGCTTGCCTAGTAATCGCATACACAGGCGAATAGTTGGTTTTTTCTTGTTTAGAACCAACTGAACCAACCCCTTGATAGCTTCGATCTTTACAAGGGGCAGGAACACCTTTTGATGTTCTGTGTCTAACCTCATGCCGAGGTATTCCAACTGCTTTGTAGGCTGGAACGCTGACTTTCCCCGGTTCAGGACCCAGCCGAATTCTTCGAGGTACCGAACCGTGAGGTTTACTGCCTTGCAGACCCGGCCGTGAGTGATCTATGATTAAAAGGTCGTCCAAGTATGCTAGGACTGTGACCCCTTGGATCCTTAAATTGGCCAGAACTGGGGCTAGGATCTTCGTGAATACCCGGGGGGCCGTGGCCAGCCCGAAGGGGAGCGCCCTGAATTGGAAGTGTCGCTGCCCCCACCGCGAAGCGTAAAAACCTTTGATGCGACTGAAAGATTGGTACATGAAGGTAAGCATCCTTTATGTCTATGGAGGCCAGAAAATCGTCCCTTCTGAAGCGCGGCGGCTGCTGACCGGATGGTATTCCATCCGGAAGGAACGAACCCTTAGGTAACCGTTTAACCTCTTTAGGTCCAAGATTGGCCTGACATCGCCGTTGGGCTTTGGTATATGACAAAGAGATTGGAATAGAAACCTAGGCCTTGCTCTTGGGCTGGCACTTCTATAATTACGTCCTGGCCAAGCAGGTGATCCAAAGCTGCCAGCATTGAGGCCTTCCTTGCTGGATCCCTTGGTAGCCTTGATTCTTGAAAATGAGGCGGAGGATACCTTAGAAACTCCAGTCTGTAACCTGTGGTTACAGATGCCCGGACCCATTTGTCGGGGATCTTGGCTTCCCAAACTTCTGAGAAGAAACGAAGCCTTCCCCCCACCCGCAAGAGTGGGGGCGCCCCTTCATAAGGCAGACTTAGGGGCTGTCTTTGACGGCTTGCGATACCACGGCCTCTTACCCCCAGGGGTCTGTCCCTGCGATCTACTGTTAACGTTGGATCGTGCAGGCGGCCGTCGATACTGCCTGGAATTTAGAGGGCCCCGAGACAGGAAAGAGCTGCCTTTTAAATGTAGGAGCCCGGAATGTCTTTTTGACCGGTAAAAGGGTACTCTTGCCATTTGAAATAGTCTGAATATATTTATCCAGATCTCTCCCGAAGAGTCGTCCTCCCATGGAAGGGAAACCCTGCCAGAAGCTTTTTGCATGGGGGCTCCGCCGCCCAGTTCTTCAACCATAAGAGCCTTCTCATGTGCACCAAAACATAGTGATAAACGAGAGGCCTGCTGGATGGAATCTTTTATAGCATCTACCGCAAAACACAGAGCTCTGGGAATGTCAGAAAACTCTTCTGCTTGTTGGGTAGGCATGTCCCTTTAACATTTCCTTTGTCTGGTCTTTTAATGCCTGACAAACTCCAATTGCAGCCACCGCTGGCTGCACCACTGCTCCTGCCGTAGCAAAGGATGCTTTTAAAAGTGTCTCTAATCTTTTATCAACCGGATCTTTAAATCTTTTCCACCGGGCAAGTTAGTGATTTATTCACACATGAGATGGCTGCATCCACTACTGGGAGCCTCCACCTCTTGGAGAATTTTTCCTCCATGGGGTAAATGACCGCAAAATCTTTTCGGTGGCAGAAAAAATCCTGTCCGGCCGTACCCAATCCCGAAAGATCAATTCCTCCAAGAGAGGATGGACCGGAAAAACTGCGTTGCTTAACGGAGCTTTCAAAGAGCCCAGAGAGGATACCGGAGGAACCTGAGGCTCTGGCAATGGTAAACTAAATGCCGAGCGGACCATGTCCGTCAAAGACTGTACCCACAGTCTTTCTGTCTGGGAGTCTGAAAATGGTTCCTCAGAGGCAGATCCCTCAATCCCTGAACCCTCTTGGTTCAGGTCTAGTTGATCCTCCTGTGATTCCAATTCCTCCTGGAGAGAGAATCTCAGCATCTGAGGATACACCTCTTGGTGATGGGGATCTAACCCGTTTCTTACCAGGAATAGCTCTAGCGATCAATGCTGCTATTCTCTCTTCTAGCCCCCCTAGGGATACGGCTAGCATCTCCTCTGTGATAAACACAGGGCTGGGCTGATCTGGGCCAGCCTCCGCACCAGATCCCCCTAATGGCTCATCCAAGGCGCTTCTTATGTTAATAAGTTGCGGGGAAAGTATCGGCATATCAGAATCAGAAAGGGAAACCCTTTTGTTTTTTGGTCTTTTTTGTACCCTTTGACCCCGAACCCTTGGAAGCCATAATACAAAATCGAGGGACTCCGCCCACACAACAGACTGTAGTGGCCAGGAGTACAAAAATCAGAATTTAGGGGACAATAGATCACTAATGCCCAAAAACTGATGGGATCCCGTATGTTCTTTTTTTTTTTTTTTTTTTAAATATATTATATATTTTCTTTTGACAACATACCGTGACCCCAAACTAAGTTTGCCAGCCTCCAAACCTGCTGCAAAAAAGGGGGATTTCTTGGCTTAACAAAAAAGGTATTGGAACAAAGTCCACATGTACTACCCCTCTTCCGCCACCGGGAGTCACTGTTCTGCCGCTCTGCGTCCTCTCCTCTGAAAATCAGCCTCAGACTGAGCACTGACAATGCCTGCTGTCTATAACAGCACAAAGGCGCGCCCCTGTATGACGCCGCAGGGCCACGCCCCCCCCCCCGCCCTCCTGTCTGAACGCGCGCGAAAAACGTCAATAAGACGCGCGCGCGAGCACGCGCGCGCAGCGCGCGTATGCCGGAAACAGGAGGAACATGGAGGAGCCGCGCTGCTGGAGATCCAGGAACGCAGAAACAGGCGGCAGATTCAAACCCCCGGCCAGGTAGGACTCTCCAAAGGCCCCTAGGGATCCTTACTAGCCCTAGGAAGAAACAGCAGGTTTAGCTAGCACACATATTTAGACAGGGGGACCTAGTGATGGGGGAGAAAAGGTGTCATCCTGTCTCTCTTTAGACATAGTGAACAAGGTTGCCCATGCAGAGCATACTTAGGCTATCCCCCCTTTTTAGGTTACCCCCGGAGAGCCTGCTGTCGAACCAAGTCCCGCAGGCTCCCCCTTACCTGCTCCATGCTGCAGGATGTTTGTCCAGCAAACTGATCCAATCTTCTCCCATCTCCGTGGGTAGCGTAGTAGACCTTCAGGCCCTGGGGTCCTATGAAGGTACCCACTGTCCTGGACCTATATAGCACCCTGGCAAACAGGAACTTATGGTTTTTACAAACTCCAAGTCCTGGGCCCAGGGTCCAGCCCTCCAAAGAGGAGCATTTATAGGCAAAACCCCACGGCTTGGGGCCCGGGTACTGTCCCCTTTGGCACTGAGGCTCCTTGGACAGATCCGGTTAGCCCGCCCTTTAATCCCAAGGATGTGTGGAGCAAAGCTATTCCGTGACCAACACCTAAGACACTGGCGAAAAAAACTGAGGGACTCCCTCTAGGGGAGGGGGTTATATAGGGAGGGGACTTCCTGTTTGAGATTGCAATGTCCACACCTGAAGGTACTCCATATAACCCACATAGTAATGAATATGCCGCTCTGTGTCCCGTGATGTACGAGAAAGAAAAGTTTGTTATGAATAAATATAGTGGAGGGAAATTGAAACTAACACTCACACTTGGTTATTTATAACTGGCTTACCATGAAAGAAACAACTGGAACTATGGTAGGAAAATTAGTCTTTAATTTACAATTTCTGCCCTATACAACTACCTGGTATGACCATATGAATAGTGAAGTACACTGCAAGCAAGGATTCCAGTTCAAATTTTTATCCTGAAAAAATGCAGTATACAGTAAACATTTTCTGGGGCTGCAGAACAAATTCCTTTGCGGTGATCTATATACTATTACAAATGCTTTTTTTGTTTTCACCAGTTACGTATATGGATAGTTGGAATTGTCTTGCACATACTTCTGAGCTCGTGATATTCTCTGACGCCCAGTACAGTGATAGTCAATGGTTAAAACTGTTCCTATAAGGGGGTGGGGATCAGGGAAATTCGAGCAATGCCAGGGTCAGAAGGAAGTGGAGAGAGGGGAGTCAGAAGGTTAGGAAAAGGATGTGATTAATGAAGGGGCAAAAATATGTGGGTGACTGCCTCTAATGAGGTGGAAGAGTAAACAACTGGGAAATGAGAAGCTTACAGAAAATGTGTAGCATTTAGAAAATGAAAGATCTTATATGGCTTACTTGCATCCTTACTTGAAATGTAAAGGAATTAAAGTATGCATAAGTCAGTGAGTGGGGTAGACACTAAATACACAGAATAAAAAACATCGAAGGGAGCTAGTATGCCTGCCAAATGATCCAGTCCTGAGATTTACACAGCTCTGCCACACAGATCCATATCCAGCAGGGCAGGAGACCTGTTTTTTTTTCTCATTAATGACTTTGCATCATTTTCATTCTACTCCCTTCTAACCCGTGTTCCCCCTTTTAACCACTTAAGGACCAGACCAATATGCTGCTAAATGCCCAGAGGCATTTTTACAATTCGGCATGCGTCGTTTTAAACAGACAATTGCGCGATCGTGCGGACGTGGCTCCCAAACAAAATTCGCTTCCTTTTCTTCCCACAAATAGAGCTTTCTTTTGATGGTATTTTATCGCCTCTGCGATTTTTATTTTTTTGCTCTATAAACAAAAATAGAGCGACATTTTTGAAAAAAAAAATTATATTTTTTACTTTTTGTTATAAGAAAAATTGAATAAACTAAATTTTAGTCAAACATTTAGGCCAAAATGTATTCAGCCACATGTCTTTAGTAAAAAAAAAAATCGCAATAAAAAAAATTAGCTACCTAGCGGCAACAGTGACACTAATACAGCGATCAGAAAAATGATCGCTTAGTGACACTGGCAATAGGGGGTGAGAGGGTTAATAGGGCGGTGATCAAGGGGTTAAAACTTTATTAGGGGGGGCACGGGGCTACCCTGAAACCTAATACTAACTGCCTGTCACACTAACTGTCACACTGACACTAAATGCAGTGATCAGTAAATATATGATCACTGCAATCAGTGACACTGTGACAGGGGGGTGGGGGGGGGGGTGATCGGAAGGGGTTAAATGTGCCTATGTGTGTGGTGTCAGTGTAGTGTTGGTGCGACTTACTGTGTGAGTCTTTCTCTCCTCTCGGCAGATTGAAAATACCACCAAGAGGAGAGCTCACATCACTTCCTCTGCCAGTGTTTACATTACACAGGCAGAGGAAGTGACACAGCGGGGAGGAAGCGCATTGGCTGGGAGCGATCCGGAGGGGAAGGACAAAAACCAACAGCCGCCCCCCTCATCCCAGATCGCTCGCACAGCCACGGGAACCATCGCATGTACCGGGGGGGGGTCCCGATCTGACCCCCGACCCACGTCTAGGCAGGGACCTACAGGTACGCCAATGTGCCTGTACGTGCCATTCTGCCGACGTAAATGTACATGCGGCGGCCCTTAACCAGTTTAAACACAATCTGATATTATTTTTTTGCAATGTACATATTTTGCAGGTCCCAGCTTTGCACTTCCGGCTTTCTCACCTAGACGAGAATGTCCCGTTATAGGGATATTTCTTAGAAACAGGGACTGGAGCACTTGTCAGGATAGAAGGAAAATGGATGGGGCAAAATACCATCAAATTCTTAAAGGGAAAAATCTCTGCTGCCCAGAAAGTTGTCAATGGGAAGGAAGTTTACCTTCCAACATGACAATGACCCAAAGCAAGAGTTTGAGACATACTGTATACTGTAATTTTGCCTTTATGTTTCTGTGTAAATATCTGTTACATTTCACGCTGTTACATATGTGCTGAAAAAGATATGATGGTGCCATTGTCTAAATAAAGAAGAAAAAAAAAAGTCTTGTTTGCAACATTTACTGTATGTATATATTGCATTTCACATACTATGACAAATCCTAAGCTTATGGTCAAGTCAAGAGATTTTCAAAATACCAGAAAATGTTCTTTCTTTATCTATTTGTTTTCTTAAAAGGATACAGCCACTGAATGTGCAGTACACGTAACGTTAAATTAGGATTAAGCTTCGCTTCACACTATGAACTTCATGTGAATTGCACAGGAACACGCCGCATTCCTGTTCAATTCACAATGCGATTTAGTGCAGTGTGATTTGAGCCCATTCATTTTCAATAGGCTCATATTTGTGCATGCAGCAATTTTGGAATCACACTGCAACGGGGGGCATGGTACTTTTGTACCATGAGATCTGGTGCAGGCCAATGCACCTCATTTGCTGACTGCCTGCGTTGGGGTGTTAGGATCGCACTGACACCCACTAGAGATCACAAAGGCAGTGGGTTTTTTCAATGTGGTGTGGGAAATGCGCACCAATTGTAGGGTTTCCCGCACAACATTACTGTGAACCTAGGATTAGGGTAACCAGAGGTCAGGGATGAGCCAAACACACCCGCGTTCGGTTCGCCACCAGAACCGTCGAACAGACCGACCGTTCGTGCGAACTTAGAACCCCATTGAAGTCTATGGGACTCGAACGTTCGAATTCAAAAACGATAATTTTAAAGACCAATATTCAAGTTATTGTTGGAAAACGTCTTTGAGAACCCGAATCTTGCCCAAGGGAACATGTATCAATGGAAAAAAGTTTATTGATGCTTAAATAAAAAATAAAAATTCCTTTAAATATTGTACCTTCTGGGTGTCTATACCTGTGATAACATCTTTAAATAGCACAATCACCTGCCTGCCAGTAAATTAGGAAGAACTTATCTATCTAAGCTATACAGTGTATAAATATATGTACAACTCCTAGGGATGTATATATATCCTCTACACACTGTAAATTAAGCTAAACTGACTAGCCTGCCTGCCTGCCTGCTCTATCTAGCTATCTAAAAAGACAATCTCTCTGTCTCTCTCTCTCTGACTGCTTTCATTAAACAAGCCGGAACACACTACACGAGGCCGCCCAGCAGGCAGCCTTATATAGTGTGGGGAGTGTGCTAAAGCCCTGAGCCATAATTGGCCAAAGCCACCCGTTTTTTGCGCCCTGTGATTGTCCAAGCATGCGGGGACATACAGCATGCTTGGCCAATCATCAGCGCGCAATGCTGCAGGGAATTATGGGCCGTTTTGCGTCACTCAAATTTGTTGCGAACTACCACTTTTGTTCGAATTTCGTTGAACGTACGAAACAGACAATGTTCGAGTCGTATAACATCTACCGTTCGTATCGAACGCGAAGCTCATCCCTACCAGAGGTAGTGGCACTTGCTGGTCTTTTAAATGGCCAGGTGCTAGCTTGTGATCACTGAAACTGTCCACATATGAAAGTAAACATGCTTTTCATCCAAAAATTTCCTGGGAACAGTTGGCTTATCTGAAGAAAAACTAATGTATTTTCCTTGGAATGTGAAGTTTTGGCTTCATACAAAGTGAATTGTTTACGTAGATGTTTCACATTTTGTCACACTTAACTAAGGTGTTTGGGAAATGTAATGGGTGTGGAGCCCCATCCCATGTCTTACACAGCGGAGGCAGAGTTCTGCGTGGTCGTGATGCCGACAGCCTGTGTGAAAGGTCTCTGCATGATCTGGAATCTACTTAGTATACTGCTTGGTCTGTTATTTACCTACAATTCCAAATCCTGTTTTCCCATACTCGACTTTCATGTAGATTTGCCTACTCACTCTTCTAGTCTGTTTTTGATTTGTATTCTCTTTTACAGCAACTCAGATTCACACTTTACATTGAACTTTTGTTCTCTTTAACACTTCTAAACTGCAGGCAGGCACGCTGAGCAGGCAGTTATAGTAGGTATCAGGGCAGATGGTCAGACGTCTTCCAGAGCTTCCTGGAGCCTCCAAAGCTTGGGTAGCACAAGTATGCAGTGCCTGGCCCCATGCTCTCCAACCTCCTTGTCCTTACTATTGGACCATTCTCTTGATGGACAGCCTCGCTGACCAATAATGAGGCAAAGGAAGTGGGAGAAGGGAAGGGCCAAGCAACAATTCAGAATCTGTAGTCACCATTTAAATATTATATCTCCCTAGCCTTTAGGGCTCCCAGAGAGTGCAATAAGCTGTTTGACCATGCATGCTATGCATAGCTGGTCATAATTTAGTGGTACTGAAAGTGAATGTATAGCAAAAACTTTTTTTGTTTTGGATAGAGTGAAGAAGGGTAAATGCCTTGGC
The DNA here is from genome assembly GCA_029574335.1 of Rana kukunoris. Lineage (NCBI taxonomy): Eukaryota > Metazoa > Chordata > Amphibia > Anura > Ranidae > Rana > Rana kukunoris. The sequence continues at coordinate 318,166,751 of CM056050.1, read as the reverse complement.
AGTTTATTTTTGGCTGCGTGCGTGTGTCCTGTTGAGGAGATTTATTTTTACCTCCTATTCCAGAGATACAAAAGGACGTGTGATGCCTCAATACACTTGACCAGTTTTTCCATCAGGAAGACTGCCATGACAGCTTTTGGCCGGGAAAACTGTCCGTGTTTATGATCCATGACAACTTTCCAGACAGGAAAACCGCCGGGAATCCCTGACAACTGGGAAGAATGAGAGATGCCTCGTACACACGACCAGTTTTCCCCATCGGGAAAACTGCCATGACAGCTTTTGGCCAGGAAAACTGTTCGTGTGTATGCTCCATGGCAGTTTCCCCGACAGGAAAACCACAGGGAATCGCGGCGCGAAAAATTAGAACATATTCTCTTTTTTCCTGCCGCTATTCCCGGAAGACTTTTTTTCCTGCCAGTTTTCCTATGGGAAACACTGTGGTGGAGCATACATATGGACGGGTTTCCCAGCCAAAGCTCTCATGGCAGTTTTCCTGTAGGGGGAAAAAGTAACCAAACAGGTCTCGGGTTTCCACTTGGGTTTCCCGGTGGTAAAAAGTCCACCAGAAAGCCCGTACCTGTATACAAGGCATTAGGATATCTCTACAGAGTGAGAGGAATTCCCATCTAAAGCTGGCCATACTTTTAGTTTTTGTTTTCATTCAGCTAGTGGGCTGAATGACAAAACAATTTAACAGATTCCTCCATCCACACAAACAAGGTGGATTGAGGAATCCACCCCACCAGACATTATTCTGGCAACGGGACCTGCCACTTTCAGAACACACTGATCAAAATTTGTCTGGCTCCTGCTGAACCGGCCAACATTCCCATGTATTACCAACTTTAGACAGTTTTCATTGGACAAGTGTCACTATTGTAAGATTTAACATCTGTTATTGTGCTGGTGACAACTCTAATATTTTGTATTGCCCACCCTCTATCTCAGTGACAATGGACAATGGTCACCAGGTTAAAGAATATTAAATCTACCTAGCAGGGACGCTGCTATCAATTAGAAGTTGACAGTTGTAATCCTTCTCTACTATATCAAAAATAAAAAACAGTTCACTTTCCAAACACCTTAAGAGTCGGTTCACACTGGGGCGACTTGGGATCCGACTTGAAGTCGTCTGAAGTCGCCCCAAGTCGCGCTGTCCAGAAAAGCAATGTAAGTGAATGTGAGCCGTCTTAATACACACTAGAAGAGGTTCCTGTACTACTTCAATCAGAATTCTAGGCGATTTGTACCCATTGATTTCAATGGAAGTCGCTTCCAAGTCTGATCACTGTCTTAACTGAAGCTACTTTCCAGGAAGATAACATACATTTCTCAGGCAAACCCCCCTCCCCCTCCCTCTCCTAGAGCAGATTGTTGTTTCATTGGCCACTGGAATGTCTCCTGACCTGAAAGGGACTTCAAGTCGTGTTGTAAATTGCCCCAGATCGCCCTGTGGTTCATGCTCAAGTCGTGTTGGAGTTGCTTCTGAAAGTCGTGCTGGAAGTCGTGTCGCCCAGGTTACTGCTGTATTTTTCTTGGGAACAAAAATACCCATACAAGTTAACAAAATAATCATTTACTATATCAACAGGAATATAAGGGCTGGGGCAGTCTGTTGTCTGCAGACAAAGAAATCAGCAGGATCGACTGACAATCATCCCATTTATATTGATGCCATCAGCAGACAGATCACAGATTGCTTATTAGGCACATGCCAGTACAGGTACTGTGCCTAAGGCCCAACAAGCCATTGGAATCAATGAAGGAGGGGAAAATCCTATTAATTTTAAGCTACCAACATTCTCCTGTTATTATTAATTTATTTAGAAACATTCCTCCTCCGGTCACAGGCTACAAATCACCATTTGCTCTGTTCTGAAAAAAACACTGCATCTTATTGAGTCAAAGGCATCCCCATAACGGCTGAGCAGGCAAACATGAAGACATTCTGTCTTTGACCCCCTGGAGCTGCCCATGCACAGTTTCTGGATTTAAAGTCTGCCCTGTTCAAAGGAGGGCAGAGAGAGGAGGACACAGGCATCTCTTAAATGGCTACCAGATGTTGTATTGAGTCTTTACAAGGCTAGGTTTGGGGAATTATACCTCTGCTGCTGCAGCATCCCATAATGGACAAGAGAAAAGAGCCGCCTATTTAAGAGGGGTGGTGGGGGCATAGCTTAATGAGAGCCACACTGGGTGGGAAGAACCCAGGGGAGTCCCCCAGTGGGGTGCAATGCTTAAGGCTCAAAAGAGTTAGTAAGGGGTCACAGTGATGTCCATCTGGAAGCCATGAGTGTACCATGTGCCATCTTAGCCTTTTTATGTTACTTTTTTGGTGACCTCCACATTCCAAAAGACATGTTGGTAGGTTCAGAGGCGGGGCTTTAGGCTTTGTGAGGCCTTAGGCAAAAACTTAGACATGAGGCCCCACTCACACCCATAATGGTAAAAATAATTAAAGCAAGAAAAAAGCTGCAGAAAATGCACGAATCTATCACACAGGTAATCAGCACCACTTCCAGGGCACCCTCCTCACCCATCTGACATATTCAGCCGATGCAAAGAGGGGGGAGAGAGAGGGGGAGGTGAGAAAGAGGGAGGGGCAATAGAGAGATCCAATGACGCCCCCACTCTAGTATTAATTACAGGCAAATTAGGTGGCCCACGAGCCCCTGCCCCTGTGAGTGCGAGGCCTTAGGCGACCGCCTAATTTGCCTAATTAGAGAGACCGCCCTCCTGGTAGGTTTATTCACTTCTGTAAAAAATTGGTCCTTATTATGTGTACACATGCATGCCTCTATACTGTAAATACCTGTAATTAATAAATACATAAAATATAAGATAGATTTTGCTTTGCCCCCCCCCCCCCTTTGTTCAACAAAGTTTGAGAGGAACATATGGAAAGAAACTGCAGTTGAACAATAGGAATGCCTGTTACCACAATGCTCTCACCAAATAATAGTAATAGTTTAGTAGTGATGCTAATATGAAAAATTTAGAACATGTCTTCTTATAATGTTGATCAGGGGTCTCCAAACTATGGGCTGTGGGCCACATGCGGCTTGTTACAAGATTGTATCTGCCCCACAGCTAATGTGCACAGTCTCTGCCTCTCCATCAACAGCTGATAGGCACAGTCTTCACCCCCGTTAACAACACCCCTGAACAGGGGCGGACTGACCATTGAGAAACTCGGGCACTGCCCGAGGGCCCCATGCCACTAGGGGGCCCCATCAGAGTTGCCAGTCTCATTAAAACCAGGGACAGTATGTAAAAATCTGTGTTTTTTTACATCTGTCCCTGATATTTTCAAAACCGACATGCTTTTGATGTGAAAATCCCGAGATTTTAGCTGCCCCGCCTCTGTACTGCCACCTGGCTTGGTGGCCATCTGTAAGCCCGGGGGCCCCATAATCTTCTATTGCCCAGGGGCCCCATGAGTTGTCAGTCCGCCCCTGCCCCTGAACCCCAATGCAGTCACCAACACAGAAGCAAGGGTGTGTTGTTGGATCCTAGGACTGCAGGTGTCCTAGCAGGAAATGATATGCTTACCCCAGCATTCATAGGAGGATGTAACTTTGTAAGCCTGGACCTGCTCTGCCTCCTGCCCTGCTGCTACATTGATCTGTAAGACTAATGAAACTAATAAGAATGTTATGTTATGGGGACACTGATGTAAGGGAGGGGCTCTGATGAAGACATTGATGTAAGAGGGGACTCTTGATATAAAAGGAAACTCTGATGGAACCAATGTAGGCTAGGTTCACATTTGTCACACTTGTGCAGGTGGTTCCCGCTGCGGATCAGCACCTGTTATCACAGCCGCACAGTGAAATGCAGGAGATGCATGTGGGTGACATTAATCCTAAAGGCATGCACTGGAAAATAAATCTTGCTCTGGGAACCGCACTGCACTTGCAGTTCCCATGCGGGCTGCGATTTCTAAAATGCTGCAGAGACCTTTACTGTGCGTTTCTGGAGGCATGGCAGCCCATTCAAATGCATGGTCTGCAATGCCTGCCTAAAACGTGGCTTGCAGAGCCATAGGGGCAAACTCTGATGTGGACTCTGATGTACAGTTAGGGGGGCCATGATGGAGACCTTGACACCAAGGCTGAATTTATTTTTGTTCAACCTTTAATAATCGCTCAAGTTTTTTGGCATTGCTTTGCTTTTGTTTTTTAAGTTATTTTGAATCTTATAACCTGTGTCCAGCTATCTCCCACTCTGTCCACTTTTAGAAGATCCTTAAAAACTCACCTCTTCAGGGAAGTCTATTTCATCTTTACCTAACAACTGAACTTAAAGGAGTTGTAAAGAAATATTTGTTATTACCTTAATGCAATCTTATGCATTAAGGTGAAAAAAACATCGAATGCTGCCCCCCCCCCCAGCCCCCGTTATACTTACCTGACCCTTCGAAAGTCCCGTGCGGTCCCGATATCCTCCTCGCTGCTCAGCCTGGCCACTGATTGGCTAGAGTGGATGGATTGAGAGCAGCACAGCCATTGGCTGGCGCTGCTGTCAATCACATCCAGTGACGCGGCGTACCGAGGGGGCGGAGCCGAGTGATACAGTAATCGGCTATGGCCGCTCACTGTATCACGGGAGCGTGTGCCTGCAATTACTGACCACCATGCGAGCTCTCGCATGACTGTGGTGAGTATTTGCGCGGGGAGGACCAGAGACAGCTGCCGAGGGACCCCAGAGCACGTGGATCGGGGCCACTCTGTGCAAAACGAACTGCACAGTGGAGGTATAACATGTTTGTTATTTTAAATTTAAAAAAAAAAAATCCTTTACTAACACTTTAATTTTAATCCCCACCAGCTAATGCCTTCTAGTTATCACCTTTTATATCACATAAACCCTGTATAGATTGAAGGAAAAAATCCTGGATAGCCGCACTCCTCTGAAAAACGATATCCTTATTTAAGCATAAGCAAACAATAAAATTCCAATAGGAAAAAACAGCCAAAATGCATGCAGTCAAAACACGGTGAGTGGACAAGGAGAAAAGGGCTGACATGTTTCACATCATGTGATGCTTACTCGTAGCTAAACCCTGTATACACGGGTCAAAAGTCAGGAGACAACGGTGGGTTAAAAAAAAAAAATGTCCGACATGCGGCCCACGTGTATGTTGGTCTGTCCGACAGAAGTCGGCTTGTTTGATCAGCTGCTGTCGGACGTTATATGCTGGAAAACCAGCAGCCCGACCGACTCCTGATCAGCGCTCTCAGCCAATGGCAGAGAGCACTGATCGGAGTGTTATGGTGGGGGGGGGGGACCGCCTGTCAGAACACAACAGCTCATCGGGAGAGATCAGTGAATTAACCTTGCTTTTTTAGTACAGCAGCTCCGCACCACAGCTGTTAGTTTTTTTTTACTTAGTGTGTACCAGACTTTACCCCGTACCCCTCCCTTGGCGTGCAAATATCTGTAAAATATACAGTGTGGCCCTCGTAACTGAAAGGTTTAGAAACCCTGGGCCAAAGAACTGACATGCTCGGAAATTGCTTTTTTTGCTTTTCTTTTTTATTAGCAACAGTTGTACCAATGTTTTATTTTGAGGAGTCAATAAATGCATGCGAGGACTCCAAAATCTATTGATTGGTTGTTGATTATTGTGCCAACATCATAGCCCATTGCTGGTTCAAGGTAGGTCTTATGTGCTGATCCATCAAGCTGTAACAAACACTGATATTTTGTTTTATGTTCTACTCATCGTGTGTCTGTTTCTCAGTGTTTCACTGTATGAAAATTATATATATAAAAAAAAAAGTAATAGGTAACAAAAAATGTTAACACCAGCAGAGTAAAATGTTAGCATTCCAGCCAACATATTAAAATCTAGCTGCGCTGCTCCTGCATGCTCATGTAGTAAAGAGAGCTGCAGATCAGCTCACAGTTCAGCCAGTGTCATTTGTTTCCAGCTGGTCTGAAAGTGTCAGCTAGCTTTTTCCATGTGGATTGTTTCCTAGAAAATATTTTAACCCCTTTGTGTCCTGACCTGAAACTGCATTTTATTGGCCAATCCAGATTTCTTCTAGATGGAAGCTCTACACCACTGCTTACATTACCATTTTGCAGAATATGGCAGGTAATCAAAAGGCTCAGGGGATAAAAAAAAGTGGGCTGCAGAACGATGAAAACAAATTGAGTTGCCATTTACATTTCCAGATTGAAAAGTATTAATATTCACATTATGCAGCTGCAAACAATTTTTTTTCTCCAGCTAAAACAGAAAGACAACCAGGCTTTATTCTACCTAAGATGATTAAATCTGACCATAAACTCCTAGGTTTTTGTATGATTGTTCATACGAAAAAATCTCATTCATACGTTTGACAACGCCAATAGAGATCTGAAGAATGCCGTTCAAAAAAAATTTCATTTTCTTTTAACATGCAATTTTGGTATGAATGGAATTTCCTTAACAAAAAACACATTTACTGTTAAAAAAAAAAATTTTTGGTTCAAGAAAAAATGTTCTACTTTCCCTACTAATTTCCTCGCCACTGCGGTTGAAAAAGAACGTCATTTTGGCCCCATTAACAATTAGAAAATGAAACATTCTGAAAAAAAAAATGCAAATGAAAATCTCCTGGTGTATGGCCAGCTTACGTTTAATATGCATAGCAGCGTTTGATTAACCCTTTCAAGTGTGAGAATAAAGTGAGCGCACTCTGATCATCTCTCATTTACTGTTGTTTATAGGCTTGGGGATCATGGCTCCTGTAAACATATGCTGCTTTCTAAATTCAGAAAATAACTCTATAAAACCGAGCGGCAGAATATGGTTCTTTTTTATATAGCAATGCTCTGCTGCCTCAGTAATATTGAAATGAATTACATCAGAGACTGTCATGGTAACAAAGATGCTGTTGCTATGGCAACAGTTTCAGGGGGGAGAGCGTAGAGCCCCCAATAACTGCATCATGTCTCGGTGATGGAAGAATTCTAAACACATGGATTGCTAAAGGGAGGTGGAGAAGAGGATATGAAGAAGGAATGGAGGGGAAGGGTAGGAAGTGGGGGTGGGGGGGGGAAGGGAGGAGGGAGAGAGACGTGGAATGCAGGATAGAAGACATGAGGTTTACAGACAGCGAACGAATGAGGGGGAAGGGCTGAAAAAAAAAAAAAAAAGACTAGTACAAAGAGATATAAAGAAGTCCTATAGGAAGACAGGTAGAGAGAGAGGAGGAGGAGGAGATGGAGGGTGGGGAGAGAAGTGAAGAAAAGAATATGAAGAGCTGTATACTGAGGATGCTCTGGTCCAGACCTGTCACCATAGCAACAGTTTTCTCTCTACAGCTCAGGCAAATCAACTGTGTAAAATTCTTCATGGAACAGAGCAAAGTCACTGCATGAATATTTCATGTCACATATTCACTATAACACACACATTTACTGTGTGTATAAATAAAATATATATATATATATATATATATATATATATATATATATATATATAGTCCTGAATGAAAGGTGACAATGTCACAGAACTGTTATAGGTGGATTTGGATGTGTGTTGATCCAAGATATACATATAAATATATCAGATCAGCACACATCCATGGATCTATACATTCTATAATAGTCTGTGTATATATATATATATATATATATACATACACACATCCAGACATCTGTACATTTTTATATTAGCTCTCTGACCTTGTCACCTTTCATTCACTACTCTTTTATATATATATATATATAATATATATATATATATATATATATATATATATACTATAAAACAGGGGTTACAGAAGTATTATAGAATGTATAGATCTCTGGATGTGCGCTGACGCTGATCTGATATATACTGTATATATACAGACTATATAGAATGTATAGATCTCTGGATATGGGCTGATCTGATATATTTATTTGTATAGTGACGAATAAAAGGTAACAGGGTCACAGAAGTATTAATAGAAATATATATAGACAGACAGACAGACAGACAGAGACAGACAGATAGATAACAGATCAGCGCACATCCAGACATCTGTATATTCTGTAATAGTTCTCTGACCTTTTCACCTTCCATTCACCAATATATATATTTAGATATCAGATCATCACACATCCTGAGGTCTATAATAGTCTGTATATAATATACAGTATATATAAAGACTATTATAGAATGTATAGATCTCTGGATGTGGGCTGATCTGATATATTTATTTGTATAGTGACGAATAAAAGGTAACAGGGTCACAGAAGTATTAATAGAAATATAGATAGATAGATATCAGATCAGCACACATCCAGACATCTGTATATTCTGTAATAGTTCTCTGACCTTTTCACCTTCCATTCACCAATATATATATATATATATATATATATATATATATATATATATATATATATATATATAATATATATATGTAGATATCAGATCAGCACACATCCTGAGGTCTATAACTTCTCTAATAGTTCTCTGACCTTCTCACTTCTCACTTGCCACTATATAACTATCAGATGAACATACTTGCAGAGATCTATACAATATAGATCTGCACAGTATATTGGTGAATGGAAGGTGACAAGGTCAGAGAGCTCTTGTAGAAGGTATAGATGGTGTGGATGTGTGTTGATGTGTAATACTTCCAGCCCTCACATATGTCCATCCAGCTGATATGTCAGAATGCGGAAGGATTTCCCGAGGGATGTGTGCACAGCTGTATCCTGCCTAGGACAGGATATCCCTCTCTCCAGCCTGGGACAGATCCACACTGCCCCTTCCCACCCGCAGCCCCGGTCACGTCACCAGTGTCTGTACGTGCATGTCAGGCTCCCAATATTTCACCCACTGACAGCACACTGCTGGAAACATTCGCTCAACTTCTGCCTCCTCTTAGGGGGGTGCGCCAGGCAGATGTTAGGGCCACCATGTAAAAAACGAAGCACCTAGTGATGTTTTTTCTTCCTCTGTAGATCACCATTTAACACTGGACTTTAGTACATAGGTGTTGAGCACAGGGCTGGACTGGGACACAAATTTGGCCCTGGACTTCATCCAGACTGGCCCACTTTGGAAGGTCTCTCCCATGGTGGCTGGACAACTCCCACACCCCCCACCCACTCACGACCCAAGCCCCTCTCCCCCTTTACTAACCACTAGCCGTTCTACTTTATTAGAGTAGAATGGCTGTTACTGGTACTATAGGCAGTACCAGAGGGGAAGCTAAACATTATTTCACACCCGGGGCAAAGAATCAGTTCGGTGCCCCCCTTATGGGACAAGATTAGGCAGAATTGAGAAACTCCCAGACCATAGCTGTTGATTTAGCTGTCTGTCCCCTCCACCATGCTCCTCTGTCGTCCCCCCTGATACTCTGGTCCTCCCCTGATTCTTTGTTCCCCCCCAGGTGAGCGGTGCGGGAAGGAAGAGACAGAGGGGGAGGGGGCGGTGGTCTGCTGTCACTGAAGCCGGCCCACTGAGCCACCGGCCCACCGGGAAACTCCCTGTAGTCCCAATGGCCAGTCCATCCCTGGTTGAGCACCATTGATCACCATTTTTTTTTTTTGCTAACTGTCCATCACCATGGGAGCTTCAGGCAGTTTTATCAATAGTCAACAAGGCCAGATCATATATGCATTTTGTAGAATTATCTTCTCTCCCCTCTATATGGGATTATTGGGGAATATAGCTCCTGCAAGCAACAGTTAGATATGCAGAACAACCATGTTCAATTTTTGTCAGGTTAGCTCAACCATACACACATGTTAAAAATTATACCTATCAAAAATGATATATATATATAGATATAGATATATATATATATATATCTATATATATATATATATCTATCTATATATATATATATAGATATAGATATATATATATATATATATAGATAGATCTATATATATATCTATATCTATATAGATCTATATCTAGATATAGATATAATATATATATATATATATATATATATATATATATATATATATATAGAGATATATCTATACATATAGATAGATAGATAGATAGATGACAGCCATCCAAAAAAAATGATAGTGCTAATTAAAGGCAATGATCACAGACTGTCTAGGAAACAGTTGAAAAGATCAGTATTAATACACTTCTCATAAGATCTTCATATTGCTTCTCTCTCTGCTGTCTGAATATTGCGTTTTCACCCTAAAAAAATATGATTGTATATTTTATTTAGGTTTTTATAGCAAATCTGCATACCCCCACAATAGTATGTTTTGCTATGGCTGGAAGCTGCTCGCATCGTGTCGCCACCTGGTGGTTATAGGGAGGTATTTTTTTGGTGCTGTACTGCTGATTTCCTGGAGACACTTTTATATTGGCTGTGGGTGCTATACTATAATCTGTAAACAAGTCTGTCAAACGTTCAGTGTTTGGCTTTTACTCATCAGCGGCTCAGTGTATGCTGCATATGAGACATTATTTCTGCCAGTAGCAATTCTCTTTGATTCTTTTTTTTTATTGGAAGAGCTACTAATCAGAAAGGACATCTACCTTTTTCAGTCAATATACATGTTTAAGGCCTCTTTCACATTAAACAACAGATTGAGCCACAAAATACCCAGCCCCCCGCGCGGTATTTTAGTCTTTAGTTGGTTGGTCGAGAAAGGGGGGTACTATATACGGCTCAACTGGCTGCTTATTCCACCCCCCAGCCACCACAATGAAAGAAGCCAGAGGGCTGGTTCTCACCACAAAAATGTCCTCCAGATCCGTTCCAGATACGTTTCTGCATGCATGTTTTTCATGCGTTTCCGGATTCATTCCAGATGCTTTTTTTTTTTTGGTGCGTTTATGATGTGTTTTACAGCGTTCCAGTACAGTCCAGTGCATTAAAGTGTTCTTTTCTTTCTGGAACAGGACTGCACTGGTTTGAAGTATACCATTGAAAACCATATAACCTACTTTCTATGTGTTTTTGATGCAGAAAAAAACGCACTGGATTGCATGTAGTGTGAACTGTCCTTATGCCGCGTACACACATTCGGAAATTCCGACAACAAATGTTCGATGTGAGCTTTTTGTCGGAAATTACAACCGTGTGTTGGACATTTGCTGTCAGAATTTCCACCAAGAAAAATTTGACAGCTGGTTCTCAATTTTTCCAGTCAAAAGCTTTTGTCGAAAATTCCGCTCGTCTGTAGGCAATTCCAACGCACAAAAATCCTACGCATGCTCGGAATCAATTCGACGCATGCTCGGAGTATACATTGAACTTAATTTTTCAGCTCGTATTTTTCTCAGTCGTAGTGTTGTACATCACTGCGTTCTTGACATTTTGATATGCAAGCTTAGGGGTTCCTTCCTACACTCAGCACCCCCTTGTCAAAATCACTGCCGCTGTGTCACTACTCCTCTCAGCCTTGTAACAGAAGGAAGGCGCCCCTATCCCTACAGTAAACCATTGCGCCCAGGGCAGCTGTACCATCCCTTGTCCCGGCCTGCCTGCATTATTCCATGGCTATTAGCATTTGACACCAATGTTCTTTAAAGCTGTCTGTAAGGGCAGAACAATCACCCCCACTTGTTCAGGAAAGACTATTCACTTCTTCAAATTCTAATGTTAAAAACAAAAATACATTTTTGTATGAATGCTCATATGAACGTTCATTAAAAAAAACTTTAAGTGTATCATACCTCCCAACTTTTTGAGATGGGAATTAAGGACACCTATCTGTATCAGCAATATATGCAGGCATAGGACACACCGCTGGCCATGCCCCCTTAAAGGAGAATTGTACAAAAAACAAGATTAGTTAAACCCACAAGTACTTTTTTTACCACTACTATTCCTTTATATTGTCTTTTGGTTTTACAAATGCGGCAATTTAGAAATCAGGTGAAAGGTTTGGTACTGGAAAACACTCTTTAAAAGATAAATAGTGCATTTTATATACATCTATATAGATCAGACCAAAATGAGGGACAAAGAGGAGGAATAAGGGACAGAGGGACATTTCTCCAAATGAGAGACAGTTGGGAGCTATGGTGTATGGTCAGCTTAAGACTGGCTGGGAGGGGGAGCAGTAGAAGTCATTTGGCCTAGAGTGGCACTGATACCCTGTTTATATTAATAAAGTGTGTGTATTAATTTAACAGGTTCTGAGTTTAGCTGGCTAAGTACATGTGAAATAATTTTTTGAGACTTAAAGAAGTACAGCCAAAGCTTGTTTGGCTGTACTTCTCCTCTGGATCACATGAGTGCAGTTTGTCCTGCATCCTGTCATCTGTTTTCAGCAGACAGTGGGTTGAAGCCCGTTGTCGGCTGACATCATAGAGCCGACCCAGGCTTGGGCAAGATCGCGACAATGAAGTCAGGATCCGCCCACATGCATGGACCAGCACCAGGTTCAGCCTCTCAGCGAGGCGCTAAGGGCTGAGCTGGCAGCTCCCACTCTTTATACAGCATTTCAGTGAGCGGGGGGGGGGGGGGGGGACTGTCAGTCACTGCTCTCTACTCAGGGAGCCCCGAGAACCTAGCGATTGGCTGATTGCTCAGTTCTCACTGTTAGAGCCGGAGGGGAACAGATGCAGCAGTGGACTGATGCTGCATCCACCTAGGTAAGTATGAATATGAAAAAATAAATACATTCCCATACTTCTCTTTTAAGTTGGCTTTAGATGGCTCGACATTTGATTGAGTCTGGGTGATCGGCCCGAAATTCAAGCTGTAGGTAGCCCTGCAAGCACCACAAGGTTTAACAAAAGTCAGCCTCATACACACGATCAGACTTCCATCTGACTTTTCTGTGGATTTTGGTCCGAATGGGCATTGTCCTTGAACTTGTTCTGCAATACACACAGCCAACTTTCACCAAATCATGTGGTTTTTTAGCTCTTTACCGCCACCCTTTGGGAAACGTCTGCTATTGTTGGCTGATCTTTAGCATTGGTTCTGAACATGCGTGTTTGTACATGGAACTTTAGTCTGATGGACTTGTATACACACGATAGGATTATTCTCCATCGGACATTTGTTGCCAAAAAGTTTGAGAGCATTCACAGCAAACATTTGTCCGATGAAACCGAAAACAATTGTCTGATGGTCAGATTGTCCGATCAAACACTTCAGTCGGACCGTTGTTGTCAAAAAGTCAGATTGTGTGTATGGGCCTTAAGATTCAACTGAGCTGGGTGGAAAATGATTGGCCGAACAGTGAAAGCATTCTATTTTTTATGGGTGCCATGGCTGCTGAATAGCCAGCAGTGGAGATTCTTCCATACATGCTGTTCAGAGTGCATAGGGTAATCAAGTGATTTTCTTTTATTTAGCCTGGGGGAGAAAAGAGCCGCCCAGGGTTAGCATAACGTTAAAATCAAAGTAGCCAAACTTGCAGTAAGGTAAATAAGACAAAAACATAGTCTGATACTATCACCACCAGTCAGGATGGGAATCCACAAACCCTCTACTTGCTTACTCTCATCAAAGAGACTAGAAGCTCAACCAAACAGCAGGGGTGCTTTCTAATGACTTCTATTCTACATCCTTAGTATAGTGACAGATAGCAGATATCACTGCTGCATTTGACCTCATTGAAAACTCTGCAGTTAAAGCAGCTCTGTACTCAAATGTTAAAGCCCAACATTAGACAGCATTTTTTAAGCTTAAATAAAGTGGGGAAGCGTTAGAATATCTGACATGTCGGTGAATGTGTGCTTTGCTCGTGCTCTGCAATGCAACAGTTAATGAATGCCTACCCTTGCAGCGGCTTCTTGCCCTGCTCCTCTACTGATCTGTTGGGCTACATGGGTGAGTAGAAGCCGCCCTGTGTAAGCTGCAAGTTGAACCTACTGACACTTATTGCCTAAGGGGCCAATTTCCATGTACCAGCATGGTCAGCTGGGAGAAGATAGAGTAAAGCTGGCCATACATGGACCGAATTTCAGCCTGTTCAGCAGGAACCAGCCAAGATTTAATCCATGAATAAAGAATTCAAAAAGATAAAAGTACACAAACCATAGAATGGGCTATGGGTGTCCTACAATAATTCAGTGCCGTGTCCTAAAATATGATAGGAGAGTTTGTTGTTGAGGAAGAATTGGACTTTACCTATGAATCTGACCAGCCTGTTATCTGCTGTGGTGCATGCGTTTTGGGTATGCATTTCTACCTATGGCATCTATTGACACTCATATTAAATTATATCATTTAAAATGTATTTATTATTAGTTTTTATTGACCCCTTGCTCAGAATGGGGCAACCCTCTCTGGTTACTTACCCAGCCTTTTTTACATTTATTTTTTATTTTTTATGGCTCTACTAGATTTATCCACCAGCTGCATCTCCATCAGGACCCCCCGCCTGTAAAAAATTTGGACATTTCACTACCATAACCAGTCCCCTCCTACCAGGACTACATATTTACTTCTATCCATTACCCGTGAATGGTAGGCATAACATATTGCCTCTTGGTTTTTGTTCTTTGCCACCACCACCTATATAGTCTTCCTATCACCGGTTCGGTTCCTATTGGATTGCCTCTGATCTTTACACTTATCCCTACTACTACCCCACTCTTCTTCCGGATTACTTGTTGGTATCCTCTGCATCCTGCAAGCACGTTTATACTAGTGCCCTCATGTTTTTGCATGAACCTATCCCTTTAATTTTACAACTTCCTCCTGGTGTGTCCCTACATCTCCTGTCTGTTGGTCCCTCACTGTGCTTTCCTGTCAGTGACGTTACGGCAACTATGGTCATTGGTGCATTTCTATCGCTACGGTGCCTTAGTGCACACATGATATGATGTATTGTTATCTACAAATGTTTTAGCGATATATTAACTTATATTTGTAAACCAATAATAGTCTATTTCTTCCTTTTAGAAAACATATAGCTCCTGAAGAAGCACTCAACTGCGAAACATGTAGAGCTCATGCAAAAAACGTCTACCAATACTTATGTTAGCCATCAACAAATGTTGATGTCTCCATTGGACCAGTATTGGTTCTTACTTTTCTGATTGGCCTAATTATTACAAAAATATTCTGTGATAATCTATGTCTTTTTAATGTATTTTTATGAATGTCTACTGTAATGTTGATCCAATAACCCACCTATTTGGGATTGCATCAATAACGATTGGTGCCTAGAAAGTCCAATTCTTCCTCAAACAACAAACTCTTGAAGCCTGAAACAGCTCTACCACATTGGCTAATAGCAGGGAATAGCCAACTATAATCTGACTCTGGGTCACAGGAGAGCAAAATTAAGTGCACTCCTGTGACCCACAAGAGAAGTATGACCAAAAAAAAGCTTTGGCTATACTTCTCTTTTAACGTCAGCAGAACATGTTTAAAGTTTTAAAGCAGAACTAACGTATCCTTTTTTGTTTAAAACACTCTTACAAAAGAAAAAAAATTAGCAAATTAGCATGAACGCTGAATTAGCATTAGCATATGCCTTCCTGTTAGGCCTTGTACACACGAGCAAATGAATCTGTTCAAATCGGTCGGAACCGGCCGATTTGAACAGATTTGTCTGCTGGCTGTTTTGGTTTGATCGCTGTACACACGATCAAACCAAAATCCCAGCCAGCAGACAGTGCGCTGACGTGGCGATGACGTTGACGCCGCCACGTCACCGCACCAGGAAGTAAATCACTTCCACCGCATGCGTCGAATCCATTCGACGCATGTGCGGGGCAGATATGTCTGCTGGTTAGCGTACTAACCAGCAGACATATCGGTCCCACGGGTTCCCACAGCAGACAGATTTTAAAGCAGGCTTTAAAATCTGTCTGCTGGGAAAATCCGTCGGCTCGCTCGTACACACAATCGAATCTGTCTGCTGAAAC
This sequence comes from Rana kukunoris, assembly GCA_029574335.1. NCBI lineage: Eukaryota > Metazoa > Chordata > Amphibia > Anura > Ranidae > Rana > Rana kukunoris. Next base: position 318,150,931 of record CM056050.1, on the reverse strand, counting down.
GGTCTGGCAGACCGTTTCCCAGCAGATAGATTCGATCGTGTGTACGCGGCCTAAGAGTCTATTTTACAGCATTGGTGCAGGGGTGTTATCATTTGAGGAAAGTAATGATAATCTCACAGAAAGCTTTTGAAGGATCTATTTTATTTTATATGCCAGGAACCTAATAGGGTAGTTCTGTCCTCACCCAAGGGCCCCCACTCTCCTGCTCCTTTATCAGCCTTTTGTTTCAAATTCACAGAATCCTGGCTGAGCCAAGCACCTTAGGCACTTTGGTAAGGCTCTGCTTACTTACGGAAACCCACTGCAACCCCTGCATTATACCCATCTATGCAGAAGGTGGCACTGTGGTATTATAGTATATAGTTCTTATAATCTATGATATAACAGGATGTATTGTCTATCTATGCTCAATGCACTCATTTGTGTTCTCTTCCTGTTCCATGATGATAAAGACATGTCCTGATATTTCTCCATGACAGTAAAGTTTTCTCTGAACTCAAGAAGCTTCCAATACTCAGCTAATAATTCATCCCAAAGGTGTTCTATTGGGTTGAGGTCAGGACTCTTTCTGGGACTATCACATTGCAGGCCAGTCAAGTTACTCCACCCCAAACTCACTCAACCATGTGTAGCACCCCTTGCTTGTAGCATGGGCACTACGCTAAAAACTAGTTGACTGGGAGAGTTACCTTGCTCCCGGTCGTGATTTGTTCAGGTTAATGACCTGTGTCATTCTGGAAAGGTCCACTGGCTCGGACTGCATTCTGGGGATGTGAGTATCATCTTTGGCCGGCAGTGGGAGCCAGAGGGGTTTCTGGAGGATAGAGTCTTCCCCAGCAGCCAATTGGAGGGGATTTTCCCCGCTGGGCATGCTGGGAGAGGGGTATATCGGTGATGGAGGTTATGTGTTCGAGGCTCTCTTGTCCTTCTCCTGCGCGGGGTCCCTGAGAGTCGGGGTGCGGCACCCACCTTCAGGGTGTGCGCATCCATGGACCCTGCCGGCATGGCCCTCCTGGCCAGGTTTCCAGACCTTGCTGAGTCTCGGTCTGGGACAAAACCAAAGGGACCCCAGTGACCTACTGGGTTCCCGATGCCTTAGAGAGGATCTGGCGCCCAGGCCAAAATACAGGTGCGCGCTGCCCGTCCCCCGGTGACCTGTGCTGAGGTAATTCCCTGGGAGGATTTGCTCTGTTCGGACACATTGACAAATTATCTATACTACATTGGCCTGTGGCAGAAGCCTAGAGGCCGGGTCAGTGAGAGAGACCTGTTCCTCCCAACCAGCATTTAGTGTGGCGACGCATGCAAAATTGTATCTGTAAAGGGGCTGATCTTTGCTGTGCATATATCCAGGACATCGAGAATCTCTATCTTCTCATCAACCTATTCTTCTTTCACCGAGTTGATGTTTGGCTATGTTGGCCTGGAATTAAAGCATTGAGAAAATCTTTATTGACGGTGTGGACACTCAATTATTACTTAGTGACTTCTGGTGCACCCCTAGACCAAGCAAGGGTAACTTAATCTGCCGATCCCATATCAATCCAGCGGCCCTTGCGGGGGTGACGCTACACTTGTCTTTATGGACCTTGCTTTGTGTACTGTCCAAATCATTTGGTGGAGCGGGGATGATAGTGTTGGGTTGTTTTTTAGGGGTCGGGCTTGGTCCCTTAGTTCCAGTGAAGGGAACTCCTACGGCATCAGCATACCAAGACATTTTGGACAATTTCATGCTCCCAACTTTGGGAACAGTTTGGGGATGGCCCCTTCCTGTTCGACCATGACTGCGCACCAGTGCACAAAGCAAGGTCCATAAAAACATGGATGAGTGAGTTTGGGGTGGAGGAATTTGACAGGCCCGCAGAGAGTCCTGACCTCAACTCAAAAAAACACTGTAAAGTTTTGACAGGATTTTTGTAAGGCTGTACTCACCCTCTCTTGATTGGCAAGTGTTTTATGTCACCTTTCATTTTTATATACATATCCCATATACATACTGTACGTAAAAAAATGCATCAACATATGTGCAATGATGAGTGTTTTATGAACAATTTCATGCACTCTTTTTTTTTTTTTCATGCAATTTTCAGTAGAAAAATAAATAGTTTTTTCTGTGGAGAAATGTGTGTGTGTTTCTCTCTTTTGCTAACCAATGTCTAAAACTGTAGACAAAAAAAAAAAAAAAGGAAAGTGCTGGGTCCATCACATACTTTTAAAATGTATAGAAATAGAAGAGTTCTAGGTCTTCTACTAAGCATATTATATTATATGGAAACAGAAACAAAGCATACATTTTTTTATTTTTTAAGATCAGTCATTATTTATTATTCAGCTGGACACATGCAGGTTTTAACCTAAGTTCCAGAATGTCTATTTTTAAAAACTCAATTTCTTGGTGTGAAAAGCTTGTGACTTTATGGTACATTCCATGTTTCATTTTCTGTAACTAGTTTCTTTTACAGAAGTTAAAGCTGATCTTCACCCAAAAGGGGAAGTTCTGCTTGTTTGCATCCTTCCACTCCTCTTTAGGATTTGGGGGGAGCAGGTACCTGGTTTTGACATGCATCTACTCCAACTTCCGGTTGGATCGCAGTTGCCTTGATATAAAAGCGATGTCTTGATATAAGAGTAGCGTCATGTCACAACTGAGTATAAAAAAGAAGAGAGGAGCCTCTGAATGTAGCAATATGGTTACATTTAATGAAGGTACAACATTTAGCAACTTATTATATTAGAGGCGCCTCTCTTCTCTTTTATACCCTGTAAAAAAAAAATGCTTTGATATACAAGTGCTTTGCATTACAAGCATGTTTCTGGAACAAATTATGACCGCAATCCAAGGTTTCTACTGTATAAAATAATATATCATATACAATTGCAAGCCATATCATAATTTAACATTACTGTTTTTAAAATTACCTTTCCTTTTCAATCTGCAGCTGCTGTAATTTTTGGTAACCTAGAGGCATTCTGTGCACTGTTGGGATACAGAACACCCTCAGAAATGTAGTTTTCTGCTTGAGTACTGATTTTTCCAGATGTTTGCACCAAGATACAGGTCAAATTTTAGGCACCCCTTGCATTAGAACACTGAAAGTGATGCGACTTACTATAATGAACCAGACCCTCCCAATCTTTGAAAAACAACAGCTACTGAACAGTAATTGTAACACATTGCATTATTCAGAAAACATGTAACAGTATTGCCACATTGTATATGTTTTATTCCATTCATCTATGAAGCGGTGACCTTTACTCTGCATAGTCAATAAAAGCAATCCTACCAAGTAAGAACAACACTAAAACTGGCCAAAGTAGAAAAAACTATTTTTTATTTTTGTTATGTCTTTTTGTCTAAAGATTCTGTAGAAGATAAAAATGATTTTGCAAGATAATAAAACCAAAGGAAGCAATATATGTATTACCTTGTTATCTTAAAGTGGAACTAAAGTTTACAATACTCACCACCCCCCCTAGCGATGTGAATTCTCAAACTCCTTCATCAGCGCTCACAACTTTGCTCGGTCTCCATCCAGGTTCGGCATCTTCAGTCATCTTGACTGGCTAGCCATGAATGTAGTGATTCCTATACATACGCACAAGAGTTAATTCATTCCAGCACCAAGGAATGTTGAAAATGTACACTGCATAGTATATCTCTTCTACAATCCAAAGCATTCTTGTCTGCATTTTTTAGGCAACGTTCCCAGCAATGACAAAGTTATTTCTGAATCAAAAGGGGCAATAGCAGAAATGTAAAAAAAAATTTGTTCATAAGGGTTATACTGGTATGAAAGCTGAACTGAAATGCACCAAAAAAGGGACTTCAATTACTTTTAAAGCTGTGCTCAAGGGTGGCAGAATGCCCATTTGTGAGAAAATTGCTGTCTAATGCCCCGTACACACGATCAGAAATTCTGACAGCAAAAGTCCGATGTGAGCTTTTGAACGGAAATTCCGACCGTGTGTATGCTCCATCGGATTTTTGCTGTCGGAATTCCCAGCCAACAAAAGATTGAGAGCTGGTTATCAAATTTTCCAACGGAAAACATTCCTATCGGAAAATCTGATTGTCTGTAGAAATTCCGACATGCAAAATTCCGACGCATTATCTGCAGTGTTGCCAACCGTCCGTATTTTTACGGACAGTTCGAAAAAAGGGGCACGTTTTTCCCACGTTCGTAAATGTCCGTGGTTGCGGGAATGTGCAAGTAAAAATAGTCGAGATTGATTCGGCTTGGAACTGCACGTGAGATTGGAGGCAGGGGGTGATTGGAGGCAGGGGTGATGGCGGCTGCGGTGGCACCGCAGAGAGGGATGGAGGCAGGGGGAGATTGGAGGCAGGGGGTGTTCGTGGCAGGGGGTAATTGGAGACAGGGGTTGTTGGTGGCACCGCAGAGGGGGATGGAGGCAGGGGACGATGGAGGCAGGGGGTGATTGAAGGCAGGGGGCCTGGGGAGATTGGAGGCAGAGGGAGATTGGAGGCAGGGAAGATTGTGGCACCGCAAAGGGGGGTGAAGGCAGGGGTGTTGGTGGCAGAGGGGGATGGAGGCAGGGGTGATGTGACTAAATAATTTGCTCTTATTATATAGAAAATAACAAAAATATGTTGTTTTACCTTAATATCTACCTTAAATCACATTGCTATTTGCCTGGCGTACTGTTTGTAGCCTAAATACTGAAATTTGCAGCTAAAAATGTAATTTAGTAACTTTTGTGAAATGCCAGTAAAAACGTGGCTGCGCCAGTAAATATCAGGTGTCGTGCCAGTAAATTTCAATGTGGTATGTTGGCAACACTGATTGTGGGAAACAATTTTACGCATGCTCGGAAGCATTGAACTTAATTTTGTCGGCTCGCCATAGTGTTGTACGTCACCGCGTTCTTGACGGACGAAAGTTCAGAGAACTTTTGTGTGACCGTGTGTATGCAAGCCAAGCTTGAGCGGAATTCCGTCGGAAAAACCATCCAAGGTTTTTCCGACAGAAAATACGATCGTGTGTACGTGGCATTAAGGTACATACTATATGCATTATGCAGATGGGCACAGAGAATGAAATCACAGTTACCAAGTGGGAGGAGGAATGGATAAAATATAAGGTAGTCTTTAAAATTTAAGCTCCAAAAGAGCAAGTATAAAAGGTGTTTTTTGAGTTTCCCAGTAGTATGACCTGTAAATAGTTATATGATTATTCTCACTTTCAGTAAAAAAAATTTAGTCATTTATAGATTTTAGATGGATATTTTTTTTACATTGTTTGGATTTTTTTTTATTATATAGTGCCACACTGGTTGCCTGTATTTTATTAATTTATTAATTTAAAGTAAACTAGAAATTACACCAATGTATTTGGGAGGTATACTGTTCCTAAATCAAATTTTAGGACCTTTTCAACTGGAGTGGGTCTAAAATCCTTTGGGGCATTGGACAAACATATAGTTTACTCGCCTCCGATATGGAAACATTACTTCAAATGTTACCATACATCTGTAAGTCTTAAGCTTTGGAGATGTTTTGTTATTTACACTTTATAAACATGCTAGTTAGCCATAGGGCAGGGGTCTCCAAACTATGGCCCTCCAGTTATTCAGGAACTACATTTCCCATGCCTAGTCATGTCTTTGAATGTCAGAGTTTTACAATGCCTCATGCGACGTGTAGTTCCACGACAGCTGGAGTGCCGTTGTTTGGAGATCCTTAAGCCTAAGAAACAAGAACTATAAAAGCATTCAGCATAGATGTTTGAGTAATCCTCATACACTGGTCTAAATAGTTTTTGCTTCGTAGCAGAAAGTACTAGTCCACCCTTATTGCTATAAGGAAGCAGTTGTACAGTATGCACCTAATTACTTACTAAGACCAAAATCAAACCTGCTAGACAACCTTGGAGAGATCTTTGAATGGTAATACTATAGAATCCAGTTACAGTCAGAAAAGTTCTCCTTGCACATTCATCAAAGACATATCAGACATGTGGGAAAAGTGCCTCTGCAGGACGTGGAAGGATGACATTTGGTGATAGCCAGGTAACAGAACATTTACAAGTGGTGGCGGCAGAGCTGGTAGTAGCAACAATTATGGAAAATCTAGCCTGTTTCCTCAGGAGATTATCATGGTGTTGATGTTGCGAATGGTGATGTCAGCGACAGTGATGATGGTAATGCATGTATTATATTGCATCGGGGATGAAGAAAAGAAAATCTCGGCTACCCAGGCCTTGTTTATTTTGATGAATATCAACAATCTGATATTTGTGTCTATTAGACCACCTTTCAGCTACTGAAAGGTGGTCTAAAAGACACAAATATTGCAAGGACAGATTAAGAATTAATGGGGTGTCTCAGCCATTGTGTAAGGATTTTCTTGGGTTCCTTGGCCTGCTGGGAGAGCCTATTTATTTGGTGTGGAGTCAGGTGATCCGGGTCCGGTGCCACCAGGACTGCTGTCTCTGGGTGGACGTGTGTCGTATTCAACCCCGGGCTGCTAGGCCAGAAACCTAAGGCCTACCCTGGGAACATCTGGCTGCTAGGTCAAAGAGCCTATGCAGAAGTAGTGCAGGGTTGGGAATGAAGGTTTGTAGAATTAATGGTTCCACCTGCCGGGGAACCAGTCATGGTTGGAAGTAGAGGGGAAGCTGTTGCCACAAAAGGTACCTTGCTACCAGAGACCACCGTGAATGAGCTGAGGCAGAGCAGACTTCTCGCCAACCGGGGATGGTGAAGAAGCGGGAAAGCATCAGCAAATGCCAAGCCAGGGACCCAGTGGGACAGCAGAGGGTGACACTTGTGTGGTGCCAAGCCAGCGACCTAATGTGTCAGCAGAGGTGAAGTTTGAGGAGTATCTGAGTGCCAAGCCAGGGACCTAGCAGTGAAGTGGGGGTGATGCTTAAGGAAGATACTGAGTGCTACAGTGAAAGAGCTCAGGGTATCCAGTGGATAGTGGATCTGAAGTCTAGTGAAAGAGACTGGGAGCTTGTTGAGCGAAGACCCACAGTGAATGAGTGTGGGGTAAAGAGAACTGTTTGTATTGCAGAAGTTGCCTTTACCAATAGTAACAGCTACAAGATTGTTGCCATAGGAGACAGCAGTCCTACCTTATACAGGAGTGGTATCTGGCTGAAGACCTTCACCTGTATAGCTGCCTACCTATAGAAGTCTCGGAATCTGGCAATTAACATTGCATCTACCTAGGGGTGTCCTGGCCCTAACATTTAGATACCCACATATTTGCTCGATCCATTTCAAATCGGGGTTCCGTCCCGGGCACAGGACAGAAACAGCACTGCTTAAAATATGGGATGATGCTCTCGAGGCCGCAGACGAAGGAGAATCTTGTCTTCTATTAACTGTTGGACCTAAGCGCAGCTTTTGACACGGTAGACCACAAACTATTACTCACTCGGCTAGCTGAAGTAGCCAGCATGTGACTTATCCTGGTTCTCCTCCTTTCTGGAAGACCGATCACAAATAGTGAAATCGGGGACCGTACACTTCTGAAAAACGCATGGTGTCATGCGGGGTCCCTCAAGGATCCCCTCTGTCGCCGGTGCTGTTCAATATCTATCTCCGCCCTCTTTTTGAAATCATCAGCAGCCCAAAAGCTGCTTTAACCATTACTTATGCAGATGACACACAATTGTACTTTTGCATCTGCAACAAAAAGGATCATCATCTCAGTCTAGAGAACTGTCTCTCTTTGATAGAAAACTGGATGACAAAGAGTTATTTTAAACTCAACGGTTCGAAAACAGAACTTCTCCTGTTTCACGGCAATCGAAAGAATCAACTGGCAACAACTTGGACACCTCCGCCCATTCTGGGCAAAATCATCCCCCCTAGCACCAAAGTCAAAAGTCTCAGAGTCATCTTCGACACCTACATGACAATGGATGCACAGATAGGGTCAGTAGTCACGGCTCTCACCATCTGCTGCGCCTACTACACAGACATTCCCTTTATCCCAAAAGAAGTCATAGCAGTTTGTGGTGGGAACAATTGTGAACTCCAGACTTGACTATGCAAATGCCCTTTACCCTGGACTCCCAAAGTACCAAATCACTCGCTGCAAGTCGTTCAGAATACGGCTGCCAGACTTGTGACTGGGAAAAAAAAAACATGGTAATCAATCTCACCTTCACTGAGAAGCCTTCACTGGTTGCCAGTAAAAGACAGAATCACTCTGTCTGACGCATAAGTGTATTCTGGGAAATGCCCCCCAATATCCATGCGGAAAACTAAAAGCTCAAAACCCCAATCACGTTCTGCGATCTACCAACCAAAACCTACTCCAAATTCCCAAAGCCAGATACAAGTCCAAAGGAGAAAGAAGATTTGCTGTCCAAAGCCCTAGACTTTGGAACGCTTTACCAGCCTCCATTCGGTTGGAGAACCACTTGGCCTTTAGGAGAAAGATCAAAAAATCTCTTGTGAGTTCAAAGGAGAAATGGACAAACGAGCACCCAGAGGCGATTCAGTTCACATGTGCAGCGCTAATAAGTTTTTCACTCACTCACAGTTCTGTTTAACAGACAATAAATCTCTTTGCATTCAAAAAGTGTCTGGCGCCCACCTGTTCATCTTGTATTACACATACCATGCCTTGTAACCCACTCTACACTGAAGGATGTTGGCTGCCCTTGACTCTGGAGGTCACCATTGGCTTCAGGGGCCCCCAGGACTTTGCTACATCTGCAAAAACATGCATTTATTATGTTTTTATAAAGATGAACCTAGCCTTAAAGCCAGATGATCTGTTCTTAAAGAGGAACTACATAATTTGTAATAAAAACATATTTGACATTACGAAGCTTCCCTCCAACCATTTTGCATATTTTATATAAACTGTGATTCTGTACTTACCAGATATGCTGCAGAAATCTCCCTTCACTGAGTTCTGGATGCATCCATTTTAACTGTGGGCAGCTGAAGCTGCTGCATGTTCTATTCCTGGATTTACACTGAGAGACAGACACACCTCCAACTCTGCAGCTCTGATTAGCCCTCGTATGACTCACCCCTCCCCTCCCTTCCTGGCAAACTCTCAGGAGAGCGAGAGCTAGAGAGCTGTGCATTATGTCATAAGCCTAGGCTTTTTACCAGACAATAAACAGGAAGTGGGCTGTATAAGGTATTTACTGGCAGAAAAAAATGTTTAACTATACAAAGTAAAAAACAACAAGGGCAGAAGATTTAAAGTGGTTTTAAACACTAGGACAAGAAAAAAAACCCTGTAAGACAAAGGCATAATAAGCTATGCATAGCATACTAGCTCATTATAAATTACTTACCTGAGATCGAAGCCCCTCAGCCATCCTCGTACACTTCTTTCGGAGTTACTTTCAGGTATTGCGGGCTCCAGTGCTGTGATTGGTCAGAGCCGTGATGATGTCATTCCCGCACATGAGCGTGGGAGCCTCCGGTAACAGCACACTCACTGAAGCAACAGCACGTATGTGCCATTGCTTCAGTTTGCTTCAGTGTGCTGACATTGGCACAAATACAAAGGATATCTCCTTAAATCATTCAGGCTTAGGAGATATCCAGGGTAGCTAAAGGTAACCCTTATTATAGGTTTACCTGTAGCAAAAAGTGTGTTGTAAGGGTTTACAACCACTTTAATAAATGGAAAGTTGAAAAAAAAAATACTGAAGGTCCGCTTTAGGACTACTCATGTGCCATCTAGTGGATTCATTTGGGATTACAAGACAAGTACATTTGTGTTCGTGACGTCACTATAAAGCAGATCTCAATTCAGCATAGTGCAGTGGAACAGTGTTTTCCTGACTAACACTATAGCAGCATAACAACTGAGTGTGTTTAGCCTTCCTACCTTATAGGATTCCATGCAAATAAATTAGAGACTGAAAGAGACAATAGGGTTGATTTACTAAAGGCAAATCCACTCTGAACTGCAAGTGCACTCGGAAGTGCAGTCACATTAGATCTGAGGGGAAAATCTGAAATGAGGGCAATCTTTTTTTTTTATTCTGCTTGCATGTCCCCCTCAGATCTACAGCGACTGCACTTCCAAGTATACTTGGAAGCGCACAGTGGATTTGCCCCTTTAGTAAAAAAAAAAAAACAATAAGTTCCCTTTTTGTCCTTCTTATTGGACAAGCTTGCTCCCCTTACCTGACAGATAAAGTTGCAGACATCTAACTATTGCTTCACAGATGAAGTCCCTGTGTACAGATCTTAAAAAAAGCTCTCTTTGTGGACTTGGGCTGGCATCTTGACAGACTACGGGCCAGATTCAGGAACAGTTAGGCTGGCGGATCCAGTGATCCGCCAGCCTAACTGTGACTTTGAGCCGGCGTTTCTGTTTTCTGTAACCAGAAAACAAGAAACGCCGGGTTGAGCTCAGATGCGAGCAGCGTAACTGAGTTTCGCCATCGCATCGTTACTTCAACTTAAAAAAAATGGCGCGGGCGTTCCCGCCGATTTCCGCTCAAAAAATATGTTAATGAGCGGAAATCGGCAATTCACGATCGCATTCCGGCGCGACGCAGTGACGTTACCGACGTTTCCGGACGGAGATACGCGGCGCATAGTTATACCTACATGGGGTTGGAATATCCTATGTTAGGTATAGGCGTCGTCATCGCGTCGAAAAAAAAAAAAAAAACGTCGCTTGCGTAAAACGGTCATGAATGGGAATGTGACGTCATTGACGTTCATTCACAGATTTTGGAGCATGCGCACGGGATGTTTTGACACTCGACGCGCATGCGCAGTACGTTGGCGGCGGGATCGCGTAGCTTAGTTAGCATACTACACGCCCCGAACCCGCCCAATTTGAATTCCGCCGGCTCATTTGCGATGCGCCTGGCCGCAACTTTAGGAGCAAGTGCTTCGTGAATGACAGCACTTGCTCCTAAAATTTCTGCAGCGCAACGCAAATGAGAAGCGTTACTCCAGAGCAAAGATGCTCTGGACTACCTGAATCTGGCCCTACATGTCTAAGTAGCATGTCTGCTTTGGCTGTGACTGTAAAGCCCTGTACACATGGGGCAGAATCTCTTGCCGCCCCAAGGTACAGACACTTCTTTCAAAAGAACCACGGTTCCTTTGAAAGGCAAGAGCGCGCGTGACGTCATTGCGTACAACGAGCATCGTCACATTCAATGCCATTGCCGACATCTTGCTGCACCCTACCTATGCCTAGGAAGCTACTGCGCATGCGTCAAAGTCATTTCGAGCATGCGTGGGTTTCCATGGAGACAGGTAAGTGTACACACTCTCTGGTTTCTCGGCAGGAAAACACTGCCCAGAATCACGACGAGAAAATAGAGAGCAGGTTCTCTATTTTTTCGTTGATTTTAGCCAGTTTTCTTGACGAGAAACCTGAAAGCCTCATACACACGTTCGGTATACTTGGCAAGAAAGCTCTGCCAGCAGTTTTTCTTGCTGGTTCTTGCCGAGAAAAACCAAGCGTGTGTACGAGGCTTCAGTGTCCTTCCTGTTTAATGCTTCTGGCCTAGCTTCTTTTGGACATGCACAATAGCGTGGCGGCTGGGGATCTCATTTATCCACACAATCACATAGAGAATGGAGTGCTGGCCAGAGTGCAAAGTGCTTTGGCATTACCATGGCACCAGCGAGAAAGCTTACACTAACCAAACTTGCGCAGTATGCCCTCTGCCCATGCTCACCACACGATTACGTCACATGCTGAGTAAGCTTTTTAAATGCAGCCCTTGGGCCACTATGTTGAGTATTAACCTTAATCTACAGCACAGCACCACAGCAGTTGTGGCTATTCTTTCAGTGGATTCCTTCTCACTTGCCAGTATGACTGACATTTGTGCTTAGGGTATTTTGCTGTGTGTACTCTCTGTAAATAAGTTCTTCTCCGTTACCCTATCTCTTTTTTTTTTTTTATTAGCTTTTTGCACAAGCTGCTTAAGCTTTGGCCTTTACCTCCTTGTGGCCAAAATGTATAGTCTTTTTTGGGTGTACAAGACTGACTAATGGGCTCTTTGTCATTTAGCCTCGCCAAATCTGAATGTCAGCATCACTCCAGAGAAAAAAAAAAAGATTTTGTCAGGTCTTGATGAAGATCTAGGCAGCATCATAGATTTCCTTCTAGAGATCACTATCATCGACACTTTGCTTACATTAGACCTGGGGCCAGATTCTCAGAGGCGTTACGACGGAGTATCTCAGATACCCCCGTCGTATCGCCTTTTTTTTGGACTCGTATCTATGCGTGTGATGCTTAGCATCACTTTTGCATAGATACGCTTCTACATCCGACAAGTGTAATACAATTACACTTTCGGATCGTAGGTGTAATGACAACTCCGGCCACTAGGTGGCCTTTACGTTGTTTTTTCATTTGCATATGCAAATGAAGTATTACGCCGATTCTCGATCGCTTTTACGCCGCCCCGTCGTCGCGTACGTCGTTTACGAACTCGTAAGGTTACCCCAGCTTCTATGTGGAGTAACCTTACGAGGTCCCGTCGGATGCCGTCTGTCCCGTCGGACGCCATGTTAAGTATGGCGTCGGGTCAGCGTCGGCTTTTTCTGTGTGCTTACGTCGTTTTACTAACTCGTTCGCGAATAGGGACTTGCGTAAATGACGCTCACTCGTTTTGACGTCGGTTTCAACGACGCTTCCCGACGTGAGCTGGAGCATGCGCACTGGGCTTTTTCCCCGGCCGGCGCATGCGCAGTTCGTGCGACGCGGGGCGCGCTTAATTTAAATACAAGCCGCCCCATTTGAATTGCGCGGGTTTACGCTTGCCGATTTACGAGACGCCAACGCAAACTACGGAGCAAGTGCTCTTGAGAATAAAGCACTTGCTCTAGCACGCAGCGGCGGCGGCGTAGTGTAAATGGCTTACGCTACGCCGCCGCAAATATATGAGAATCTGGCCCCTGATGTTTTTGTAGGCCTGTGGTGCTTGTGAATCTGCAGGCAAACTTTTTTGTATGAATCATGCTTTGTCCAAGCAGCCATGAATAAGACTGATGACAACCAACAGGTAGTTTTTGCACCGTCAAAGCAAGTTGCTCAAGATTTTCCCAAAGGAGTTTGATTCTAATTGCCCTGTGCAGGGATTGTCAACATCCAGTTGACCAGACTAAATGACTTTTATGAAGGTTTTAATTTTTCACCCATCCTCTCTCTTGTAAGGGCTTTGTAAATATGCCTTATAATGAAAAGATGTTGCAGAGTCCCCTAAAAAGAAGTGAACATTTTTTAAGCACCTCAAAAAGTACCATTGCAATTTATCCATGGTGGCAGAACTGAAAGATATCATTATGGAAGTAATAAGCAACCTCAAGCACAAGTCATCTTTTCATACCAGATATCAAAATGATATACATTTAAAGTAAAGAATGTCCAGCATCTGAATTCATCTCTTTGGTTTACTCACCCTCATGAGATTGGCCAGATATATAACATTACCACTGGAAAACGCTGCTTCCTTTGCTGGATTGCCATATTGATCTTGACCTTAAGAAGGCCTATCTGTTTTTCAGTTTTACTATTACAGTGGATGTCTGGACAAAGAATATTGATTTTGTGCTAAGGAAAATCCCAAGTCAGAGATGATGTCTGCATTACAAGAGCTGAAACTATGCTGTTTTTTTCCTAAGGGAAAGTCCAATTAACATAATCAGTTCTTTGTCTTGGGCTATGCTTTGGTCAGTGACTGGCAAGTGTTCTTTGTAGGTGTGATAATGACTGGTGGATTTGGGCTCTAAATATGTGGCAAGCTGGATAATGCCATAACCAAGGTCAAGTCTGTCTGTCTTCCTGCCCTCGAACAAGCAAATGACAAGACAAAGAAGACTGCAGTAATCTAGAGATCATTACAGTGTAGCGATATGGATTGTTATCAGAAAGCTTCGTACCTTCCAGTTATTTTGTCCCCATGATTATTTGTGCAGCCAGTGGCCCCATATCTGTGTGCCAGCGGAGAGAGTTATGGGGCGTGTAGTCCTCTTTGAATCTGTTGCTATGCGTCATGTACCCTAAGACTACAAATCCGAGGGACCCTTGCAGTAGCCTGAAGGTTGCTGGGAGCGATGATAAAAAGGGAGCATAGAAGTCCGCGCATGGTCTCTTCCTCCTGGGCGTGACAGAGAGAGAGAAATCACAAGCCTACTACGCGGAATGCCACCACGAGTCAGTGTTTTTATATTTTTAATTTATATTTTACACATATAACCTTTTAAAAAGAAGTTTGGGCTTCTTGCAGGGGTTAAGCAGAAGTCGGTGTCAGTTCCCACCTCTCTACTCCTGCTTCAACGTAGAGATGAACGAAAAGTTGACCAAAAGTTTCTAATTTGCTGGTTACCTTACAAAAAAACACCACTTATTCTAAAGGTCTAAAAACATAATGAGATTATTAATACACCTCACAAAGGAAGACTGTTGTATGTGCATTATTTTCCTTAAATGTGTGGTCACCTTTATAGTACAACGTTTTATAACAAATGATGTTACGGAACAAGAACTGCAGAGGGACAATTAAATGTCTGCATAACACTGTGTACAGTATTGGAGGTACATCATAATTGAATGCTATACAAATGCACCTGGGAGGAAATGACCTAAGCATAGAAAGTTCATTGGTTATGAATCCACATAACTAAAATCCAGCTTAATTTCTATTATGTAATGACAGACTTATGATATTAGTATTTGGCAACACCGATAGGAAATTGTAGCTTGATCCAATATAGGCAGACCTAGATTCTTTTTTTTTTGCAAAAATTTTACAACTATGAAAAACATTTTCCTGAATTTGTTCTCCATCCCTTCTCTCACTTCCTGCCAAGCCTATTGGACAGGAAGTAAAGAGGAATGAGACATAAAAAAAAAAAAAAAAAAAGCAAGAGCTTTTCCAAATCAGATATCTTCAGCCTGGCCCAGCTCTACCTTAATCTTCACTACTGGCCATTGAGGTTGCTCCATCATTCATTGATGGACCAAGAGTGAAGCTTAGGATGCAAAAGGTTGCCGAGTCTAGGCCTTCTAACACTGTCCAAATATGGTTTCCTGGTGCCTCAATGGCAGCATACCAATGGTCATGGCTCCGCCCCCGGCCGACCCACAGGACTACTTAACGCTCTATATAAAAGAGTTGTCCCCCCCCCCATTAGGCAGTCGTTTTCTGTCCTCATCCCCGCAGGATCGTGTCTCAGCTCTACCTCACCGTCTTATGATGTGACCGTTGCAGGTTCATGCTCTCCTGCAAGACGGAGTCCTATCGCTTGGGCTGCTAAAAGCGCCAGATAAGTATAGGGGCCCTTTTTTTCTGTGGATCTTTTTTATGGCACTTACACATACCTCCAGGAGCATGTTCTTCTCCTCGTCAGGTGACACAGGCTGACTGTCCTAGACACCCCTTCTCGGTTTCCTCCATAAGGTAACATCTGCCTTACAGGCTAAATCTCACCCCACTTCCGGCCAGGTTCAGCGTCGCACGGTGGCGGTTCGGGGGAGAGGCTCTCCGGCTGAGTGCACGACCCCCGTCTCCCTCCACGGCGCTGTAGGACACTTTGTACGCGTCACGCGACTCAGCCTCATTATCTCAGTGGGTGAGTCGTGTCGGCGCGGCTGCGCATTCGCACGGCGCAGCGGGCGGCCATCTTGGTACTCCCAAGATATTTAAACAGCCTGGATCACTCATTTGAGAGCTGGCAGCCTGTGGCAGCAACAAGTGGTCTCTAGACCAGGAGGTTTTCAACGGAATATGCTAACAGTGGGGGACTCCCCAAATAGATCTCTTTGCCTCTCCTCTCAATGCAAATACCCCTCTGTTCTTCTCGAGGGGACCATGTCCGACCTCAGCAGGAATATATGCCTTGATCCAACCCTGGACATTCCAGTTGGGATATGCCTTTCCCCCAAACTCCCTTAATTCTGAGGTTTCTCCAACGTCTGACAAGAGAAGATGTCACCATCCTAGCGATCATTCCATATTGGCCGAGGAGGCCATGGTTCCCGCTCTTGATCAGTCTGTCGCTATGCAGTCCGATTCCTCTACCGCTCAGGAACAACCTACTGTTGCAAGGCGACTTCCTTCTCCCACATCCGGGGATCCTGGACTTGAGGGCCTGTAATTGAACGGAGGAGGCTGGGCGACTTAGGGTGTTCACATGGGGTTATTCAAACCCTTTTACAGGCAGACGAAACCGGTCGAGCGGGATAACCTCCAGTCGTATACACTAGTGGAAAACACATCTTTTGACACGCCTGTTATTTAATGTCAAATGTGAGTACCTGACTTTTTGTTTTAAAACTTAATTTTTTTCGGATCGTTGTAGTTGTTTTATGTCACCGCGTTTTGGACGGCCGGAATTTAGTCTGATAGTCTGTAGGCAAGACTGATGAAAGTCGCTTCATCGGAATTCCGAAAAAAAAAAAAATCGGCTTTTATCCCATCGGATATCCGATCGTGTGTACACAGCATTAGAGGTGCCTCTCTTCTCTTTTATACCCTGTAAAAAAAAATGCTTTGATATACAAGTGCTTTGACTTACATTTTTTCTGATACGAATTATGCTCGCAAACCAAGGTTTTACTGTGTGTGTATACATATAGCATTTCTAACACTATTGTTTGGACCCCTACATCAAACTTTCTCTCTAAAAAAAATGAAGTAGTACCATATAACAAAATGGAGCATTAACATAGTATGATTAGGTGTAGATAAATCTTGAAAATCTTGTAATTAGAAGTGAATATAAAAATGGACTTCTAATCGGAGCCATTTTCCAGAAAACGGAAAATTGAATACTTACTTTTCTGTAATTTTCCTTTCCTGGTGCCTACCCATGGCAGCATACCAATGGTCATGGCTCCTCCCCTGACCGACCCCACAGGACCACTTAACTCTCTAATAAAAGGAGTTCCTCACCCCCCATTAGGCATTCTTTGTAACTAGACCTCAGAACCGCAGAGCAGTCCATAAGGGAGGGTGTATGCTGCCATGGGTAGGCACCAGGAAAGGAGAATTACATTTTCCATTTTCCTGGTGCCTCCATGGCAGCATACCAATGGTCAATAACTCGCTTACAGGGAGGGTACTGCTCAAAAATATCCTTTTAATGAATTACAGAGTGGAGCATTCTAGAATTCTCCTCCCAAAGTCATGGGATGGGGAGAACTGTCGGATCTAGGCTATGGTGTAAAGAAAAGGGGTAGGTAGAACCCGTGCTACGGATCAGAATTCTCAAGTGTCAGTTGCTACCTATGGAGCTGGTAGCATATACTATTGTTGATTAAGTGGCAGCCCTACGTGAAATTCCACCTAAATGAAATTGGATTGTGAATGTGGGGTGAGGTAGTAGGTGTTGGCGCCTCCTTATGTAGAAATAATATGTGTGATAAATATAATCCTGAGATAAATATGTGCTTATATCCACATAAAAAAAAAAAAAATAATAAACTTTTAGAAAAATATAATCCAAATAAAATAAATAATATTCGTGCTAGTTTAAATGGTATTGTAATAAAGTGCTCATGCCATAAGTTGAAGTAATTGCTGATTTTTAGCAGTCCATGCAATAAGTGCTTAGTGCGTCATGAAAATGATGGCTGTGATCATTCAGTGCTCCCTCTGATCATGCTCTGGTGTGTCCCTCACTCACCAGATCCAGGTACCCACACAAGGAGTTAAAGGCTTTCACAGTTTTAGCCCCTGTGTAGCTCTCTGGCAGTCTCCTCTGGCTTCAGATGCTTTGGGTCTAATACACGGCTCAAAGAAGAAAAAGAGGTGCCCACATAGCGTAATACAGTATATAAAAGTTTTATTTCAGTGCCTCCGAGAATGCGTCGACTTGATTCTGAGCATTTCTTCTCCGATGGAGTTCCACACAGACGATCGGAATTTACTATCTTTTTTTTCATTGGAAAAATGTAAAACATGTTCTATTTTTTTAGACCGAAAAAAAAAAAGTCTGATGGGGCCCACACACGATCAGTTCTCCAATGAAAAAAGTCCATTGGACTTTTTTATTGGAAAAACCGATCATGTGTACACGGCAGGCATAAGTGTAGCAATAAGTTGCTAAATGTTGTACCTTCATTAATGTAACCATATTGCTACACTTGGAGGCACCTCTCTTCTTTTTTATACTCAATTGTGACACAACGCTACTCTTATATCAAGACATTGCTTGTATATCAAGGCAAAATTTAAAACATTTTGCTTGTCTTGCGCCAAACGCTCTCAAACCAAGGTTTTGAGAGCGTTTTAATTTGCAAGCAACTTTTTTTTATTCTGATTTACACAGACGAAAATAGGACTGCAGTACCTCATTTGGCCTGAGGTACAGGTCGCAGGAGCCGAGAAAAAGTCGACCATTGACCTGCAGTACCTCATTTGGCCTAGAGGTACGGGGACGCAGAAGCCGAGCCGAAGAGTCCTCGGCTGTTTCGTCACTTTCTGGTGCCCCCCCACCTCTGGCCACATTCGGTATTGCATCCCATTGAAGTCAATGCGGAACAAATTATTTTCGTTTCCATTGACTTCAAAAGGAAAACTCACTTTGGTATGCGAGTACTTTGGATTACGAGCATACTCCTGGAACGGATTATGTTCGTAATCAGAGGTTCAACTGAGTTGGAAGTCTTTGCATCTCATCCCATGAATCTGGCTCTGGTTTTAATGTAACAAGATCAACATTTGCCTGGGATGCCTTTATTGCTTTTGGTGGAGTTCCTGATTGAAGCCTTTTGTGGCCTTTTTTTATTTGTTTACAGTGTTTGGATTGTCTTTGTTAATTTCTATGTCACTTTGTTGCTTATCTTCACATGACACTAATGCAGAATTTCCCTCGGTTCGGAGCGTTTGTGTTAGTTCATTTAAATTTTGAACACACTGAAGCTTCTTTGACAACTACACTTCTACTGATTATTACCTTGTTAGTATCTTGTGTAAAATTTTGTGTCCCTTTTGAGATTCACTGTACCCCACAAGTACATCTTTCTTTGAGCAAGCAGGAAACAGGAACTTTAATATACAGAGAAAAGACAAAGTTTTATCATAGAGCAGCTACAAATTTTGTATAGCCTTCTGGATAGCAAGAATAGAATCAGACTTTTACAGCATTGGTTAAAAGTAACTAGTTACTTTTATATCTATCCAGTCATTAAAAGAAGTATAGGGTTGTTTTTTGTTTTGTTTTTTAGAATCATACTAGGTGAATAATAGGTGGATGCTACATATCTGTCCCCCACCAGCTCGAACAATGACAGCCGAAAGATCAACACCACTGATCGCTCTCAGTTCTCAGAGCTCCCCGAGTAGAGAGCTCTGAGAACCAAGAATTGTTTACTAAGTTTTACATTAAAAGAACCCCTGCCTTTCTAGGAACCACAAAATGGATGTCAGATCTAAAAATGGCTGATGCTGTTACAAAAAAGCAGATTATATAGTTACATAGTAGGCGAGGTTGAAAAAAGACACAAGTCCATTCCATGTGTGTTATTTATGTCAGTATTATATCATATATCCCTGTATGTTGTAGTCGTTCAGTTGCTTATCTAATTGTTTTTTTTAATCATCAATGCTGTGGAAGAGACCACTTGAAACCACTGCCTGTGGAAGAGAATTTCCACATCCTAACCACTCTCTTACAGTAAAGAATTCCTCTATGGAGTTTAAGGTTAAACCGCTTTTCTTCTAGTTTTAGTAGTGAATGACCGCGTGTCTTATTAAATTCCCTTTGCGGAAAACTTTTTATTTCTATTGTGGGGTCACAGTATGGCATTTGTACATTGAAATCATTTCCCCTCAAAGTGTCTCCTCTCCAGAGAGAACAAGTTCAGTGCTCGTAACCTATCCTCATAACTAAGGTCCGCCAGTCCCTTTATTATTTTTGTTGCCCTTCTCTGGACTCTCTCCAGTTCCAGCATATCCCTCCTGAGGACTGGTGCCCAGAACTGGATGGCATACTCCAAGTGCGGCCGTACCAGAGTCTTGTAGAGAGAGGAGAAATTATTGATTTATCTCTGAAGTTAATCCCCTTTTTAATGCATGCCATATTGTTTGCTTTGCTTGCAGCAGCTGCCATTGCTGAGCCTATCATCTAATAGATCCCCTAGATCAGGGGTGTCAAACTGGTGGCCCTCCAGCTGTTACAAAACTACAAGTCCCATGAGGCATTGCAAGGCTAACAGTTACAAGCATGACTCCCGCAGGCAGAGGCATGATGGGACTTGTAGTTTCGGAACAGATGGAGGGCCGCCAGTTTGACACCCCTGCCCTAGATCCTTTTCCATCCTAGGTTGCCCGCACATCCTGCAGAGAATTATTGCCCTGCTTAGCTTGGTATTGTCCACAAATGATGAGGCGATAAGTTATTGCCCTGCTTAGCTGGTATTGTCCACAAATGATGAGGCGATTATATATATATATATATATTATATATAGAGATTATATATATACACACACACACACACCACATCTCTGTATTTTCCCTACAAGCCCTGGACAGAAAGATATAATGAAAGATCGACAGTCCTTCAACTGCTACACCATTAAAATCTATCTTTATCATTTATTTCTTCTGTTTGACACATGCAGGTCACCTGAAGAAAACTTATAACTTTGTCTCTTCTAAAATGGGGAAAATAAATATTTTTTCTGTGTTTCCCAGTGCCAGTATGCTACTATATCCATTATTCAAATACCCCCACGTGTCTACTTTTTATTTTCAATTAATTTTTATTGAGATTTTCCCAGAAATAAAAGGTTTAACCAGAAAAGGTAATGAATACAGCCAGTGTTTATTAAAGAATTCCAATGACATATGTTTACTTTTCATAGAGGTGAGTCCTTAACAGACAACAGAGCATCAGATAATAAATCTAACAATGTTAACTTCAAGGGCAAAAACAGTTCAGTAACTCAAAGCCTGGGACACAGAAACAGTAAAAACACACGTGAGATCACCTAATTATAGAAAAATTTGCTGTAAGGGTATCACAGAATTTTTTTAACCAATGGATATTTCTACTGTAAAAAAAATTACCTTCTGATAAAAACGTGAAAAAAAGAGGGGGCGCGAGTTGCAATGCAACCACCACTTGATTTAGAAGGATGTCTAATTTTCTCAATGATGTTGTTCTTAGACATTTATGTTGTTTTTGGCATTGCTGAGCCACTGTAAATATCAGAAAAATTAAACCATGCAAGTAATGTTACATGAAAACTAAAATAAACACCATTCACTTTAGGCCCTAAAGTGCTTTAATAGCAATGATAGCACACAGAGATAGTACCTACGTAAACTTAAGTAGTTCTAAAATACCTGGGCAGGCAATCTTCATTGCCACATTGCACATGTAAAATAATTACTTTGAAAATGGCACTTCAAAAAAAAAAAAAGTCAAGAAATGTGATAAAAAAAAAAAAAAAAGCAAAGCCCAGTTTTTTTATTTTATTTTGTATAGAGTGAGGGAGGGCTATAACATACTGTCAATTTGTTTGCTGTTCCACAGCCACAACAGGATGTGAGAATAAATGTCTACAAAGTTAAAGAAATCCCCGGTTATCGCCAGGGGATATCAAACCAGTATGCCCATCAAAGGGATTCCCCCTCTATTATTGTTTTTGGAAACAACCAAAAATGTGGGATTTTCTCTTACACTTTCCCTCTTGGTAGTAACAGCAAACAGGACAAATAGATTCAGACATGGATTAGAAAGTAGAATACCTGCCAGGCTCCTATTGTTGTGTCTGTCACTGTGCATTAGGGAGGATGACTTTATTACCTGCTGTTCACTCGGGTGCCAGGATATCAGGCACTCTTACATGCAAGATGAATACCTTCTTTTTATCTTTTGGAATAAAGTTTTTAAATGGTACTGCGCAATGAGGCTTTTTCTATTATATCTATCTACATGAGGATTATTTACCCATATCCAACACCGTCCAGAGGTACCTACAGGGGTCTCCGCCCCACAAAAGGATTTGACCCAACTAGCAATAGTTGGTGCCAATACCAAGGGTGAGTGCACATCTACTAGGGAGGCATCCTATTTACAACAAGGAGCATGACATTTTTCATCCATATTTCAAGTCACAGCACTGTGTATGAGACCTTCAATACTGTTCAAACAGCACAAGCACTTTTTTCACTGGGGACTTTTTCCGGTGATTAAGAACAAGTACACTAGGAGTCACAGCAACGAAACCTAGGACACGGGTGCATTTCACTGACTTCAGTGTTTACTCATAGATGAGCTATGAGTAAACACTGAAGTTAGTGTGAAACGCGTCAGCTGTCCTAGGTTTCGTTGTGCTGTGACTTGTAGTGCCTGTTTCCAGTTTTTTACATTAAAGTTACGTTGGATTGCAGTGCGGCTGTCCTGATCATCTTTTGTTCTTACGAAATACGTCTATAGGGCGGTTCCTGTACCCTAACAGGACGTCCGATGGACGTCCTCCGTTAGAGTCAGGTGTGCGCGCCCAACCGGGCGCGCACACGCGATCACCGGTGCTCACCGGGTCCACGGGACCCGCAGCATCGGTGATCGGGGTAAGGAGCCAATGGGCGGCGGCTCCTTACCACGTGATCGCGCCGTCCAATGACGGCGCGATCACATGATGTAAACAAAGGAGCCAGCGTCGGATTCGCGGCGCCGAGGCGGGGCGCGCACACACACAATCACGGCGGGTCCACGAGACCTACAGCGTCAGTGATATTGGTAAGGAGCCAATGGCAGCGGCTCCTTACCACGTGATCGCGCCGTCCAATTGGACGGCGCGATCACATAATGTAAACAAAGGAGCCAGCTTTGGATTCGCGCGCCGAGCCGGGCGGCGCGCACCAAGCACACAATCACGGCGCTCGGTCGGGTCCACGAGACCCGCAGCGTCAGTGATATTGGTAAGGAGCCAATGGCAGCGGCTCCTTACCACGTGATCGCGCCGTCCAATTGGACGGCGCGATCACAAATGTAAACAAACATTTTGTGAGTGTGGGTCACCTACAGGTCACCTCTCTCCTCTCCTCACAACCGTTGCAGCGTGAGAGGAGAGAGACTAGTGACCGTAAGTGCCCATCTGTGCCACAGCAGTGCCACCTGTGCCCCAAGCAGTGCCCAACCTGCCCCCAGAAGTGCCACCATGTGCCCCAGAAGTGCCACAGCAGTGCCACCAGTGCCCCAACAGTGACACCAGTGCCCCAACAGTGCCACCAGTGCCCCATCAGTGCCCCAATCAGTGCCCCACAGTGCCACGAGTGCATCTGTGCACCCGAGTGCCGTCTGTGCCCCGAGTGCCGTCTGTGCCCCGAGTGCCGTCTGTGTCACACCACCAGTGTCAATCTGAGCCAACACCAGTGCCGCACCAGTGTCACCTGAGCCACACCCAGTGCCGCCTGTGCCCACGAGTGCCGTCTGTGCCCCACGAGTGCCGCCTGTGCCCACGAGTGCCGCCTGTGCCCACGAGTGCCGCCCTGTGCCACACCAGAGCCGCCTGTGCCACACCAGAGCCGCCTGTGCCACACCAGTGCCGCCTGTGCCACAACCACCAGTGTCATCTGAGCCACACCAGTGCCGCACCAGTGTCACCTGAGCCCCACCAGTGCCGCCTGTGCCCACCAGTGCCGCCTGTGCCCATCAGTGCCATCTGTGCCCACCCAGTGCCATCTGTGCCCACCAGTGCCGCCTGCTAATCAGTGACCCCCAGAGCCACAGCAGTGCAACCAGAGCCACCAGTGTTCTGCAGTGCAGCCTCACTAGCCACCAGTATGGCTAAAAATTTTTTTAGCACCGAGGAGGCCTACCAGAAACTAAGCATGGACTGATGAGAGCTGCGAGGAGTCCGAGTCTGCGTCTCTGTCCGATTCAGATTCGGCCTATGAGCCTGTAACTGGAAGCGGGTCTGATACGGAATCAGAGGAGGAAACCTGTGCCCGTTAAAAGAAGGCGTTCTGGCGTGGAGCAGCAGCAGCCTACTACTAACAGCGCAGTGCCGTCCACCTCGCGACCAGTGCCGTCCACCTCGCGCCAGTGTGTCCACCACCTCGCGACCAGTGCCGTCCACCTCGCGACCAGTGCCGTCCACCTCGCGACCAGTGCAACAAAGATCAGGCACCAGTAGGGTGTCCTCTGCTCCCCAACGGGATAGGGGCCATGCCAGCCTTCCCTATGGCAAATCAAAACCCCCTGTGGCTGCCTTCTAATTCTGGAGAATCAAATATCCCCCCTTTCACCGCCCAACCAGGTGTCCAGGTGAACACAGATCATTTTGAAATGATTGATTTTTTTAATTTAATTTTTACAGAAGAATTATTATCAACCATTGTGGCCCAGAGCAACCTCTACGCTGAGCAGTTTATTGCAAGCAACCCTGGCTCCAGTTATGCCCGCCCATTTCAGTGGAGAGACCTGACCGTAGAGGAGTTAAAAATATTCTTAGGCCTAACCTTCAATATGGGTCTCTCAAAAAAAAACAAAGGGTACTCCTATTGGTCTACCAAAGCCATCCACCACATGCCAGTCTTCTCATCCCGTATGCCCAGATCCCGATACTTTATGATTCTACGTTTCCTCCACTATAATGATAACACCCAGTGCCCTCCCCGAAATGACCCTGCCTTTGACAAATTATTTAAAATTCGGCCACTCCTAAATTTTTTTTCTGAAAAATTCCCCCAGTTATATAACCCTGAACAAAATATATCAGTGGATGAGTCCCTGGTCAAATTCTCCGGCAGGCTGGGCATCAAACAGTTCATCCCCAGCAAAAGGGCCCGATATGGGGTGAAAATGTATAAACTGTGCGACCGAGGCACGGGGTACATTTACTCCTATGTGTATGAAGGGAAGGACTCCCAACTGAATCCCCCCGAATGCCCCGAATACATCGGAACAAGTGGAAAAGTGGTCTGGGAGCTGATTCATCCACTACTTGGGAAAGGATACCACCTTTATGTGGACAATTTTTACACCAGCCTTCCCCTGTTTAGAAACCTTTATCGGAGAGACACCCCAGCATGTGGCACAGTCAGAATTAACAGAAAGGGCTTCCCACAAAAATTGGTGAACCAAAAGTTAAAACGAGGAGAGGCGACATCTTTGCGGAACAAGGAGCTATTGGCCGTCAAGTGGAAGGACAGACGAGATGTCCACATGCTTACCACGATCCACAATGACACCTACGTGGAAGTCCCCAAAAGAAGAGACTCAGTCCAGAAACCATCTTGTGTCTACGACTACAATTTGTTTATGGGAGGAGTGGACTTCAACGACCAGATGATCGAACCATATCTTCCCTCAAGAAAATCACGTCACTGGTACAAAAAAGTGTCCATTTATTTTTTCAGTTTGGCCTTCTATAATGCTTATGTTTTATACAAAAAATCAACACCCAATCCCGCGCCCTATCTTTGCTTTCAAGAAGAAGTCAT